>CAUIJW010000306.1:3001468-3601762 GCA_960531205.1 Andrena bicolor | reverse complement strand
GGATCTCGTTAGTCTAGATATAGAAGACGGTTGTATAACGAGAGATCTCGTTAGTCTAGATATAGAAGACGATTGTACAGACGGATCTCGTTAGTCTAGATATAGAAGACGGTTGTACAGACGGATCTCGTTAGTCTAGATATAGAAGACGTTTGTCCAACGACGTATCCCGTTAGTCTAGATATAGAAGACGGTTGTATAACGAGAGATCTCGTTAGTCTAGATATAGAAGACGGTTGTACAGACGGGTCTCGTTAGTCTAGATATAGATGACGGTTGTACAGACGGATCTCCTTAGTCTAGATATAGAAGACGGTTGTACAGATGGATCTCGTTAGTCTAGATATAGAAGACGGTTCTCGGTGTCCCCCTATCCCCGTGAAGGGGAGCGGGGGACTGGATCGGCCTTGGCCGATCTGGGTTGAGCACCGACCGAGCGCGTCTCCAGGTGGCGGATAGGAGGATGGCCGGGGTGTGGAGCTGCCCTTCGCCTGCCCGGGATGGTTCACTTCTCGGTGGCCAGGCCGGGACGGGGGAGGGGTGGCGATGCGCCTCGGTTAGCAGGAGCTATAAGCTGACCCTGGGGCCTAAAAACCTCAAGTGGAAGGCGAAGGCCCTGCCGCGGACCAGCTCCTTTGGGGGGGATGGCGGCCCCCCATTGTAATAGCCCGGCCACAGCGGGGTGCGGAGTGTATGGTGGGGGTGTGTTTGCGGGTATGTGTGTCTGTGTGTGTGAGTGGATGTTGGGGTGTGTGCTGTGGCCGTTAGGGGGGAAAGAGGAACCTTGAAAGGTGTAAGGTGTGGGCAGTAGCCCTGGGTCAGGTCTGGGCGGCGTTAGAAGGTCCGCACCAGGGTCGTCTGCCTTGTGAGTGGTGGGGGTCGATGGAAGAGCGGCGATGTCTTCCTTCGGGCGCCACGTATGGAACTCGTTCTGTGAATGGCGGCCGCTGGGGGATGCTGCCCTCCTGGCGAAGGGTCGACCACAGACGGATGGTGGAGCCTGCAAAGAAGAAAGAGAGACAACCACAAAGGACCATGTCGAAGACCGGGCGAACTACGTACCTGACGCAGTGGTGCTTGTGGATTGGGCCTGCCTCATCCTTGGAGGTACCTGGGAAAGAAGAGAGAAGGCTATGAGATCTGCGTGGTCTGGCGCGTACAGCCCCGGGTGGTTCCCTTCCGGAGCACCGCTATTGCGGTTAAACGGATGGGGCCCTCCTGCGGGGTGCAACAAGAACGGGAGAAAGGGGAAAGAGGCGTAAGGAAGCGGAGAAAGGGGGGAAACCATGGACCAGAAGAACGGGTCCATTTGGGGTAGCTCTGGATACTCGCCCCAGAGTATGGAGGACCTTGCGGCGTTTCAAGGTCCGTCCTGGATGGCAACCAGGAGTGTTTTGGCCGCGGGGGCCGCAACAACTGGGCCCGTGTTGGGAGAAAATCCGCTGGGCGGTAGGGCCGTCGCCCTTAAGACACTCTCCTCCTATGACCATGTCAGAAATTGGCCGAGCCTCGGATGTAACCTCGGCGATTCCTGAAGTAATAGCGGGACCCACGTGCGATGTTGGTAGCACGGCGGGAGTGAATGCGACCAACGACACCGTGCTGAAGCAGCGGGCCGGTGCCACCGGGGAAGCCTTCCCGGAAGAAGCGACAGCTGTTGACCAAGGCAAGCGACCAAAGGAATACGAGAACGATAATGAACGGATCGATTGGAGGGGCGGGTGTGAGGCATGGCTTCAGAGAGCCAAACCGGCGAGGGACCCTGGGCCGTGCCTCATCCCGGAGACCCCCTCACCTAAGGAGAGAACGACGAGGAGGGGGGGACAAATCCCCTCCGAGCTCGAGAACCTCCCCCGGTATGGGACCCCCGGAGACCCACCCACGGGCGTCTTCAAGGGGAAGGGTCTAATGAGGACCCCCCCATCCGGGACCCCGTCCTGCAGTGGGGCCCAGGAGTCGGCCCCCGAGAAGCAGGGGGAGGATGGGATGAAGAAGAAGAAGGAGGATGAGCAGACCAAACCGGCGGAAGTGGCAGCCAAGCTGCCGACACAGAAAGAGCCGGAACTGGTGGGGCCCATCGGTAGATGCCGGGTGGAGGAGCCCGGCAAACAGAGGTCCAGCTCGGCCTCAAGAGTCGACGAAGCTGGGAGAGCGACGGGAGCTAATCCGTGGGAGCGGGGCGGAGTGGCAGCCAAAGCTGCAGACCTCGTGGTCCCACCCGCGAATGGAGCGAAGGTCGCGGTGAAAACGACCCAGATCGGGGGCGGCATACCGGAGGGGGTCTCCGGCTACCGCCTAGCCGAAGTGGCCACCCTGCTGAGGGGCGTTGTAGGGGATTGTGTCAAGGCCACCAGAGAATTCAGCGAGAGGAAGGCATCTTCGAAGGTGGCCTCGGTCAAGTGGGTTCTTGAATTCCTGGGGAAGGTCACTAAGAGATGCGAGAAGGCGGCAACTGTGGTCGCAGAGGTGGCGACAGCCGGGGAGATCTCCAGGTGGAAGGAGGTCCCCAAGAAGCTGACGAGGGAGCGGGGAGTCCAATGCTCCCCCCAGATCGGTATGGAAGGGGGTGGGGGCCCATCCAGTTCCACGCCCCTCAGCACGGTTGCCCAGAGGCCCCCCGAGGCTGGCCCCAGTGGGGCGATGCAGCAGCATCGGCAGCAGGAAAAAAAGAAGGCCAAGAGGCTTAGGACCTCCCCGTCACCCCAACAGGAAGCCAGTAAGAAGAGGGCTCTGTTGGAGGTCGGCGAGGGAGGGAACAACCTGGTCGAACTGGTGGAACTGGATCACCCGGCGATTCCGTTGGCGCAGGATCCCCTGGTGGAGAAGGCCAGGGTGGGAGCAGCTCCTCCGGAGGGGAACATACCCCTTGCTCCCCTCGATGATGGGGGGAAACAGCCGGGGAGTGCGAACGAGGGTCCCATGGTCCTCATAAAGACGAAGGGACAGATTAGGAGGGAACGCAGGGAAGCGAGGAGGAAAGACCTCCTAGCCCAAAAGCTCGCCGCTGGCCCACCAGCGGGGCGGCAGTGGGTACTCGGGGAGGGGCTGTCCCCCCAACAGTGGCCGATGCTGCAGCCGACCCTGACGGGCATGCAGTCCCAGCTGTGGCCGCAGTGGCCTCCTCCTCCCCAGGGACCCGACCGGGTCCAACGACTGCAGTGGCCCCCCCTGCAGGGACAGCAACAGCCGTTGCAACGGCTGCAACAGCTACAGCAACAGCAACTGCAGCAGCAACAGCAACAGCGGCTTCAACTGGGGCAGTTCCACAATCAGCCGCGGCATGCTCAGGGGGGATGGGTGGGGACCCCCGGTAAACCCAAGGGGGGAAACTCTAGGGGCGGACAGGAGGGAATGAAGATCCCCCTCCCGAAGCCACCACCCCGTACGAGAAAGAGGCCAGAGGCGGTCCTCGTAAGGGTCCCCCCTTTGGGGACGTACCTGGACACGTACAAACTCCTCCTGTCAAAGGGG
This sequence comes from Andrena bicolor, assembly GCA_960531205.1. Lineage (NCBI taxonomy): Eukaryota > Metazoa > Arthropoda > Insecta > Hymenoptera > Andrenidae > Andrena > Andrena bicolor. The sequence goes on along the minus strand of CAUIJW010000306.1, from coordinate 3,598,291 downwards.
AGGGAGACCCTGACGGGTGTGAAGGGAGTGAAGAAATCCCACCAGGGCCACATCCTCCTCGAAATGGAGAAGGGCACCAAAGCGGAGACCCTGGCCCAGAATATTAGGGGAAAGATCGGGGCGGGGTTGGTCTGCACCCCGCTGCAGAATAAGGTGTCCATGGAAATCAGGGACCTGGACCCGACGGTCGAGGGCCCTGAAATATTACGGGACTTGGGGGGGGCCCTCAAGGTGGCCCCGGAACTGCTCGGGCTGAGGTCACTGAGACTTGGCCCGAGGGGCACGCAGACAGCGGTGGTGGAGGCAGCCCTGAACGACCTGAGCAACCTCCGCGAGGGCGGGGTTCGTTTCAGCTCCGGCCTTACGTGGGCAAGGGCCAGGGTCCTCCCGCGTATCACAAGGTGTTTCAGGTGCCATATGTCTGGGCACATGGCCAGGGACTGTCCCACCGTGGGGGAGGGGGAGGAGCTGTGTAGGAGGTGCGGGGCGACCGATCACCTGATCGCCCGGTGCTCCAACCCCCCCAGGTGTGGCGTGTGCCTAAAAGAGGGGCGTACGGGACCAGGAACTGCACACGTCACAGCATCCCTGGCCTGCCCGTCCAATAGACCCCCCAATGGAGCTACACCCAGGACGGAGCCGAAGGGACGCGGGGGTACTAGCGCGGTGAATGGCCCTTAAGGTGGCCCAGATAAACCTGAACAGGAGTCGCCTAGCCCAGGACATCATGGAACACGTGATGTCCCAGCTCTCGGCAGATGTGGTGATCATCTCCGAGCCGTATCGACAGCTGAACTATTGGTTCAACGATGCGGCCGGAGATGCCTCCATTTGGGTAACAGGCTTCAGCGGCCACTTCCCAACGATGGCCCGCCCCGTGGTGGCAAACGGGGTGGTCGCGGTCAGTTGGGAAGGTAAAGTGCTGTTGAGCTGTTACCGCACACCCAAAGCCACACTGGCGGAGTTTGGGGACTACCTGGATACCATCGAGGGTATCATCACGGAAATGAGGTCCTCGGGCATGGGCGTACTCCTGGCGGGCGATTTTAACGCGAGATCCCCGGCCTGGGGAGGGGGCCGATTGGACAGAAAGGGGACGGCGACCCTGGATCTGCTGGGGAGACAGGGCCTGGTCCCAATAAAGGTCCCAGAAAGGTACAAATTTACTTTTGAAAGGAACGGTAGGAGATCGTTTATCGATATCCTGTCCGCGGACCGTGTAACAGCCAAAGGTGTGAAGAGCGAGGTCCTTAGCCAGGACTCGTACTCGGACCATAGGTATGTCCTTCATACCATCAGAAGGACAAGGTCAGCGATCAGGACGGTCACCTGGCAGGCATACTCCACCAAGGACATGGACCCTGCCGAGGTGGCCAGGCACTTTGGGCTGTTACACGGTCGGCAGGAAGGGGACGGTCGAGGGGAACCAGGCCCAAGGGGGGCACCGAGGGCGGAGCGTTTCCAGAGGACCCTTGAGGAGGCCACCAGGGACATGCTCGCAAAAAAGTCCCTCCCCCGTGGGACCAGAAAACCAAACGGGTGGTGGTGTAAGGAGGTTGCAGAGGCGCGGGCTGCCTCCTTTAAAGCAAGGAGAAGGGCGCAGAGGCGGAGAAAAAGGGGCGGCCCGGAGGCGGAGGAGGCACGGAGGGCCTACTCCGTGGCCCGGAGAGGGGTTCAGGTGGCGATCTGGAGGGCGAAGGAGGCCCAATGGCAGGGCCTATGTGCCCAGGTCGACCTGGACCCCTGGGGGAAGCCGTACAAAGCCGTCATGTCAAAACTCGGTGGGCGTCCACCGAGGATGAACATGACCCCGGCCCAAGTCGGGAGGGTATTGGACCATCTCTTTGTTACGGCACCCCCCCCTCCCCTCCCCCCCTCCGTTGTCGCCCCCGCCCAGCCGTCTATAATCCCGGCCCTAGTGGCACGTGGCCGAGCAGCCGGTGGGAGGAGCCTAAGGGGGGGATATGATGACAGCGGGGATCTAATGGCACCTGAGGAGATCCCAGAGGTGGACATCGATATGGTGCAAGAGGCCATATCCCGCCTGAAGCCGAAGAAGGCCCCAGGCCTGGACGCGGTACCATCGGAGGTGGTGGCCGCGGTATCGAGGGCGTTCCACCTGGACCTGAGGGAGGCGATCGAGGACACATTGAGGAGAGGGACTATCCCTCCGGCCTGGAAGAGGGCGAGGGTGGTGTTGATACCCAAGCCCGGCAAACAACCCACCGAGCCCAATGCCTATCGCCCGATCAGCGTGCTCCCAGCACTTAGCAAAGTGTGGGAGTACGCTGTGAAGGAGCTGATTGAGAGGCACATTGGCCGGGACCCCTTCTCCCCGACCCAGTTCGGTTTTAGGAGGGGGGTAGGAACTGTGGAGGCTGCTCGAGAGGTCATGGCGTTCGCGGAGGGCTGTGTGGCCACCACCAAGCGGAGACTATGCGTGATGGTGTTGATCGATGTGCGGAACGCGTTCAACGCCATCCGCTGGGACACCATCATGCGGGAACTCGTCAGGAGGCGTGTGCACCCAGCGGTCAGGAGGGTCCTCAGGGACTATTTCTCTGACCGCTGTGTTACAGTGCACACGCAGCATGACGAGGTCACGACCGGAGTCTACGCGGGGGTCCCTCAGGGCTCGGTCCTGGGCCCTTTCCTTTGGAACCTCGTCTATGACGGGGTCCTGAAGACCGTGGGTCCCGGGCGTTTCGTCAAGGCCATCGCTTACGCCGACGACCTGGCAGTTATGTTTTCAGCTAGGGACGTAACCCAGGTCGAGGCTATGATGGCCGAAACGCTCGGGAGGGTTAGGGCCTGGTTCGAGGCCTCTGGCCTGGAGATGGCCTCGGATAAAACCGAGGTCATCGTCCTGGCGGGCCTTCGCGAGGACAAAGGGAGGGAATTCCCGGTGATGGGATCGATGGTGGCGGCCACAGAGTCCGCCAAGTATCTCGGGGTCACCCTGGACTGCCGTCGGAGGTTCAGGACGCACCTGGACGGGGCGGTCATACGGGCCGACAAAGTGGTGGGTGCCCTGTCGGCGCTCCTCCCAAACGTTAGGGGTCCCTCGGTTGCCTCGAGGCGACTCTACTATAACGTTTGGGAGTCGGTGCTGACGTATGCCGCCCCGGTATGGTCGTCAGCCCTGCGGGTGGGCGTGAACCTCACCTCCCTCCGCAGGGCGCAGAGGTCAGCCCTGATAAGGACGACTACGTCGTATAGGACGGTGTCCCGTCAGGCGCTCTGCGTCCTCGCTGGAAGGATGCCCCTTGAATTGAAGGTGGCGATGTGGAGGGAGGTTTATGACCTAAGGGCGGCGGACAGGGCGAACCCGAAACTAAGGGACGACCTTAATGCGATGAGGGTGAGAGCAGCCGTCCACAGGAGAAGGGCCCTGGTGACGGCCCTCGCGAAGTGGCAGGAGACCTGGGAGGAGATGGGCCCGGAGTATTGGACCAGGCGGCTGGTGCCCGTGGCGAGTACCTTTGCGGTGGGAGCTGGGTTCGCACGTCAGCTGGACTACTGGCTGACCCAGCTCCTCACCGGACACGGGTCTTTCGGGGCCTTCAGGAAGAGGATAGGGAAGGCAATAAGTGGGGTATGTGAGGAATGCGGGGCGGCGAACGACGATGCCGAGCACGTCCTCGTGGTGTGCCCGGCATTCGAGGAAGAACGGCGGGCTTTGGCCGTGGCCCTGGGGGCCCCGATAGACCCCAATACAGTGGTCCGCCTCGCTATGGGGGCGGATGATAAGTGGGCGCACCTCCGTGCCTTCGCGTCCACAGTCATGGGCGCGAGGGCCCGGAGGGAAGCGTCAAAAGAAAAAGCCCTGAGGGATGCCCGGGCAGCAGCCGCCAGACTGGAGGCCCAAAGGAGGGCGCAGGAGAGAAGGAGAAGGGCCCAAAAAAGGAAGAGGAATGGGGCGGCCCAAGGAGGCAGACCCCCCCCCAGCAAAAGGGTTAGGAGGACGGTCCCCTCCCCCCCATAAGGTGGGTCTATGGGATAAGTGGGTGTTTATCGCGTATTTATTCCGACGTTGTACTGTGGTGGCGCGTATTTATTCCGTCTATGTTATAAATGTTGTGTGTTTGTCGTTGTGACACGTACCTATTTATTTTGTGGTGTCAACCGCGTATTTATTTCGTCAATAGTAAATAAGTATCGTGGTTGTGCACATGTGAATGTATGTACATAGTATTTATTTTATTTATAAGTAATTTGTACATAAGAGGCGGGGCCTACACCGTAGGGACACTGTGGTGGAAGTAATGCACCGAGGTTCCCACCACAGTGAGTAGGCAAGATAAGGCGGCCATGAGAGAGGGGGTTTTTAGTGGGTATCCCACCATTAGGGTGGGGAGTCCCACATAACCCCGGTATCCGTACCGGGGTATGCATAAAGCATTTTCCCAGTCTATAAAAAAAAAAAAAAAAAAAAAAAAAAGATATAGAAGACGGTTGTACAGACGGATCTCGTTAGTCTAGATATAGAAGACGGTTGTATAACGAGAGATCTCGTTAGTCTAGATATAGAAGACGGTTGTACAGACGGATCCCGTTAGTCTAGATATAGAAGACGGTTGTATAACGAGAGATATCGTTAGTCTAGATATAGAAGACGGTTGTACAGACGGATCTCGTTAGTCTAGATATAGAAGACGGTTGTACAGACGGATCTCGTTAGTCTAGATATAGAAGACGTTTGTCCAACGACGTATCCCGTTAGTCTAGATATAGAAGACGGTTGTATAACGAGAGATCTCGTTAGTCTAGATATAGAAGACGGTTGTACAGACGGATCTCGTTAGTCTAGATATAGAAGACGGTTGTACAGACGGATCTCGTTAGTCTAGATATAGAAGACGGTTGTATAACGAGAGATCTCGTTAGTCTAGATATAGAAGACGGTTGTACAGACGGATCTCGTTAGTCTAGATATAGAAGACGGTTGTACAGACGGATCTCATTAGTCTAGATATAGAAGACGGTTGTACAGACGGATCTCGTTAGTCTAGATATAGAAGACGGTTGTACAGACGGATCCCGTTAGTCTAGATATAGAAGACGGTTGTACAGACGGATCTCGTTAGTCTAGATATAGAAGACGTTTGTCCAACGACGTATCCCGTTAGTCTAGATATAGAAGACGGTTGTATAACGAGAGATCTCGTTAGTCTAGATATAGAAGACGGTTGTACCGACGGATCTCTTTAGTCTAGATATAGAAGACGGTTGTACAGACGGATCTCGTTAGTCTAGATATAGAAGACGGTTGTACAGACGGATCTCGTTAGTCTAGATATAGAAGAAGGTTGTACAGACGGGTCTCGTGAGTCTAGATAGAGAAGACGGTTGTACAGACGGGTCTCGTTAGTCTAGATATAGAAGACGGTTGTACAGACGGATCTCGTTAGTCTAGATATAGAAGACGGTTGTACAGACGGATCTCGTTAGTCTAGATATAGAAGACGTTTGTCCAACGACGTATCCCGTTAGTCTAGATATAGAAGACGGTTGTATAACGAGAGATCTCGTTAGTCTAGATATAGAAGACGGTTGTACAGACGGATCTCGTTAGTCTAGATATAGAAGACGGTTGTACAGACGGATCTCGTTAGTCTAGATATAGAAGACGGTTGTACAGACGGATCTCGTTAGTCTAGATATAGAAGACGGTTGAACAGACGGATCTCGTTAGTCTAGATATAGAAGACGGTTGTACAGACGGATCTCGTTAGTCTAGATATAGAAGACGGTTGTACAGACGGATCCCGTTAGTCTAGATATAGAAGACGGTTGTATAACGAGAGATATCGTTAGTCTAGATATAGAAGACGGTTGTACAGACGGATCTCGTTAGTCTAGATATAGAAGACGGTTGTACAGACGGATCTCGTTAGTCTAGATATAGAAAACGGTTGTACAGACGGATCTCGTTAGTCTAGATATAGAAGACGGTTGTACAGACGGATCCCGTTAGTCTAGATATAGAAGACGTTTGTCCAACGACGTATCCCGTTAGTCTAGATATAGAAGACGGTTGTATAACGAGAGATCTCGTTAGTCTAGATATAGAAGACGGTTGTACAGACGGATCTCGTTAGTCTAGATATAGAAGACGGTTGTACAGACGGATCTCGTTAGTCTAGATATAGAAGACGGTTGTACAGACGGATCTCGTTAGTCTAGATATAGAAGACGGTTGTACAGACGGATCTCGTTAGTCTAGATATAGAAGACGGTTGTATAACGAGAGATCTCGTTAGTCTAGATATAGAAGACGGTTGTACAGACGGATCCCGTTAGTCTAGATATAGAAGACGGTTGTATAACGAGAGATATCGTTAGTCTAGATATAGAAGACGGTTGTACAGACGGATCTCGTTAGTCTAGATATAGAAGACGGTTGTACAGACGGATCTCGTTAGTCTAGATATAGAAGACGTTTGTCCAACGACGTATCCCGTTAGTCTAGATATAGAAGACGGTTGTATAACGAGAGATCTCGTTAGTCTAGATATAGAAGACGGTTGTACAGACGGATCTCGTTAGTCTAGATATAGAAGACGTTTGTCCAACGACGTATCCCGTTAGTCTAGATATAGAAGACGGTTGTATAACGAGAGATCTCGTTAGTCTAGATATAGAAGACGGTTGTTCCGACGGATCTCTTTAGTCTAGATATAGAAGACGGTTGTACAGACGGATCTCGTTAGTCTAGATATAGAAGACGGTTGTACAGACGGATCTCGTTAGTCTAGATATAGAAGAAGGTTGTACAGACGGGTCTCGTGAGTCTAGATAGAGAAGACGGTTGTACAGACGGGTCTCGTTAGTCTAGATATAGAAGACGGTTGTACAGACGGATCTCCTTAGTCTAGATATAGAAGACGGTTGTACAGATGGATCTCGTTAGTCTAGATATAGAAGGCGGTTGTACAGACGGATCTCGTTAGTCTAGATATAGAAGACGGTTGTACAGACGGATCTCGTTAGTCTTTGATATAGAAGACGGTTGTACAGACGGATCTCGTTAGTCTAGATATAGAAGACGGTTTTACAGACGGATGTCGTTAGTCTAGATATAGAAGACGGTTGTACAGACGGATCTCGTTAGTCTAGATATAGAAGACGGTTGTACAGACGGATCTCGTTAGTCTAGATATAGAAGACGGTTGTACAGACGGATCCCGTTAGTCTAGATATAGAAGACGGTTGTATAACGAGAGATATCGTTAGTCTAGATATAGAAGACGGTTGTACAGACGGATCTCGTTAGTCTAGATATAGAAGACGGTTGTACAGACGGATCTCGTTAGTCTAGATATAGAAGACGTTTGTCCAACGACGTATCCCGTTAGTCTAGATATAGAAGACGGTTGTATAACGAGAGATCTCGTTAGTCTAGATATAGAAGACGGTTGTACAGACGGATCTCGTTAGTCTAGATATAGAAGACGGTTGTACAGACGGATCTCGTTAGTCTAGATATAGAAGACGGTTGTTCAGACGGATCTCGTTAGTCTAGATATAGAAAACGGTTGTACAGACGGATCTCGTTAGTCTAGATATAGAAGACGGTTGTACAGACGGATCTCGTTAGTCTAGATATAGAAGACGGTTTTACAGACGGATGTCGTTAGTCTAGATATAGAAGACGGTTGTACAGACGGATCTCGTTAGTCTAGATATAGAAGACGGTTGTACAGACGGATCTCGTTAGTCTAGATATAGAAGACGGTTGTACAGACGGATCCCGTTAGTCTAGATATAGAAGACGGTTGTATAACGAGAGATATCGTTAGTCTAGATATAGAAGACGGTTGTACAGACGGATCTCGTTAGTCTAGATATAGAAGACGGTTGTACAGACGGATCTCGTTAGTCTAGATATAGAAGACGTTTGTCCAACGACGTATCCCGTTAGTCTAGATATAGAAGACGGTTGTATAACGAGAGATCTCGTTAGTCTAGATATAGAAGACGGTTGTACAGACGGATCTCGTTAGTCTAGATATAGAAGACGGTTGTACAGACGGATCTCGTTAGTCTAGATATAGAAGACGGTTGTTCAGACGGATCTCGTTAGTCTAGATATAGAAAACGGTTGTACAGACGGATCTCGTTAGTCTAGATATAGAAGACGGTTGTACAGACGGATCTCGTTAGTCTAGATATAGAAGACGTTTGTCCAACGTCGTATCCCGTTAGTCTAGATATAGAAGACGGTTGTACAGACGGATCTCGTTAGTCTCGATATAGAAAACGGTTGTACAGACGGATCGCGTTAGTCTAGATATAGAAGATGGTTGTACAACGACGTATCTCGTTAGTCTAGATATAGAAGGCGGTTGTACAGACGGATCTCGTTAGTCTAGATATAGAAGACGGTTGTACAGACGGATCTCATTAGTCTAGATATAGAAGACGGTTGTACAGACGGATCTCGTTAGTCTAGATATAGAAGACGGTTGTACAGACGGATCTCGTTAGTCTAGATATAGAAGACGGTTGTACAGACGGATCTCGTTAGTCTAGATATAGAAGACGGTTGTTCAGACGGATCTCGTTAGTCTAGATATAGAAAACGGTTGTACAGACTTATCTCGTTAGTCTAGATATAGAAGACGGTTGTACAGACGGATCTCGTTAGTCTAGATATAGAAGACGTTTGTCCAACGTCGTATCCCGTTAGTCTAGATATAGAAGACGGTTGTACAGACGGATCTCGTTAGTCTCGATATAGAAAACGGTTGTACAGACGGATCGCGTTAGTCTAGATATAGAAGATGGTTGTACAACGACGTATCTCGTTAGTCTAGATATAGAAGGCGGTTGTACAGACGGATCTCGTTAGTCTAGATATAGAAGACGGTTGTTCAGACGGATCTCGTTAGTCTAGATATAGAAGACGGTTGTGCAGACGGATCTCGTTAGTCTAGATATAGAAGGCGGTTGTACAGACGGATCTCGTTAGTCTAGATATAGAAGACGGTTGTATAACGAGAGATCTCGTTAGTCTAGATATAGAAGACGGTTGTACAGACGGATCTCGTTAGTCTAGATATAGAAGACGGTTGTACAGACGGATCTCGCTAGTCTAGTTATAGAAGACGGTTGTACAGACGGATCTCGTTAGTCTAGATATAGAAGACGGTTGTACAGACGGATCTCGTTAGTCTAGATATAGAAGACGGTTGTACAGACGGATCTCGTTAGTCTAGATATAGAAGACGGTTGTACAGACGGATCTCGTTAGTCTAGATATTGAAGACGTTTGTCCAACGACGTACCTCGTTAGTCTAGATATAGAAGACGGTTGTACAGACGGGTCTCGTTAGTCTAGATATAGATGACGGTTGTACAGACGGATCTCCTTAGTCTAGATATAGAAGACGGTTGTACAGATGGATCTCGTTAGTCTAGATATAGAAGACGGTTGTACAGACGGATCTCGTTAGTCTAGATATAGAAGACGGTTGTATAACGAGAGATCTCGTTAGTCTAGATATAGAAGACGGTTGTACAGACGGATCCCGTTAGTCTAGATATAGAAGACGGTTGTATAACGAGAGATATCGTTAGTCTAGATATAGAAGACGGTTGTACAGACGGATCTCGTTAGTCTAGTTATAGAAGACGGTTGTACAGACGGATCTCGTTAGTCTAGATATAGAAGACGTTTGTCCAACGACGTATCCCGTTAGTCTAGATATAGAAGACGGTTGTATAACGAGAGATCTCGTTAGTCTATATATAGAAGACGGTTGTACAGACGGATCTCGTTAGTCTAGATATAGAAGACGGTTGTACAGACGGATCTCGTTAGTCTAGATATAGAAGACGGTTGTATAACGAGAGATCTCGTTAGTCTAGATATAGAAGACGGTTGTACAGACGGATCTCGTTAGTCTAGATATAGAAGACGGTTGTACAGACGGATCTCATTAGTCTAGATATAGAAGACGGTTGTACAGACGGATCTCGTTAGTCTAGATATAGAAGACGGTTGTACAGACGGATCCCGTTAGTCTAGATATAGAAGACGGTTGTACAGACGGATCTCGTTAGTCTAGATATTGAAGACGTTTGTCCAACGACGTACCTCGTTAGTCTAGATATAGAAAACGGTTGTACAGACGGATCTCGTTAGTCTAGATATAGAAGACGGTTGTACAGACGGATCTCGTTAGTCTAGATATAGAAGACGGTTGTATAACGAGAGATCTCGTTAGTCTAGATATAGAAGACGGTTGTACAGACGGATCCCGTTAGTCTAGATATAGAAGACGGTTGTACAGACGGGTCTCGTTAGTCTAGATATAGAAGACGGTTGTACAGACGGATCTCGTTAGTCTAGATATTGAAGACGTTTGTCCCACGACGTACCTCGTTAGTCTAGATATAGAAAACGGTTGTACAGACGGATCTCGTTAGTCTAGATATAGAAGACGGTTGTACAGACGGATCTCGTTAGTCTAGATATAGAAGACGGTTGTGTAACGAGAGATCTCGTTAGTCTACATATAGAAGACGGTTGTACAGACGGATCCCGTTAGTCTAGATATAGAAGACGGTTGTACAGACGGGTCTCGTTAGTCTAGATATAGAAGACGGTTGTACAGACGGATCTCGTTAGTCTAGATATTGAAGACGTTTGTCCAACGACGTACCTCGTTAGTCTAGATATAGAAAACGGTTGTACAGACGGATCTCGTTAGTCTAGATATAGAAGACGGTTGTATAACGACGTATCCCGTTAGTCTAGATATAGAAGACGGTTGTATAACGACGTATCCCGTTAGTCTAGATATAGAAGACGGTTGTACAGACGGATCTCGTTAGTCTAGATATAGAAGACGGTTGTACAGACGGATCTCGTTAGTCTAGATATAGAAGACGGTTGTACAGACGGATCTCGTTAGTCTAGATATAGAAGACGGTTGTACAGACGGGTCTCGTTAGTCTAGATATAGATGACGGTTGTACAGACGGATCTCGTTAGTCTAGATATAGATGACGGTTGTACAGACGGATCTCATTAGTCTAGATATAGAAGACGGTTGTACAGATGGATCTCGTTAGTCTAGATATAGAAGACGGTTGTACAGACGGATCTCGTTAGTCTAGATATAGAAGACGGTTGTACAGACGGATCTCGTTAGTCTAGATATAGAAGACGGTTGTACAGACGGATCTCGTTAGTCTAGATATAGAAGACGGTTGTACAGACGGATCTCGTTAGTCTAGATATAGAAGACGGTTGTATAACGAGAGATCTCGTTAGTCTAGATATAGAAGACGGTTGTACAGACGGATCTCGTTAGTCTAGATATAGAAGACGGTTGTACCGACGGATCTCTTTAGTCTATATATAGAAGACGGTTGTACAGACGGATCTCGTTATTCTAGATATAGAAGAAGGTTGTACAGACGGGTCTCGTGAGTCTAGATAGAGAAGACGGTTGTACAGACGGGTCTCGTTAGTCTAGATATAGAAGACGGTTGTACAGACGGATCTCCTTAGTCTAGATATAGAAAACGGTTGTACAGACGGATCTCGTTAGTCTAGATATAGAAGACGGTTGTACAGACGGATCTCGTTAGTCTAGATATAGAAGACGTTTGTCCAACGACGTATCCCGTTAGTCTAGATATAGAAGACGGTTGTCCAACGACGTATCCCGTTAGTCTAGATATAGAAGACGGTTGTACAGACGGGTCTCGTTAGTCTAGATATAGATGACGGTTGTACAGACGGATCTCGTTAGTCTAGATATAGAAGAAGGTTGTACAGACGGGTCTCGTGAGTCTAGATAGAGAAGACGGTTGTACAGACGGGTCTCGTTAGTCTAGATATAGAAGACGGTTGTACAGACGGATCTCATTAGTCTAGATATAGAAGACGGTTGTACAGACGGATCTCGTTAGTCTAGATATAGAAGACGGTTGTACAGACGGATCTCGTTAGTCTAGATATAGAAGACGGTTGTACCGACGGATCTCTTTAGTCTAGATATAGAAGACGGTTGTACAGACGGATCTCGTTAGTCTAGATATAGAAGACGGTTGTACAGACGGATCTCGTTAGTCTAGATATAGAAGAAGGTTGTACAGACGGGTCTCGTGAGTCTAGATAGAGAAGACGGTTGTACAGACGGGTCTCGTTAGTCTAGATATAGAAGACGGTTGTACAGACGGATCTCCTTAGTCTAGATATAGAAGACGGTTGTACAGATGGATCTCGTTAGTCTAGATATAGAAGGCGGTTGTACAGACGGGTCTCGTTAGTCTAGATATAGAAGACGGTTGTACAGACGGATCTCCTTAGTCTAGATATAGAAGACGGTTGTACAGATGGATCTCGTTAGTCTAGATATAGAAGGCGGTTGTACAGACGGATCTCGTTAGTCTAGATATAGAAGACGGTTGTATAACGAGAGATCTCGTTAGTCTAGATATAGAAGACGGTTGTACAGACGGATCCCGTTAGTCTAGATATAGAAGACGGTTGTATAACGAGAGATATCGTTAGTCTAGATATAGAAGACGGTTGTACAGACGGATCTCGTTAGTCTAGATATAGAAGACGGTTGTACAGACGGATCTCGTTAGTCTAGATATAGAAGACGTTTGTCCAACGACGTATCCCGTTAGTCTAGATATAGAAGACGGTTGTATAACGAGAGATCTCGTTAGTCTAGATATAGAAGACGGTTGTACAGACGGATCTCGTTAGTCTAGATATAGAAGACGGTTGTACAGACGGGTCTCGTTAGTCTAGATATAGAAGACGGTTGTACAGACGGATCTCATTAGTCTAGATATAGAAGACGGTTGTACAGACGGATCTCGTTAGTCTAGATATAGAAGACGGTTGTACAGACGGATCCCGTTAGTCTAGATATAGAAGACGGTTGTACAGACGGATCTCGTTAGTCTAGATATTGAAGACGTTTGTCCAACGACGTACCTCGTTAGTCTAGATATAGAAAACGGTTGTACAGACGGATCTCGTTAGTCTAGATATAGAAGACGGTTGTACAGACGGATCTCGTTAGTCTAGATATAGAAGACGTTTGTCCAACGACGTATCCCGTTAGTCTAGATATAGAAGACGGTTGTCCAACGACGTATCCCGTTAGTCTAGATATAGAAGACGGTTGTACAGACGGGTCTCGTTAGTCTAGATATAGATGACGGTTGTACAGACGGATCTCGTTAGTCTAGATATAGAAGAAGGTTGTACAGACGGGTCTCGTGAGTCTAGATAGAGAAGACGGTTGTACAGACGGGTCTCGTTAGTCTAGATATAGAAGACGGTTGTACAGACGGATCTCATTAGTCTAGATATAGAAGACGGTTGTACAGACGGATCTCGTTAGTCTAGATATAGAAGACGGTTGTACAGACGGATCTCGTTAGTCTAGATATAGAAGACGGTTGTACCGACGGATCTCTTTAGTCTAGATATAGAAGACGGTTGTACAGACGGATCTCGTTAGTCTAGATATAGAAGACGGTTGTACAGACGGATCTCGTTAGTCTAGATATAGAAGAAGGTTGTACAGACGGGTCTCGTGAGTCTAGATAGAGAAGACGGTTGTACAGACGGGTCTCGTTAGTCTAGATATAGAAGACGGTTGTACAGACGGATCTCCTTAGTCTAGATATAGAAGACGGTTGTACAGACGGATCTCATTAGTCTAGATATAGAAGGCGGTTGTACAGACGGATCTCGTTAGTCTAGATATAGAAGACGGTTGTATAACGAGAGATCTCGTTAGTCTAGATATAGAAGACGGTTGTACAGACGGATCCCGTTAGTCTAGATATAGAAGACGCTTGTATAACGAGAGATATCGTTAGTCTAGATATAGAAGACGGTTGTACAGACGGATCTCGTTAGTCTAGATATAGAAGACGGTTGTACAGACGGATCTCGTTAGTCTAGATATAGAAGACGTTTGTCCAACGACGTATCCCGTTAGTCTAGATATAGAAGACGGTTGTATAACGAGAGATCTCGTTAGTCTAGATATAGAAGACGGTTGTACAGACGGATCTCGTTAGTCTAGATATAGAAGACGGTTGTACAGACGGATCTCGTTAGTCTAGATATAGAAGACGGTTGTACAGACGGATCTTGTTAGTCTAGATATAGAAGACGGTTGTACAGACGGATCTCGTTAGTCTAGATATAGAAGACGGTTGTACAGACGGATCTCGTTAGTCTAGATATAGAAGACGGTTGTTCAGACGGATCTCGTTAGTCTAGATATAGAAGACGGTTGTACAGACGGATCTCGTTAGTCTAGATATAGAAGACGGTTGTACAGACGGATCTCGTTAGTCTAGATATAGAAGACGGTTGTACAGACGGATCGCGTTAGTCTAGATATAGAAGATGGTTGTACAACGACGTATCTCGTTAGTCTAGATATAGAAGGCGGTTGTACAGACGGATCTCGTTAGTCTAGATATAGAAGACGGTTGTTCAGACGGATCTCGTTAGTCTAGATATAGAAGACGTTTGTCCAACGTCGTATCCCGTTAGTCTAGATATAGAAGACGGTTGTACAGACGGATCTCGTTAGTCTCGATATAGAAAACGGTTGTACAGACGGATCGCGTTAGTCTAGATATAGAAGATGGTTGTACAACGACGTATCTCGTTGGTCTAGATATAGAAGGCGGTTGTACAGACGGATCTCGTTAGTCTAGATATAGAAGACGGTTGTTCAGACGGATCTCGTTAGTCTAGATATAGAAGACGGTTGTGCAGACGGATCTCGTTAGTCTAGATATAGAAGACGGTTGTACAGACGGGTCTTGTTAGTCTAGATATAGATGACGGTTGTACAGACGGATCTCGTTAGTCTAGATATAGAAGACGGTTGTACAGACGGATCTCGTTAGTCTAGATATAGAAGACGTTTGTCCAACGACGTATCCCGTTAGTCTAGATATAGAAGACGGTTGTATAACGAGAGATCTCGTTAGTCTAGATATAGAAGACGGTTGTACAGACGCATCTCGTTAGTCTAGATATAGAAGACGGTTGTATAACGAGAGATCTCGTTAGTCTAGATATAGAAGACGGTTGTACAGACGGATCTCATTAGTCTAGATATTGAAGACGTTTGTCCAACGACGTACCTCGTTAGTCTAGATATAGAAAACGGTTGTACAGACGGATCTCGTTAGTCTAGATATAGAAGACGGTTGTACAGACGGATCTCGTTAGTCTAGATATAGAAGACGGTTGTATAACGAGAGATCTCGTTAGTCTAGATATAGAAGACGGTTGTACAGACGGATCCCGTTAGTCTAGATATAGAAGACGGTTGTACAGACGGATCTCGTTAGTCTAGATATTGAAGACGTTTGTCCAACGACGTACCTCGTTAGTCTAGATATAGAAAACGGTTGTACAGACGGATCTCGTTAGTCTAGATATAGAAGACGGTTGTATAACGAGAGATCTCGTTAGTCTAGATATAGAAGACGGTTGTATAACGAGAGATCTCGTTAGTCTAGATATAGAAGACGGTTGTACAGACGGATCCCGTTAGTCTAGATATAGAAGACGCTTGTATAACGAGAGATATCGTTAGTCTAGATATAGAAGACGGTTGTACAGACGGATCTCGTTAGTCTAGATATAGAAGACGGTTGTACAGACGGATCTCGTTAGTCTAGATATAGAAGACGTTTGTCCAACGACGTATCCCGTTAGTCTAGATATAGAAGACGGTTGTATAACGAGAGATCTCGTTAGTCTAGATATAGAAGACGGTTGTACAGACGGATCTCGTTAGTCTAGATATAGAAGACGGTTGTACAGACGGATCTCGTTAGTCTAGATATAGAAGACGGTTGTACAGACGGATCTTGTTAGTCTAGATATAGAAGACGGTTGTACAGACGGATCTCGTTAGTCTAGATATAGAAGACGGTTGTACAGACGGATCTCGTTAGTCTAGATATAGAAGACGGTTGTTCAGACGGATCTCGTTAGTCTAGATATAGAAGACGGTTGTACAGACGGATCTCGTTAGTCTAGATATAGAAGACGGTTGTACAGACGGATCTCGTTAGTCTAGATATAGAAGACGGTTGTACAGACGGATCGCGTTAGTCTAGATATAGAAGATGGTTGTACAACGACGTATCTCGTTAGTCTAGATATAGAAGGCGGTTGTACAGACGGATCTCGTTAGTCTAGATATAGAAGACGGTTGTTCAGACGGATCTCGTTAGTCTAGATATAGAAGACGTTTGTCCAACGTCGTATCCCGTTAGTCTAGATATAGAAGACGGTTGTACAGACGGATCTCGTTAGTCTCGATATAGAAAACGGTTGTACAGACGGATCGCGTTAGTCTAGATATAGAAGATGGTTGTACAACGACGTATCTCGTTGGTCTAGATATAGAAGGCGGTTGTACAGACGGATCTCGTTAGTCTAGATATAGAAGACGGTTGTTCAGACGGATCTCGTTAGTCTAGATATAGAAGACGGTTGTGCAGACGGATCTCGTTAGTCTAGATATAGAAGACGGTTGTACAGACGGGTCTTGTTAGTCTAGATATAGATGACGGTTGTACAGACGGATCTCGTTAGTCTAGATATAGAAGACGGTTGTACAGACGGATCTCGTTAGTCTAGATATAGAAGACGTTTGTCCAACGACGTATCCCGTTAGTCTAGATATAGAAGACGGTTGTATAACGAGAGATCTCGTTAGTCTAGATATAGAAGACGGTTGTACAGACGGATCTCGTTAGTCTAGATATAGAAGACGGTTGTATAACGAGAGATCTCGTTAGTCTAGATATAGAAGACGGTTGTACAGACGGATCCCGTTAGTCTAGATATAGAAGACGGTTGTACAGACGGATCTCGTTAGTCTAGATATTGAAGACGTTTGTCCAACGACGTACCTCGTTAGTCTAGATATAGAAAACGGTTGTACAGACGGATCTCGTTAGTCTAGATATAGAAGACGGTTGTACAGACGGATCTCGTTAGTCTAGATATAGAAGACTGTTGTATAACGAGAGATCTCGTTAGTCTAGATATAGAAGACGGTTGTACAGACGGATCCCGTTAGTCTAGATATAGAAGACGGTTGTACAGACGGATCTCGTTAGTCTAGATATTGAAGACGTTTGTCCAACGACGTACCTCGTTAGTCTAGATATAGAAAACGGTTGTACAGACGGATCTCGTTAGTCTAGATATAGAAGACGGTTGTATAACGAGAGATCTCGTTAGTCTAGATATAGAAGACGGTTGTACAGACGGATCTCGTAAGTCTAGATATAGAAGACGGTTGTACAGACGGATCTCGTTAGTCTAGATATAGAAGACGGTTGTACAGACGGATCTCGTTAGTCTAGATATAGAAGACGGTTGTACAGACGGGTCTCGTTAGTCTAGATATAGATGACGGTTGTACAGACGGATCTCCTTAGTCTAGATATAGAAGACGGTTGTACAGATGGATCTCGTTAGTCTAGATATAGAAGACGGTTGTACAGACGGATCTCGTTAGTCTAGATATAGAAGACGGTTGTATAACGAGAGATCTCGTTAGTCTAGATATAGAAGACGGTTGTACAGACGGATCCCGTTAGTCTAGATATAGAAGACGGTTGTATAACGAGAGATATCGTTAGTCTAGATATAGAAGACGGTTGTACAGACGGATCTCGTTAGTCTAGATATAGAAGACGGTTGTACAGACGGATCTCGTTAGTCTAGATATAGAAGACGGTTGTATAACGAGAGATCTCGTTAGTCTAGATATAGAAGACGGTTGTACAGACGGATCCCGTTAGTCTAGATATAGAAGACGGTTGTATAACGAGAGATATCGTTAGTCTAGATATAGAAGACGGTTGTACAGACGGATCTCGTTAGTCTAGTTATAGAAGACGGTTGTACAGACGGATCTCGTTAGTCTAGATATAGAAGACGTTTGTCCAACGACGTATCCCGTTAGTCTAGATATAGAAGACGGTTGTATAACGAGAGATCTCGTTAGTCTAGATATAGAAGACGGTTGTACAGACGGATCTCGTTAGTCTAGATATAGAAGACGGTTGTACAGACGGATCTCGTTAGTCTAGATATAGAAGACGGTTGTATAACGAGAGATCTCGTTAGTCTAGATATAGAAGACGGTTGTACAGACGGATCTCGTTAGTCTAGATATAGAAGACGGTTGTACAGACGGATCTCAATAGTCTAGATATAGAAGACGGTTGTACAGACGGATCGCGTTAGTCTAGATATAGAAGATGGTTGTACAACGACGTATCTCGTTAGTCTAGATATAGAAGGCGGTTGTACAGACGGATCTCGTTAGTCTAGATATAGAAGACGGTTGTTCAGACGGATCTCGTTAGTCTAGATATAGAAGACGTTTGTCCAACGTCGTATCCCGTTAGTCTAGATATAGAAGACGGTTGTACAGACGGATCTCGTTAGTCTCGATATAGAAAACGGTTGTACAGACGGATCGCTTTAGTCTAGATATAGAAGATGGTTGTACAACGTCGTATCCCGTTAGTCTAGATATAGAAGGCGGTTGTACAGACGGATCTCGTTAGTCTAGATATAGCAGACGGTTGTTCAGACGGATCTCGTTAGTCTAGATATAGAAGACTGTTGTGCAGACGGATCTCGTTAGTCTAGATATAGAAGACGGTTGTACAGACGGGTCTTGTTAGTCTAGATATAGATGACGGTTGTACAGACGGATCTCGTTAGTCTAGATATAGAAGACGGTTGTACAGACGGATCTCGTTAGTCTAGATATAGATGACGGTTGTACAGACGGATCTCATTAGTCTAGATATAGAAGACGGTTGTACAGATGGATCTCGTTAGTCTAGATATAGAAGACGGTTGTACAGACGGATCTCGTTAGTCTAGATATAGAAGACGGTTGTACAGACGGATCTCGTTAGTCTAGATATAGAAGACGGTTGTACAGACGGATCTCGTTAGTCTAGATATAGAAGACGGTTGTACAGACGGATCTCGTTAGTCTAGATATAGAAGACGGTTGTATAACGAGAGATCTCGTTAGTCTAGATATAGAAGACGGTTGTACAGACGGATCTCGTTAGTCTAGATATAGAAGACGGTTGTACCGACGGATCTCTTTAGTCTAGATATAGAAGACGGTTGTACAGACGGATCTCGTTAGTCTAGATATAGAAGAAGGTTGTACAGACGGGTCTCGTGAGTCTAGATAGAGAAGACGGTTGTACAGACGGGTCTCGTTAGTCTAGATATAGAAGACGGTTGTACAGACGGATCTCATTAGTCTAGATATAGAAGACGGTTGTACAGACGGATCTCGTTAGTCTAGATATAGAAGACGGTTGTACAGACGGATCCCGTTAGTCTAGATATAGAAGACGGTTGTACAGACGGATCTCGTTAGTCTAGATATTGAAGACGTTTGTCCAACGACGTACCTCGTTAGTCTAGATATAGAAAACGGTTGTACAGACGGATCTCGTTAGTCTAGATATAGAAGACGGTTGTACAGACGGATCTCGTTAGTCTAGATATAGAAGACGTTTGTCCAACGACGTATCCCGTTAGTCTAGATATAGAAGACGGTTGTCCAACGACGTATCCCGTTAGTCTAGATATAGAAGACGGTTGTACAGACGGGTCTCGTTAGTCTAGATATAGATGACGGTTGTACAGACGGATCTCGTTAGTCTAGATATAGAAGAAGGTTGTACAGACGGGTCTCGTGAGTCTAGATAGAGAAGACGGTTGTACAGACGGGTCTCGTTAGTCTAGATATAGAAGACGGTTGTACAGACGGATCTCATTAGTCTAGATATAGAAGACGGTTGTACAGACGGATCTCGTTAGTCTAGATATAGAAGACGGTTGTACAGACGGATCTCGTTAGTCTAGATATAGAAGACGGTTGTACCGACGGATCTCTTTAGTCTAGATATAGAAGACGGTTGTACAGACGGATCTCGTTAGTCTAGATATAGAAGACGGTTGTACAGACGGATCTCGTTAGTCTAGATATAGAAGAAGGTTGTACAGACGGGTCTCGTGAGTCTAGATAGAGAAGACGGTTGTACAGACGGGTCTCGTTAGTCTAGATATAGAAGACGGTTGTACAGACGGATCTCCTTAGTCTAGATATAGAAGACGGTTGTACAGACGGATCTCATTAGTCTAGATATAGAAGGCGGTTGTACAGACGGATCTCGTTAGTCTAGATATAGAAGACGGTTGTATAACGAGAGATCTCGTTAGTCTAGATATAGAAGACGGTTGTACAGACGGATCCCGTTAGTCTAGATATAGAAGACGCTTGTATAACGAGAGATATCGTTAGTCTAGATATAGAAGACGGTTGTACAGACGGATCTCGTTAGTCTAGATATAGAAGACGGTTGTACAGACGGATCTCGTTAGTCTAGATATAGAAGACGTTTGTCCAACGACGTATCCCGTTAGTCTAGATATAGAAGACGGTTGTATAACGAGAGATCTCGTTAGTCTAGATATAGAAGACGGTTGTACAGACGGATCTCGTTAGTCTAGATATAGAAGACGGTTGTACAGACGGATCTCGTTAGTCTAGATATAGAAGACGGTTGTACAGACGGATCTTGTTAGTCTAGATATAGAAGACGGTTGTACAGACGGATCTCGTTAGTCTAGATATAGAAGACGGTTGTACAGACGGATCTCGTTAGTCTAGATATAGAAGACGGTTGTTCAGACGGATCTCGTTAGTCTAGATATAGAAGACGGTTGTACAGACGGATCTCGTTAGTCTAGATATAGAAGACGGTTGTACAGACGGATCGCGTTAGTCTAGATATAGAAGATGGTTGTACAACGACGTATCTCGTTGGTCTAGATATAGAAGGCGGTTGTACAGACGGATCTCGTTAGTCTAGATATAGAAGACGGTTGTTCAGACGGATCTCGTTAGTCTAGATATAGAAGACGGTTGTGCAGACGGATCTCGTTAGTCTAGATATAGAAGACGGTTGTACAGACGGGTCTTGTTAGTCTAGATATAGATGACGGTTGTACAGACGGATCTCGTTAGTCTAGATATAGAAGACGGTTGTACAGACGGATCTCGTTAGTCTAGATATAGAAGACGTTTGTCCAACGACGTATCCCGTTAGTCTAGATATAGAAGACGGTTGTATAACGAGAGATCTCGTTAGTCTAGATATAGAAGACGGTTGTACAGACGCATCTCGTTAGTCTAGATATAGAAGACGGTTGTATAACGAGAGATCTCGTTAGTCTAGATATAGAAGACGGTTGTACAGACGGATCTCGTTAGTCTAGATATTGAAGACGTTTGTCCAACGACGTACCTCGTTAGTCTAGATATAGAAAACGGTTGTACAGACGGATCTCGTTAGTCTAGATATAGAAGACGGTTGTACAGACGGATCTCGTTAGTCTAGATATAGAAGACGGTTGTATAACGAGAGATCTCGTTAGTCTAGATATAGAAGACGGTTGTACAGACGGATCCCGTTAGTCTAGATATAGAAGACGGTTGTACAGACGGATCTCGTTAGTCTAGATATTGAAGACGTTTGTCCAACGACGTACCTCGTTAGTCTAGATATAGAAAACGGTTGTACAGACGGATCTCGTTAGTCTAGATATAGAAGACGGTTGTATAACGAGAGATCTCGTTAGTCTAGATATAGAAGACGGTTGTATAACGAGAGATCTCGTTAGTCTAGATATAGAAGACGGTTGTACAGACGGATCCCGTTAGTCTAGATATAGAAGACGCTTGTATAACGAGAGATATCGTTAGTCTAGATATAGAAGACGGTTGTACAGACGGATCTCGTTAGTCTAGATATAGAAGACGGTTGTACAGACGGATCTCGTTAGTCTAGATATAGAAGACGTTTGTCCAACGACGTATCCCGTTAGTCTAGATATAGAAGACGGTTGTATAACGAGAGATCTCGTTAGTCTAGATATAGAAGACGGTTGTACAGACGGATCTCGTTAGTCTAGATATAGAAGACGGTTGTACAGACGGATCTCGTTAGTCTAGATATAGAAGACGGTTGTACAGACGGATCTTGTTAGTCTAGATATAGAAGACGGTTGTACAGACGGATCTCGTTAGTCTAGATATAGAAGACGGTTGTACAGACGGATCTCGTTAGTCTAGATATAGAAGACGGTTGTTCAGACGGATCTCGTTAGTCTAGATATAGAAGACGGTTGTACAGACGGATCTCGTTAGTCTAGATATAGAAGACGGTTGTACAGACGGATCTCGTTAGTCTAGATATAGAAGACGGTTGTACAGACGGATCGCGTTAGTCTAGATATAGAAGATGGTTGTACAACGACGTATCTCGTTAGTCTAGATATAGAAGGCGGTTGTACAGACGGATCTCGTTAGTCTAGATATAGAAGACGGTTGTTCAGACGGATCTCGTTAGTCTAGATATAGAAGACGTTTGTCCAACGTCGTATCCCGTTAGTCTAGATATAGAAGACGGTTGTACAGACGGATCTCGTTAGTCTCGATATAGAAAACGGTTGTACAGACGGATCGCGTTAGTCTAGATATAGAAGATGGTTGTACAACGACGTATCTCGTTGGTCTAGATATAGAAGGCGGTTGTACAGACGGATCTCGTTAGTCTAGATATAGAAGACGGTTGTTCAGACGGATCTCGTTAGTCTAGATATAGAAGACGGTTGTGCAGACGGATCTCGTTAGTCTAGATATAGAAGACGGTTGTACAGACGGGTCTTGTTAGTCTAGATATAGATGACGGTTGTACAGACGGATCTCGTTAGTCTAGATATAGAAGACGGTTGTACAGACGGATCTCGTTAGTCTAGATATAGAAGACGTTTGTCCAACGACGTATCCCGTTAGTCTAGATATAGAAGACGGTTGTATAACGAGAGATCTCGTTAGTCTAGATATAGAAGACGGTTGTACAGACGGATCTCGTTAGTCTAGATATAGAAGACGGTTGTATAACGAGAGATCTCGTTAGTCTAGATATAGAAGACGGTTGTACAGACGGATCCCGTTAGTCTAGATATAGAAGACGGTTGTACAGACGGATCTCGTTAGTCTAGATATTGAAGACGTTTGTCCAACGACGTACCTCGTTAGTCTAGATATAGAAAACGGTTGTACAGACGGATCTCGTTAGTCTAGATATAGAAGACGGTTGTACAGACGGATCTCGTTAGTCTAGATATAGAAGACTGTTGTATAACGAGAGATCTCGTTAGTCTAGATATAGAAGACGGTTGTACAGACGGATCCCGTTAGTCTAGATATAGAAGACGGTTGTACAGACGGATCTCGTTAGTCTAGATATTGAAGACGTTTGTCCAACGACGTACCTCGTTAGTCTAGATATAGAAAACGGTTGTACAGACGGATCTCGTTAGTCTAGATATAGAAGACGGTTGTATAACGAGAGATCTCGTTAGTCTAGATATAGAAGACGGTTGTACAGACGGATCTCGTAAGTCTAGATATAGAAGACGGTTGTACAGACGGATCTCGTTAGTCTAGATATAGAAGACGGTTGTACAGACGGATCTCGTTAGTCTAGATATAGAAGACGGTTGTACAGACGGGTCTCGTTAGTCTAGATATAGATGACGGTTGTACAGACGGATCTCCTTAGTCTAGATATAGAAGACGGTTGTACAGATGGATCTCGTTAGTCTAGATATAGAAGACGGTTGTACAGACGGATCTCGTTAGTCTAGATATAGAAGACGGTTGTATAACGAGAGATCTCGTTAGTCTAGATATAGAAGACGGTTGTACAGACGGATCCCGTTAGTCTAGATATAGAAGACGGTTGTATAACGAGAGATATCGTTAGTCTAGATATAGAAGACGGTTGTACAGACGGATCTCGTTAGTCTAGATATAGAAGACGGTTGTACAGACGGATCTCGTTAGTCTAGATATAGAAGACGTTTGTCCAACGACGTATCCCGTTAGTCTAGATATAGAAGACGGTTGTACAGACGGATCTCGTTAGTCTAGATATAGAAGACGGTTGTACAGACGGATCTCGTTAGTCTAGATATAGAAGACGGTTGTACAGACGGATCTCGTTAGTCTAGATATAGAAGACGGTTGTATAACGAGAGATCTCGTTAGTCTAGATATAGAAGACGGTTGTACAGACGGATCTCGTTAGTCTAGATATAGAAGACGGTTGTACAGACGGATCTCATTAGTCTAGATATAGAAGACGGTTGTACAGACGGATCTCGTTAGTCTAGATATAGAAGACGGTTGTACAGACGGATCCCGTTAGTCTAGATATAGAAGACGGTTGTACAGACGGATCTCGTTAGTCTAGATATTGAAGACGTTTGTCCAACGACGTACCTCGTTAGTCTAGATATAGAAAACGGTTGTACAGACGGTTCTCGTTAGTCTAGATATAGAAGACGGTTGTACAGACGGATCTCGTTAGTCTAGATATAGAAGACGGTTGTATAACGAGAGATCTCGTTAGTCTAGATATAGAAGACGGTTGTACAGACGGATCCCGTTAGTCTAGATATAGAAGACGGTTGTACAGACGGATCTCGTTAGTCTAGATATTGAAGACGTTTGTCCAACGACGTACCTCGTTAGTCTAGATATAGAAAACGGTTGTACAGACGGATCTCGTTAGTCTAGATATAGAAGACGGTTGTACAGACGGATCTCGTTAGTCTAGATATAGAAGACGGTTGTATAACGAGAGATCTCGCTAGTCTAGATATAGAAGACGGTTGTACAGACGGATCCCGTTAGTCTAGATATAGAAGACGGTTGTACAGTCGGATCTCGTTAGTCTAGATATTGAAGACGTTTGTCCAACGACGTACCTCGTTAGTCTAGATATAGAAAACGGTTGTACAGACGGATCTCGTTAGTCTAGATATAGAAGACGGTTGTATAACGAGAGATCTCGTTAGTCTAGATATAGAAGACGGTTGTACAGACGGATCTCGTTAGTCTAGATATAGAAGACGGTTGTACAGACGGATCTCGTTAGTCTAGATATAGAAGACGGTTGTACAGACGGATCTCGTTAGTCTAGATATAGAAGACGGTTGTACAGACGGGTCTCGTTAGTCTAGATATAGATGACGGTTGTACAGACGGATCTCCTTAGTCTAGATATAGAAGACGTTTGTACAGATGGATCTCGTTAGTCTAGATATAGAAGACGGTTGTACAGACGGATCTCGTTAGTCTAGATATAGAAGACGGTTGTATAACGAGAGATCTCGTTAGTCTAGATATAGAAGACGGTTGTGCAGACGGATCCCGTTAGTCTAGATATAGAAGACGGTTGTATAACGAGAGATATCGTTAGTCTAGATATAGAAGACGGTTGTACAGACGGATCTCGTTAGTCTAGATATAGAAGACGGTTGTACAGACGGATCTCGTTAGTCTAGATATAGAAGACGTTTGTCCAACGACGTATCCCGTTAGTCTAGATATAGAAGACGGTTGTACAGACGGATCTCGTTAGTCTAGATATAGAAGACGGTTGTACAGACGGATCTCGTTAGTCTAGATATAGAAGACGGTTGTACAGACGGATCTCGTTAGTCTAGATATAGAAGACGTTTGTCCAACGCCGTATCCCGTTAGTCTAGATATAGAAGACGGTTGTACAGACGGGTCTCGTTAGTCTAGATATAGATGATGGTTGTACAGACGGATCTCATTAGTCTAGATATAGAAGACGGTTGTACAGATGGATCTCGTTAGTCTAGATATAGAAGACGGTTGTACAGACGGATCTCGTTAGTCTAGATATAGAAGACGGTTGTACAGACGGATCTCGTTAGTCTAGATATAGAAGACGGTTGTACAGACGGATCTCGTTAGTCTAGATATAGAAGACGGTTGTACAGACGGATCTCGTTAGTCTAGATATAGAAGAGGGTTGTATAACGAGAGATCTCGTTAGTCTAGATATAGAAGACGGTTGTACAGACGGGTCTCGTTAGTCTAGATATAGAAGACGGTTGTATAACGAGAGATCTCGTTAGTCTAGATATAGAAGACGGTTGTACAGACGGATCCCGTTAGTCTAGATATAGAAGACGGTTGTATAACGAGAGATATCGTTAGTCTAGATATAGAAGACGGTTGTACAGACGGATCTCGTTAGTCTAGATATAGAAGACGGTTGTATAACGAGAGATCTCGTTAGTCTAGATATAGAAGACGGTTGTACAGACGGATCTCGTTAGTCTAGATATAGAAGACGGTTGTACAGACGGATCTCGTTAGTCTAGATATAGAAGACGGTTGTATAACGAGAGATCTCGTTAGTCTAGATATAGAAGACGGTTGTACAGACGGATCTCGTTAGTCTAGATATAGAAGACGGTTGTACAGACGGATCTCGTTAGTCTAGATATAGAAGACGGTTGTACAGACGGATCTCGTTAGTCTAGATATAGAAGACGGTTGTACAGACGGGTCTCGTTAGTCTAGATATAGATGACGGTTGTACAGACGGATCTCCTTAGTCTAGATATAGAAGACGGTTGTACAGATGGATCTCGTTAGTCTAGATATAGAAGACGGTTGTACAGACGGATCTCGTTAGTCTAGATATAGAAGACGGTTGTATAACGAGAGATCTCGTTAGTCTAGATATAGAAGACGGTTGTACAGACGGATCCCGTTAGTCTAGATATAGAAGACGGTTGTATAACGAGAGATATCGTTAGTCTAGATATAGAAGACGGTTGTACAGACGGATCTCGTTAGTCTAGATATAGAAGACGGTTGTACAGACGGATCTCGTTAGTCTAGATATAGAAGACGGTTGTACAGACGGATCTCGTTAGTCTAGATATAGAAGACGTTTGTCCAACGACGTATCCCGTTAGTCTAGATATAGAAGACGGTTGTACAGACGGATCTCGTTAGTCTAGATATAGAAGACGGTTGTACAGACGGATCTCGTTAGTCTAGATATAGAAGACGGTTGTACAGACGGATCTCGTTAGTCTAGATATAGAAGACGGTTGTATAACGAGAGATCTCGTTAGTCTAGATATAGAAGACGGTTGTACAGACGGATCTCGTTAGTCTAGATATAGAAGACGGTTGTACAGACGGATCTCATTAGTCTAGATATAGAAGACGGTTGTACAGACGGATCTCGTTAGTCTAGATATAGAAGACGGTTGTACAGACGGATCCCGTTAGTCTAGATATAGAAGACGGTTGTACCGACGGATCTCGTTAGTCTAGATATTGAAGACGTTTGTCCAACGACGTACCTCGTTAGTCTAGATATAGAAAACGGTTGTACAGACGGTTCTCGTTAGTCTAGATATAGAAGACGGTTGTACAGACGGATCTCGTTAGTCTAGATATAGAAGACGGTTGTATAACGAGAGATCTCGTTAGTCTAGATATAGAAGACGGTTGTACAGACGGATCCCGTTAGTCTAGATATAGAAGACGGTTGTACAGACGGATCTCGTTAGTCTAGATATTGAAGACGTTTGTCCAACGACGTACCTCGTTAGTCTAGATATAGAAAACGGTTGTACAGACGGATCTCGTTAGTCTAGATATAGAAGACGGTTGTACAGACGGATCTCGTTAGTCTAGATATAGAAGACGGTTGTATAACGAGAGATCTCGTTAGTCTAGATATAGAAGACGGTTGTACAGACGGATCCCGTTAGTCTAGATATAGAAGACGGTTGTACAGACGGATCTCGTTAGTCTAGATATTGAAGACGTTTGTCCAACGACGTACCTCGTTAGTCTAGATATAGAAAACGGTTGTACAGACGGATCTCGTTAGTCTAGATATAGAAGACGGTTGTATAACGAGAGATCTCGTTAGTCTAGATATAGAAGACGGTTGTACAGACGGATCTCGTTAGTCTAGATATAGAAGACGGTTGTACAGACGGATCTCGTTAGTCTAGATATAGAAGACGGTTGTACAGACGGATCTCGTTAGTCTAGATATAGAAGACGGTTGTACAGACGGGTCTCGTTAGTCTAGATATAGATGACGGTTGTACAGACGGATCTCCTTAGTCTAGATATAGAAGACGGTTGTACAGATGGATCTCGTTAGTCTAGATATAGAAGACGGTTGTACAGACGGATCTCGTTAGTCTAGATATAGAAGACGGTTGTATAACGAGAGATCTCGTTAGTCTAGATATAGAAGACGGTTGTATAACGAGAGATCTCGTTAGTCTAGATATAGAAGACGGTTGTACAGACGGATCCCGTTAGTCTAGATATAGAAGACGGTTGTATAACGAGAGATATCGTTAGTCTAGATATAGAAGACGGTTGTACAGACGGATCTCGTTAGTCTAGATATAGAAGACGGTTGTACAGACGGATCTCGTTAGTCTAGATATAGAAGACGTTTGTCCAACGACGTATCCCGTTAGTCTAGATATAGAAGGCGGTTGTACAGACGGATCTCGTTAGTCTAGATATAGAAGACGGTTGTACAGACGGATCTCGTTAGTCTAGATATAGAAGACGGTTGTACAGACGGATCTCGTTAGTCTAGATATAGAAGACGTTTGTCCAACGCCGTATCCCGTTAGTCTAGATATAGAAGACGGTTGTACAGACGGGTCTCGTTAGTCTAGATATAGATGACGGTTGTACAGACGGATCTCATTAGTCTAGATATAGAAGACGGTTGTACAGATGGATCTCGTTAGTCTAGATATAGAAGACGGTTGTACAGACGGATCTCGTTAGTCTAGATATAGAAGACGGTTGTACAGACGGATCTCGTTAGTCTAGATATAGAAGACGGTTGTACAGACGGATCTCGTTAGTCTAGATATAGAAGACGGTTGTACAGACGGATCTCGTTAGTCTAGATATAGAAGACGGTTGTACAGACGGATCTCGTTAGTCTAGATATAGAAGAGGGTTGTATAACGAGAGATCTCGTTAGTCTAGATATAGAAGACGGTTGTACAGACGGGTCTCGTTAGTCTAGATATAGATGACGGTTGTACAGACGGATCTCATTAGTCTAGATATAGAAGACGGTTGTACAGATGGATCTCGTTAGTCTAGATATAGAAGACGGTTGTACAGACGGGTCTCGTTAGTCTAGATATAGATGACGGTTGTACAGACGGATCTCCTTAGTCTAGATATAGAAGACGGTTGTACAGATGGATCTCGTTAGTCTAGATATAGAAGGCGGTTGTACAGACGGATCTCGTTAGTCTAGATATAGAAGACGGTTGTATAACGAGAGATCTCGTTAGTCTAGATATAGAAGACGGTTGTACAGACGGATCCCGTTAGTCTAGATATAGAAGACGGTTGTATAACGAGAGATATCGTTAGTCTAGATATAGAAGACGGTTGTACAGACGGATCTCGTTAGTCTAGATATAGAAGACGGTTGTACAGACGGATCTCGTTAGTCTAGATATAGAAGACGGTTGTACAGACGGATCTCGTTAGTCTAGATATAGGAGACGTTTGTCCAACGACGTATCCCGTTAGTCTAGATATAGAAGACGGTTGTATAACGAGAGATCTCGTTAGTCTAGATATAGAAGACGGTTGTACAGACGGATCTCGTTAGTCTAGATATAGAAGACGGTTGTACAGACGGATCTCGTTAGTCTAGATATAGAAGACGGTTGTTCAGACGGATCTCGTTAGTCTAGATATAGAAAACGGTTGTACAGACGGATCTCGTTAGTCTAGATATAGAAGACGGTTGTATAGACGGATCTCGTTAGTCTAGATATATAAGACGTTTGTCCAACGTCGTATCCCGTTAGTCTAGATATAGAAGACGGTTGTACAGACGGATCTCGTTAGTCTCGATATAGAAAACGGTTGTACAGACGGATCGCGTTAGTCTAGATATAGAAGATGGTTGTACAACGACGTATCTCGTTAGTCTAGATATAGAAGGCGGTTGTACAGACGGATCTCGTTAGTCTAGATATAGAAGACGGTTGTACAGACGGATCTCATTAGTCTAGATATAGAAGACGGTTGTACAGACGGATCTCGTTAGTCTAGATATAGAAGACGGTTGTACAGACGGATCCCGTTAGTCTAGATATAGAAGACGGTTGTACAGACGGATCTCGTTAGTCTAGATATTGAAGACGGTTGTGCAGACGGATCTCGTTAGTCTAGATATAAAAGACGGTTGTACAGACGGATCTCGTTAGTCTAGATATAGAAGACGGTTGTGCAGACGGATCTCGTTAGTCTAGATATAGAAGGCGGTTGTGCAGACGGATCTCGTTAGTCTAGATATAAAAGACGGTTGTACAGACGGATCTCGTTAGTCTAGATATAGAAGACGGTTGTGCAGACGGATCTCGTTAGTCTAGATATAGAAGGCGGTTGTACAGACGGATCTCGTTAGTCTAGATATAGAAGACGGTTGTATAACGAGAGATCTCGTTAGTCTAGATATAGAAGACGGTTGTATAACGAGAGATCTCGTTAGTCTAGATATAGAAGACGGTTGTACAGACGGATCTCGTTAGTCTAGATATAGAAGACGGTTGTACAGACGGATCTTGTTAGTCTAGATATAGAAGACGGTTGTACAGACGGATCTCGTTAGTCTAGATATAGAAGACGGTTGTACAGACGGATCTCGTTAGTCTAGATATAGAAGACGGTTGTTCAGACGGATCTCGTTAGTCTAGATATAGAAGACGGTTGTACAGACGGATCTCGTTAGTCTAGATATAGAAGACGGTTGTACAGACGGATCTCGTTAGTCTAGATATAGAAGACGGTTGTACAGACGGATCGCGTTAGTCTAGATATAGAAGATGGTTGTACAACGACGTATCTCGTTAGTCTAGATATAGAAGGCGGTTGTACAGACGGATCTCGTTAGTCTAGATATAGAAGACGGTTGTTCAGACGGATCTCGTTAGTCTAGATATAGAAGACGTTTGTCCAACGTCGTATCCCGTTAGTCTAGATATAGAAGACGGTTGTACAGACGGATCTCGTTAGTCTCGATATAGAAAACGGTTGTACAGACGGATCGCGTTAGTCTAGATATAGAAGATGGTTGTACAACGACGTATCTCGTTGGTCTAGATATAGAAGGCGGTTGTACAGACGGATCTCGTTAGTCTAGATATAGAAGACGGTTGTTCAGACGGATCTCGTTAGTCTAGATATAGAAGACGGTTGTGCAGACGGATCTCGTTAGTCTAGATATAGAAGACGGTTGTACAGACGGGTCTTGTTAGTCTAGATATAGATGACGGTTGTACAGACGGATCTCGTTAGTCTAGATATAGAAGACGGTTGTACAGACGGATCTCGTTAGTCTAGATATAGAAGACGTTTGTCCAACGACGTATCCCGTTAGTCTAGATATAGAAGACGGTTGTATAACGAGAGATCTCGTTAGTCTAGATATAGAAGACGGTTGTACAGACGGATCTCGTTAGTCTAGATATAGAAGACGGTTGTACAGACGGATCTCGTTAGTCTAGATATAGAAGACGGTTGTTCAGACGGATCTCGTTAGTCTAGATATAGAAGACGGTTGTACAGACGGATCTCGTTAGTCTAGATATAGAAGACGGTTGTACAGACGGATCTCGTTAGTCTAGATATAGAAGACGGTTGTACAGACGGATCGCGTTAGTCTAGATATAGAAGATGGTTGTACAACGACGTATCTCGTTAGTCTAGATATAGAAGGCGGTTGTACAGACGGATCTCGTTAGTCTAGATATAGAAGACGGTTGTTCAGACGGATCTCGTTAGTCTAGATATAGAAGACGGTTGTGCAGACGGATCTCGTTAGTCTAGATATAGAAGACGGTTGTACAGACGGATCTCGTTAGTCTAGATATAGAAGACGGTTGTATAACGAGAGATCTCGTTAGTCTAGATATAGAAGACGGTTGTATAACGAGAGATCTCGTTAGTCTAGATATAGAAGACGGTTGTATAACGAGAGATCTCGTTAGTCTAGATATAGAAGACGGTTGTACAGACGGATCTCGTTAGTCTAGATATAGAAGACGGTTGTACAGACGGATCTCGTTAGTCTAGATATAGAAGACGGTTGTACAGACGGATCGCGTTAGTCTAGATATAGAAGATGGTTGTACAACGACGTATCTCGTTAGTCTAGATATAGAAGGCGGTTGTACAGACGGATCTCGTTAGTCTAGATATAGAAGACGGTTGTTCAGACGGATCTCGTTAGTCTAGATATAGAAGACGTTTGTCCAACGTCGTATCCCGTTAGTCTAGATATAGAAGACGGTTGTACAGACGGATCTCGTTAGTCTCGATATAGAAAACGGTTGTACAGACGGATCGCGTTAGTCTAGATATAGAAGATGGTTGTACAACGACGTATCTCGTTGGTCTAGATATAGAAGGCGGTTGTACAGACGGATCTCGTTAGTCTAGATATAGAAGACGGTTGTTCAGACGGATCTCGTTAGTCTAGATATAGAAGACGGTTGTGCAGACGGATCTCGTTAGTCTAGATATAGAAGACGGTTGTACAGACGGGTCTTGTTAGTCTAGATATAGATGACGGTTGTACAGACGGATCTCGTTAGTCTAGATATAGAAGACGGTTGTACAGACGGATCTCGTTAGTCTAGATATAGAAGACGTTTGTCCAACGACGTATCCCGTTAGTCTAGATATAGAAGACGGTTGTATAACGAGAGATCTCGTTAGTCTAGATATAGAAGACGGTTGTACAGACGGATCTCGTTAGTCTAGATATAGAAGACGGTTGTACAGACGGATCTCGTTAGTCTAGATATAGAAGACGGTTGTTCAGACGGATCTCGTTAGTCTAGATATAGAAGACGGTTGTACAGACGGATCTCGTTAGTCTAGATATAGAAGACGGTTGTACAGACGGATCTCGTTAGTCTAGATATAGAAGACGGTTGTACAGACGGATCGCGTTAGTCTAGATATAGAAGATGGTTGTACAACGACGTATCTCGTTAGTCTAGATATAGAAGGCGGTTGTACAGACGGATCTCGTTAGTCTAGATATAGAAGACGGTTGTTCAGACGGATCTCGTTAGTCTAGATATAGAAGACGGTTGTGCAGACGGATCTCGTTAGTCTAGATATAGAAGACGGTTGTACAGACGGATCTCGTTAGTCTAGATATAGAAGACGGTTGTATAACGAGAGATCTCGTTAGTCTAGATATAGAAGACGGTTGTATAACGAGAGATCTCGTTAGTCTAGATATAGAAGACGGTTGTATAACGAGAGATCTCGTTAGTCTAGATATAGAAGACGGTTGTACAGACGGATCTCGTTAGTCTAGATATAGAAGACGGTTGTACAGACGGATCTCGTTAGTCTAGATATTGAAGACGGTTGTACAGACGGATCTCGTTAGTCTAGATATAGAAGACGGTTGTACAGACGGATCGCGTTAGTCTAGATATAGAAGATGGTTGTACAACGACGTATCTCGTTAGTCTAGATATAGAAGGCGGTTGTACAGACGGGTCTCGTTAGTCTAGATATAGATGACGGTTGTACAGACGGATCTCCTTAGTCTAGATATAGAAGACGGTTGTACAGATGGATCTCGTTAGTCTAGATATAGAAGACGGTTGTACAGACGGATCTCGTTAGTCTAGATATAGAAGACGGTTGTATAACGAGAGATCTCGTTAGTCTAGATATAGAAGACGGTTGTACAGACGGATCCCGTTAGTCTAGATATAGAAGACGGTTGTATAACGAGAGATATCGTTAGTCTAGATATAGAAGACGGTTGTACAGACGGATCTCGTTAGTCTAGATATAGAAGACGGTTGTACAGACGGATCTCGTTAGTCTAGATATAGAAGACGTTTGTCCAACGACGTATCCCGTTAGTCTAGATATAGAAGACGGTTGTACAGACGGATCTCGTTAGTCTAGATATAGAAGGCGGTTGTACAGACGGATCTCGTTAGTCTAGATATAGAAGACGGTTGTTCAGACGGATCTCGTTAGTCTAGATATAGAAGACGGTTGTGCAGACGGATCTCGTTAGTCTAGATATAGAAGACGGTTGTACAGACGGGTCTTGTTAGTCTAGATATAGATGACGGTTGTACAGACGGATCTCGTTAGTCTAGATATAGAAGACGGTTGTACAGACGGATCTCGTTAGTCTAGATATAGAAGACGTTTGTCCAACGACGTATCCCGTTAGTCTAGATATAGAAGACGGTTGTATAACGAGAGATCTCGTTAGTCTAGATATAGAAGACGGTTGTACAGACGGATCTCGTTAGTCTAGATATAGAAGACGTTTGTACAGACGGATCTCGTTAGTCTAGATATAGAAGACGGTTGTTCAGACGGATCTCGTTAGTCTAGATATAGAAGACGGTTGTACAGACGGATCTCGTTAGTCTAGATATAGAAGACGGTTGTATAACGAGAGATCTCGTTAGTCTAGATATAGAAGACGGTTGTATAACGAGAGATCTCGTTAGTCTAGATATAGAAGACGGTTGTATAACGAGAGATCTCGTTAGTCTAGATATAGAAGACGGTTGTACAGACGGATCTCGTTAGTCTAGATATAGAAGACGGTTGTACAGACGGATCTTGTTAGTCTAGATATAGAAGACGGTTGTACAGACGGATCTCGTTAGTCTAGATATAGAAGACGGTTGTACAGACGGATCTCGTTAGTCTAGATATAGAAGACGGTTGTTCAGACGGATCTCGTTAGTCTAGATATAGAAGACGGTTGTACAGACGGATCTCGTTAGTCTAGATATAGAAGACGGTTGTACAGACGGATCTCGTTAGTCTAGATATAGAAGACGGTTGTACAGACGGATCGCGTTAGTCTAGATATAGAAGATGGTTGTACAACGACGTATCTCGTTAGTCTAGATATAGAAGGCGGTTGTACAGACGGATCTCGTTAGTCTAGATATAGAAGACGGTTGTTCAGACGGATCTCGTTAGTCTAGATATAGAAGACGTTTGTCCAACGTCGTATCCCGTTAGTCTAGATATAGAAGACGGTTGTACAGACGGATCTCGTTAGTCTCGATATAGAAAACGGTTGTACAGACGGATCGCGTTAGTCTAGATATAGAAGATGGTTGTACAACGACGTATCTCGTTGGTCTAGATATAGAAGGCGGTTGTACAGACGGATCTCGTTAGTCTAGATATAGAAGACGGTTGTTCAGACGGATCTCGTTAGTCTAGATATAGAAGACGGTTGTGCAGACGGATCTCGTTAGTCTAGATATAGAAGACGGTTGTACAGACGGGTCTTGTTAGTCTAGATATAGATGACGGTTGTACAGACGGATCTCGTTAGTCTAGATATAGAAGACGGTTGTACAGACGGATCTCGTTAGTCTAGATATAGAAGACGTTTGTCCAACGACGTATCCCGTTAGTCTAGATATAGAAGACGGTTGTATAACGAGAGATCTCGTTAGTCTAGATATAGAAGACGGTTGTACAGACGGATCTCGTTAGTCTAGATATAGAAGACGGTTGTATAACGAGAGATCTCGTTAGTCTAGATATAGAAGACGGTTGTACAGACGGATCCCGTTAGTCTAGATATAGAAGACGGTTGTACAGACGGATCTCGTTAGTCTAGATATTGAAGACGTTTGTCCAACGACGTACCTCGTTAGTCTAGATATAGAAAACGGTTGTACAGACGGATCTCGTTAGTCTAGATATAGAAGACGGTTGTACAGACGGATCTCGTTAGTCTAGATATAGAAGACTGTTGTATAACGAGAGATCTCGTTAGTCTAGATATAGAAGACGGTTGTACAGACGGATCCCGTTAGTCTAGATATAGAAGACGGTTGTACAGACGGATCTCGTTAGTCTAGATATTGAAGACGTTTGTCCAACGACGTACCTCGTTAGTCTAGATATAGAAAACGGTTGTACAGACGGATCTCGTTAGTCTAGATATAGAAGACGGTTGTATAACGAGAGATCTCGTTAGTCTAGATATAGAAGACGGTTGTACAGACGGATCTCGTAAGTCTAGATATAGAAGACGGTTGTACAGACGGATCTCGTTAGTCTAGATATAGAAGACGATTGTACAGACGGATCTCGTTAGTCTAGATATAGAAGACGGTTGTACAGACGGGTCTCGTTAGTCTAGATATAGATGACGGTTGTACAGACGGATCTCCTTAGTCTAGATATAGAAGACGGTTGTACAGATGGATCTCGTTAGTCTAGATATAGAAGACGGTTGTACAGACGGATCTCGTTAGTCTAGATATAGAAGACGGTTGTATAACGAGAGATCTCGTTAGTCTAGATATAGAAGACGGTTGTACAGACGGATCCCGTTAGTCTAGATATAGAAGACGGTTGTATAACGAGAGATATCGTTAGTCTAGATATAGAAGACGGTTGTACAGACGGATCTCGTTAGTCTAGATATAGAAGACGGTTGTACAGACGGATCTCGTTAGTCTAGATATAGAAGACGTTTGTCCAACGACGTATCCCGTTAGTCTAGATATAGAAGACGGTTGTACAGACGGATCTCGTTAGTCTAGATATAGAAGACGGTTGTACAGACGGATCTCGTTAGTCTAGATATAGAAGACGGTTGTACAGACGGATCTCGTTAGTCTAGATATAGAAGACGGTTGTATAACGAGAGATCTCGTTAGTCTAGATATAGAAGACGGTTGTACAGACGGATCTCGTTAGTCTAGATATAGAAGACGGTTGTACAGACGGATCTCATTAGTCTAGATATAGAAGACGGTTGTACAGACGGATCTCGTTAGTCTAGATATAGAAGACGGTTGTACAGACGGATCCCGTTAGTCTAGATATAGAAGACGGTTGTACAGACGGATCTCGTTAGTCTAGATATTGAAGACGTTTGTCCAACGACGTACCTCGTTAGTCTAGATATAGAAAACGGTTGTACAGACGGTTCTCGTTAGTCTAGATATAGAAGACGGTTGTACAGACGGATCTCGTTAGTCTAGATATAGAAGACGGTTGTATAACGAGAGATCTCGTTAGTCTAGATATAGAAGACGGTTGTACAGACGGATCCCGTTAGTCTAGATATAGAAGACGGTTGTACAGACGGATCTCGTTAGTCTAGATATTGAAGACGTTTGTCCAACGACGTACCTCGTTAGTCTAGATATAGAAAACGGTTGTACAGACGGATCTCGTTAGTCTAGATATAGAAGACGGTTGTACAGACGGATCTCGTTAGTCTAGATATAGAAGACGGTTGTATAACGAGAGATCTCGCTAGTCTAGATATAGAAGACGGTTGTACAGACGGATCCCGTTAGTCTAGATATAGAAGACGGTTGTACAGTCGGATCTCGTTAGTCTAGATATTGAAGACGTTTGTCCAACGACGTACCTCGTTAGTCTAGATATAGAAAACGGTTGTACAGACGGATCTCGTTAGTCTAGATATAGAAGACGGTTGTATAACGAGAGATCTCGTTAGTCTAGATATAGAAGACGGTTGTACAGACGGATCTCGTTAGTCTAGATATAGAAGACGGTTGTACAGACGGATCTCGTTAGTCTAGATATAGAAGACGGTTGTACAGACGGATCTCGTTAGTCTAGATATAGAAGACGGTTGTACAGACGGGTCTCGTTAGTCTAGATATAGATGACGGTTGTACAGACGGATCTCCTTAGTCTAGATATAGAAGACGTTTGTACAGATGGATCTCGTTAGTCTAGATATAGAAGACGGTTGTACAGACGGATCTCGTTAGTCTAGATATAGAAGACGGTTGTATAACGAGAGATCTCGTTAGTCTAGATATAGAAGACGGTTGTGCAGACGGATCCCGTTAGTCTAGATATAGAAGACGGTTGTATAACGAGAGATATCGTTAGTCTAGATATAGAAGACGGTTGTACAGACGGATCTCGTTAGTCTAGATATAGAAGACGGTTGTACAGACGGATCTCGTTAGTCTAGATATAGAAGACGTTTGTCCAACGTCGTATCCCGTTAGTCTAGATATAGAAGACGGTTGTACAGACGGATCTCGTTAGTCTCGATATAGAAAACGGTTGTACAGACGGATCTCGTTAGTCTAGATATAGAAGACGGTTGTACAGACGGATCTCGTTAGTCTAGATATAGAAGAGGGTTGTATAACGAGAGATCTCGTTAGTCTAGATATAGAAGACGGTTGTACAGACGGGTCTCGTTAGTCTAGATATAGATGACGGTTGTACAGACGGATCTCATTAGTCTAGATATAGAAGACGGTTGTACAGATGGATCTCGTTAGTCTAGATATAGAAGACGGTTGTACAGACGGGTCTCGTTAGTCTAGATATAGATGACGGTTGTACAGACGGATCTCCTTAGTCTAGATATAGAAAACGGTTGTACAGATGGATCTCGTTAGTCTAGATATAGAAGGCGGTTGTACAGACGGATCTCGTTAGTCTAGATATAGAAGACGGTTGTATAACGAGAGATCTCGTTAGTCTAGATATAGAAGACGGTTGTACAGACGGATCCCGTTAGTCTAGATATAGAAGACGGTTGTATAACGAGAGATATCGTTAGTCTAGATATAGAAGACGGTTGTACAGACGGATCTCGTTAGTCTAGATATAGAAGACGGTTGTACAGACGGATCTCGTTAGTCTAGATATAGAAGACGGTTGTACAGACGGATCTCGTTAGTCTAGATATAGAAGACGGTTGTACAGACGGGTCTCGTTAGTCTAGATATAGATGACGGTTGTACAGACGGATCTCCTTAGTCTAGATATAGAAGACGGTTGTACAGATGGATCTCGTTAGTCTAGATATAGAAGACGGTTGTACAGACGGATCGCGTTAGTCTAGATATAGAAGATGGTTGTACAACGACGTATCTCGTTAGTCTAGATATAGAAGGCGGTTGTACAGACGGATCTCGTTAGTCTAGATATAGAAGACGGTTGTTCAGACGGATCTCGTTAGTCTAGATATAGAAGACGTTTGTCCAACGTCGTATCCCGTTAGTCTAGATATAGAAGACGGTTGTACAGACGGATCTCGTTAGTCTCGATATAGAAAACGGTTGTACAGACGGATCGCGTTAGTCTAGATATAGAAGATGGTTGTACAACGACGTATCTCGTTGGTCTAGATATAGAAGGCGGTTGTACAGACGGATCTCGTTAGTCTAGATATAGAAGACGGTTGTTCAGACGGATCTCGTTAGTCTAGATATAGAAGACGGTTGTGCAGACGGATCTCGTTAGTCTAGATATAGAAGACGGTTGTACAGACGGGTCTTGTTAGTCTAGATATAGATGACGGTTGTACAGACGGATCTCGTTAGTCTAGATATAGAAGACGGTTGTACAGACGGATCTCGTTAGTCTAGATATAGAAGACGTTTGTCCAACGACGTATCCCGTTAGTCTAGATATAGAAGACGGTTGTATAACGAGAGATCTCGTTAGTCTAGATATAGAAGACGGTTGTACAGACGGATCTCGTTAGTCTAGATATAGAAGACGGTTGTATAACGAGAGATCTCGTTAGTCTAGATATAGAAGACGGTTGTACAGACGGATCCCGTTAGTCTAGATATAGAAGACGGTTGTACAGACGGATCTCGTTAGTCTAGATATTGAAGACGTTTGTCCAACGACGTACCTCGTTAGTCTAGATATAGAAAACGGTTGTACAGACGGATCTCGTTAGTCTAGATATAGAAGACGGTTGTACAGACGGATCTCGTTAGTCTAGATATAGAAGACTGTTGTATAACGAGAGATCTCGTTAGTCTAGATATAGAAGACGGTTGTACAGACGGATCCCGTTAGTCTAGATATAGAAGACGGTTGTACAGACGGATCTCGTTAGTCTAGATATTGAAGACGTTTGTCCAACGACGTACCTCGTTAGTCTAGATATAGAAAACGGTTGTACAGACGGATCTCGTTAGTCTAGATATAGAAGACGGTTGTATAACGAGAGATCTCGTTAGTCTAGATATAGAAGACGGTTGTACAGACGGATCTCGTAAGTCTAGATATAGAAGACGGTTGTACAGACGGATCTCGTTAGTCTAGATATAGAAGACGGTTGTACAGACGGATCTCGTTAGTCTAGATATAGAAGACGGTTGTACAGACGGGTCTCGTTAGTCTAGATATAGATGACGGTTGTACAGACGGATCTCCTTAGTCTAGATATAGAAGACGGTTGTACAGATGGATCTCGTTAGTCTAGATATAGAAGACGGTTGTACAGACGGATCTCGTTAGTCTAGATATAGAAGACGGTTGTATAACGAGAGATCTCGTTAGTCTAGATATAGAAGACGGTTGTACAGACGGATCCCGTTAGTCTAGATATAGAAGACGGTTGTATAACGAGAGATATCGTTAGTCTAGATATAGAAGACGGTTGTACAGACGGATCTCGTTAGTCTAGATATAGAAGACGGTTGTACAGACGGATCTCGTTAGTCTAGATATAGAAGACGTTTGTCCAACGACGTATCCCGTTAGTCTAGATATAGAAGACGGTTGTACAGACGGATCTCGTTAGTCTAGATATAGAAGACGGTTGTACAGACGGATCTCGTTAGTCTAGATATAGAAGACGGTTGTACAGACGGATCTCGTTAGTCTAGATATAGAAGACGGTTGTATAACGAGAGATCTCGTTAGTCTAGATATAGAAGACGGTTGTACAGACGGATCTCGTTAGTCTAGATATAGAAGACGGTTGTACAGACGGATCTCATTAGTCTAGATATAGAAGACGGTTGTACAGACGGATCTCGTTAGTCTAGATATAGAAGACGGTTGTACAGACGGATCCCGTTAGTCTAGATATAGAAGACGGTTGTACAGACGGATCTCGTTAGTCTAGATATTGAAGACGTTTGTCCAACGACGTACCTCGTTAGTCTAGATATAGAAAACGGTTGTACAGACGGTTCTCGTTAGTCTAGATATAGAAGACGGTTGTACAGACGGATCTCGTTAGTCTAGATATAGAAGACGGTTGTATAACGAGAGATCTCGTTAGTCTAGATATAGAAGACGGTTGTACAGACGGATCCCGTTAGTCTAGATATAGAAGACGGTTGTACAGACGGATCTCGTTAGTCTAGATATTGAAGACGTTTGTCCAACGACGTACCTCGTTAGTCTAGATATAGAAAACGGTTGTACAGACGGATCTCGTTAGTCTAGATATAGAAGACGGTTGTACAGACGGATCTCGTTAGTCTAGATATAGAAGACGGTTGTATAACGAGAGATCTCGCTAGTCTAGATATAGAAGACGGTTGTACAGACGGATCCCGTTAGTCTAGATATAGAAGACGGTTGTACAGTCGGATCTCGTTAGTCTAGATATTGAAGACGTTTGTCCAACGACGTACCTCGTTAGTCTAGATATAGAAAACGGTTGTACAGACGGATCTCGTTAGTCTAGATATAGAAGACGGTTGTATAACGAGAGATCTCGTTAGTCTAGATATAGAAGACGGTTGTACAGACGGATCTCGTTAGTCTAGATATAGAAGACGGTTGTACAGACGGATCTCGTTAGTCTAGATATAGAAGACGGTTGTACAGACGGATCTCGTTAGTCTAGATATAGAAGACGGTTGTACAGACGGGTCTCGTTAGTCTAGATATAGATGACGGTTGTACAGACGGATCTCCTTAGTCTAGATATAGAAGACGTTTGTACAGATGGATCTCGTTAGTCTAGATATAGAAGACGGTTGTACAGACGGATCTCGTTAGTCTAGATATAGAAGACGGTTGTATAACGAGAGATCTCGTTAGTCTAGATATAGAAGACGGTTGTGCAGACGGATCCCGTTAGTCTAGATATAGAAGACGGTTGTATAACGAGAGATATCGTTAGTCTAGATATAGAAGACGGTTGTACAGACGGATCTCGTTAGTCTAGATATAGAAGACGGTTGTACAGACGGATCTCGTTAGTCTAGATATAGAAGACGTTTGTCCAACGACGTATCCCGTTAGTCTAGATATAGAAGACGGTTGTACAGACGGATCTCGTTAGTCTAGATATAGAAGACGGTTGTACAGACGGATCTCGTTAGTCTAGATATAGAAGACGTTTGTCCAACGCCGTATCCCGTTAGTCTAGATATAGAAGACGGTTGTACAGACGGGTCTCGTTAGTCTAGATATAGATGATGGTTGTACAGACGGATCTCATTAGTCTAGATATAGAAGACGGTTGTACAGATGGATCTCGTTAGTCTAGATATAGAAGACGGTTGTACAGACGGATCTCGTTAGTCTAGATATAGAAGACGGTTGTACAGACGGATCTCGTTAGTCTAGATATAGAAGACGGTTGTACAGACGGATCTCGTTAGTCTAGATATAGAAGACGGTTGTACAGACGGATCTCGTTAGTCTAGATATAGAAGAGGGTTGTATAACGAGAGATCTCGTTAGTCTAGATATAGAAGACGGTTGTACAGACGGGTCTCGTTAGTCTAGATATAGATGACGGTTGTACAGACGGATCTCATTAGTCTAGATATAGAAGACGGTTGTACAGATGGATCTCGTTAGTCTAGATATAGAAGACGGTTGTACAGACGGGTCTCGTTAGTCTAGATATAGATGACGGTTGTACAGACGGATCTCCTTAGTCTAGATATAGAAAACGGTTGTACAGATGGATCTCGTTAGTCTAGATATAGAAGGCGGTTGTACAGACGGATCTCGTTAGTCTAGATATAGAAGACGGTTGTATAACGAGAGATCTCGTTAGTCTAGATATAGAAGACGGTTGTACAGACGGATCCCGTTAGTCTAGATATAGGAGACGGTTGTATAACGAGAGATATCGTTAGTCTAGATATAGAAGACGGTTGTACAGACGGATCTCGTTAGTCTAGATATAGAAGACGGTTGTACAGACGGATCTCGTTAGTCTAGATATAGAAGACGGTTGTACAGACGGATCTCGTTAGTCTAGATATAGAAGACGGTTGTACAGACGGGTCTCGTTAGTCTAGATATAGATGACGGTTGTACAGACGGATCTCCTTAGTCTAGATATAGAAGACGGTTGTACAGATGGATCTCGTTAGTCTAGATATAGAAGACGGTTGTACAGACGGATCTCGTTAGTCTAGATATAGAAGACGGTTGTATAACGAGAGATCTCGTTAGTCTAGATATAGAAGACGGTTGTACAGACGGATCCCGTTAGTCTAGATATAGAAGACGGTTGTATAACGAGAGATATCGTTAGTCTAGATATAGAAGACGGTTGTACAGACGGATCTCGTTAGTCTAGATATAGAAGACGGTTGTACAGACGGATCTCGTTAGTCTAGATATAGAAGA
This sequence comes from Andrena bicolor, assembly GCA_960531205.1. NCBI lineage: Eukaryota > Metazoa > Arthropoda > Insecta > Hymenoptera > Andrenidae > Andrena > Andrena bicolor. The sequence goes on along the minus strand of CAUIJW010000306.1, from coordinate 3,554,828 downwards.
CGGTTGTACAGACGGATCTCGTTAGTCTAGATATAGAAGACGTTTGTCCAACGACGTATCCCGTTAGTCTAGATATAGAAGACGGTTGTACAGACGGATCTCGTTAGTCTAGATATAGAAGACGGTTGTACAGACGGATCTCGTTAGTCTAGATATAGAAGACGGTTGTACAGACGGATCTCGTTAGTCTAGATATAGAAGACGGTTGTATAACGAGAGATCTCGTTAGTCTAGATATAGAAGACGGTTGTACAGACGGATCTCGTTAGTCTAGATATAGAAGACGGTTGTACAGACGGATCTCATTAGTCTAGATATAGAAGACGGTTGTACAGACGGATCTCGTTAGTCTAGATATAGAAGACGGTTGTACAGACGGATCCCGTTAGTCTAGATATAGAAGACGGTTGTACCGACGGATCTCGTTAGTCTAGATATTGAAGACGTTTGTCCAACGACGTACCTCGTTAGTCTAGATATAGAAAACGGTTGTACAGACGGTTCTCGTTAGTCTAGATATAGAAGACGGTTGTACAGACGGATCTCGTTAGTCTAGATATAGAAGACGGTTGTATAACGAGAGATCTCGTTAGTCTAGATATAGAAGACGGTTGTACAGACGGATCCCGTTAGTCTAGATATAGAAGACGGTTGTACAGACGGATCTCGTTAGTCTAGATATTGAAGACGTTTGTCCAACGACGTACCTCGTTAGTCTAGATATAGAAAACGGTTGTACAGACGGATCTCGTTAGTCTAGATATAGAAGACGGTTGTACAGACGGATCTCGTTAGTCTAGATATAGAAGACGGTTGTATAGCGAGAGATCTCGTTAGTCTAGATATAGAAGACGGTTGTACAGACGGATCCCGTTAGTCTAGATATAGAAGACGGTTGTACAGACGGATCTCGTTAGTCTAGATATTGAAGACGTTTGTCCAACGACGTACCTCGTTAGTCTAGATATAGAAAACGGTTGTACAGACGGATCTCGTTAGTCTAGATATAGAAGACGGTTGTATAACGAGAGATCTCGTTAGTCTAGATATAGAAGACGGTTGTACAGACGGATCTCGTTAGTCTAGATATAGAAGACGGTTGTACAGACGGATCTCGTTAGTCTAGATATAGAAGACGGTTGTACAGACGGATCTCGTTAGTCTAGATATAGAAGACGGTTGTACAGACGGGTCTCGTTAGTCTAGATATAGATGACGGTTGTACAGACGGATCTCCTTAGTCTAGATATAGAAGACGGTTGTACAGATGGATCTCGTTAGTCTAGATATAGAAGACGGTTGTACAGACGGATCTCGTTAGTCTAGATATAGAAGACGGTTGTATAACGAGAGATCTCGTTAGTCTAGATATAGAAGACGGTTGTATAACGAGAGATCTCGTTAGTCTAGATATAGAAGACGGTTGTACAGACGGATCCCGTTAGTCTAGATATAGAAGACGGTTGTATAACGAGAGATATCGTTAGTCTAGATATAGAAGACGGTTGTACAGACGGATCTCGTTAGTCTAGATATAGAAGACGGTTGTACAGACGGATCTCGTTAGTCTAGATATAGAAGACGTTTGTCCAACGACGTATCCCGTTAGTCTAGATATAGAAGGCGGTTGTACAGACGGATCTCGTTAGTCTAGATATAGAAGACGGTTGTACAGACGGATCTCGTTAGTCTAGATATAGAAGACGGTTGTACAGACGGATCTCGTTAGTCTAGATATAGAAGACGTTTGTCCAACGCCGTATCCCGTTAGTCTAGATATAGAAGACGGTTGTACAGACGGGTCTCGTTAGTCTAGATATAGATGACGGTTGTACAGACGGATCTCATTAGTCTAGATATAGAAGACGGTTGTACAGATGGATCTCGTTAGTCTAGATATAGAAGACGGTTGTACAGACGGATCTCGTTAGTCTAGATATAGAAGACGGTTGTACAGACGGATCTCGTTAGTCTAGATATAGAAGACGGTTGTACAGACGGATCTCGTTAGTCTAGATATAGAAGACGGTTGTACAGACGGATCTCGTTAGTCTAGATATAGAAGACGGTTGTACAGACGGATCTCGTTAGTCTAGATATAGAAGAGGGTTGTATAACGAGAGATCTCGTTAGTCTAGATATAGAAGACGGTTGTACAGACGGGTCTCGTTAGTCTAGATATAGATGACGGTTGTACAGACGGATCTCCTTAGTCTAGATATAGAAGACGGTTGTACAGATGGATCTCGTTAGTCTAGATATAGAAGGCGGTTGTACAGACGGATCTCGTTAGTCTAGATATAGAAGACGGTTGTATAACGAGAGATCTCGTTAGTCTAGATATAGAAGACGGTTGTACAGACGGATCCCGTTAGTCTAGATATAGAAGACGGTTGTATAACGAGAGATATCGTTAGTCTAGATATAGAAGACGGTTGTACAGACGGATCTCGTTAGTCTAGATATAGAAGACGGTTGTACAGACGGATCTCGTTAGTCTAGATATAGAAGACGGTTGTACAGACGGATCTCGTTAGTCTAGATATGGAAGACGTTTGTCCAACGACGTATCCCGTTAGTCTAGATATAGAAGACGGTTGTATAACGAGAGATCTCGTTAGTCTAGATATAGAAGACGGTTGTACAGACGGATCTCGTTAGTCTAGATATAGAAGACGGTTGTACAGACGGATCTCGTTAGTCTAGATATAGAAGACGGTTGTTCAGACGGATCTCGTTAGTCTAGATATAGAAAACGGTTGTACAGACGGATCTCGTTAGTCTAGATATAGAAGACGGTTGTATAGACGGATCTCGTTAGTCTAGATATAGAAGACGTTTGTCCAACGTCGTATCCCGTTAGTCTAGATATAGAAGACGGTTGTACAGACGGATCTCGTTAGTCTCGATATAGAAAACGGTTGTACAGACGGATCGCGTTAGTCTAGATATAGAAGATGGTTGTACAACGACGTATCTCGTTAGTCTAGATATAGAAGGCGGTTGTACAGACGGATCTCGTTAGTCTAGATATAGAAGACGGTTGTACAGACGGATCTCATTAGTCTAGATATAGAAGACGGTTGTACAGACGGATCTCGTTAGTCTAGATATAGAAGACGGTTGTACAGACGGATCCCGTTAGTCTAGATATAGAAGACGGTTGTACAGACGGATCTCGTTAGTCTAGATATTGAAGACGGTTGTGCAGACGGATCTCGTTAGTCTAGATATAAAAGACGGTTGTACAGACGGATCTCGTTAGTCTAGATATAGAAGACGGTTGTGCAGACGGATCACGTTAGTCTAGATATAGAAGGCGGTTGTGCAGACGGATCTCGTTAGTCTAGATATAAAAGACGGTTGTACAGACGGATCTCGTTAGTCTAGATATAGAAGACGGTTGTGCAGACGGATCTCGTTAGTCTAGATATAGAAGGCGGTTGTACAGACGGATCTCGTTAGTCTAGATATAGAAGACGGTTGTATAACGAGAGATCTCGTTAGTCTAGATATAGAAGACGGTTGTATAACGAGAGATCTCGTTAGTCTAGATATAGAAGACGGTTGTACAGACGGATCTCGTTAGTCTAGATATAGAAGACGGTTGTACAGACGGATCTCGTTAGTCTAGTTATAGAAGACGGTTGTACAGACGGATCTCGTTAGTCTAGATATAGATGACGGTTGTACAGACGGATCTCGTTAGTCTAGATATAGAAGACGGTTGTACAGACGGATCTCGTTAGTCTAGATATAGAAGACGGTTGTACAGACGGATCTCGTTAGTCTAGATATTGAAGACGTTTGTCCAACGACGTACCTCGTTAGTCTAGATATAGAAAACGGTTGTACAGACGGATCTCGTTAGTCTAGATATAGAAGACGGTTGTACAGACGGATCTCGTTAGTCTAGATATAGAAGACGGTTGTACAGACGGATCTCGTTAGTCTAGATATAGAAGACGGTTGTACAGACGGATCTCGTTAGTCTAGATATAGAAGACGGTTGTACAGACGGATCTCGTTAGTCTAGATATAGAAGACGTTTGTCCAACGACGTATCCCGTTAGTCTAGATATAGAAGACGGTTGTATAACGAGAGATCTCGTTAGTCTAGATATAGAAGACGGTTGTACAGACGGATCTCGTTAGTCTAGATATAGAAGACGGTTGTACAGACGGATCTCGTTAGTCTAGATATAGAAGACGGTTGTTCAGACGGATCTCGTTAGTCTAGATATAGAAAACGGTTGTACAGACGGATCTCGTTAGTCTAGATATAGAAAACGGTTGTACAGACGGATCGCGTTAGTCTAGATATAGAAGATGGTTGTACAACGACGTATCTCGTTAGTCTAGATATAGAAGGCGGTTGTACAGACGGATCTCGTTAGTCTAGATATAGAAGACGGTTGTACAGACGGATCTCATTAGTCTAGATATAGAAGACGGTTGTACAGACGGATCTCGTTAGTCTAGATATAGAAGACGGTTGTACAGACGGATCCCGTTAGTCTAGATATAGAAGACGGTTGTACAGACGGATCTCGTTAGTCTAGATATTGAAGACGGATGTGCAGACGGATCTCGTTAGTCTAGATATAAAAGACGGTTGTACAGACGGATCTCGTTAGTCTAGATATAGAAGACGGTTGTGCAGACGGATCTCGTTAGTCTAGATATGGAAGACGTTTGTCCAACGACGTATCCCGTTAGTCTAGATATAGAAGACGGTTGTATAACGAGAGATCTCGTTAGTCTAGATATAGAAGACGGTTGTATAGACGGATCTCGTTAGTCTAGATATAGAAGACGTTTGTCCAACGTCGTATCCCGTTAGTCTAGATATAGAAGACGGTTGTACAGACGGATCTCGTTAGTCTCGATATAGAAAACGGTTGTACAGACGGATCGCGTTAGTCTAGATATAGAAGATGGTTGTACAACGACGTATCTCGTTAGTCTAGATATAGAAGGCGGTTGTACAGACGGATCTCGTTAGTCTAGATATAGAAGACGGTTGTACAGACGGATCTCATTAGTCTAGATATAGAAGACGGTTGTACAGACGGATCTCGTTAGTCTAGATATAGAAGACGGTTGTACAGACGGATCCCGTTAGTCTAGATATAGAAGACGGTTGTACAGACGGATCTCGTTAGTCTAGATATTGAAGACGGATGTGCAGACGGATCTCGTTAGTCTAGATATAAAAGACGGTTGTACAGACGGATCTCGTTAGTCTAGATATAGAAGACGGTTGTGCAGACGGATCTCGTTAGTCTAGATATAGAAGGCGGTTGTGCAGACGGATCTCGTTAGTCTAGATATAAAAGACGGTTGTACAGACGGATCTCGTTAGTCTAGATATAGAAGACGGTTGTGCAGACGGATCTCGTTAGTCTAGATATAGAAGGCGGTTGTACAGACGGATCTCGTTAGTCTAGATATAGAAGACGGTTGTATAACGAGAGATCTCGTTAGTCTAGATATAGAAGACGGTTGTATAACGAGAGATCTCGTTAGTCTAGATATAGAAGACGGTTGTACAGACGGATCTCGTTAGTCTAGATATAGAAGACGGTTGTACAGACGGATCTCGTTAGTCTAGTTATAGAAGACGGTTGTACAGACGGATCTCGTTAGTCTAGATATAGAAGACGGTTGTACAGACGGATCTCGTTAGTCTAGATATAGAAGACGGTTGTACAGACGGATCTCGTTAGTCTAGATATAGAAGACGGTTGTACAGACGGATCTCGTTAGTCTAGATATTGAAGACGTTTGTCCAACGACGTACCTCGTTAGTCTAGATATAGAAAACGGTTGTACAGACGGATCTCGTTAGTCTAGATATAGAAGACGGTTGTACAGACGGATCTCGTTAGTCTAGATATAGAAGACGGTTGTATAACGAGAGATCTCGTTAGTCTAGATATAGAAGACGGTTGTACAGACGGATCTCGTTAGTCTAGATATAGAAGACGGTTGTACAGACGGATCTCGTTAGTCTAGATATAGAAGACGGTTGTACAGACGGGTCTCGTTAGTCTAGATATAGATGACGGTTGTACAGACGGATCTCCTTAGTCTAGATATAGAAGACGGTTGTACAGATGGATCTCGTTAGTCTAGATATAGAAGACGGTTGTACAGACGGATCTCGTTAGTCTAGATATAGAAGACGGTTGTATAACGAGAGATCTCGTTAGTCTAGATATAGAAGACGGTTGTACAGACGGATCCCGTTAGTCTAGATATAGAAGACGGTTGTATAACGAGAGATATCGTTAGTCTAGATATAGAAGACGGTTGTACAGACGGATCTCGTTAGTCTAGATATAGAAGACGGTTGTACAGACGGATCTCGTTAGTCTAGATATAGAAGACGGTTGTACAGACGGATCTCGTTAGTCTAGATATAGAAGACGTTTGTCCAACGACGTATCCCGTTAGTCTAGATATAGAAGACGGTTGTACAGACGGATCTCGTTAGTCTAGATATAGAAGACGGTTGTACAGACGGATCTCGTTAGTCTAGATATAGAAGACGGTTGTACAGACGGATCTCGTTAGTCTAGATATAGAAGACGTTTGTCCAACGCCGTATCCCGTTAGTCTAGATATAGAAGACGGTTGTACAGACGGGTCTCGTTAGTCTAGATATAGATGACGGTTGTACAGACGGATCTCATTAGTCTAGATATAGAAGACGGTTGTACAGATGGATCTCGTTAGTCTAGATATAGAAGACGGTTGTACAGACGGATCTCGTTAGTCTAGATATAGAAGACGGTTGTACAGACGGATCTCGTTAGTCTAGATATAGAAGACGGTTGTACAGACGGATCTCGTTAGTCTAGATATAGAAGACGGTTGTACAGACGGATCTCGTTAGTCTAGATATAGAAGAGGGTTGTATAACGAGAGATCTCGTTAGTCTAGATATAGAAGACGGTTGTACAGACGGGTCTCGTTAGTCTAGATATAGATGACGGTTGTACAGACGGATCTCATTAGTCTAGATATAGAAGACGGTTGTACAGATGGATCTCGTTAGTCTAGATATAGAAGACGGTTGTACAGACGGGTCTCGTTAGTCTAGATATAGATGACGGTTGTACAGACGGATCTCCTTAGTCTAGATATAGAAAACGGTTGTACAGATGGATCTCGTTAGTCTAGATATAGAAGGCGGTTGTACAGACGGATCTCGTTAGTCTAGATATAGAAGACGGTTGTATAACGAGAGATCTCGTTAGTCTAGATATAGAAGACGGTTGTACAGACGGATCCCGTTAGTATAGATATAGAAGACGGTTGTATAACGAGAGATATCGTTAGTCTAGATATAGAAGACGGTTGTACAGACGGATCTCGTTAGTCTAGATATAGAAGACGGTTGTACAGACGGATCTCGTTAGTCTAGATATAGAAGACGGTTGTACAGACGGATCTCGTTAGTCTAGATATAGAAGACGGTTGTACAGACGGGTCTCGTTAGTCTAGATATAGATGACGGTTGTACAGACGGATCTCCTTAGTCTAGATATAGAAGACGGTTGTACAGATGGATCTCGTTAGTCTAGATATAGAAGACGGTTGTACAGACGGATCTCGTTAGTCTAGATATAGAAGACGGTTGTATAACGAGAGATCTCGTTAGTCTAGATATAGAAGACGGTTGTACAGACGGATCCCGTTAGTCTAGATATAGAAGACGGTTGTATAACGAAAGATATCGTTAGTCTAGATATAGAAGACGGTTGTACAGACGGATCTCGTTAGTCTAGATATAGAAGACGGTTGTACAGACGGATCTCGTTAGTCTAGATATAGAAGACGTTTGTCCAACGACGTATCCCGTTAGTCTAGATATAGAAGACGGTTGTACAGACGGATCTCGTTAGTCTAGATATAGAAGACGGTTGTACAGACGGATCTCGTTAGTCTAGATATAGAAGACGGTTGTACAGACGGATCTCGTTAGTCTAGATATAGAAGACGGTTGTATAACGAGAGATCTCGTTAGTCTAGATATAGAAGACGGTTGTACAGACGGATCTCGTTAGTCTAGATATAGAAGACGGTTGTACAGACGGATCTCATTAGTCTAGATATAGAAGACGGTTGTACAGACGGATCTCGTTAGTCTAGATATAGAAGACGGTTGTACAGACGGATCCCGTTAGTCTAGATATAGAAGACGGTTGTACAGACGGATCTCGTTAGTCTAGATATTGAAGACGTTTGTCCAACGACGTACCTCGTTAGTCTAGATATAGAAAACGGTTGTACAGACGGTTCTCGTTAGTCTAGATATAGAAGACGGTTGTACAGACGGATCTCGTTAGTCTAGATATAGAAGACGGTTGTATAACGAGAGATCTCGTTAGTCTAGATATAGAAGACGGTTGTACAGACGGATCCCGTTAGTCTAGATATAGAAGACGGTTGTACAGACGGATCTCGTTAGTCTAGATATTGAAGACGTTTGTCCAACGACGTACCTCGTTAGTCTAGATATAGAAAACGGTTGTACAGACGGATCTCGTTAGTCTAGATATAGAAGACGGTTGTACAGACGGATCTCGTTAGTCTAGATATAGAAGACGGTTGTATAACGAGAGATCTCGTTAGTCTAGATATAGAAGACGGTTGTACAGACGGATCCCGTTAGTCTAGATATAGAAGACGGTTGTACAGACGGATCTCGTTAGTCTAGATATTGAAGACGTTTGTCCAACGACGTACCTCGTTAGTCTAGATATAGAAAACGGTTGTACAGACGGATCTCGTTAGTCTAGATATAGAAGACGGTTGTATAACGAGAGATCTCGTTAGTCTAGATATAGAAGACGGTTGTACAGACGGATCTCGTTAGTCTAGATATAGAAGACGGTTGTACAGACGGATCTCGTTAGTCTAGATATAGAAGACGGTTGTACAGACGGATCTCGTTAGTCTAGATATAGAAGACGGTTGTACAGACGGGTCTCGTTAGTCTAGATATAGATGACGGTTGTACAGACGGATCTCCTTAGTCTAGATATAGAAGACGGTTGTACAGATGGATCTCGTTAGTCTAGATATAGAAGACGGTTGTACAGACGGATCTCGTTAGTCTAGATATAGAAGACGGTTGTATAACGAGAGATCTCGTTAGTCTAGATATAGAAGACGGTTGTACAGACGGATCTCGTTAGTCTAGATATAGAAGACGGTTGTACAGACGGATCTCGTTAGTCTAGATATAGAAGACGGTTGTACAGACGGATCTCCTTAGTCTAGATATAGAAGACGGTTGTATAACGAGAGATCTCGTTAGTCTAGATATAGAAGACGGTTGTACAGACGGATCCCGTTAGTCTAGATATAGAAGACGGTTGTATAACGAGAGATATCGTTAGTCTAGATATAGAAGACGGTTGTACAGACGGATCTCCTTAGTCTAGATATAGAAGACGGTTGTATAACGAGAGATCTCGTTAGTCTAGATATAGAAGACGGTTGTACAGACGGATCTCGTTAGTCTAGATATAGAAGACGGTTGTACAGACGGATCTCGTTAGTCTAGATATAGAAGACGGTTGTACAGACGGATCTCGTTAGTCTAGATATAGAAGACGTTTGTCCAACGACGTATCCCGTTAGTCTAGATATAGAAGACGGTTGTACAGACGGATCTCGTTAGTCTAGATATAGAAGACGGTTGTACAGACGGATCTCGTTAGTCTAGATATAGAAGACGGTTGTACAGACGGATCTCGTTAGTCTAGATATAGAAGACGTTTGTCCAACGCCGTATCCCGTTAGTCTAGATATAGAAGACGGTTGTACAGACGGGTCTCGTTAGTCTAGATATAGATGACGGTTGTACAGACGGATCTCATTAGTCTAGATATAGAAGACGGTTGTACAGATGGATCTCGTTAGTCTAGATATAGAAGACGGTTGTACAGACGGATCTCGTTAGTCTAGATATAGAAGACGGTTGTACAGACGGATCTCGTTAGTCTAGATATAGAAGACGGTTGTACAGACGGATCTCGTTAGTCTAGATATAGAAGACGGTTGTACAGACGGATCTCGTTAGTCTAGATATAGAAGAGGGTTGTATAACGAGAGATCTCGTTAGTCTAGATATAGAAGACGGTTGTACAGACGGGTCTCGTTAGTCTAGATATAGATGACGGTTGTACAGACGGATCTCATTAGTCTAGATATAGAAGACGGTTGTACAGATGGATCTCGTTAGTCTAGATATAGAAGACGGTTGTACAGACGGGTCTCGTTAGTCTAGATATAGATGACGGTTGTACAGACGGATCTCCTTAGTCTAGATATAGAAGACGGTTGTACAGATGGATCTCGTTAGTCTAGATATAGAAGGCGGTTGTACAGACGGATCTCGTTAGTCTAGATATAGAAGACGGTTGTATAACGAGAGATCTCGTTAGTCTAGATATAGAAGACGGTTGTACAGACGGATCCCGTTAGTCTAGATATAGAAGACGGTTGTATAACGAGAGATATCGTTAGTCTAGATATAGAAGACGGTTGTACAGACGGATCTCGTTAGTCTAGATATAGAAGACGGTTGTACAGACGGATCTCGTTAGTCTAGATATAGAAGACGGTTGTACAGACGGATCTCGTTAGTCTAGATATAGAAGACGTTTGTCCAACGACGTATCCCGTTAGTCTAGATATAGAAGACGGTTGTATAACGAGAGATCTCGTTAGTCTAGATATAGAAGACGGTTGTACAGACGGATCTCGTTAGTCTAGATATAGAAGACGGTTGTACAGACGGATCTCGTTAGTCTAGATATAGAAGACGGTTGTTCAGACGGATCTCGTTAGTCTAGATATAGAAAACGGTTGTACAGACGGATCTCGTTAGTCTAGATATAGAAGACGGTTGTATAGACGGATCTCGTTAGTCTAGATATAGAAGACGTTTGTCCAACGTCGTATCCCGTTAGTCTAGATATAGAAGACGGTTGTACAGACGGATCTCGTTAGTCTCGATATAGAAAACGGTTGTACAGACGGATCGCGTTAGTCTAGATATAGAAGATGGTTGTACAACGACGTATCTCGTTAGTCTAGATATAGAAGGCGGTTGTACAGACGGATCTCGTTAGTCTAGATATAGAAGACTGTTGTACAGACGGATCTCATTAGTCTAGATATAGAAGACGGTTGTACAGACGGATCTCGTTAGTCTAGATATAGAAGACGGTTGTACAGACGGATCCCGTTAGTCTAGATATAGAAGACGGTTGTACAGACGGATCTCGTTAGTCTAGATATTGAAGACGGTTGTGCAGACGGATCTCGTTAGTCTAGATATAAAAGACGGTTGTACAGACGGATCTCGTTAGTCTAGATATAGAAGACGGTTGTGCAGACGGATCTCGTTAGTCTAGATATAGAAGGCGGTTGTGCAGACGGATCTCGTTAGTCTAGATATAAAAGACGGTTGTACAGACGGATCTCGTTAGTCTAGATATAGAAGACGGTTGTGCAGACGGATCTCGTTAGTCTAGATATAGAAGGCGGTTGTACAGACGGATCTCGTTAGTCTAGATATAGAAGACGGTTGTATAACGAGAGATCTCGTTAGTCTAGATATAGAAGACGGTTGTATAACGAGAGATCTCGTTAGTCTAGATATAGAAGACGGTTGTACAGACGGATCTCGTTAGTCTAGATATAGAAGACGGTTGTACAGACGGATCTCGTTAGTCTAGTTATAGAAGACGGTTGTACAGACGGATCTCGTTAGTCTAGATATAGAAGACGGTTGTACAGACGGATCTCGTTAGTCTAGATATAGAAGACGGTTGTACAGACGGATCTCGTTAGTCTAGATATAGAAGACGGTTGTACAGACGGATCTCGTTAGTCTAGATATTGAAGACGTTTGTCCAACGACGTACCTCGTTAGTCTAGATATAGAAAACGGTTGTACAGACGGATCTCGTTAGTCTAGATATAGAAGACGGTTGTACAGACGGATCTCGTTAGTCTAGATATAGAAGACGGTTGTACAGACGGATCTCGTTAGTCTAGATATAGAAGACGGTTGTATAACGAGAGATATCGTTAGTCTAGATATAGAAGACGGTTGTACAGACGGATCTCGTTAGTCTAGATATAGAAGACGGTTGTACAGACGGATCTCGTTAGTCTAGATATAGAAGACGTTTGTCCAACGCCGTATCCCGTTAGTCTAGATATAGAAGACGGTTGTACAGACGGGTCTCGTTAGTCTAGATATAGATGACGGTTGTACAGACGGATCTCATTAGTCTAGATATAGAAGACGGTTGTACAGATGGATCTCGTTAGTCTAGATATAGAAGACGGTTGTACAGACGGATCTCGTTAGTCTAGATATAGAAGACGGTTGTACAGACGGATCTCGTTAGTCTAGATATAGAAGACGGTTGTACAGACGGATCTCGTTAGTCTAGATATAGAAGACGGTTGTACAGACGGATCTCGTTAGTCTAGATATAGAAGAGGGTTGTATAACGAGAGATCTCGTTAGTCTAGATATAGAAGACGGTTGTACAGACGGGTCTCGTTAGTCTAGATATAGATGACGGTTGTACAGACGGATCTCATTAGTCTAGATATAGAAGACGGTTGTACAGATGGATCTCGTTAGTCTAGATATAGAAGACGGTTGTACAGACGGGTCTCGTTAGTCTAGATATAGATGACGGTTGTACAGACGGATCTCCTTAGTCTAGATATAGAAGACGGTTGTACAGATGGATCTCGTTAGTCTAGATATAGAAGGCGGTTGTACAGACGGATCTCGTTAGTCTAGATATAGAAGACGGTTGTATAACGAGAGATCTCGTTAGTCTAGATATAGAAGACGGTTGTACAGACGGATCCCGTTAGTCTAGATATAGAAGACGGTTGTATAACGAGAGATATCGTTAGTCTAGATATAGAAGACGGTTGTACAGACGGATCTCGTTAGTCTAGATATAGAAGACGGTTGTACAGACGGATCTCGTTAGTCTAGATATAGAAGACGGTTGTACAGACGGATCTCGTTAGTCTAGATATAGAAGACGGTTGAACAGACGGATCTCGTTAGTCTAGATATAGAAGACGTTTGTCCAACGACGTATCCTGTTAGTCTAGATATAGAAGACGGTTGTATAACGAGAGATCTCGTTAGTCTAGATATAGAAGACGGTTGTACAGACGGATCTCGTTAGTCTAGATATAGAAGACGGTTGTACAGACGGATCTCGTTAGTCTAGATGTAGAAGACGGTTGTTCAGACGGATCTCGTTAGTCTAGATATAGAAAACGGTTGTACAGACGGATCTCGTTAGTCTAGATATAGAAGACGGTTGTATAGACGGATCTCGTTAGTCTAGATATAGAAGACGTTTGTCCAACGTCGTATCCCGTTAGTCTAGATATAGAAGACGGTTGTACAGACGGATCTCGTTAGTCTAGATATAGAAGACGGTTGTGCAGACGGATCTCGTTAGTCTAGATATAGAAGACGGTTGTACAGACGGGTCTCGTTAGTCTAGATATAGATGACGGTTGTACAGACGGATCTCATTAGTCTAGATATAGAAGACGGTTGTACAGATGGATCTCGTTAGTCTAGATATAGAAGACGGTTGTACAGACGGGTCTCGTTAGTCTAGATATAGATGACGGTTGTACAGACGGATCTCCTTAGTCTAGATATAGAAGACGGTTGTACAGATGGATCTCGTTAGTCTAGATATAGAAGGCGGTTGTACAGACGGATCTCGTTAGTCTAGATATAGAAGACGGTTGTATAACGAGAGATCTCGTTAGTCTAGATATAGAAGACGGTTGTACAGACGGATCCCGTTAGTCTAGATATAGAAGACGGTTGTATAACGAGAGATATCGTTAGTCTAGATATAGAAGACGGTTGTACAGACGGATCTCGTTAGTCTAGATATAGAAGACGGTTGTACAGACGGATCTCGTTAGTCTAGATATAGAAGACGGTTGTACAGACGGATCTCGTTAGTCTAGATATAGAAGACGTTTGTCCAACGACGTATCCCGTTAGTCTAGATATAGAAGACGGTTGTATAACGAGAGATCTCGTTAGTCTAGATATAGAAGACGGTTGTACAGACGGATCTCGTTAGTCTAGATATAGAAGACGGTTGTACAGACGGATCTCGTTAGTCTAGATATAGAAGACGGTTGTTCAGACGGATCTCGTTAGTCTAGATATAGAAAACGGTTGTACAGACGGATCTCGTTAGTCTAGATATAGAAGACGGTTGTATAGACGGATCTCGTTAGTCTAGATATAGAAGACGTTTGTCCAACGTCGTATCCCGTTAGTCTAGATATAGAAGACGGTTGTACAGACGGATCTCGTTAGTCTCGATATAGAAAACGGTTGTACAGACGGATCGCGTTAGTCTAGATATAGAAGATGGTTGTACAACGACGTATCTCGTTAGTCTAGATATAGAAGGCGGTTGTACAGACGGATCTCGTTAGTCTAGATATAGAAGACTGTTGTACAGACGGATCTCATTAGTCTAGATATAGAAGACGGTTGTACAGACGGATCTCGTTAGTCTAGATATAGAAGACGGTTGTACAGACGGATCCCGTTAGTCTAGATATAGAAGACGGTTGTACAGACGGATCTCGTTAGTCTAGATATTGAAGACGGTTGTGCAGACGGATCTCGTTAGTCTAGATATAAAAGACGGTTGTACAGACGGATCTCGTTAGTCTAGATATAGAAGACGGTTGTGCAGACGGATCTCGTTAGTCTAGATATAGAAGGCGGTTGTGCAGACGGATCTCGTTAGTCTAGATATAAAAGACGGTTGTACAGACGGATCTCGTTAGTCTAGATATAGAAGACGGTTGTGCAGACGGATCTCGTTAGTCTAGATATAGAAGGCGGTTGTACAGACGGATCTCGTTAGTCTAGATATAGAAGACGGTTGTATAACGAGAGATCTCGTTAGTCTAGATATAGAAGACGGTTGTATAACGAGAGATCTCGTTAGTCTAGATATAGAAGACGGTTGTACAGACGGATCTCGTTAGTCTAGATATAGAAGACGGTTGTACAGACGGATCTCGTTAGTCTAGTTATAGAAGACGGTTGTACAGACGGATCTCGTTAGTCTAGATATAGAAGACGGTTGTACAGACGGATCTCGTTAGTCTAGATATAGAAGACGGTTGTACAGACGGATCTCGTTAGTCTAGATATAGAAGACGGTTGTACAGACGGATCTCGTTAGTCTAGATATTGAAGACGTTTGTCCAACGACGTACCTCGTTAGTCTAGATATAGAAAACGGTTGTACAGACGGATCTCGTTAGTCTAGATATAGAAGACGGTTGTACAGACGGATCTCGTTAGTCTAGATATAGAAGACGGTTGTACAGACGGATCTCGTTAGTCTAGATATAGAAGACGGTTGTATAACGAGAGATATCGTTAGTCTAGATATAGAAGACGGTTGTACAGACGGATCTCGTTAGTCTAGATATAGAAGACGGTTGTACAGACGGATCTCGTTAGTCTAGATATAGAAGACGTTTGTCCAACGCCGTATCCCGTTAGTCTAGATATAGAAGACGGTTGTACAGACGGGTCTCGTTAGTCTAGATATAGATGACGGTTGTACAGACGGATCTCATTAGTCTAGATATAGAAGACGGTTGTACAGATGGATCTCGTTAGTCTAGATATAGAAGACGGTTGTACAGACGGATCTCGTTAGTCTAGATATAGAAGACGGTTGTACAGACGGATCTCGTTAGTCTAGATATAGAAGACGGTTGTACAGACGGATCTCGTTAGTCTAGATATAGAAGACGGTTGTACAGACGGATCTCGTTAGTCTAGATATAGAAGAGGGTTGTATAACGAGAGATCTCGTTAGTCTAGATATAGAAGACGGTTGTACAGACGGGTCTCGTTAGTCTAGATATAGATGACGGTTGTACAGACGGATCTCATTAGTCTAGATATAGAAGACGGTTGTACAGATGGATCTCGTTAGTCTAGATATAGAAGACGGTTGTACAGACGGGTCTCGTTAGTCTAGATATAGATGACGGTTGTACAGACGGATCTCCTTAGTCTAGATATAGAAGACGGTTGTACAGATGGATCTCGTTAGTCTAGATATAGAAGGCGGTTGTACAGACGGATCTCGTTAGTCTAGATATAGAAGACGGTTGTATAACGAGAGATCTCGTTAGTCTAGATATAGAAGACGGTTGTACAGACGGATCCCGTTAGTCTAGATATAGAAGACGGTTGTATAACGAGAGATATCGTTAGTCTAGATATAGAAGACGGTTGTACAGACGGATCTCGTTAGTCTAGATATAGAAGACGGTTGTACAGACGGATCTCGTTAGTCTAGATATAGAAGACGGTTGTACAGACGGATCTCGTTAGTCTAGATATAGAAGACGGTTGAACAGACGGATCTCGTTAGTCTAGATATAGAAGACGTTTGTCCAACGACGTATCCTGTTAGTCTAGATATAGAAGACGGTTGTATAACGAGAGATCTCGTTAGTCTAGATATAGAAGACGGTTGTACAGACGGATCTCGTTAGTCTAGATATAGAAGACGGTTGTACAGACGGATCTCGTTAGTCTAGATGTAGAAGACGGTTGTTCAGACGGATCTCGTTAGTCTAGATATAGAAAACGGTTGTACAGACGGATCTCGTTAGTCTAGATATAGAAGACGGTTGTATAGACGGATCTCGTTAGTCTAGATATAGAAGACGTTTGTCCAACGTCGTATCCCGTTAGTCTAGATATAGAAGACGGTTGTACAGACGGATCTCGTTAGTCTCGATATAGAAAACGGTTGTACAGACGGATTGCGTTAGTCTAGATATAGAAGATGGTTGTACAACGACGTATCTCGTTAGTCTAGATATAGAAGGCGGTTGTACAGACGGATCTCGTTAGTCTAGATATAGAAGACGGTTGTACAGACGGATCTCATTAGTCTAGATATAGAAGACGGTTGTACAGACGGATCTCGTTAGTCTAGATATAGAAGACGGTTGTACAGACGGATCCCGTTAGTCTAGATATAGAAGACGGTTGTACAGACGGATCTCGTTAGTCTAGATATTGAAGACGGTTGTGCAGACGGATCTCGTTAGTCTAGATATAAAAGACGGTTGTACAGACGGATCTCGTTAGTCTAGATATAGAAGACGGTTGTGCAGACGGATCTCGTTAGTCTAGATATAGAAGGCGGTTGTGCAGACGGATCTCGTTAGTCTAGATATAAAAGACGGTTGTACAGACGGATCTCGTTAGTCTAGATATAGAAGACGGTTGTGCAGACGGATCTCGTTAGTCTAGATATAGAAGGCGGTTGTACAGACGGATCTCGTTAGTCTAGATATAGAAGACGGTTGTATAACGAGAGATCTCGTTAGTCTAGATATAGAAGACGGTTGTATAACGAGAGATCTCGTTAGTCTAGATATAGAAGACGGTTGTACAGACGGATCTCGTTAGTCTAGATATAGAAGACGGTTGTACAGACGGATCTCGTTAGTCTAGTTATAGAAGACGGTTGTACAGACGGATCTCGTTAGTCTAGATATAGAAGACGGTTGTACAGACGGATCTCGTTAGTCTAGATATAGAAGACGGTTGTACAGACGGATCTCGTTAGTCTAGATATAGAAGACGGTTGTACAGACGGATCTCGTTAGTCTAGATATTGAAGACGTTTGTCCAACGACGTACCTCGTTAGTCTAGATATAGAAAACGGTTGTACAGACGGATCTCGTTAGTCTAGATATAGAAGACGGTTGTACAGACGGATCTCGTTAGTCTAGATATAGAAGACGGTTGTATAACGAGAGATCTCGTTAGTCTAGATATAGAAGACGGTTGTACAGACGGATCTCGTTAGTCTAGATATAGAAGACGGTTGTACAGACGGATCTCGTTAGTCTAGATATAGAAGACGGTTGTACAGACGGGTCTCGTTAGTCTAGATATAGATGACGGTTGTACAGACGGATCTCCTTAGTCTAGATATAGAAGACGGTTGTACAGATGGATCTCGTTAGTCTAGATATAGAAGACGGTTGTACAGACGGATCTCGTTAGTCTAGATATAGAAGACGGTTGTACAGACGGATCTCGTTAGTCTAGATATAGAAGACGGTTGTATAACGAGAGATCTCGTTAGTCTAGATATAGAAGACGGTTGTACAGACGGATCCCGTTAGTCTAGATATAGAAGACGGTTGTATAACGAGAGATATCGTTAGTCTAGATATAGAAGACGGTTGTACAGACGGATCTCGTTAGTCTAGATATAGAAGACGGTTGTACAGACGGATCTCGTTAGTCTAGATATAGAAGACGTTTGTCCAACGACGTATCCCGTTAGTCTAGATATAGAAGACGGTTGTATAACGAGAGATCTCGTTAGTCTAGATATAGAAGACGGTTGTACAGACGGATCTCATTAGTCCAGATATAGAAGACGGTTGTACAGACGGATCTCGTTAGTCTAGATATAGAAGACGGTTGTACAGGCGGATCCCGTTAGTCTAGATATAGAAAACGGTTGTACAGACGGATCTCGTTAGTCTAGATATTGAAGACGTTTGTCCAACAACGTACCTCGTTAGTCTAGATATAGAAAACGGTTGTACAGACGGATCTCGTTAGTCTAGATATAGAAGACGGTTGTACAGACGGATCTCGTTAGTCTAGATATAGAAGACGGTTGTATAACGAGAGATCTCGTTAGTCTAGATATAGAAGACGGTTGTACAGACGGATCCCGTTAGTCTAGATATAGAAGACGGTTGTACAGACGGGTCTCGTTAGTCTAGATATAGAAGACGGTTGTACAGACGGATCTCGTTAGTCTAGATATTGAAGACGTTTGTCCAACGACGTACCTCGTTAGTCTAGATATAGAAAACGGTTGTACAGACGGATCTCGTTAGTCTAGATATAGAAGACGGTTGTATAACGACGTATCCCGTTAGTCTAGATATAGAAGACGGTTGTATAACGACGTATCCCGTTAGTCTAGATATAGAAGACGGTTGTACAGACGGATCTCGTTAGTCTAGATATAGAAGACGGTTGTACAGACGGATCTCGTTAGTCTAGATATAGAAGACGGTTGTACAGACGGATCTCGTTAGTCTAGATATAGAAGACGGTTGTACAGACGGATCTCGTTAGTCTAGATATAGAAGACGTTTGTCCAACGACGTATCCCGTTAGTCTAGATATAGAAGACGGTTGTACAGACGGGTCTCGTTAGTCTAGATATAGATGACGGTTGTACAGACGGATCTCATTAGTCTAGATATAGAAGACGGTTGTACAGATGGATCTCGTTAGTCTAGATATAGAAGACGGTTGTACAGACGGATCTCGTTAGTCTAGATATAGAAGACGGTTGTACAGACGGATCTCGTTAGTCTAGATATAGAAGACGGTTGTACAGACGGATCTCGTTAGTCTAGATATAGAAGACGGTTGTACAGACGGATCTCGTTAGTCTAGATATAGAAGACGGTTGTACAGACGGATCTCGTTAGTCTAGATATAGAAGACGGTTGTACAGACGGGTCTCGTTAGTCTAGATATAGAAGACGGTTGTACAGACGGATCTCGTTAGTCTAGATATAGAAGACGGTTGTACAGACGGATCTCGTTAGTCTAGATATAGAAGAGGGTTGTATAACGAGAGATCTCGTTAGTCTAGATATAGAAGACGGTTGTACAGACGGGTCTCGTTAGTCTAGATATAGATGACGGTTGTACAGACGGATCTCATTAGTCTAGATATAGAAGACGGTTGTACAGATGGATCTCGTTAGTCTAGATATAGAAGGCGGTTGTACAGACGGATCTCGTTAGTCTAGATATAGAAGACGGTTGTATAACGAGAGATCTCGTTAGTCTAGATATAGAAGACGGTTGTACAGACGGATCCCGTTAGTCTAGATATAGAAGACGGTTGTATAACGAGAGATATCGTTAGTCTAGATATAGAAGACGGTTGTACAGACGGATCTCGTTAGTCTAGATATAGAAGACGGTTGTACAGACGGATCTCGTTAGTCTAGATATAGAAGACGGTTGTACAGACGGATCTCGTTAGTCTAGATATAGAAGACGTTTGTCCAACGACGTATCCCGTTAGTCTAGATATAGAAGACGGTTGTATAACGAGAGATCTCGTTAGTCTAGATATAGAAGACGGTTGTACAGACGGATCTCGTTAGTCTAGATATAGAAGACGGTTGTACAGACGGATCTCGTTAGTCTAGATATAGAAGACGGTTGTTCAGACGGATCTCGTTAGTCTAGATATAGAAAACGGTTGTACAGACGGATCTCGTTAGTCTAGATATAGAAGACGGTTGTACAGACGGATCTCGTTAGTCTAGATATAGAAGACGTTTGTCCAACGTCGTATCCCGTTAGTCTAGATATAGAAGACGGTTGTACAGACGGATCTCGTTAGTCTCGATATAGAAAACGGTTGTACAGACGGATCGCGTTAGTCTAGATATAGAAGATGGTTGTACAACGACGTATCTCGTTAGTCTAGATATAGAAGGCGGTTGTACAGACGGATCTCGTTAGTCTAGATATAGAAGACGGTTGTACAGACGGATCTCATTAGTCTAGATATAAAAGACGGTTGTACAGACGGATCTCGTTAGTCTAGATATAGAAGACGGTTGTGCAGACGGATCTCGTTAGTCTAGATATAGAAGGCGGTTGTGCAGACGGATCTCGTTAGTCTAGATATAAAAGACGGTTGTACAGACGGATCTCGTTAGTCTAGATATAGAAGACGGTTGTGCAGACGGATCTCGTTAGTCTAGATATAGAAGGCGGTTGTACAGACGGATCTCGTTAGTCTAGATATAGAAGACGGTTGTATAACGAGAGATCTCGTTAGTCTAGATATAGAAGACGGTTCTACAGACGGATCTCGTTAGTCTAGATATAGAAGACGGTTGTACAGACGGATCTCGTTAGTCTAGTTATAGAAGACGGTTGTACAGACGGATCTCGTTAGTCTAGGTATAGAAGACGGTTGTACAGACGGATCTCGTTAGTCTAGTTATAGAAGACGGTTGTACAGACGGATCTCGTTAGTCTAGATATAGAAGACGTTTGTCCAACGACGTACCTCGTTAGTCTAGATATAGAAGACGGTTGTATAACGAGAGATCTCGTTAGTCTAGATATAGAAGACGGTTGTACAGACGGATCTCGTTAGTCTAGATATAGAAGACGGTTGTACAGACGGATCTCGTTAGTCTAGATATAGAAGACGGTTGTACAGACGGGTCTCGTTAGTCTAGATATAGATGACGGTTGTACAGACGGATCTCCTTAGTCTAGATATAGAAGACGGTTGTACAGATGGATCTCGTTAGTCTAGATATAGAAGACGGTTGTACAGACGGATCTCGTTAGTCTAGATATAGAAGACGGTTGTATAACGACGTATCCCGTTAGTCTAGATATAGAAGACGGTTGTATAACGACATATCCCGTTAGTCTAGATATAGAAGACGGTTGTACAGACGGATCTCGTTAGTCTAGATATAGAAGACGGTTGTACAGACGGATCTCGTTAGTCTAGATATAGAAGACGGTTGTACAGACGGATCTCGTTAGTCTAGATATAGAAGACGGTTGTACAGACGGATCTCGTTAGTCTAGATATAGAAGACGGTTGTACAGACGGATCTCGTTAGTCTAGATATAGAAGACGGTTGTACAGACGGATCTCGTTAGTCTAGATATAGAAGACGGTTGTATAACGAGAGATCTCGTTAGTCTAGATATAGAAGACGGTTGTACAGACGGATCTCGTTAGTCTAGATATAGAAGACGGTTGTACCGACGGATCTGTTTAGTCTAGATATAGAAGACGGTTGTACAGACGGATCTCGTTAGTCTAGATATAGAAGAAGGTTGTACAGACGGGTCTCGTTAGTCTAGATATAGAAGACGGTTGTACAGACGGATCTCATTAGTCTAGATATAGAAGACGGTTGTACAGACGGATCTCGTTAGTCTAGATATAGAAGACGGTTGTACAGACGGATCCCGTTAGTCTAGATATAGAAGACGGTTGTACAGACGGATCTCGTTAGTCTAGATATTGAAGACGTTTGTCCAACGACGTACCTCGTTAGTCTAGATATAGAAAACGGTTGTACAGACGGATCTCGTTAGTCTAGATATAGAAGACGTTTGTCCAACGACGTATCCCGTTAGTCTAGATATAGAAGACGGTTGTATAACGAGAGATCTCGTTAGTCTAGATATAGAAGACGGTTGTACAGACGGATCTCGTTAGTCTAGATATAGAAGACGGTTGTATAACGAGAGATCTCGTTAGTCTAGATATAGAAGACGGTTGTACAGACGGATCTCGTTAGTCTAGATATAGAAGACGGTTGTACCGACGGATCTCTTTAGTCTAGATATAGAAGACGGTTGTACAGACGGATCTCGTTAGTCTAGATATAGAAGACGGTTGTACAGACGGATCTCATTAGTCTAGATATAGAAGACTGTTGTACAGACGGATCTCGTTAGTCTAGATATAGAAGACGGTTGTACAGACGGATCACGTTAGTCTAGATATAGAAGACGGTTGTACAGACGGATCTCGTTAGTCTAGATATTGAAGACGTTTGTCCAACGACGTACCTCGTTAGTCTAGATATAGAAGACGGTTGTACAGACGGATCCCGTTAGTCTAGATATAGAAGACGGTTGTACAGACGGATCTCATTAGTCTAGATATAGAAGACGGTTGTACAGACGGATCTCGTTAGTCTAGATATAGAAGACGGTTGTACAGACGGATCCCGTTAGTCTAGATATAGAAGACGGTTGTACAGACGGATCTCGTTAGTCTAGATATTGAAGACGTTTGTCCAACGACGTACCTCGTTAGTCTAGATATAGAAAACGTTTGTACAGACGGATCTCGTTAGTCTAGATATAGAAGACGGTTGTACAGACGGATCTCATTAGTCTAGATATAGAAGACGGTTGTACAGACGGATCTCGTTAGTCTAGATATAGAAGACGGTTGTACAGACGGATCCCGTTAGTCTAGATATAGAAGACGGTTGTACAGACGGATCTCGTTAGTCTAGATATTGAAGACGTTTGTCCAACGACGTACCTCGTTAGTCTAGATATAGAAGACGGTTGTACAGACGGATCTCGTTAGTCTAGATATAGAAGACGGTTGTACAGACGGATCTCGTTAGTCTAGATATAGAAGACGGTTGTACAGACGGATCTCGTTAGTCTAGATATAGAAGAGGGTTGTATAACGAGAGATCTCGTTAGTCTAGATATAGAAGACGGTTGTACAGACGGGTCTCGTTAGTCTAGATATAGATGACGGTTGTACAGACGGATCTCATTAGTCTAGATATAGAAGACGGTTGTACAGATGGATCTCGTTAGTCTAGATATAGAAGACGGTTGTACAGACGGGTCTCGTTAGTCTAGATATAGATGACGGTTGTACAGACGGATCTCCTTAGTCTAGATATAGAAGACGGTTGTACAGATGGATCTCGTTAGTCTAGATATAGAAGGCGGTTGTACAGACGGATCTCGTTAGTCTAGATATAGAAGACGGTTGTATAACGAGAGATCTCGTTAGTCTAGATATAGAAGACGGTTGTACAGACGGATCCCGTTAGTCTAGATATAGAAGACGGTTGTATAACGAGAGATATCGTTAGTCTAGATATAGAAGACGGTTGTACAGACGGATCTCGTTAGTCTAGATATAGAAGACGGTTGTACAGACGGATCTCGTTAGTCTAGATATAGAAGACGGTTGTACAGACGGATCTCGTTAGTCTAGATATAGAAGACGTTTGTCCAACGACGTATCCCGTTAGTCTAGATATAGAAGACGGTTGTATAACGAGAGATCTCGTTAGTCTAGATATAGAAGACGGTTGTACAGACGGATCTCGTTAGTCTAGATATAGAAGACGGTTGTACAGACGGATCTCGTTAGTCTAGATATAGAAGACGGTTGTTCAGACGGATCTCGTTAGTCTAGATATAGAAAACGGTTGTACAGACGGATCTCGTTAGTCTAGATATAGAAGACGGTTGTATAGACGGATCTCGTTAGTCTAGATATAGAAGACGTTTGTCCAACGTCGTATCCCGTTAGTCTAGATATAGAAGACGGTTGTACAGACGGATCTCGTTAGTCTCGATATAGAAAACGGTTGTACAGACGGATCGCGTTAGTCTAGATATAGAAGATGGTTGTACAACGACGTATCTCGTTAGTCTAGATATAGAAGGCGGTTGTACAGACGGATCTCGTTAGTCTAGATATAGAAGACGGTTGTACAGACGGATCTCATTAGTCTAGATATAGAAGACGGTTGTACAGACGGATCTCGCTAGTCTAGATATAGAAGACGGTTGTACAGACGGATCCCGTTAGTCTAGATATAGAAGACGGTTGTACAGACGGATCTCGTTAGTCTAGATATAGAAGACGGTTGTACAGACGGATCTCGTTAGTCTAGATATAGAAGACGGTTGTTCAGACGGATCTCGTTAGTCTAGATATAGAAAACGGTTGTACAGACGGATCTCGTTAGTCTAGATATAGAAGACGGTTGTATAGACGGATCTCGTTAGTCTAGATATAGAAGACGTTTGTCCAACGTCGTATCCCGTTAGTCTAGATATAGAAGACGGTTGTACAGACGGATCTCGTTAGTCTCGATATAGAAAACGGTTGTACAGACGGATCGCGTTAGTCTAGATATAGAAGATGGTTGTACAACGACGTATCTCGTTAGTCTAGATATAGAAGGCGGTTGTACAGACGGATCTCGTTAGTCTAGATATAGAAGACGGTTGTACAGACGGATCTCATTAGTCTAGATATAGAAGACGGTTGTACAGACGGATCTCGCTAGTCTAGATATAGAAGACGGTTGTACAGACGGATCCCGTTAGTCTAGATATAGAAGACGGTTGTACAGACGGATCTCGTTAGTCTAGATATTGAAGACGGTTGTGCAGACGGATCTCGTTAGTCTAGATATAAAAGACGGTTGTACAGACGGATCTCGTTAGTCTAGATATAGAAGGCGGTTGTGCAGACGGATCTCGTTAGTCTAGATATAAAAGACGGTTGTACAGACGGATCTCGTTAGTCTAGATATAGAAGACGGTTGTGCAGACGGATCTCGTTAGTCTAGATATAGAAGGCGGTTGTACAGACGGATCTCGTTAGTCTAGATATAGAAGACGGTTGTATAACGAGAGATCTCGTTAGTCTAGATATAGAAGACGGTTGTACAGACGGATCTCGTTAGTCTAGATATAGAAGACGGTTGTACAGACGGATCTCGTTAGTCTAGTTATAGAAGACGGTTGTACAGACGGATCTCGTTAGTCTAGATATAGAAGACGGTTGTACAGACGGATCTCGTTAGTCTAGATATAGAAGACGGTTGTACAGATGGATCTCGTTAGTCTAGATATAGAAGACGGTTGTACAGACGGATCTCGTTAGTCTAGATATAGAAGACGGTTGTATAACGAGAGATCTCGTTAGTCTAGATATAGAAGACGGTTGTACAGACGGATCCCGTTAGTCTAGATATAGAAGACGGTTGTATAACGAGAGATATCGTTAGTCTAGATATAGAAGACGGTTGTACAGACGGATCTCGTTAGTCTAGATATAGAAGACGGTTGTACAGACGGATCTCGTTAGTCTAGATATAGAAGACGTTTGTCCAACGACGTATCCCGTTAGTCTAGATATAGAAGACGGTTGTATAACGAGAGATCTCGTTAGTCTAGATATAGAAGACGGTTGTACAGACGGGTCTCGTTAGTCTAGATATAGATGACGGTTGTACAGACGGATCTCATTAGTCTAGATATAGAAGACGGTTGTACAGATGGATCTCGTTAGTCTAGATATAGAAGACGGTTGTACAGACGGATCTCGTTAGTCTAGATATAGAAGACGGTTGTACAGACGGATCTCGTTAGTCTAGATATAGAAGACGGTTGTACAGACGGATCTCGTTAGTCTAGATATAGAAGACGGTTGTACAGACGGATCTCGTTAGTCTAGATATAGAAGAGGGTTGTATAACGAGAGATCTCGTTAGTCTAGATATAGAAGACGGTTGTACAGACGGGTCTCGTTAGTCTAGATATAGATGACGGTTGTACAGACGGATCTCATTAGTCTAGATATAGAAGACGGTTGTACAGATGGATCTCGTTAGTCTAGATATAGAAGACGGTTGTACAGACGGGTCTCGTTAGTCTAGATATAGATGACGGTTGTACAGACGGATCTCCTTAGTCTAGATATAGAAGACGGTTGTACAGATGGATCTCGTTAGTCTAGATATAGAAGGCGGTTGTACAGACGGATCTCGTTAGTCTAGATATAGAAGACGGTTGTATAACGAGAGATCTCGTTAGTCTAGATATAGAAGACGGTTGTACAGACGGATCCCGTTAGTCTAGATATAGAAGACGGTTGTATAACGAGAGATATCGTTAGTCTAGATATAGAAGACGGTTGTACAGACGGATCTCGTTAGTCTAGATATAGAAGACGGTTGTACAGACGGATCTCGTTAGTCTAGATATAGAAGACGGTTGTACAGACGGATCTCGTTAGTCTAGATATAGAAGACGTTTGTCCAACGACGTATCCCGTTAGTCTAGATATAGAAGACGGTTGTATAACGAGAGATCTCGTTAGTCTAGATATAGAAGACGGTTGTACAGACGGATCTCGTTAGTCTAGATATAGAAGACGGTTGTACAGACGGATCTCGTTAGTCTAGATATAGAAGACGGTTGTTCAGACGGATCTCGTTAGTCTAGATATAGAAAACGGTTGTACAGACGGATCTCGTTAGTCTAGATATAGAAGACGGTTGTATAGACGGATCTCGTTAGTCTAGATATAGAAGGCGGTTGTACAGACGGATCTCGTTAGTCTAGATATAGAAGACGGTTGTATAACGAGAGATCTCGTTAGTCTAGATATAGAAGACGGTTGTACAGACGGATCCCGTTAGTCTAGATATAGAAGACGGTTGTATAACGAGAGATATCGTTAGTCTAGATATAGAAGACGGTTGTACAGACGGATCTCGTTAGTCTAGATATAGAAGACGGTTGTACAGACGGATCTCGTTAGTCTAGATATAGAAGACGGTTGTACAGACGGATCTCGTTAGTCTAGATATAGAAGACGTTTGTCCAACGACGTATCCCGTTAGTCTAGATATAGAAGACGGTTGTATAACGAGAGATCTCGTTAGTCTAGATATAGAAGACGGTTGTACAGACGGATCTCGTTAGTCTAGATATAGAAGACGGTTGTACAGACGGATCTCGTTAGTCTAGATATAGAAGACGGTTGTTCAGACGGATCTCGTTAGTCTAGATATAGAAAACGGTTGTACAGACGGATCTCGTTAGTCTAGATATAGAAGACGGTTGTATAGACGGATCTCGTTAGTCTAGATATAGAAGACGTTTGTCCAACGTCGTATCCCGTTAGTCTAGATATAGAAGACGGTTGTACAGACGGATCTCGTTAGTCTCGATATAGAAAACGGTTGTACAGACGGATCGCGTTAGTCTAGATATAGAAGATGGTTGTACAACGACGTATCTCGTTAGTCTAGATATAGATGACGGTTGTACAGACGGATCTCATTAGTCTAGATATAGAAGACGGTTGTACAGATGGATCTCGTTAGTCTAGATATAGAAGACGGTTGTACAGACGGATCTCGTTAGTCTAGATATAGAAGACGGTTGTACAGACGGATCTCGTTAGTCTAGATATAGAAGACGGTTGTACAGACGGATCTCGTTAGTCTAGATATAGAAGACGGTTGTACAGACGGATCTCGTTAGTCTAGATATAGAAGAGGGTTGTATAACGAGAGATCTCGTTAGTCTAGATATAGAAGACGGTTGTACAGACGGGTCTCGTTAGTCTAGATATAGATGACGGTTGTACAGACGGATCTCATTAGTCTAGATATAGAAGACGGTTGTACAGATGGATCTCGTTAGTCTAGATATAGAAGACGGTTGTACAGACGGGTCTCGTTAGTCTAGATATAGATGACGGTTGTACAGACGGATCTCCTTAGTCTAGATATAGAAGACGGTTGTACAGATGGATCTCGTTAGTCTAGATATAGAAGGCGGTTGTACAGACGGATCTCGTTAGTCTAGATATAGAAGACGGTTGTATAACGAGAGATCTCGTTAGTCTAGATATAGAAGACGGTTGTACAGACGGATCCCGTTAGTCTAGATATAGAAGACGGTTGTATAACGAGAGATATCGTTAGTCTAGATATAGAAGACGGTTGTACAGACGGATCTCGTTAGTCTAGATATAGAAGACGGTTGTACAGACGGATCTCGTTAGTCTAGATATAGAAGACGGTTGTACAGACGGATCTCGTTAGTCTAGATATAGAAGACGTTTGTCCAACGACGTATCCCGTTAGTCTAGATATAGAAGACGGTTGTATAACGAGAGATCTCGTTAGTCTAGATATAGAAGACGGTTGTACAGACGGATCTCGTTAGTCTAGATATAGAAGACGGTTGTACAGACGGATCTCGTTAGTCTAGATATAGAAGACGGTTGTTCAGACGGATCTCGTTAGTCTAGATATAGAAAACGGTTGTACAGACGGATCTCGTTAGTCTAGATATAGAAGACGGTTGTATAGACGGATCTCGTTAGTCTAGATATAGAAGACGTTTGTCCAACGTCGTATCCCGTTAGTCTAGATATAGAAGACGGTTGTACAGACGGATCTCGTTAGTCTCGATATAGAAAACGGTTGTACAGACGGATCGCGTTAGTCTAGATATAGAAGATGGTTGTACAACGACGTATCTCGTTAGTCTAGATATAGAAGGCGGTTGTACAGACGGATCTCGTTAGTCTAGATATAGAAGACGGTTGTACAGACGGATCTCATTAGTCTAGATATAGAAGACGGTTGTACAGATGGATCTCGTTAGTCTAGATATAGAAGACGGTTGTACAGACGGATCTCGTTAGTCTAGATATAGAAGACGGTTGTACAGACGGATCTCGTTAGTCTAGATATAGATGACGGTTGTACAGACGGATCTCATTAGTCTAGATATAGAAGACGGTTGTACAGATGGATCTCGTTAGTCTAGATATAGAAGACGGTTGTACAGACGGATCTCGTTAGTCTAGATATAGAAGACGGTTGTACAGACGGATCTCGTTAGTCTAGATATAGAAGACGGTTGTACAGACGGATCTCGTTAGTCTAGATATAGAAGACGGTTGTACAGACGGATCTCGTTAGTCTAGATATAGAAGAGGGTTGTATAACGAGAGATCTCGTTAGTCTAGATATAGAAGACGGTTGTACAGACGGGTCTCGTTAGTCTAGATATAGATGACGGTTGTACAGACGGATCTCATTAGTCTAGATATAGAAGACGGTTGTACAGATGGATCTCGTTAGTCTAGATATAGAAGACGGTTGTACAGACGGGTCTCGTTAGTCTAGATATAGATGACGGTTGTACAGACGGATCTCCTTAGTCTAGATATAGAAGACGGTTGTACAGATGGATCTCGTTAGTCTAGATATAGAAGGCGGTTGTACAGACGGATCTCGTTAGTCTAGATATAGAAGACGGTTGTATAACGAGAGATCTCGTTAGTCTAGATATAGAAGACGGTTGTACAGACGGATCCCGTTAGTCTAGATATAGAAGACGGTTGTATAACGAGAGATATCGTTAGTCTAGATATAGAAGACGGTTGTACAGACGGATCTCGTTAGTCTAGATATAGAAGACGGTTGTACAGACGGATCTCGTTAGTCTAGATATAGAAGACGGTTGTACAGACGGATCTCGTTAGTCTAGATATAGAAGACGTTTGTCCAACGACGTATCCCGTTAGTCTAGATATAGAAGACGGTTGTATAACGAGAGATCTCGTTAGTCTAGATATAGAAGACGGTTGTACAGACGGATCTCGTTAGTCTAGATATAGAAGACGGTTGTACAGACGGATCTCGTTAGTCTAGATATAGAAGACGGTTGTTCAGACGGATCTCGTTAGTCTAGATATAGAAAACGGTTGTACAGACGGATCTCGTTAGTCTAGATATAGAAGACGGTTGTATAGACGGATCTCGTTAGTCTAGATATAGAAGACGTTTGTCCAACGTCGTATCCCGTTAGTCTAGATATAGAAGACGGTTGTACAGACGGATCTCGTTAGTCTCGATATAGAAAACGGTTGTACAGACGGATCGCGTTAGTCTAGATATAGAAGATGGTTGTACAACGACGTATCTCGTTAGTCTAGATATAGAAGGCGGTTGTACAGACGGATCTCGTTAGTCTAGATATAGAAGACGGTTGTACAGACGGATCTCATTAGTCTAGATATAGAAGACGGTTGTACAGACGGATCTCGTTAGTCTAGATATAGAAGACGGTTGTACAGACGGATCCCGTTAGTCTAGATATAGAAGACGGTTGTACAGACGGATCTCGTTAGTCTAGATATTGAAGACGGTTGTGCAGACGGATCTCGTTAGTCTAGATATAAAAGACGGTTGTACAGACGGATCTCGTTAGTCTAGATATAGAAGACGATTGTGCAGACGGATCTCGTTAGTCTAGATATAGAAGGCGGTTGTGCAGACGGATCTCGTTAGTCTAGATATAAAAGACGGTTGTACAGACGGATCTCGTTAGTCTAGATATAGAAGACGGTTGTGCAGACGGATCTCGTTAGTCTAGATATAGAAGGCGGTTGTACAGACGGATCTCGTTAGTCTAGATATAGAAGACGGTTGTATAACGAGAGATCTCGTTAGTCTAGATATAGAAGACGGTTGTACAGACGGATCTCGTTAGTCTAGATATAGAAGACGGTTGTACAGACGGATCTCGTTAGTCTAGTTATAGAAGACGGTTGTACAGACGGATCTCGTTAGTCTAGATATAGAAGACGGTTGTACAGACGGATCTCGTTAGTCTAGATATAGAAGACGGTTGTACAGACGGATCTCGTTAGTCTAGATATAGAAGACGGTTGTACAGACGGATCTCGTTAGTCTAGATATTGAAGACGTTTGTCCAACGACGTACCTCGTTAGTCTAGATATAGAAAACGGTTGTACAGACGGATCTCGTTAGTCTAGATATAGAAGACGGTTGTATAACGACGTATCCCGTTAGTCTAGATATAGAAGACGGTTGTATAACGACGTATCCCGTTAGTCTAGATATAGAAGACGGTTGTACAGACGGATCTCGTTAGTCTAGATATAGAAGACGGTTGTACAGACGGATCTCGTTAGTCTAGATATAGAAGACGGTTGTACAGACGGATCTCGTTAGTCTAGATATAGAAGACGGTTGTACAGACGGATCTCGTTAGTCTAGATATAGAAGACGTTTGTCCAACGACGTATCCCGTTAGTCTAGATATAGAAGACGGTTGTACAGACGGGTCTCGTTAGTCTAGATATAGATGACGGTTGTACAGACGGATCTCATTAGTCTAGATATAGAAGACGGTTGTACAGATGGATCTCGTTAGTCTAGATATAGAAGACGGTTGTACAGACGGATCTCGTTAGTCTAGATATAGAAGACGGTTGTACAGACGGATCTCGTTAGTCTAGATATAGAAGACGGTTGTACAGACGGATCTCGTTAGTCTAGATATAGAAGACGGTTGTACAGACGGATCTCGTTAGTCTAGATATAGAAGACGGTTGTATAACGAGAGATCTCGTTAGTCTAGATATAGAAGACGGTTGTACAGACGGATCTCGTTAGTCTAGATATAGAAGACGGTTGTACAGACGGATCTCGTTAGTCTAGATATAGAAGACGGTTGTACAGACGGGTCTCGTTAGTCTAGATATAGATGACGGTTGTACAGACGGATCTCCTTAGTCTAGATATAGAAGACGGTTGTACAGATGGATCTCGTTAGTCTAGATATAGAAGACGGTTGTACAGACGGATCTCGTTAGTCTAGATATAGAAGACGGTTGTATAACGAGAGATCTCGTTAGTCTAGATATAGAAGACGGTTGTACAGACGGATCCCGTTAGTCTAGATATAGAAGACGGTTGTATAACGAGAGATATCGTTAGTCTAGATATAGAAGACGGTTGTACAGACGGATCTCGTTAGTCTAGATATAGAAGACGGTTGTACAGACGGATCTCGTTAGTCTAGATATAGAAGACGTTTGTCCAACGACGTATCCCGTTAGTCTAGATATAGAAGACGGTTGTATAACGAGAGATCTCGTTAGTCTAGATATAGAAGACGGTTGTACAGACGGATCTCGTTAGTCTAGATATTGAAGACGTTTGTCCAACGACGTACCTCGTTAGTCTAGATATAGAAAACGGTTGTACAGACGGATCTCGTTAGTCTAGATATAGAAGACGGTTGTACAGACGGATCTCGTTAGTCTAGATATAGAAGACGGTTGTATAACGAGAGATCTCGTTAGTCTAGATATAGAAGACGGTTGTACAGACGGATCCCGTTAGTCTAGATATAGAAGACGGTTGTACAGACGGGTCTCGTTAGTCTAGATATAGAAGACGGTTGTACAGACGGATCTCGTTAGTCTAGATATTGAAGACGTTTGTCCAACGACGTACCTCGTTAGTCTAGATATAGAAAACGGTTGTACAGACGGATCTCGTTAGTCTAGATATAGAAGACGGTTGTATAACGACGTATCCCGTTAGTCTAGATATAGAAGACGGTTGTATAACGACGTATCCCGTTAGTCTAGATATAGAAGACGGTTGTACAGACGGATCTCGTTAGTCTAGATATAGAAGACGGTTGTACAGACGGATCTCGTTAGTCTAGATATAGAAGACGGTTGTACAGACGGATCTCGTTAGTCTAGATATAGAAGACGGTTGTACAGACGGATCTCGTTAGTCTAGATATAGAAGACGTTTGTCCAACGACGTATCCCGTTAGTCTAGATATAGAAGACGGTTGTACAGACGGGTCTCGTTAGTCTAGATATAGAAGACGGTTGTACAGACGGATCTCGTTAGTCTAGATATAGAAGACGGTTGTACAGACGGATCTCGTTAGTCTAGATATAGAAGACGGTTGTACAGACGGATCTCGTTAGTCTAGATATAGAAGACGGTTGTACAGACGGATCTCGTTAGTCTAGATATAGAAGACGGTTGTATAACGAGAGATCTCGTTAGTCTAGATATAGAAGACGGTTGTACAGACGGATCTCGTTAGTCTAGATATAGAAGACGGTTGTACCGACGGATCTCTTTAGTCTAGATATAGAAGACGGTTGTACAGACGGATCTCGTTAGTCTAGATATAGAAGACGGTTGTATAACGAGAGATCTCGTTAGTCTAGATATAGAAGACGGTTGTACAGACGGATCTCGTTAGTCTAGATATAGAAGACGTTTGTCCAACGCCGTATCCCGTTAGTCTAGATATAGAAGACGGTTGTACAGACGGGTCTCGTTAGTCTAGATATAGATGACGGTTGTACAGACGGATCTCATTAGTCTAGATATAGAAGACGGTTGTACAGATGGATCTCGTTAGTCTAGATATAGAAGACGGTTGTACAGACGGATCTCGTTAGTCTAGATATAGAAGACGGTTGTACAGACGGATCCCGTTAGTCTAGATATAGAAGACGGTTGTACAGACGGATCCCGTTAGTCTAGATATAGAAGACGGTTGTACAGACGGATCTCGTTAGTCTAGATATTGAAGACGTTTGTCCAACGACGTACCTCGTTAGTCTAGATATAGAAAACGGTTGTACAGACGGATCTCGTTAGTCTAGATATAGAAGACGGTTGTACAGACGGATCTCATTAGTCTAGATATAGAAGACGGTTGTACAGACGGATCTCGTTAGTCTAGATATAGAAGACGGTTGTACAGACGGATCACGTTAGTCTAGATATAGAAGACGGTTGTACAGACGGATCTCGTTAGTCTAGATATTGAAGACGTTTGTCCAACGACGTACCTCGTTAGTCTAGATATAGAAGACGGTTGTACAGACGGATCCCGTTAGTCTAGATATAGAAGACGGTTGTACAGACGGATCTCATTAGTCTAGATATAGAAGACGGTTGTACAGACGGATCTCGTTAGTCTAGATATAGAAGACGGTTGTACAGACGGATCCCGTTAGTCTAGATATAGAAGACGGTTGTACAGACGGATCTCGTTAGTCTAGATATTGAAGACGTTTGTCCAACGACGTACCTCGTTAGTCTAGATATAGAAAACGTTTGTACAGACGGATCTCGTTAGTCTAGATATAGAAGACGGTTGTACAGACGGATCTCATTAGTCTAGATATAGAAGACGGTTGTACAGACGGATCTCGTTAGTCTAGATATAGAAGACGGTTGTACAGACGGATCCCGTTAGTCTAGATATAGAAGACGGTTGTACAGACGGATCTCGTTAGTCTAGATATTGAAGACGTTTGTCCAACGACGTACCTCGTTAGTCTAGATATAGAAAACGGTTGTACAGACGGATCTCGTTAGTCTAGATATAGAAGACGGTTGTACAGACGGATCTCGTTAGTCTAGATATAGAAGACGGTTGTATAACGAGAGATCTCGTTAGTCTAGATATAGAAGACGGTTGTACAGACGGATCCCGTTAGTCTAGATATAGAAGACGGTTGTACAGACGGGTCTCGTTAGTCTAGATATAGAAGACGGTTGTACAGACGGATCTCGTTAGTCTAGATATTGAAGACGTTTGTCCAACGACGTACCTCGTTAGTCTAGATATAGAAAACGGTTGTACAGACGGATCTCGTTAGTCTAGATATAGAAGACGGTTGTACAGACGGATCTCGTTAGTCTAGATATAGAAGACGGTTGTATAACGAGAGATCTCGTTAGTCTAGATATAGAAGACGGTTGTACAGACGGATCTCGTTAGTCTAGATATAGAAGACGGTTGTACAGACGGATCTCGTTAGTCTAGATATAGAAGACGGTTGTACAGACGGGTCTCGTTAGTCTAGATATAGATGACGGTTGTACAGACGGATCTCCTTAGTCTAGATATAGAAGACGGTTGTACAGATGGATCTCGTTAGTCTAGATATAGAAGACGGTTGTACAGACGGATCTCGTTAGTCTAGATATAGAAGACGGTTGTATAACGAGAGATCTCGTTAGTCTAGATATAGAAGACGGTTGTACAGACGGATCCCGTTAGTCTAGATATAGAAGACGGTTGTATAACGAGAGATATCGTTAGTCTAGATATAGAAGACGGTTGTACAGACGGATCTCGTTAGTCTAGATATAGAAGACGGTTGTACAGACGGATCTCGTTAGTCTAGATATAGAAGACGTTTGTCCAACGACGTATCCCGTTAGTCTAGATATAGAAGACGGTTGTATAACGAGAGATCTCGTTAGTCTAGATATAGAAGACGGTTGTACAGACGGATCTCGTTAGTCTAGATATTGAAGACGTTTGTCCAACGACGTACCTCGTTAGTCTAGATATAGAAAACGGTTGTACAGACGGATCTCGTTAGTCTAGATATAGAAGACGGTTGTACAGACGGATCTCGTTAGTCTAGATATAGAAGACGGTTGTATAACGAGAGATCTCGTTAGTCTAGATATAGAGGACGGTTGTACAGACGGATCCCGTTAGTCTAGATATAGAAGACGGTTGTACAGACGGGTCTCGTTAGTCTAGATATAGAAGACGGTTGTACAGACGGATCTCGTTAGTCTAGATATTGAAGACGTTTGTCCAACGACGTACCTCGTTAGTCTAGATATAGAAAACGGTTGTACAGACGGATCTCGTTAGTCTAGATATAGAAGACGGTTGTATAACGACGTATCCCGTTAGTCTAGATATAGAAGACGGTTGTATAACGACGTATCCCGTTAGTCTAGATATAGAAGACGGTTGTACAGACGGATCTCGTTAGTCTAGATATAGAAGACGGTTGTACAGACGGATCTCGTTAGTCTAGATATAGAAGACGGTTGTACAGACGGATCTCGTTAGTCTAGATATAGAAGACGGTTGTACAGACGGATCTCGTTAGTCTAGATATAGAAGACGTTTGTCCAACGACGTATCCCGTTAGTCTAGATATAGAAGACGGTTGTACAGACGGGTCTCGTTAGTCTAGATATAGAAGACGGTTGTACAGACGGATCTCGTTAGTCTAGATATAGAAGACGGTTGTACAGACGGATCTCGTTAGTCTAGATATAGAAGACGGTTGTACAGACGGATCTCGTTAGTCTAGATATAGAAGACGGTTGTACAGACGGATCTCGTTAGTCTAGATATAGAAGACGGTTGTATAACGAGAGATCTCGTTAGTCTAGATATAGAAGACGGTTGTACAGACGGATCTCGTTAGTCTAGATATAGAAGACGGTTGTACCGACGGATCTCTTTAGTCTAGATATAGAAGACGGTTGTACAGACGGATCTCGTTAGTCTAGATATAGAAGACGGTTGTATAACGAGAGATCTCGTTAGTCTAGATATAGAAGACGGTTGTACAGACGGATCTCGTTAGTCTAGATATAGAAGACGTTTGTCCAACGCCGTATCCCGTTAGTCTAGATATAGAAGACGGTTGTACAGACGGGTCTCGTTAGTCTAGATATAGATGACGGTTGTACAGACGGATCTCATTAGTCTAGATATAGAAGACGGTTGTACAGATGGATCTCGTTAGTCTAGATATAGAAGACGGTTGTACAGACGGATCTCGTTAGTCTAGATATAGAAGACGGTTGTACAGACGGATCCCGTTAGTCTAGATATAGAAGACGGTTGTACAGACGGATCTCATTAGTCTAGATATAGAAGACGGTTGTACAGACGGATCTCGTTAGTCTAGATATAGAAGACGGTTGTACAGACGGATCCCGTTAGTCTAGATATAGAAGACGGTTGTACAGACGGATCTCGTTAGTCTAGATATTGAAGACGTTTGTCCAACGACGTACCTCGTTAGTCTAGATATAGAAAACGGTTGTACAGACGGATCTCGTTAGTCTAGATATAGAAGACGGTTGTACAGACGGATCTCATTAGTCTAGATATAGAAGACGGTTGTACAGACGGATCTCGTTAGTCTAGATATAGAAGACGGTTGTACAGACGGATCACGTTAGTCTAGATATAGAAGACGGTTGTACAGACGGATCTCGTTAGTCTAGATATTGAAGACGTTTGTCCAACGACGTACCTCGTTAGTCTAGATATAGAAGACGGTTGTACAGACGGATCCCGTTAGTCTAGATATAGAAGACGGTTGTACAGACGGATCTCATTAGTCTAGATATAGAAGACGGTTGTACAGACGGATCTCGTTAGTCTAGATATAGAAGACGGTTGTACAGACGGATCCCGTTAGTCTAGATATAGAAGACGGTTGTACAGACGGATCTCGTTAGTCTAGATATTGAAGACGTTTGTCCAACGACGTACCTCGTTAGTCTAGATATAGAAAACGTTTGTACAGACGGATCTCGTTAGTCTAGATATAGAAGACGGTTGTACAGA
This sequence comes from Andrena bicolor, assembly GCA_960531205.1. Lineage (NCBI taxonomy): Eukaryota > Metazoa > Arthropoda > Insecta > Hymenoptera > Andrenidae > Andrena > Andrena bicolor. The sequence goes on along the minus strand of CAUIJW010000306.1, from coordinate 3,517,040 downwards.
CGGATCTCATTAGTCTAGATATAGAAGACGGTTGTACAGACGGATCTCGTTAGTCTAGATATAGAAGACGGTTGTACAGACGGATCCCGTTAGTCTAGATATAGAAGACGGTTGTACAGACGGATCTCGTTAGTCTAGATATTGAAGACGTTTGTCCAACGACGTACCTCGTTAGTCTAGATATAGAAAACGGTTGTACAGACGGATCTCGTTAGTCTAGATATAGAAGACGGTTGTACAGACGGATCTCGTTAGTCTAGATATAGAAGACGGTTGTATAACGAGAGATCTCGTTAGTCTAGATATAGAAGACGGTTGTACAGACGGATCCCGTTAGTCTAGATATAGAAGACGGTTGTACAGACGGGTCTCGTTAGTCTAGATATAGAAGACGGTTGTACAGACGGATCTCGTTAGTCTAGATATTGAAGACGTTTGTCCAACGACGTACCTCGTTAGTCTAGATATAGAAAACGGTTGTACAGACGGATCTCGTTAGTCTAGATATAGAAGACGGTTGTATAACGACGTATCCCGTTAGTCTAGATATAGAAGACGGTTGTACAGACGGGTCTCGTTAGTCTAGATATAGAAGACGGTTGTACAGACGGATCTCGTTAGTCTAGATATAGAAGACGGTTGTACAGACGGATCTCGTTAGTCTAGATATAGAAGACGGTTGTACAGACGGATCTCGTTAGTCTAGATATAGAAGACGGTTGTACAGACGGATCTCGTTAGTCTAGATATAGAAGACGGTTGTACAGACGGATCTCGTTAGTCTAGATATAGAAGACGGTTGTATAACGAGAGATCTCGTTAGTCTAGATATAGAAGACGGTTGTACAGACGGATCTCGTTAGTCTAGATATAGAAGACGGTTGTACCGACGGATCTCTTTAGTCTAGATATAGAAGACGGTTGTACAGACGGATCTCGTTAGTCTAGATATAGAAGACGGTTGTATAACGAGAGATCTCGTTAGTCTAGATATAGAAGACGGTTGTACAGACGGATCTCGTTAGTCTAGATATAGAAGACGTTTGTCCAACGCCGTATCCCGTTAGTCTAGATATAGAAGACGGTTGTACAGACGGGTCTCGTTAGTCTAGATATAGATGACGGTTGTACAGACGGATCTCATTAGTCTAGATATAGAAGACGGTTGTACAGATGGATCTCGTTAGTCTAGATATAGAAGACGGTTGTACAGACGGATCTCGTTAGTCTAGATATAGAAGACGGTTGTATAACGAGAGATCTCGTTAGTCTAGATATAGAAGACGGTTGTACAGACGGATCTCATTAGTCTAGATATAGAAGACGGTTGTACAGACGGATCTCGTTAGTCTAGATATAGAAGACGGTTGTACAGACGGATCCCGTTAGTCTAGATATAGAAGACGGTTGTACAGACGGATCTCGTTAGTCTAGATATTGAAGACGTTTGTCCAACGACGTACCTCGTTAGTCTAGATATAGAAAACGGTTGTACAGACGGATCTCGTTAGTCTAGATATAGAAGACGGTTGTACAGACGGATCTCATTAGTCTAGATATAGAAGACGGTTGTACAGACGGATCTCGTTAGTCTAGATATAGAAGACGGTTGTACAGACGGATCACGTTAGTCTAGATATAGAAGACGGTTGTACAGACGGATCTCGTTAGTCTAGATATTGAAGACGTTTGTCCAACGACGTACCTCGTTAGTCTAGATATAGAAGACGGTTGTACAGACGGATCCCGTTAGTCTAGATATAGAAGACGGTTGTACAGACGGATCTCATTAGTCTAGATATAGAAGACGGTTGTACAGACGGATCTCGTTAGTCTAGATATAGAAGACGGTTGTACAGACGGATCCCGTTAGTCTAGATATAGAAGACGGTTGTACAGACGGATCTCGTTAGTCTAGATATTGAAGACGTTTGTCCAACGACGTACCTCGTTAGTCTAGATATAGAAAACGTTTGTACAGACGGATCTCGTTAGTCTAGATATAGAAGACGGTTGTACAGACGGATCTCATTAGTCTAGATATAGAAGACGGTTGTACAGACGGATCTCGTTAGTCTAGATATAGAAGACGGTTGTACAGACGGATCCCGTTAGTCTAGATATAGAAGACGGTTGTACAGACGGATCTCGTTAGTCTAGATATTGAAGACGTTTGTCCAACGACGTACCTCGTTAGTCTAGATATAGAAAACGGTTGTACAGACGGATCTCGTTAGTCTAGATATAGAAGACGGTTGTACAGACGGATCTCGTTAGTCTAGATATAGAAGACGGTTGTATAACGAGAGATCTCGTTAGTCTAGATATAGAAGACGGTTGTACAGACGGATCCCGTTAGTCTAGATATAGAAGACGGTTGTACAGACGGGTCTCGTTAGTCTAGATATAGAAGACGGTTGTACAGACGGATCTCGTTAGTCTAGATATTGAAGACGTTTGTCCAACGACGTACCTCGTTAGTCTAGATATAGAAAACGGTTGTACAGACGGATCTCGTTAGTCTAGATATAGAAGACGGTTGTACAGACGGATCTCGTTAGTCTAGATATAGAAGACGGTTGTATAACGACGTATCCCGTTAGTCTAGATATAGAAGACGGTTGTACAGACGGATCTCGTTAGTCTAGATATAGAAGACGGTTGTACAGACGGATCTCGTTAGTCTAGATATAGAAGACGGTTGTACAGACGGATCTCGTTAGTCTAGATATAGAAGACGGTTGTACAGACGGATCTCGTTAGTCTAGATATAGAAGACGTTTGTCCAACGACGTATCCCGTTAGTCTAGATATAGAAGACGGTTGTATAACGAGAGATCTCGTTAGTCTAGATATAGAAGACGGTTGTACAGACGGATCTCGTTAGTCTAGATATAGAAGACGGTTGTACACACGGATCTCGTTAGTCTAGATATAGAAGACGTTTGTCCAACGCCGTATCCCGTTAGTCTAGATATAGAAGACGGTTGTACAGACGGGTCTCGTTAGTCTAGATATAGATGACGGTTGTACAGACGGATCTCATTAGTCTAGATATAGAAGACGGTTGTACAGATGGATCTCGTTAGTCTAGATATAGAAGACGGTTGTACCGACGGATCTCTTTAGTCTAGGTATAGAAGACGGTTGTACAGACGGATCTCGTTAGTCTAGATATAGAAGACGGTTGTACAGACGGATCTCGTTAGTCTAGATATAGAAGAAGGTTGTACAGACGGGTCTCGTGAGTCTAGATAGAGAAGACGGTTGTACAGACGGGTCTCGTTAGTCTAGATATAGAAGACGGTTGTACAGACGGATCTCCTTAGTCTAGATATAGAAGACGGTTGTACAGATGGATCTCGTTAGTCTAGATATAGAAGGCGGTTGTACAGACGGATCTCGTTAGTCTAGATATAGAAGACGGTTGTATAACGAGAGATCTCGTTAGTCTAGATATAGAAGACGGTTGTACAGACGGATCTCGTTAGTCTAGATATAGGAGACGGTTGTACAGACGGATCTCGTTAGTCTAGATATAGAAGACGGTTGTACAGACGGATCTCGTTAGTCTAGATATAGAAGACGGTTGTACAGACGGATCTCGTTAGTCTAGATATAGAAGACGGTTGTTCAGACGGATCTCGTTAGTCTAGATATAGAAGACGGTTGTACAGACGGATCTCGTTAGTCTAGATATAGAAGACGTTTGTCCAACGCCGTATCCCGTTAGTCTAGATATAGAAGACGGTTGTACAGACGGGTCTCGTTAGTCTAGATATAGATGACGGTTGTACAGACGGATCTCATTAGTCTAGATATAGAAGACGGTTGTACAGATGGATCTCGTTAGTCTAGATATAGAAGACGGTTGTACCGACGGATCTCTTTAGTCTAGGTATAGAAGACGGTTGTACAGACGGATCTCGTTAGTCTAGATATAGAAGACGGTTGTACAGACGGATCTCGTTAGTCTAGATATAGAAGAAGGTTGTACAGACGGGTCTCGTGAGTCTAGATAGAGAAGACGGTTGTACAGACGGGTCTCGTTAGTCTAGATATAGAAGACGGTTGTACAGACGGATCTCCTTAGTCTAGATATAGAAGACGGTTGTACAGATGGATCTCGTTAGTCTAGATATAGAAGGCGGTTGTACAGACGGATCTCGTTAGTCTAGATATAGAAGACGGTTGTATAACGAGAGATCTCGTTAGTCTAGATATAGAAGACGGTTGTACAGACGGATCTCGTTAGTCTAGATATAGGAGACGGTTGTACAGACGGATCTCGTTAGTCTAGATATAGAAGACGGTTGTACAGACGGATCTCGTTAGTCTCGATATAGAAAACGGTTGTACAGACGGATCGCGTTAGTCTACATATAGAAGATGGTTGTACAACGACGTATCTCGTTGGTCTAGATATAGAAGGCGGTTGTACAGACGGATCTCGTTAGTCTAGATATAGAAGACGGTTGTACAGACGGATCTCGTTAGTCTAGATATAGAAGACGGTTGTACAGACGGATCTCATTAGTCTAGATATAGAAGACGGTTGTACAGACGGATCTCGTTAGTCTAGATATAGAAGACGGTTGTACAGACGGATCCCGTTAGTCTAGATATAGAAGACGGTTGTACAGACGGATCTCGTTAGTCTAGATATTGAAGACGTTTGTCCAACGACGTACCTCGTTAGTCTAGATATAGAAAACGGTTGTACAGACGGTTCTCGTTAGTCTAGATATAGAAGACGGTTGTACAGACGGATCTCGTTTGTCTAGATATAGAAGACGGTTGTATAACGAGAGATCTCGTTAGTCTAGATATAGAAGACGGTTGTACAGACGGATCCCGTTAGTCTAGATATAGAAGACGGTTGTACAGACGGATCTCGTTAGTCTAGATATTGAAGACGTTTGTCCAACGACGTACCTCGTTAGTCTAGATATAGAAAACGGTTGTACAGACGGATCTCGTTAGTCTAGATATAGAAGACGGTTGTACAGACGGATCTCGTTAGTCTAGATATAGAAGACGGTTGTATAACGAGAGATCTCGTTAGTCTAGATATAGAAGACGGTTGTACAGACGGATCCCGTTAGTCTAGATATAGAATACGGTTGTACAGACGGATCTCGTTAGTCTAGATATTGAAGACGTTTGTCCAACGACGTACCTCGTTAGTCTAGATATAGAAAACGGTTGTACAGACGGATCTCGTTAGTCTAGATATAGAAGACGGTTGTACAGACGGGTCTCGTTAGTCTAGATATAGATGACGGTTGTACAGACGGATCTCCTTAGTCTAGATATAGAAGACGGTTGTACAGATGGATCTCGTTAGTCTAGATATAGAAGGCGGTTGTACAGACGGATCTCGTTAGTCTAGATATAGAAGACGGTTGTATAACGAGAGATCTCGTTAGTCTAGATATAGAAGACGGTTGTACAGACGGATCTCGTTAGTCTAGATATAGAAGACGGTTGTACAGACGGATCTCGTTAGTCTAGATATAGAAGACGTTTGTCCAACGACGTATCCCGTTAGTCTAGATATAGAAGACGGTTGTATAACGAGAGATCTCGTTAGTCTAGATATAGAAGACGGTTGTACAGACGGATCTCGTTAGTCTAGATATAGAAGACGGTTGTTCAGACGGATCTCGTTAGTCTAGATATAGAAGACGGTTGTGCAGACGGATCTCGTTAGTCTAGATATAGAAGACGGTTGTATAACGAGAGATCTCGTTAGTCTAGATATAGAAGACGGTTGTACAGACGGATCCCGTTAGTCTAGATATAGAAGACGGTTGTCCAACGACGTATCCCGTTAGTCTAGATATAGAAGACGGTTGTACAGACGGGTCTCGTTAGTCTAGATATAGATGACGGTTGTACAGACGGATCTCGTTAGTCTAGATATAGAAGAAGGTTGTACAGACGGGTCTCGTGAGTCTAGATAGAGAAGACGGTTGTACAGACGGATCTCGTTAGTCTAGATATAGAAGACGGTTGTACCGACGGATCTCTTTAGTCTAGATATAGAAGACGGTTGTACAGACGGATCCCGTTAGTCTAGATATAGAAGACGGTTGTACAGACGGATCTCGTTAGTCTAGATATTGAAGACGTGTGTCCAACGACGTACCTCGTTAGTCTAGATATAGAAAACGGTTGTACAGACGGATCTCGTGAGTCTAGATAGAGAAGACGGTTGTACAGACGGGTCTCGTTAGTCTAGATATAGAAGACGGTTGTGCAGACGGATCTCATTAGTCTAGATATAGAAGACGGTTGTACCGACGGATCTCTTTAGTCTAGATATAGAAGACGGTTGTACAGACGGATCCCGTTAGTCTAGATATAGAAGACGGTTGTACAGACGGATCTCGTTAGTCTAGATATTGAAGACGTTTGTCCAACGACGTACCTCGTTAGTCTAGATATAGAAAACGGTTGTACAGACGGATCTCGTGAGTCTAGATAGAGAAGACGGTTGTACAGACGGGTCTCGTTAGTCTAGATATAGAAGACGGTTGTGCAGACGGATCTCATTAGTCTAGATATAGAAGACGGTTGTACAGACGGATCTCGTTAGTCTAGATATAGAAGACGGTTGTACAGACGGATCTCGTTAGTCTAGATATAGAAGACGTTTGTCCAACGACGTATCCCGTTAGTCTAGATATAGAAGACGGTTGTATAACGAGAGATCTCGTTAGTCTAGATATAGAAGACGGTTGTACAGACGGATCTCGTTGGTCTAGATATAGAAGACGGTTGTACAGACGGATCTCGTTAGTCTAGATATAGAAGACGTTTGTCCAACGCCGTATCCCGTTAGTCTAGATATAGAAGACGGTTGTACAGACGGCTCTCGTTAGTCTAGATATAGATGACGGTTGTACAGACGGATCTCATTAGTCTAGATATAGAAGACGGTTGTACAGATGGATCTCGTTAGTCTAGATATAGAAGACGGTTGTACCGACGGATCTCTTTAGTCTAGATATAGAAGACGGTTGTACAGACGGATCTCGTTAGTCTAGATATAGAAGACGGTTGTACAGACGGATCTCGTTAGTCTAGATATAGAAGAAGGTTGTACAGACGGGTCTCGTGAGTCTAGATAGAGAAGACGGTTGTACAGACGGGTCTCGTTAGTCTAGATATAGAAGACGGTTGTACAGACGGATCTCCTTAGTCTAGATATAGAAGACGGTTGTACAGATGGATCTCGTTAGTCTAGATATAGAAAGCGGTTGTACAGACGGATCTCGTTAGTCTAGATATAGAAGACGGTTGTATAACGAGAGATCTCGTTAGTCTAGATATAGAAGACGGTTGTACAACGACGTATCTCGTTGGTCTAGATATAGAAGGCGGTTGTACAGACGGATCTCGTTAGTCTAGATATAGAAGACGGTTGTTCAGACGGATCTCGTTAGTCTAGATATAGAAGACGGTTGTGCAGACGGATCTCGTTAGTCTAGATATAGAAGACGGTTGTATAACGAGAGATCTCGTTAGTCTAGATATAGAAGACGGTTGTACAGACGGATCCCGTTAGTCTAGATATAGAAGACGGTTGTATAACGAGAGATATCGTTAGTCTAGATATAGAAGACGGTTGTACAGACGGATCTCGTCAGTCTAGATATAGAAGACGGTTGTACAGACGGATCTCGTTAGTCTAGATATAGAAGACGTTTGTCCAACGACGTATCCCGTTAGTCTAGATATAGAAGACGGTTGTATAACGAGAGATCTCGTTAGTCTAGATATAGAAGACGGTTGTACAGACGGATCTCGTTAGTCTAGATATAGAAGACGGTTGTACAGACGGATCTCGTTAGTCTAGATATAGAAGACGGTTGTATAACGAGAGATCTCGTTAGTCTAGATATAGAAGACGGTTGTACAGACGGATCTCGTTAGTCTAGATATAGAAGACGGTTGTACAGACGGATCTCATTAGTCTAGATATAGAAGACGGTTGTACAGACGGATCTCGTTAGTCTAGATATAGAAGACGGTTGTACAGACGGATCCCGTTAGTCTAGATATAGAAGACGGTTGTACAGACGGATCTCGTTAGTCTAGATATTGAAGACGTTTGTCCAACGACGTACCTCGTTAGTCTAGATATAGAAAACGGTTGTACAGACGGTTCTCGTTAGTCTAGATATAGAAGACGGTTGTACAGACGGATCTCGTTTGTCTAGATATAGAAGACGGTTGTATAACGAGAGATCTCGTTAGTCTAGATATAGAAGACGGTTGTACAGACGGATCCCGTTAGTCTAGATATAGAAGACGGTTGTACAGACGGATCTCGTTAGTCTAGATATTGAAGACGTTTGTCCAACGACGTACCTCGTTAGTCTAGATATAGAAAACGGTTGTACAGACGGATCTCGTGAGTCTAGATAGAGAAGACGGTTGTACAGACGGGTCTCGTTAGTCTCGATATAGAAAACGGTTGTACAGACGGATCGCGTTAGTCTAGATATAGAAGATGGTTGTACAACGACGTATCTCGTTGGTCTAGATATAGAAGGCGGTTGTACAGACGGATCTCGTTAGTCTAGATATAGAAGACGGTTGTTCAGACGGATCTCGTTAGTCTAGATATAGAAGACGGTTGTGCAGACGGATCTCGTTAGTCTAGATATAGAAGACGGTTGTATAACGAGAGATCTCGTTAGTCTAGATATAGAAGACGGTTGTACAGACGGATCCCGTTAGTCTAGATATAGAAGACGGTTGTATAACGAGAGATATCGTTAGTCTAGATATAGAAGACGGTTGTACAGACGGATCTCGTCAGTCTAGATATAGAAGACGGTTGTACAGACGGATCTCGTTAGTCTAGATATAGAAGACGTTTGTCCAACGACGTATCCCGTTAGTCTAGATATAGAAGACGGTTGTATAACGAGAGATCTCGTTAGTCTAGATATAGAAGACGGTTGTACAGACGGATCTCGTTAGTCTAGATATAGAAGACGGTTGTACAGACGGATCTCGTTAGTCTAGATATAGAAGACGGTTGTATAACGAGAGATCTCGTTAGTCTAGATATAGAAGACGGTTGTACAGACGGATCTCGTTAGTCTAGATATAGGAGACGGTTGTACAGACGGATCTCATTAGTCTAGATATAGAAGACGGTTGTACAGACGGATCTCGTTAGTCTAGATATAGAAGACGGTTGTACAGACGGATCCCGTTAGTCTAGATATAGAAGACGGTTGTACAGACGGATCTCGTTAGTCTAGATATTGAAGACGTTTGTCCAACGACGTACCTCGTTAGTCTAGATATAGAAAACGGTTGTACAGACGGTTCTTGTTAGTCTAGATATAGAAGACGGTTGTACAGACGGATCTCGTTTGTCTAGATATAGAAGACGGTTGTATAACGAGAGATCTCGTTAGTCTAGATATAGAAGACGGTTGTACAGACGGATCCCGTTAGTCTAGATATAGAAGACGGTTGTACAGACGGATCTCGTTAGTCTAGATATTGAAGACGTTTGTCCAACGACGTACCTCGTTAGTCTAGATATAGAAAACGGTTGTACAGACGGATCTCGTTAGTCTAGATATAGAAGACGGTTGTACAGACGGATCTCGTTAGTCTAGATATTGAAGACGTTTGTCCAACGACGTACCTCGTTAGTCTAGATATAGAAAACGGTTGTACAGACGGATCTCGTTAGTCTAGATATAGAAGACGGTTGTACAGACGGATCTCGTTAGTCTAGATATAGAAGACGGTTGTATAACGAGAGATCTCGTTAGTCTAGATATAGAAGACGGTTGTACAGACGGATCCCGTTAGTCTAGATATAGAAGACGGTTGTATAACGAGAGATATCGTTAGTCTAGATATAGAAGACGGTTGTACAGACGGATCTCGTCAGTCTAGATATAGAAGACGGTTGTACAGACGGATCTCGTTAGTCTAGATATAGAAGACGTTTGTCCAACGACGTATCCCGTTAGTCTAGATATAGAAGACGGTTGTATAACGAGAGATCTCGTTAGTCTAGATATAGAAGACGGTTGTACAGACGGATCTCGTTAGTCTAGATATAGAAGACGGTTGTACAGACGGATCTCGTTAGTCTAGATATAGAAGACGGTTGTATAACGAGAGATCTCGTTAGTCTAGATATAGAAGACGGTTGTACAGACGGATCTCGTTAGTCTAGATATAGAAGACGGTTGTACAGACGGATCTCATTAGTCTAGATATAGAAGACGGTTGTACAGACGGATCTCGTTAGTCTAGATATAGAAGACGGTTGTACAGACGGATCCCGTTAGTCTAGATATAGAAGACGGTTGTACAGACGGATCTCGTTAGTCTAGATATTGAAGACGTTTGTCCAACGACGTACCTCGTTAGTCTAGATATAGAAAACGGTTGTACAGATGGATCTCGTTAGTCTAGATATAGAAGACGGTTGTACAGACGGATCTCGTTAGTCTAGATATAGAAGACGGTTGTATAACGAGAGATCTCGTTAGTCTAGATATAGAAGACGGTTGTACAGACGGATCCCGTTAGTCTAGATATAGAAGACGGTTGTACAGACGGATCTCGTTAGTCTAGATATTGAAGACGTTTGTCCAACGACGTACCTCGTTAGTCTAGATATAGAAAACGGTTGTACAGACGGATCTCGTTAGTCTAGATATAGAAGACGGTTGTACAGACGGATCTCGTTAGTCTAGATATAGAAGACGGTTGTATAACGAGAGATCTCGTTAGTCTAGATATAGAAGACGGTTGTACAGACGGATCTCGTTAGTCTAGATATAGAAGACGGTTGTACAGACGGATCTCGTTAGTCTAGATATAGAAGACGGTTGTACAGACGGATCTCGTTAGTCTAGATATAGAAGACGGTTGTACAGACGGGTCTCGTTAGTCTAGATATAGATGACGGTTGTACAGACGGATCTCCTTAGTCTAGATATAGAAGACGGTTGTACAGATGGATCTCGTTAGTCTAGATATAGAAGGCGGTTGTACAGACGGATCTCGTTAGTCTAGATATAGAAGACGGTTGTATAACGAGAGATCTCGTTAGTCTAGATATAGAAGACGGTTGTACAGACGGATCCCGTTAGTCTAGATATAGAAGACGGTTGTATAACGAGAGATATCGTTAGTCTAGATATAGAAGACGGTTGTACAGACGGATCTCGTTAGTCTAGATATAGAAGACGGTTGTACAGACGGATCTCGTTAGTCTAGATATAGAAGACGGTTGTACAGACGGATCTCGTTAGTCTAGATATAGAAGACGTTTGTCCAACGACGTATCCCGTTAGTCTAGATATAGAAGACGGTTGTATAACGAGAGATCTCGTTAGTCTAGATATAGAAGACGGTTGTACAGACGGATCTCGTTAGTCTAGATATAGAAGACGGTTGTTCAGACGGATCTCGTTAGTCTAGATATAGAAGACGGTTGTGCAGACGGATCTCGTTAGTCTAGATATAGAAGACGGTTGTATAACGAGAGATCTCGTTAGTCTAGATATAGAAGACGGTTGTACAGACGGATCCCGTTAGTCTAGATATAGAAGACGGTTGTCCAACGACGTATCCCGTTAGTCTAGATATAGAAGACGGTTGTACAGACGGGTCTCGTTAGTCTAGATATAGAAAACGGTTGTACAGACGGATCTCGTTAGTCTAGATATAGAAGACGGTTGTACCGACGGATCTCTTTAGTCTAGATATAGAAGACGGTTGTACAGACGGATCCCGTTAGTCTAGATATAGAAGACGGTTGTACAGACGGATCTCGTTAGTCTAGATATTGAAGACGTTTGTCCAACGACGTACCTCGTTAGTCTAGATATAGAAAACGGTTGTACAGACGGATCTCGTGAGTCTAGATAGAGAAGACGGTTGTACAGACGGGTCTCGTTAGTCTAGATATAGAAGACGGTTGTGCAGACGGATCTCATTAGTCTAGATATAGAAGACGGTTGTACCGACGGATCTCTTTAGTCTAGATATAGAAGACGGTTGTACAGACGGATCCCGTTAGTCTAGATATAGAAGACGGTTGTACAGACGGATCTCGTTAGTCTAGATATTGAAGACGTTTGTCCAACGACGTACCTCGTTAGTCTAGATATAGAAAACGGTTGTACAGACGGATCTCGTGAGTCTAGATAGAGAAGACGGTTGTACAGACGGGTCTCGTTAGTCTAGATATAGAAGACGGTTGTGCAGACGGATCTCATTAGTCTAGATATAGAAGACGGTTGTACAGACGGATCTCGTTAGTCTAGATATAGAAGACGGTTGTACAGACGGATCTCGTTAGTCTAGATATAGAAGACGTTTGTCCAACGACGTATCCCGTTAGTCTAGATATAGAAGACGGTTGTATAACGAGAGATCTCGTTAGTCTAGATATAGAAGACGGTTGTACAGACGGATCTCGTTAGTCTAGATATAGAAGACGGTTGTACAGACGGATCTCGTTAGTCTAGATATAGAAGACGTTTGTCCAACGCCGTATCCCGTTAGTCTAGATATAGAAGACGGTTGTACAGACGGGTCTCGTTAGTCTAGATATAGATGACGGTTGTACAGACGGATCTCATTAGTCTAGATATAGAAGACGGTTGTACAGATGGATCTCGTTAGTCTAGATATAGAAGACGGTTGTACCGACGGATCTCTTTAGTCTAGATATAGAAGACGGTTGTACAGACGGATCTCGTTAGTCTAGATATAGAAGACGGTTGTACAGACGGATCTCGTTAGTCTAGATATAGGAGAAGGTTGTACAGACGGGTCTCGTGAGTCTAGATAGAGAAGACGGTTGTACAGACGGGTCTCGTTAGTCTAGATATAGAAGACGGTTGTACAGACGGATCTCCTTAGTCTAGATATAGAAGACGGTTGTACAGATGGATCTCGTTAGTCTAGATATAGAAGGCGGTTGTACAGACGGATCTCGTTAGTCTAGATATAGAAGACGGTTGTATAACGAGAGATCTCGTTAGTCTAGATATAGAAGACGGTTGTACAGACGGATCCCGTTAGTCTAGATATAGAAGACGGTTGTATAACGAGAGATATCGTTAGTCTAGATATAGAAGACGGTTGTACAGACGGATCTCGTTAGTCTAGATATAGAAGACGGTTGTACAGACGGATCTCGTTAGTCTAGATATAGAAGACGTTTGTCCAACGACGTATCCCGTTAGTCTAGATATAGAAGACGGTTGTATAACGAGAGATCTCGTTAGTCTAGATATAGAAGACGGTTGTACAGACGGATCTCGTTAGTCTAGATATAGAAGACGGTTGTACAGACGGATCTCGTTAGTCTAGATATAGAAGACGGTTGTACAGACGGATCTCGTTAGTCTAGATATAGAAGACGGTTGTACAGACGGATCTCGTTAGTCTAGATATAGAAGACGGTTGTACAGACGGATCTCGTTAGTCTAGATATAGAAGACGGTTGTTCAGACGGATCTCGTTAGTCTAGATATAGAAGACGGTTGTACAGACGGATCTCGTTAGTCTAGATATAGAAGACGGTTGTACAGACGGATCTCGTTAGTCTAGATATAGAAGACGGTTGTACAGACGGATCGCGTTAGTCTAGATATAGAAGATGGTTGTACAACGACGTATCTCGTTAGTCTAGATATAGAAGGCGGTTGTACAGACGGATCTTGTTAGTCTAGATATAGAAGACGGTTGTTCAAACGGATCTCGTTAGTCTAGATATAGAAGACGTTTGTCCAACGTCGTATCCCGTTAGTCTAGATATAGAAGACGGTTGTACAGACGGATCTCGTTAGTCTCGATATAGAAAACGGTTGTACAGACGGATCGCGTTAGTCTAGATATAGAAGATGGTTGTACAACGACGTATCTCGTTGGTCTAGATATAGAAGGCGGTTGTACAGACGGATCTCGTTAGTCTAGATATAGAAGACGGTTGTTCAGACGGATCTCGTTAGTCTAGATATAGAAGACGGTTGTACCGACGGATCTCTTTAGTCTAGATATAGAAGACGGTTGTACAGACGGATCCCGTTAGTCTAGATATAGAAGACGGTTGTACAGACGGATCTCGTTAGTCTAGATATTGAAGACGTTTGTCCAACGACGTACCTCGTTAGTCTAGATATAGAAAACGGTTGTACAGACGGATCTCGTGAGTCTAGATAGAGAAGACGGTTGTACAGACGGGTCTCGTTAGTCTAGATATAGAAGACGGTTGTGCAGACGGATCTCATTAGTCCAGATATAGAAGACGGTTGTACCGACGGATCTCTTTAGTCTAGATATAGAAGACGGTTGTACAGATGGATCTCGTTAGTCTAGATATAGAAGACGGTTGTACAGACGGGTCTCGTTAGTCTAGATATAGATGACGGTTGTACAGACGGATCTCCTTAGTCTAGATATAGAAGACGGTTGTACAGATGGATCTCGTTAGTCTAGATATAGAAGGCGGTTGTACAGACGGATCTCGTTAGTCTAGATATAGAAGACGGTTGTATAACGAGAGATCTCGTTAGTCTAGATATAGAAGACGGTTGTACAGACGGATCCCGTTAGTCTAGATATAGAAGACGGTTGTATAACGAGAGATATCGTTAGTCTAGATATAGAAGACGGTTGTACAGACGGATCTCGTTAGTCTAGATATAGAAGACGGTTGTACAGACGGATCTCGTTAGTCTAGATATAGAAGAGGGTTGTATAACGAGAGATCTCGATAGTCTAGATATAGAAGACGGTTGTACAGACGGGTCTCGTTAGTCTAGATATAGATGACGGTTGTACAGACGGATCTCATTAGTCTAGATATAGAAGACGGTTGTTCAGACGGATCTCGTTAGTCTAGATATAGAAAACGGTTGTACAGACGGATCTCGTTAGTCTAGATATAGAAGACGGTTGTACAGACGGATCTCGTTAGTCTAGATATAGAAGACGTTTGTCCAACGTCGTATCCCGTTAGTCTAGATATAGAAGACGGTTGTACAGACGGATCTCGTTAGTCTCGATATAGAAAACGGTTGTACAGACGGATCGCGTTAGTCTAGATATAGAAGATGGTTGTACAACGACGTATCTCGTTAGTCTAGATATAGAAGGCGGTTGTACAGACGGATCTCGTTAGTCTAGATATAGAAGACGGTTGTACAGACGGATCTCGTTAGTCTAGATATTGAAGACGTTTGTCCAACGACGTACCTCGTTAGTCTAGATATAGAAAACGGTTGTACAGACGGATCTCGTTAGTCTAGATATAGAAGACGGTTGTACAGACGGATCTCGTTAGTCTAGATATAGAAGACGGTTGTACAGACGGATCTCGATTGTCTAGATATAGAAGACGGTTGTATAACGAGAGATCTCGTTAGTCTAGATATAGAAGACGGTTGTACAGACGGATCCCGTTAGTCTAGATATAGAAGACGGTTGTACAGACGGATCTCGTTAGTCTAGATATTGAAGACGTTTGTCCAACGACGTACCTCGTTAGTCTAGATATAGAAAACGGTTGTACAGACGGATCTCGTTAGTCTAGATATAGAAGACGGTTGTACAGACGGATCTCGTTAGTCTAGATATAGAAGACGGTTGTATAACGAGAGATCTCGTTAGTCTAGATATAGAAGACGGTTGTACAGACGGATCCCGTTAGTCTAGATATAGAAGACGGTTGTACAGACGGATCTCGTTAGTCTAGATATTGAAGACGTTTGTCCAACGACGTACCTCGTTAGTCTAGATATAGAAAACGGTTGTACAGACGGATCTCGTTAGTCTAGATATAGAAGACGGTTGTACAGACGGATCTCGTTAGTCTAGATATAGAAGACGGTTGTATAACGAGAGATCTCGTTAGTCTAGATATAGAAGACGGTTGTACAGACGGATCTCGTTAGTCTAGATATAGAAGACGGTTGTACAGACGGATCTCGTTAGTCTAGATATAGAAGACGGTTGTACAGACGGGTCTCGTTAGTCTAGATATAGATGACGGTTGTACAGACGGATCTCCTTAGTCTAGATATAGAAGACGGTTGTACAGATGGATCTCGTTAGTCTAGATATAGAAGACGGTTGTACAGACGGATCTCGTTAGTCTAGATATAGAAGACGGTTGTATAACGAGAGATCTCGTTAGTCTAGATATAGAAGACGGTTGTACAGACGGATCCCGTTAGTCTAGATATAGAAGACGGTTGTATAACGAGAGATATCGTTAGTCTAGATATAGAAGACGGTTGTACAGACGGATCTCGTTAGTCTAGATATAGAAGACGGTTGTACAGACGGATCTCGTTAGTCTAGATATAGAAGACGTTTGTCCAACGACGTATCCCGTTAGTCTAGATATAGAAGACGGTTGTATAACGAGAGATCTCGTTAGTCTAGATATAGAAGACGGTTGTACAGACGGATCTCGTTAGTCTAGATATAGAAGACGGTTGTACAGACGGATCTCGTTAGTCAAGATATAGAAGACGGTTGTACAGACGGATCTCGTTAGTCTAGATATAGAAGACGGTTGTACAGACGGATCTCGTTAGTCTAGATATAGAAGACGGTTGTGCAGACGGATCTCGTTAGTCTAGATATAGAAGACGGTTGTATAACGAGAGATCTCGTTAGTCTAGATATAGAAGACGGTTGTACAGACGGATCCCGTTAGTCTAGATATAGAAGAAGGTTGTACAGACGGGTCTCGTGAGTCTAGATAGAGAAGACGGTTGTTCAGACGGATCTCGTTAGTCTAGATATAGAAGACGGTTGTACCGACGGATCTCTTTAGTCTAGATATAGAAGACGGTTGTACAGACGGATCCCGTTAGTCTAGATATAGAAGACGGTTGTACAGACGGATCTCGTTAGTCTAGATATTGAAGACGTTTGTCCAACGACGTACCTCGTTAGTCTAGATATAGAAAACGGTTGTACAGACGGATCTCGTGAGTCTAGATAGAGAAGACGGTTGTACAGACGGGTCTCGTTAGTCTAGATATAGAAGACGGTTGTGCAGACGGATCTCATTAGTCTAGATATAGAAGACGGTTGTACCGACGGATCTCTTTAGTCTAGATATAGAAGACGGTTGTACAGACGGATCCCGTTAGTCTAGATATAGAAGACGGTTGTATAACGAGAGATATCGTTAGTCTAGATATAGAAGACGGTTGTACAGACGGATCTCGTTAGTCTAGATATAGAAGACGGTTGTACAGACGGATCTCGTTAGTCTAGATATAGAAGACGGTTGTACAGACGGATCTCGTTAGTCTAGATATAGAAGACGTTTGTCCAACGACGTATCCCGTTAGTCTAGATATAGAAGACGGTTGTATAACGAGAGATCTCGTTAGTCTAGATATAGAAGACGGTTGTACAGACGGATCTCGTTAGTCTAGATATAGAAGACGGTTGTTGAGACGGATCTCGTTAGTCTAGATATAGAAGACGGTTGTGCAGACGGATCTCGTTAGTCTAGATATAGAAGACGGTTGTATAACGAGAGATCTCGTTAGTCTAGATATAGAAGACGGTTGTACAGACGGATCCCGTTAGTCTAGATATAGAAGACGGTTGTCCAACGACGTATCCCGTTAGTCTAGATATAGAAGACGGTTGTACAGACGGGTCTCGTTAGTCTAGATATAGAAAACGGTTGTACAGACGGATCTCGTTAGTCTAGATATAGAAGACGGTTGTACCGACGGATCTCTTTAGTCTAGACATAGAAGACGGTTGTACAGACGGATCCCGTTAGTCTAGATATAGAAGACGGTTGTACAGACGGATCTCGTTAGTCTAGATATTGAAGACGTTTGTCCAACGACGTACCTCGTTAGTCTAGATATAGAAAACGGTTGTACAGACGGATCTCGTGAGTCTAGATAGAGAAGACGGTTGTACAGACGGGTCTCGTTAGTCTAGATATAGAAGACGGTTGTGCAGACGGATCTCATTAGTCTAGATATAGAAGACGGTTGTACCGACGGATCTCTTTAGTCTAGATATAGAAGACGGTTGTACAGACGGATCCCGTTAGTCTAGATATAGAAGACGGTTGTACAGACGGATCTCGTTAGTCTAGATATTGAAGACGTTTGTCCAACGACGTACCTCGTTAGTCTAGATATAGAAAACGGTTGTACAGACGGATCTCGTGAGTCTAGATAGAGAAGACGGTTGTACAGACGGGTCTCGTTAGTCTAGATATAGAAGACGGTTGTGCAGACGGATCTCATTAGTCTAGATATAGAAGACGGTTGTACAGACGGATCTCGTTAGTCTAGATATAGAAGACGGTTGTACAGACGGATCTCGTTAGTCTAGATATAGAAGACGTTTGTCCAACGACGTATCCCGTTAGTCTAGATATAGAAGACGGTTGTATAACGAGAGATCTCGTTAGTCTAGATATAGAAGACGGTTGTACAGACGGATCTCGTTAGTCTAGATATAGAAGACGGTTGTACAGACGGATCTCGTTAGTCTAGATATAGAAGACGTTTGTCCAACGCCGTATCCCGTTAGTCTAGATATAGAAGACGGTTGTACAGACGGGTCTCGTTAGTCTAGATATAGATGACGGTTGTACAGACGGATCTCATTAGTCTAGATATAGAAGACGGTTGTACAGATGGATCTCGTTAGTCTAGATATAGAAGACGGTTGTACCGACGGATCTCTTTAGTCTAGATATAGAAGACGGTTGTACAGACGGATCTCGTTAGTCTAGATATAGAAGACGGTTGTACAGACGGATCTCGTTAGTCTAGATATAGAAGAAGGTTGTACAGACGGGTCTCGTGAGTCTAGATAGAGAAGACGGTTGTACAGACGGGTCTCGTTAGTCTAGATATAGAAGACGGTTGTACAGACGGATCTCCTTAGTCTAGATATAGAAGACGGTTTTACAGATGGATCTCGTTAGTCTAGATATAGAAGGCGGTTGTACAGACGGATCTCGTTAGTCTAGATATAGAAGACGGTTGTATAACGAGAGATCTCGTTAGTCTAGATATAGAAGACGGTTGTATAACGAGAGATCTCGTTAGTCTAGATATAGAAGTCGGTTGTACAGACGGATCCCGTTAGTCTAGATATAGAAGACGGTTGTATAACGAGAGATATCGTTAGTCTAGATATAGAAGACGGTTGTACAGACGGATCTCGTTAGTCTAGATATAGAAGACGGTTGTACAGACGGATCTCGTTAGTCTAGATATAGAAGACGTTTGTCCAACGACGTATCCCGTTAGTCTAGATATAGAAGACGGTTGTATAACGAGAGATCTCGTTAGTCTAGATATAGAAGACGGTTGTACAGACGGATCTCGTTAGTCTAGATATAGAAGACGGTTGTACAGACGGATCTCGTTAGTCTAGATATAGAAGACGGTTGTACAGACGGATCTCGTTAGTCTAGATATAGAAGACGGTTGTTCAGACGGATCTCGTTAGTCTAGATATAGAAGACGGTTGTACAGACGGATCTCGTTAGTCTAGATATAGAAGACGGTTGTACAGACGGATCTCGTTAGTCTAGATATAGAAGACGTTTGTCCAACGCCGTATCCCGTTAGTCTAGATATAGAAGACGGTTGTACAGACGGGTCTCGTTAGTCTAGATATAGATGACGGTTGTACAGACGGATCTCATTAGTCTAGATATAGAAGACGGTTGTACAGACGGATCTCGTTAGTCTAGATATAGAAGACGGTTGTACAGACGGATCTCGTTAGTCTAGATATAGAAGACGGTTGTACAGACGGATCTCGTTAGTCTAGATATAGAAGACGGTTGTACAGACGGATCTCGTTAGTCTAGATATAGAAGACGGTTGTTCAGACGGATCTCGTTAGTCTAGATATAGAAGACGGTTGTACAGACGGATCTCGTTAGTCTAGATATAGAAGACGTTTGTCCAACGTCGTATCCCGTTAGTCTAGATATAGAAGACGGTTGTACAGACGGATCTCGTTAGTCTCGATATAGAAAACGGTTGTACAGACGGATCGCGTTAGTCTACATATAGAAGATGGTTGTACAACGACGTATCTCGTTGGTCTAGATATAGAAGGCGGTTGTACAGACGGATCTCGTTAGTCTAGATATAGAAGACGGTTGTACAGACGGATCTCGTTAGTCTAGATATAGAAGACGGTTGTACAGACGGATCTCATTAGTCTAGATATAGAAGACGGTTGTACAGACGGATCTCGTTAGTCTAGATATAGAAGACGGTTGTACAGACGGATCCCGTTAGTCTAGATATAGAAGACGGTTGTACAGACGGATCTCGTTAGTCTAGATATTGAAGACGTTTGTCCAACGACGTACCTCGTTAGTCTAGATATAGAAAACGGTTGTACAGACGGTTCTCGTTAGTCTAGATATAGAAGACGGTTGTACAGACGGATCTCGTTTGTCTAGATATAGAAGACGGTTGTATAACGAGAGATCTCGTTAGTCTAGATATAGAAGACGGTTGTACAGACGGATCCCGTTAGTCTAGATATAGAAGACGGTTGTACAGACGGATCTCGTTAGTCTAGATATTGAAGACGTTTGTCCAACGACGTACCTCGTTAGTCTAGATATAGAAAACGGTTGTACAGACGGATCTCGTTAGTCTAGATATAGAAGACGGTTGTACAGACGGATCTCGTTAGTCTAGATATAGAAGACGGTTGTATAACGAGAGATCTCGTTAGTCTAGATATAGAAGACGGTTGTACAGACGGATCCCGTTAGTCTAGATATAGAATACGGTTGTACAGACGGATCTCGTTAGTCTAGATATTGAAGACGTTTGTCCAACGACGTACCTCGTTAGTCTAGATATAGAAAACGGTTGTACAGACGGATCTCGTTAGTCTAGATATAGAAGACGGTTGTACAGACGGGTCTCGTTAGTCTAGATATAGATGACGGTTGTACAGACGGATCTCCTTAGTCTAGATATAGAAGACGGTTGTACAGATGGATCTCGTTAGTCTAGATATAGAAGGCGGTTGTACAGACGGATCTCGTTAGTCTAGATATAGAAGACGGTTGTATAACGAGAGATCTCGTTAGTCTAGATATAGAAGACGGTTGTACAGACGGATCTCGTTAGTCTAGATATAGAAGACGGTTGTACAGACGGATCTCGTTAGTCTAGATATAGAAGACGTTTGTCCAACGACGTATCCCGTTAGTCTAGATATAGAAGACGGTTGTATAACGAGAGATCTCGTTAGTCTAGATATAGAAGACGGTTGTACAGACGGATCTCGTTAGTCTAGATATAGAAGACGGTTGTTCAGACGGATCTCGTTAGTCTAGATATAGAAGACGGTTGTGCAGACGGATCTCGTTAGTCTAGATATAGAAGACGGTTGTATAACGAGAGATCTCGTTAGTCTAGATATAGAAGACGGTTGTACAGACGGATCCCGTTAGTCTAGATATAGAAGACGGTTGTCCAACGACGTATCCCGTTAGTCTAGATATAGAAGACGGTTGTACAGACGGGTCTCGTTAGTCTAGATATAGATGACGGTTGTACAGACGGATCTCGTTAGTCTAGATATAGAAGAAGGTTGTACAGACGGGTCTCGTGAGTCTAGATAGAGAAGACGGTTGTACAGACGGATCTCGTTAGTCTAGATATAGAAGACGGTTGTACCGACGGATCTCTTTAGTCTAGATATAGAAGACGGTTGTACAGACGGATCCCGTTAGTCTAGATATAGAAGACGGTTGTACAGACGGATCTCGTTAGTCTAGATATTGAAGACGTTTGTCCAACGACGTACCTCGTTAGTCTAGATATAGAAAACGGTTGTACAGACGGATCTCGTGAGTCTAGATAGAGAAGACGGTTGTACAGACGGGTCTCGTTAGTCTAGATATAGAAGACGGTTGTGCAGACGGATCTCATTAGTCTAGATATAGAAGACGGTTGTACCGACGGATCTCTTTAGTCTAGATATAGAAGACGGTTGTACAGACGGATCCCGTTAGTCTAGATATAGAAGACGGTTGTACAGACGGATCTCGTTAGTCTAGATATTGAAGACGTTTGTCCAACGACGTACCTCGTTAGTCTAGATATAGAAAACGGTTGTACAGACGGATCTCGTGAGTCTAGATATAGAAGACGGTTGTACAGACGGATCTCGTTAGTCTAGATATAGAAGAAGGTTGTACAGACGGGTCTCGTGAGTCTAGATAGAGAAGACGGTTGTACAGACGGGTCTCGTTAGTCTAGATATAGAAGACGGTTGTACAGACGGATCTCCTTAGTCTAGATATAGAAGACGGTTTTACAGATGGATCTCGTTAGTCTAGATATAGAAGGCGGTTGTACAGACGGATCTCGTTAGTCTAGATATAGAAGACGGTTGTATAACGAGAGATCTCGTTAGTCTAGATATAGAAGACGGTTGTATAACGAGAGATCTCGTTAGTCTAGATATAGAAGACGGTTGTACAGACGGATCTCGTTAGTCTAGATATAGAAGACGGTTGTACAGACGGATCTCGTTAGTCTAGATATAGAAGACGTTTGTCCAACGACGTATCCCGTTAGTCTAGATATAGAAGACGGTTGTATAACGAGAGATCTCGTTAGTCTAGATATAGAAAACGGTTGTACAGACGGATCTCGTGAGTCTAGATATAGAAGACGGTTGTACCGACGGATCTCTTTAGTCTAGATATAGAAGACGGTTGTGCAGACGGATCTCATTAGTCTAGATATAGAAGACGGTTGTACCGACGGATCTCTTTAGTCTAGATATAGAAGACGGTTGTACAGACGGATCCCGTTAGTCTAGATATAGAAGACGGTTGTACAGACGGATCTCGTTAGTCTAGATATTGAAGACGTTTGTCCAACGACGTACCTCGTTAGTCTAGATATAGAAAACGGTTGTACAGACGGATCTCGTGAGTCTAGATAGAGAAGACGGTTGTACAGACGGGTCTCGTTAGTCTAGATATAGAAGACGGTTGTGCAGACGGATCTCATTAGTCTAGATATAGAAGACGGTTGTACAGACGGATCTCGTTAGTCTAGATATAGAAGACGGTTGTACAGACGGATCTCGTTAGTCTAGATATAGAAGACGTTTGTCCAACGACGTATCCCGTTAGTCTAGATATAGAAGACGGTTGTATAACGAGAGATCTCGTTAGTCTAGATATAGAAGACGGTTGTACAGACGGATCTCGTTGGTCTAGATATAGAAGACGGTTGTACAGACGGATCTCGTTAGTCTAGATATAGAAGACGTTTGTCCAACGCCGTATCCCGTTAGTCTAGATATAGAAGACGGTTGTACAGACGGGTCTCGTTAGTCTAGATATAGATGACGGTTGTACAGACGGATCTCATTAGTCTAGATATAGAAGACGGTTGTACAGATGGATCTCGTTAGTCTAGATATAGAAGACGGTTGTACCGACGGATCTCTTTAGTCTAGATATAGAAGACGGTTGTACAGACGGATCTCGTTAGTCTAGATATAGAAGACGGTTGTACAGACGGATCTCGTTAGTCTAGATATAGAAGAAGGTTGTACAGACGGGTCTCGTGAGTCTAGATAGAGAAGACGGTTGTACAGACGGGTCTCGTTAGTCTAGATATAGAAGACGGTTGTACAGACGGATCTCCTTAGTCTAGATATAGAAGACGGTTGTACAGATGGATCTCGTTAGTCTAGATATAGAAAGCGGTTGTACAGACGGATCTCGTTAGTCTAGATATAGAAGACGGTTGTATAACGAGAGATCTCGTTAGTCTAGATATAGAAGACGGTTGTACAACGACGTATCTCGTTGGTCTAGATATAGAAGGCGGTTGTACAGACGGATCTCGTTAGTCTAGATATAGAAGACGGTTGTTCAGACGGATCTCGTTAGTCTAGATATAGAAGACGGTTGTGCAGACGGATCTCGTTAGTCTAGATATAGAAGACGGTTGTATAACGAGAGATCTCGTTAGTCTAGATATAGAAGACGGTTGTACAGACGGATCCCGTTAGTCTAGATATAGAAGACGGTTGTATAACGAGAGATATCGTTAGTCTAGATATAGAAGACGGTTGTACAGACGGATCTCGTCAGTCTAGATATAGAAGACGGTTGTACAGACGGATCTCGTTAGTCTAGATATAGAAGACGTTTGTCCAACGACGTATCCCGTTAGTCTAGATATAGAAGACGGTTGTATAACGAGAGATCTCGTTAGTCTAGATATAGAAGACGGTTGTACAGACGGATCTCGTTAGTCTAGATATAGAAGACGGTTGTACAGACGGATCTCGTTAGTCTAGATATAGAAGACGGTTGTATAACGAGAGATCTCGTTAGTCTAGATATAGAAGACGGTTGTACAGACGGATCTCGTTAGTCTAGATATAGAAGACGGTTGTACAGACGGATCTCATTAGTCTAGATATAGAAGACGGTTGTACAGACGGATCTCGTTAGTCTAGATATAGAAGACGGTTGTACAGACGGATCCCGTTAGTCTAGATATAGAAGACGGTTGTACAGACGGATCTCGTTAGTCTAGATATTGAAGACGTTTGTCCAACGACGTACCTCGTTAGTCTAGATATAGAAAACGGTTGTACAGACGGTTCTCGTTAGTCTAGATATAGAAGACGGTTGTACAGACGGATCTCGTTTGTCTAGATATAGAAGACGGTTGTATAACGAGAGATCTCGTTAGTCTAGATATAGAAGACGGTTGTACAGACGGATCCCGTTAGTCTAGATATAGAAGACGGTTGTACAGACGGATCTCGTTAGTCTAGATATTGAAGACGTTTGTCCAACGACGTACCTCGTTAGTCTAGATATAGAAAACGGTTGTACAGACGGATCTCGTGAGTCTAGATAGAGAAGACGGTTGTACAGACGGGTCTCGTTAGTCTCGATATAGAAAACGGTTGTACAGACGGATCGCGTTAGTCTAGATATAGAAGATGGTTGTACAACGACGTATCTCGTTGGTCTAGATATAGAAGGCGGTTGTACAGACGGATCTCGTTAGTCTAGATATAGAAGACGGTTGTTCAGACGGATCTCGTTAGTCTAGATATAGAAGACGGTTGTGCAGACGGATCTCGTTAGTCTAGATATAGAAGACGGTTGTATAACGAGAGATCTCGTTAGTCTAGATATAGAAGACGGTTGTACAGACGGATCCCGTTAGTCTAGATATAGAAGACGGTTGTATAACGAGAGATATCGTTAGTCTAGATATAGAAGACGGTTGTACAGACGGATCTCGTCAGTCTAGATATAGAAGACGGTTGTACAGACGGATCTCGTTAGTCTAGATATAGAAGACGTTTGTCCAACGACGTATCCCGTTAGTCTAGATATAGAAGACGGTTGTATAACGAGAGATCTCGTTAGTCTAGATATAGAAGACGGTTGTACAGACGGATCTCGTTAGTCTAGATATAGAAGACGGTTGTACAGACGGATCTCGTTAGTCTAGATATAGAAGACGGTTGTATAACGAGAGATCTCGTTAGTCTAGATATAGAAGACGGTTGTACAGACGGATCTCGTTAGTCTAGATATAGGAGACGGTTGTACAGACGGATCTCATTAGTCTAGATATAGAAGACGGTTGTACAGACGGATCTCGTTAGTCTAGATATAGAAGACGGTTGTACAGACGGATCCCGTTAGTCTAGATATAGAAGACGGTTGTACAGACGGATCTCGTTAGTCTAGATATTGAAGACGTTTGTCCAACGACGTACCTCGTTAGTCTAGATATAGAAAACGGTTGTACAGACGGTTCTCGTTAGTCTAGATATAGAAGACGGTTGTACAGACGGATCTCGTTTGTCTAGATATAGAAGACGGTTGTATAACGAGAGATCTCGTTAGTCTAGATATAGAAGACGGTTGTACAGACGGATCCCGTTAGTCTAGATATAGAAGACGGTTGTACAGACGGATCTCGTTAGTCTAGATATTGAAGACGTTTGTCCAACGACGTACCTCGTTAGTCTAGATATAGAAAACGGTTGTACAGACGGATCTCGTTAGTCTAGATATAGAAGACGGTTGTACAGACGGATCTCGTTAGTCTAGATATTGAAGACGTTTGTCCAACGACGTACCTCGTTAGTCTAGATATAGAAAACGGTTGTACAGACGGATCTCGTTAGTCTAGATATAGAAGACGGTTGTACAGACGGATCTCGTTAGTCTAGATATAGAAGACGGTTGTATAACGAGAGATCTCGTTAGTCTAGATATAGAAGACGGTTGTACAGACGGATCCCGTTAGTCTAGATATAGAAGACGGTTGTATAACGAGAGATATCGTTAGTCTAGATATAGAAGACGGTTGTACAGACGGATCTCGTCAGTCTAGATATAGAAGACGGTTGTACAGACGGATCTCGTTAGTCTAGATATAGAAGACGTTTGTCCAACGACGTATCCCGTTAGTCTAGATATAGAAGACGGTTGTATAACGAGAGATCTCGTTAGTCTAGATATAGAAGACGGTTGTACAGACGGATCTCGTTAGTCTAGATATAGAAGACGGTTGTACAGACGGATCTCGTTAGTCTAGATATAGAAGACGGTTGTATAACGAGAGATCTCGTTAGTCTAGATATAGAAGACGGTTGTACAGACGGATCTCGTTAGTCTAGATATAGAAGACGGTTGTACAGACGGATCTCATTAGTCTAGATATAGAAGACGGTTGTACAGACGGATCTCGTTAGTCTAGATATAGAAGACGGTTGTACAGACGGATCCCGTTAGTCTAGATATAGAAGACGGTTGTACAGACGGATCTCGTTAGTCTAGATATTGAAGACGTTTGTCCAACGACGTACCTCGTTAGTCTAGATATAGAAAACGGTTGTACAGATGGATCTCGTTAGTCTAGATATAGAAGACGGTTGTACAGACGGATCTCGTTAGTCTAGATATAGAAGACGGTTGTATAACGAGAGATCTCGTTAGTCTAGATATAGAAGACGGTTGTACAGACGGATCCCGTTAGTCTAGATATAGAAGACGGTTGTACAGACGGATCTCGTTAGTCTAGATATTGAAGACGTTTGTCCAACGACGTACCTCGTTAGTCTAGATATAGAAAACGGTTGTACAGACGGATCTCGTTAGTCTAGATATAGAAGACGGTTGTACAGACGGATCTCGTTAGTCTAGATATAGAAGACGGTTGTATAACGAGAGATCTCGTTAGTCTAGATATAGAAGACGGTTGTACAGACGGATCTCGTTAGTCTAGATATAGAAGACGGTTGTACAGACGGATCTCGTTAGTCTAGATATAGAAGACGGTTGTACAGACGGATCTCGTTAGTCTAGATATAGAAGACGGTTGTACAGACGGGTCTCGTTAGTCTAGATATAGATGACGGTTGTACAGACGGATCTCCTTAGTCTAGATATAGAAGACGGTTGTACAGATGGATCTCGTTAGTCTAGATATAGAAGGCGGTTGTACAGACGGATCTCGTTAGTCTAGATATAGAAGACGGTTGTATAACGAGAGATCTCGTTAGTCTAGATATAGAAGACGGTTGTACAGACGGATCCCGTTAGTCTAGATATAGAAGACGGTTGTATAACGAGAGATATCGTTAGTCTAGATATAGAAGACGGTTGTACAGACGGATCTCGTTAGTCTAGATATAGAAGACGGTTGTACAGACGGATCTCGTTAGTCTAGATATAGAAGACGGTTGTACAGACGGATCTCGTTAGTCTAGATATAGAAGACGTTTGTCCAACGACGTATCCCGTTAGTCTAGATATAGAAGACGGTTGTATAACGAGAGATCTCGTTAGTCTAGATATAGAAGACGGTTGTACAGACGGATCTCGTTAGTCTAGATATAGAAGACGGTTGTTCAGACGGATCTCGTTAGTCTAGATATAGAAGACGGTTGTGCAGACGGATCTCGTTAGTCTAGATATAGAAGACGGTTGTATAACGAGAGATCTCGTTAGTCTAGATATAGAAGACGGTTGTACAGACGGATCCCGTTAGTCTAGATATAGAAGACGGTTGTCCAACGACGTATCCCGTTAGTCTAGATATAGAAGACGGTTGTACAGACGGGTCTCGTTAGTCTAGATATAGAAAACGGTTGTACAGACGGATCTCGTTAGTCTAGATATAGAAGACGGTTGTACCGACGGATCTCTTTAGTCTAGATATAGAAGACGGTTGTACAGACGGATCCCGTTAGTCTAGATATAGAAGACGGTTGTACAGACGGATCTCGTTAGTCTAGATATTGAAGACGTTTGTCCAACGACGTACCTCGTTAGTCTAGATATAGAAAACGGTTGTACAGACGGATCTCGTGAGTCTAGATAGAGAAGACGGTTGTACAGACGGGTCTCGTTAGTCTAGATATAGAAGACGGTTGTGCAGACGGATCTCATTAGTCTAGATATAGAAGACGGTTGTACCGACGGATCTCTTTAGTCTAGATATAGAAGACGGTTGTACAGACGGATCCCGTTAGTCTAGATATAGAAGACGGTTGTACAGACGGATCTCGTTAGTCTAGATATTGAAGACGTTTGTCCAACGACGTACCTCGTTAGTCTAGATATAGAAAACGGTTGTACAGACGGATCTCGTGAGTCTAGATAGAGAAGACGGTTGTACAGACGGGTCTCGTTAGTCTCGATATAGAAAACGGTTGTACAGACGGATCGCGTTAGTCTAGATATAGAAGATGGTTGTACAACGACGTATCTCGTTGGTCTAGATATAGAAGGCGGTTGTACAGACGGATCTCGTTAGTCTAGATATAGAAGACGGTTGTTCAGACGGATCTCGTTAGTCTAGATATAGAAGACGGTTGTGCAGACGGATCTCGTTAGTCTAGATATAGAAGACGGTTGTATAACGAGAGATCTCGTTAGTCTAGATATAGAAGACGGTTGTACAGACGGATCCCGTTAGTCTAGATATAGAAGACGGTTGTATAACGAGAGATATCGTTAGTCTAGATATAGAAGACGGTTGTACAGACGGATCTCGTCAGTCTAGATATAGAAGACGGTTGTACAGACGGATCTCGTTAGTCTAGATATAGAAGACGTTTGTCCAACGACGTATCCCGTTAGTCTAGATATAGAAGACGGTTGTATAACGAGAGATCTCGTTAGTCTAGATATAGAAGACGGTTGTACAGACGGATCTCGTTAGTCTAGATATAGAAGACGGTTGTACAGACGGATCTCGTTAGTCTAGATATAGAAGACGGTTGTATAACGAGAGATCTCGTTAGTCTAGATATAGAAGACGGTTGTACAGACGGATCTCGTTAGTCTAGATATAGGAGACGGTTGTACAGACGGATCTCATTAGTCTAGATATAGAAGACGGTTGTACAGACGGATCTCGTTAGTCTAGATATAGAAGACGGTTGTACAGACGGATCCCGTTAGTCTAGATATAGAAGACGGTTGTACAGACGGATCTCGTTAGTCTAGATATTGAAGACGTTTGTCCAACGACGTACCTCGTTAGTCTAGATATAGAAAACGGTTGTACAGACGGTTCTCGTTAGTCTAGATATAGAAGACGGTTGTACAGACGGATCTCGTTTGTCTAGATATAGAAGACGGTTGTATAACGAGAGATCTCGTTAGTCTAGATATAGAAGACGGTTGTACAGACGGATCCCGTTAGTCTAGATATAGAAGACGGTTGTACAGACGGATCTCGTTAGTCTAGATATTGAAGACGTTTGTCCAACGACGTACCTCGTTAGTCTAGATATAGAAAACGGTTGTACAGACGGATCTCGTTAGTCTAGATATAGAAGACGGTTGTACAGACGGATCTCGTTAGTCTAGATATTGAAGACGTTTGTCCAACGACGTACCTCGTTAGTCTAGATATAGAAAACGGTTGTACAGACGGATCTCGTTAGTCTAGATATAGAAGACGGTTGTACAGACGGATCTCGTTAGTCTAGATATAGAAGACGGTTGTATAACGAGAGATCTCGTTAGTCTAGATATAGAAGACGGTTGTACAGACGGATCCCGTTAGTCTAGATATAGAAGACGGTTGTATAACGAGAGATATCGTTAGTCTAGATATAGAAGACGGTTGTACAGACGGATCTCGTCAGTCTAGATATAGAAGACGGTTGTACAGACGGATCTCGTTAGTCTAGATATAGAAGACGTTTGTCCAACGACGTATCCCGTTAGTCTAGATATAGAAGACGGTTGTATAACGAGAGATCTCGTTAGTCTAGATATAGAAGACGGTTGTACAGACGGATCTCGTTAGTCTAGATATAGAAGACGGTTGTATAACGAGAGATCTCGTTAGTCTAGATATAGAAGACGGTTGTACAGACGGATCCCGTTAGTCTAGATATAGAAGACGGTTGTACAGACGGATCTCGTTAGTCTAGATATTGAAGACGTTTGTCCAACGACGTACCTCGTTAGTCTAGATATAGAAAACGGTTGTACAGATGGATCTCGTTAGTCTAGATATAGAAGACGGTTGTACAGACGGATCTCGTTAGTCTAGATATAGAAGACGGTTGTATAACGAGAGATCTCGTTAGTCTAGATATAGAAGACGGTTGTACAGACGGATCCCGTTAGTCTAGATATAGAAGACGGTTGTACAGACGGATCTCGTTAGTCTAGATATTGAAGACGTTTGTCCAACGACGTACCTCGTTAGTCTAGATATAGAAAACGGTTGTACAGACGGATCTCGTTAGTCTAGATATAGAAGACGGTTGTACAGACGGATCTCGTTAGTCTAGATATAGAAGACGGTTGTATAACGAGAGATCTCGTTAGTCTAGATATAGAAGACGGTTGTACAGACGGATCTCGTTAGTCTAGATATAGAAGACGGTTGTACAGACGGATCTCGTTAGTCTAGATATAGAAGACGGTTGTACAGACGGATCTCGTTAGTCTAGATATAGAAGACGGTTGTACAGACGGGTCTCGTTAGTCTAGATATAGATGACGGTTGTACAGACGGATCTCCTTAGTCTAGATATAGAAGACGGTTGTACAGATGGATCTCGTTAGTCTAGATATAGAAGGCGGTTGTACAGACGGATCTCGTTAGTCTAGATATAGAAGACGGTTGTATAACGAGAGATCTCGTTAGTCTAGATATAGAAGACGGTTGTACAGACGGATCCCGTTAGTCTAGATATAGAAGACGGTTGTATAACGAGAGATATCGTTAGTCTAGATATAGAAGACGGTTGTACAGACGGATCTCGTTAGTCTAGATATAGAAGACGGTTGTACAGACGGATCTCGTTAGTCTAGATATAGAAGACGGTTGTACAGACGGATCTCGTTAGTCTAGATATAGAAGACGTTTGTCCAACGACGTATCCCGTTAGTCTAGATATAGAAGACGGTTGTATAACGAGAGATCTCGTTAGTCTAGATATAGAAGACGGTTGTACAGACGGATCTCGTTAGTCTAGATATAGAAGACGGTTGTTCAGACGGATCTCGTTAGTCTAGATATAGAAGACGGTTGTGCAGACGGATCTCGTTAGTCTAGATATAGAAGACGGTTGTATAACGAGAGATCTCGTTAGTCTAGATATAGAAGACGGTTGTACAGACGGATCCCGTTAGTCTAGATATAGAAGACGGTTGTCCAACGACGTATCCCGTTAGTCTAGATATAGAAGACGGTTGTACAGACGGGTCTCGTTAGTCTAGATATAGAAAACGGTTGTACAGACGGATCTCGTTAGTCTAGATATAGAAGACGGTTGTACCGACGGATCTCTTTAGTCTAGATATAGAAGACGGTTGTACAGACGGATCCCGTTAGTCTAGATATAGAAGACGGTTGTACAGACGGATCTCGTTAGTCTAGATATTGAAGACGTTTGTCCAACGACGTACCTCGTTAGTCTAGATATAGAAAACGGTTGTACAGACGGATCTCGTGAGTCTAGATAGAGAAGACGGTTGTACAGACGGGTCTCGTTAGTCTAGATATAGAAGACGGTTGTGCAGACGGATCTCATTAGTCTAGATATAGAAGACGGTTGTACCGACGGATCTCTTTAGTCTAGATATAGAAGACGGTTGTACAGACGGATCCCGTTAGTCTAGATATAGAAGACGGTTGTACAGACGGATCTCGTTAGTCTAGATATTGAAGACGTTTGTCCAACGACGTACCTCGTTAGTCTAGATATAGAAAACGGTTGTACAGACGGATCTCGTGAGTCTAGATAGAGAAGACGGTTGTACAGACGGGTCTCGTTAGTCTAGATATAGAAGACGGTTGTGCAGACGGATCTCATTAGTCTAGATATAGAAGACGGTTGTACAGACGGATCTCGTTAGTCTAGATATAGAAGACGGTTGTACAGACGGATCTCGTTAGTCTAGATATAGAAGACGTTTGTCCAACGACGTATCCCGTTAGTCTAGATATAGAAGACGGTTGTATAACGAGAGATCTCGTTAGTCTAGATATAGAAGACGGTTGTACAGACGGATCTCGTTAGTCTAGATATAGAAGACGGTTGTACAGACGGATCTCGTTAGTCTAGATATAGAAGACGTTTGTCCAACGCCGTATCCCGTTAGTCTAGATATAGAAGACGGTTGTACAGACGGGTCTCGTTAGTCTAGATATAGATGACGGTTGTACAGACGGATCTCATTAGTCTAGATATAGAAGACGGTTGTACAGATGGATCTCGTTAGTCTAGATATAGAAGACGGTTGTACCGACGGATCTCTTTAGTCTAGATATAGAAGACGGTTGTACAGACGGATCTCGTTAGTCTAGATATAGAAGACGGTTGTACAGACGGATCTCGTTAGTCTAGATATAGGAGAAGGTTGTACAGACGGGTCTCGTGAGTCTAGATAGAGAAGACGGTTGTACAGACGGGTCTCGTTAGTCTAGATATAGAAGACGGTTGTACAGACGGATCTCCTTAGTCTAGATATAGAAGACGGTTGTACAGATGGATCTCGTTAGTCTAGATATAGAAGGCGGTTGTACAGACGGATCTCGTTAGTCTAGATATAGAAGACGGTTGTATAACGAGAGATCTCGTTAGTCTAGATATAGAAGACGGTTGTACAGACGGATCCCGTTAGTCTAGATATAGAAGACGGTTGTATAACGAGAGATATCGTTAGTCTAGATATAGAAGACGGTTGTACAGACGGATCTCGTTAGTCTAGATATAGAAGACGGTTGTACAGACGGATCTCGTTAGTCTAGATATAGAAGACGTTTGTCCAACGACGTATCCCGTTAGTCTAGATATAGAAGACGGTTGTATAACGAGAGATCTCGTTAGTCTAGATATAGAAGACGGTTGTACAGACGGATCTCGTTAGTCTAGATATAGAAGACGGTTGTACAGACGGATCTCGTTAGTCTAGATATAGAAGACGGTTGTACAGACGGATCTCGTTAGTCTAGATATAGAAGACGGTTGTACAGACGGATCTCGTTAGTCTAGATATAGAAGACGGTTGTACAGACGGATCTCGTTAGTCTAGATATAGAAGACGGTTGTTCAGACGGATCTCGTTAGTCTAGATATAGAAGACGGTTGTACAGACGGATCTCGTTAGTCTAGATATAGAAGACGGTTGTACAGACGGATCTCGTTAGTCTAGATATAGAAGACGGTTGTACAGACGGATCGCGTTAGTCTAGATATAGAAGATGGTTGTACAACGACGTATCTCGTTAGTCTAGATATAGAAGGCGGTTGTACAGACGGATCTTGTTAGTCTAGATATAGAAGACGGTTGTTCAAACGGATCTCGTTAGTCTAGATATAGAAGACGTTTGTCCAACGTCGTATCCCGTTAGTCTAGATATAGAAGACGGTTGTACAGACGGATCTCGTTAGTCTCGATATAGAAAACGGTTGTACAGACGGATCGCGTTAGTCTAGATATAGAAGATGGTTGTACAACGACGTATCTCGTTGGTCTAGATATAGAAGGCGGTTGTACAGACGGATCTCGTTAGTCTAGATATAGAAGACGGTTGTTCAGACGGATCTCGTTAGTCTAGATATAGAAGACGGTTGTACCGACGGATCTCTTTAGTCTAGATATAGAAGACGGTTGTACAGACGGATCCCGTTAGTCTAGATATAGAAGACGGTTGTACAGACGGATCTCGTTAGTCTAGATATTGAAGACGTTTGTCCAACGACGTACCTCGTTAGTCTAGATATAGAAAACGGTTGTACAGACGGATCTCGTGAGTCTAGATAGAGAAGACGGTTGTACAGACGGGTCTCGTTAGTCTAGATATAGAAGACGGTTGTGCAGACGGATCTCATTAGTCTAGATATAGAAGACGGTTGTACCGACGGATCTCTTTAGTCTAGATATAGAAGACGGTTGTACAGATGGATCTCGTTAGTCTAGATATAGAAGACGGTTGTACAGACGGGTCTCGTTAGTCTAGATATAGATGACGGTTGTACAGACGGATCTCCTTAGTCTAGATATAGAAGACGGTTGTACAGATGGATCTCGTTAGTCTAGATATAGAAGGCGGGTGTACAGACGGATCTCGTTAGTCTAGATATAGAAGACGGTTGTATAACGAGAGATCTCGTTAGTCTAGATATAGAAGACGGTTGTACAGACGGATCCCGTTAGTCTAGATATAGAAGACGGTTGTATAACGAGAGATATCGTTAGTCTAGATATAGAAGACGGT
Source organism: Andrena bicolor (assembly GCA_960531205.1). Taxonomy (NCBI): domain Eukaryota; kingdom Metazoa; phylum Arthropoda; class Insecta; order Hymenoptera; family Andrenidae; genus Andrena; species Andrena bicolor. The sequence continues at coordinate 3,482,214 of CAUIJW010000306.1, read as the reverse complement.
TGTACAGACGGATCTCGTTAGTCTAGATATAGAAGACGGTTGTACAGACGGATCTCGTTAGTCTAGATATAGAAGAGGGTTGTATAACGAGAGATCTCGTTAGTCTAGATATAGAAGACGGTTGTACAGACGGGTCTCGTTAGTCTAGATATAGATGACGGTTGTACAGACGGATCTCATTAGTCTAGATATAGAAGACGGTTGTTCAGACGGATCTCGTTAGTCTAGATATAGAAAACGGTTGTACAGACGGATCTCGTTAGTCTAGATATAGAAGACGGTTGTACAGACGGATCTCGTTAGTCTAGATATAGAAGACGTTTGTCCAACGTCGTATCCCGTTAGTCTAGATATAGAAGACGGTTGTACAGACGGATCTCGTTAGTCTCGATATAGAAAACGGTTGTACAGACGGATCGCGTTAGTCTAGATATAGAAGATGGTTGTACAACGACGTATCTCGTTAGTCTAGATATAGAAGGCGGTTGTACAGACGGATCTCGTTAGTCTAGATATAGAAGACGGTTGTACAGACGGATCTCGTTAGTCTAGATATTGAAGACGTTTGTCCAACGACGTACCTCGTTAGTCTAGATATAGAAAACGGTTGTACAGACGGATCTCGTTAGTCTAGATATAGAAGACGGTTGTACAGACGGATCTCGTTAGTCTAGATATAGAAGACGGTTGTACAGACGGATCTCGATTGTCTAGATATAGAAGACGGTTGTATAACGAGAGATCTCGTTAGTCTAGATATAGAAGACGGTTGTACAGACGGATCCCGTTAGTCTAGATATAGAAGACGGTTGTACAGACGGATCTCGTTAGTCTAGATATTGAAGACGTTTGTCCAACGACGTACCTCGTTAGTCTAGATATAGAAAACGGTTGTACAGACGGATCTCGTTAGTCTAGATATAGAAGACGGTTGTACAGACGGATCTCGTTAGTCTAGATATAGAAGACGGTTGTATAACGAGAGATCTCGTTAGTCTAGATATAGAAGACGGTTGTACAGACGGATCCCGTTAGTCTAGATATAGAAGACGGTTGTACAGACGGATCTCGTTAGTCTAGATATTGAAGACGTTTGTCCAACGACGTACCTCGTTAGTCTAGATATAGAAAACGGTTGTACAGACGGATCTCGTTAGTCTAGATATAGAAGACGGTTGTACAGACGGATCTCGTTAGTCTAGATATAGAAGACGGTTGTATAACGAGAGATCTCGTTAGTCTAGATATAGAAGACGGTTGTACAGACGGATCTCGTTAGTCTAGATATAGAAGACGGTTGTACAGACGGATCTCGTTAGTCTAGATATAGAAGACGGTTGTACAGACGGGTCTCGTTAGTCTAGATATAGATGACGGTTGTACAGACGGATCTCCTTAGTCTAGATATAGAAGACGGTTGTACAGATGGATCTCGTTAGTCTAGATATAGAAGACGGTTGTACAGACGGATCTCGTTAGTCTAGATATAGAAGACGGTTGTATAACGAGAGATCTCGTTAGTCTAGATATAGAAGACGGTTGTACAGACGGATCCCGTTAGTCTAGATATAGAAGACGGTTGTATAACGAGAGATATCGTTAGTCTAGATATAGAAGACGGTTGTACAGACGGATCTCGTTAGTCTAGATATAGAAGACGGTTGTACAGACGGATCTCGTTAGTCTAGATATAGAAGACGTTTGTCCAACGACGTATCCCGTTAGTCTAGATATAGAAGACGGTTGTATAACGAGAGATCTCGTTAGTCTAGATATAGAAGACGGTTGTACAGACGGATCTCGTTAGTCTAGATATAGAAGACGGTTGTACAGACGGATCTCGTTAGTCTAGATATAGAAGACGGTTGTGCAGACGGATCTCGTTAGTCTAGATATAGAAGACGGTTGTATAACGAGAGATCTCGTTAGTCTAGATATAGAAGACGGTTGTATAACGAGAGATATCGTTAGTCTAGATATAGAAGACGGTTGTACAGACGGATCTCGTTAGTCAAGATATAGAAGACGGTTGTACAGACGGATCTCGTTAGTCTAGATATAGAAGACGGTTGTACAGACGGATCTCGTTAGTCTAGATATAGAAGACGGTTGTGCAGACGGATCTCGTTAGTCTAGATATAGAAGACGGTTGTATAACGAGAGATCTCGTTAGTCTAGATATAGAAGACGGTTGTACAGACGGATCCCGTTAGTCTAGATATAGAAGAAGGTTGTACAGACGGGTCTCGTGAGTCTAGATAGAGAAGACGGTTGTTCAGACGGATCTCGTTAGTCTAGATATAGAAGACGGTTGTACCGACGGATCTCTTTAGTCTAGATATAGAAGACGGTTGTACAGACGGATCCCGTTAGTCTAGATATAGAAGACGGTTGTACAGACGGATCTCGTTAGTCTAGATATTGAAGACGTTTGTCCAACGACGTACCTCGTTAGTCTAGATATAGAAAACGGTTGTACAGACGGATCTCGTTAGTCTAGATATAGAAGACGGTTGTACAGACGGATCTCGTTAGTCTAGATATAGAAGACGTTTGTCCAACGACGTATCCCGTTAGTCTAGATATAGAAGACGGTTGTATAACGAGAGATCTCGTTAGTCTAGATATAGAAGACGGTTGTACAGACGGATCTCGTTAGTCTAGATATAGAAGACGGTTGTACAGACGGATCTCGTTAGTCTAGATATAGAAGACGTTTGTCCAACGCCGTATCCCGTTAGTCTAGATATAGAAGACGGTTGTACAGACGGGTCTCGTTAGTCTAGATATAGAAGACGGTTGTGCAGACGGATCTCGTTAGTCTAGATATAGAAGACGGTTGTATAACGAGAGATCTCGTTAGTCTAGATATAGAAGACGGTTGTGCAGACGGATCTCGTTAGTCTAGATATAGAAGACGGTTGTATAACGAGAGATCTCGTTAGTCTAGATATAGAAGACGGTTGTACAGACGGATCCCGTTAGTCTAGATATAGAAGAAGGTTGTACAGACGGGTCTCGTGAGTCTAGATAGAGAAGACGGTTGTACAGACGGATCCCGTTAGTCTAGATATAGAAGACGGTTGTACAGACGGATCTCGTTAGTCTAGATATTGAAGACGTTTGTCCAACGACGTACCTCGTTAGTCTAGATATAGAAAACGGTTGTACAGACGGATCTCGTGAGTCTAGATAGAGAAGACGGTTGTACAGACGGGTCTCGTTAGTCTAGATATAGAAGACGGTTGTGCAGACGGATCTCATTAGTCTAGATATAGAAGACGGTTGTACCGACGGATCTCTTTAGTCTAGATATAGAAGACGGTTGTACAGACGGATCCCGTTAGTCTAGATATAGAAGACGGTTGTATAACGAGAGATATCGTTAGTCTAGATATAGAAGACGGTTGTACAGACGGATCTCGTTAGTCTAGATATACAAGACGGTTGTACAGACGGATCTCGTTAGTCTAGATATAGAAGACGGTTGTACAGACGGATCTCGTTAGTCTAGATATAGAAGACGTTTGTCCAACGACGTATCCCGTTAGTCTAGATATAGAAGACGGTTGTACAGACGGATCTCGTTAGTCTAGATATTGAAGACGTTTGTCCAACGACGTACCTCGTTAGTCTAGATATAGAAAACGGTTGTACAGACGGATCTCGTGAGTCTAGATAGAGAAGACGGTTGTACAGACGGGTCTCGTTAGTCTAGATATAGAAGACGGTTGTGCAGACGGATCTCATTAGTCTAGATATAGAAGACGGTTGTACCGACGGATCTCTTTAGTCTAGATATAGAAGACGGTTGTACAGACGGATCCCGTTAGTCTAGATATAGAAGACGGTTGTACAGACGGATCTCGTTAGTCTAGATATTGAAGACGTTTGTCCAACGACGTACCTCGTTAGTCTAGATATAGAAAACGGTTGTACAGACGGATCTCGTGAGTCTAGATAGAGAAGACGGTTGTACAGACGGGTCTCGTTAGTCTAGATATAGAAGACGGTTGTGCAGACGGATCTCATTAGTCTAGATATAGAAGACGGTTGTACAGACGGATCTCGTTAGTCTAGATATAGAAGACGGTTGTACAGACGGATCTCGTTAGTCTAGATATAGAAGACGTTTGTCCAACGACGTATCCCGTTAGTCTAGATATAGAAGACGGTTGTATAACGAGAGATCTCGTTAGTCTAGATATAGAAGACGGTTGTACAGACGGATCTCGTTAGTCTAGATATAGAAGACGGTTGTACAGACGGATCTCGTTAGTCTAGATATAGAAGACGTTTGTCCAACGCCGTATCCCGTTAGTCTAGATATAGAAGACGGTTGTACAGACGGGTCTCGTTAGTCTAGATATAGATGACGGTTGTACAGACGGATCTCATTAGTCTAGATATAGAAGACGGTTGTACAGATGGATCTCGTTAGTCTAGATATAGAAGACGGTTGTACCGACGGATCTCTTTAGTCTAGATATAGAAGACGGTTGTACAGACGGATCTCGTTAGTCTAGATATAGAAGACGGTTGTACAGACGGATCTCGTTAGTCTAGATATAGAAGAAGGTTGTACAGACGGGTCTCGTGAGTCTAGATAGAGAAGACGGTTGTACAGACGGGTCTCGTTAGTCTAGATATAGAAGACGGTTGTACAGACGGATCTCCTTAGTCTAGATATAGAAGACGGTTTTACAGATGGATCTCGTTAGTCTAGATATAGAAGGCGGTTGTACAGACGGATCTCGTTAGTCTAGATATAGAAGACGGTTGTATAACGAGAGATCTCGTTAGTCTAGATATAGAAGACGGTTGTATAACGAGAGATCTCGTTAGTCTAGATATAGAAGACGGTTGTACAGACGGATCCCGTTAGTCTAGATATAGAAGACGGTTGTATAACGAGAGATATCGTTAGTCTAGATATAGAAGACGGTTGTACAGACGGATCTCGTTAGTCTAGATATAGAAGACGGTTGTACAGACGGATCTCGTTAGTCTAGATATAGAAGACGTTTGTCCAACGACGTATCCCGTTAGTCTAGATATAGAAGACGGTTGTATAACGAGAGATCTCGTTAGTCTAGATATAGAAGACGGTTGTACAGACGGATCTCGTTAGTCTAGATATAGAAGACGGTTGTACAGACGGATCTCGTTAGTCTAGATATAGAAGACGGTTGTACAGACGGATCTCGTTAGTCTAGATATAGAAGACGGTTGTTCAGACGGATCTCGTTAGTCTAGATATAGAAGACGGTTGTACAGACGGATCTCGTTAGTCTAGATATAGAAGACGGTTGTACAGACGGATCTCGTTAGTCTAGATATAGAAGACGGTTGTACAGACGGATCGCGTTAGTCTAGATATAGAAGATGGTTGTACAACGACGTATCTCGTTAGTCTAGATATAGAAGGCGGTTGTACAGACGGATCTCGTTAGTCTAGATATAGAAGACGGTTGTTCAGACGGATCTCGTTAGTCTAGATATAGAAGACGTTTGTCCAACGTCGTATCCCGTTAGTCTAGATATAGAAGACGGTTGTACAGACGGATCTCGTTAGTCTCGATATAGAAAACGGTTGTACAGACGGATCGCGTTAGCCTAGATATAGAAGATGGTTGTACAACGACGTATCTCGTTGGTCTAGATATAGAAGGCGGTTGTACAGACGGATCTCGTTAGTCTAGATATAGAAGACGGTTGTTCAGACGGATCTCGTTAGTCTAGATATAGAAGACGGTTGTGCAGACGGATCTCGTTAGTCTAGATATAGAAGACGGTTGTACAGACGGATCTCGTTAGTCTAGATATAGAAGACGGTTGTACAGACGGATCCCGTTAGTCTAGATATAGAAGACGGTTGTACAGACGGATCCCGTTAGTTTAGATATAGAAGACGGTTGTACAGACGGATCTCGTTAGTCTAGATATAGAAGACGGTTGTACAGACGGATCTCGTTAGTCTAGATATAGAAGACGGTTGTATAACGAGAGATCTCGTTAGTCTAGATATAGAAGACGGTTGTACAGACGGATCTCGTTAGTCTAGATATAGAAGACGGTTGTACAGACGGATCTCATTAGTCTAGATATAGAAGACGGTTGTACAGACGGATCTCGTTAGTCTAGATATAGAAGACGGTTGTACAGACGGATCCCGTTAGTCTAGATATAGAAGACGGTTGTACAGACGGATCTCGTTAGTCTAGATATTGAAGACGTTTGTCCAACGACGTACCTCGTTAGTCTAGATATAGAAAACGGTTGTACAGACGGTTCTCGTTAGTCTAGATATAGAAGACGGTTGTACAGACGGATCTCGTTTGTCTAGATATAGAAGACGGTTGTATAACGAGAGATCTCGTTAGTCTATATATAGAAGACGGTTGTACAGACGGATCCCGTTAGTCTAGATATAGAAGACGGTTGTACAGACGGATCTCGTTAGTCTAGATATTGAAGACGTTTGTCCAACGACGTACCTCGTTAGTCTAGATATAGAAAACGGTTGTACAGACGGATCTCGTTAGTCTAGATATAGAAGACGGTTGTACAGACGGATCTCGTTAGTCTAGATATAGAAGACGGTTGTATAACGAGAGATCTCGTTAGTCTAGATATAGAAGACGGTTGTACAGACGGATCCCGTTAGTCTAGATATAGAAGACGGTTGTACAGACGGATCTCGTTAGTCTAGATATTGAAGACGTTTGTCCAACGACGTACCTCGTTAGTCTAGATATAGAAAACGGTTGTACAGACGGATCTCGTTAGTCTAGATATAGAAGACGGTTGTACAGACGGATCTCGTTAGTCTAGATATAGAAGACGGTTGTATAACGAGAGATCTCGTTAGTCTAGATATAGAAGACGGTTGTACAGACGGATCTCGTTAGTCTAGATATAGAAGACGGTTGTACAGACGGATCTCGTTAGTCTAGATATAGAAGACGGTTGTACAGACGGGTCTCGTTAGTCTAGATATAGATAACGGTTGTACAGACGGATCTCCTTAGTCTAGATATAGAAGACGGTTGTACAGATGGATCTCGTTAGTCTAGATATAGAAGACGGTTGTACAGACGGATCTCGTTAGTCTAGATATAGAAGACGGTTGTATAACGAGAGATCTCGTTAGTCTAGATATAGAAGACGGTTGTACAGACGGATCTCGTCAGTCTAGATATAGAAGACGGTTGTACAGACGGATCTCGTTAGTCTAGATATAGAAGACGTTTGTCCAACGACGTATCCCGTTAGTCTAGATATAGAAGACGGTTGTATAACGAGAGATCTCGTTAGTCTAGATATAGAAGACGGTTGTACAGACGGATCTCGTTAGTCTAGATATAGAAGACGGTTGTACAGACGGATCTCGTTAGTCTAGATATAGAAGACGGTTGTACAGACGGATCTCGTTAGTCAAGATATAGAAGACGGTTGTACAGACGGATCTCGTTAGTCTAGATATAGAAAACGTTTGTCCAACGCCGTATCCCGTTAGTCTAGATATAGAAGACGGTTGTACAGACGGGTCTCGTTAGTCTAGATATAGATGACGGTTGTACAGACGGATCTCATTAGTCTAGATATAGAAGACGGTTGTACAGATGGATCTCGTTAGTCTAGATATAGAAGACGGTTGTACAGACGGATCTCGTTAGTCTAGATATAGAAGACGGTTGTACAGACGGATCTCGTTAGTCTAGATATAGAAGACGGTTGTACAGACGGATCTCGTTAGTCTAGATATAGAAGACGGTTGTACAGACGGATCTCGTTAGTCTAGATATAGAAGAGGGTTGTATAACGAGAGATCTCGTTAGTCTAGATATAGAAGACGGTTGTACAGACGGGTCTCGTTAGTCTAGATATAGATGACGGTTGTACAGACGGATCTCATTAGTCTAGATATAGAAGACGGTTGTACAGATGGATCTCGTTAGTCTAGATATAGAAGACGGTTGTACAGACGGGTCTCGTTAGTCTAGATATAGATGACGGTTGTACAGACGGATCTCCTTAGTCTAGATATAGAAGACGGTTGTACAGATGGATCTCGTTAGTCTAGATATAGAAGGCGGTTGTACAGACGGATCTCGTTAGTCTAGATATAGAAGACGGTTGTATAACGAGAGATCTCGTTAGTCTAGATATAGAAGACGGTTGTACAGACGGATCCCGTTAGTCTAGATATAGAAGACGGTTGTATAACGAGAGATATCGTTAGTCTAGATATAGAAGACGGTTGTACAGACGGATCTCGTTAGTCTAGATATAGAAGACGGTTGTACAGACGGATCTCGTTAGTCTAGATATAGAAGACGGTTGTACAGACGGATCTCGTTAGTCTAGATATAGAAGACGTTTGTCCAACGACGTATCCCGTTAGTCTAGATATAGAAGACGGTTGTATAACGAGAGATCTCGTTAGTCTAGATATAGAAGACGGTTGTACAGACGGATCTCGTTAGTCTAGATATAGAAGACGGTTGTACAGACGGATCTCGTTAGTCTAGATATAGAAGACGGTTGTTCAGACGGATCTCGTTAGTCTAGATATAGAAAACGGTTGTACAGACGGATCTCGTTAGTCTAGATATAGAAGACGGTTGTACAGACGGATCTCGTTAGTCTAGATATAGAAGACGTTTGTCCAACGTCGTATCCCGTTAGTCTAGATATAGAAGACGGTTGTACAGACGGATCTCGTTAGTCTCGATATAGAAAACGGTTGTACAGACGGATCGCGTTAGTCTAGATATAGAAGATGGTTGTACAACGACGTATCTCGTTAGTCTAGATATAGAAGGCGGTTGTACAGACGGATCTCGTTAGTCTAGATATAGAAGACGGTTGTACAGACGGATCTCATTAGTCTAGATATAGAAGACGGTTGTACAGACGGATCTCGTTAGTCTAGATATAGAAGACGGTTGTGCAGACGGATCTCGTTAGTCTAGATATAGAAGACGGTTGTACAGACGGATCTCGTTAGTCTAGATATAGAAGACGGTTGTACAGACGGATCTCGTTAGTCTAGATATAGAAGACGGTTGTACAGACGGATCTCGTTAGTCTAGATATAGAAGACGGTTGTGCAGACGGATCTCGTTAGTCTAGATATAGATGACGGTTGTACAGACGGATCTCATTAGTCTAGATATAGAAGACGGTTGTACAGATGGATCTCGTTAGTCTAGATATAGAAGACGGTTGTACAGACGGGTCTCGTTAGTCTAGATATAGATGACGGTTGTACAGACGGATCTCCTTAGTCTAGATATAGAAGACGGTTGTACAGATGGATCTCGTTAGTCTAGATATAGAAGGCGGTTGTACAGACGGATCTCGTTAGTCTAGATATAGAAGACGGTTGTATAACGAGAGATCTCGTTAGTCTAGATATAGAAGACGGTTGTACAGACGGATCCCGTTAGTCTAGATATAGAAGACGGTTGTATAACGAGAGATATCGTTAGTCTAGATATAGAAGACGGTTGTACAGACGGATCTCGTTAGTCTAGATATAGAAGACGGTTGTACAGACGGATCTCGTTAGTCTAGATATAGAAGAGGGTTGTATAACGAGAGATCTCGTTAGTCTAGATATAGAAGACGGTTGTACAGACGGGTCTCGTTAGTCTAGATATAGATGACGGTTGTACAGACGGATCTCATTAGTCTAGATATAGAAGACGGTTGTTCAGACGGATCTCGTTAGTCTAGATATAGAAAACTTTTGTACAGACGGATCTCGTTAGTCTAGATATAGAAGACGGTTGTACAGACGGATCTCGTTAGTCTAGATATAGAAGACGTTTGTCCAACGTCGTATCCCGTTAGTCTAGATATAGAAGACGGTTGTACAGACGGATCTCGTTAGTCTCGATATAGAAAACGGTTGTACAGACGGATCGCGTTAGTCTAGATATAGAAGATGGTTGTACAACGACGTATCTCGTTAGTCTAGATATAGAAGGCGGTTGTACAGACGGATCTCGTTAGTCTAGATATAGAAGACGGTTGTACAGACGGATCTCGTTAGTCTAGATATTGAAGACGTTTGTCCAACGACGTACCTCGTTAGTCTAGATATAGAAAACGGTTGTACAGACGGATCTCGTTAGTCTAGATATAGAAGACGGTTGTACAGACGGATCTCGTTAGTCTAGATATAGAAGACGGTTGTACAGACGGATCTCGATTGTCTAGATATAGAAGACGGTTGTATAACGAGAGATCTCGTTAGTCTAGATATAGAAGACGGTTGTACAGACGTATCCCGTTAGTCTAGATATAGAAGACGGTTGTATAACGAGAGATCTCGTTAGTCTAGATATAGAAGACGGTTGTACAGACGGATCTCGTTAGTCTAGATATAGAAGACGGTTGTACAGACGGATCTCGTTAGTCTAGATATAGAAGACGGTTGTACAGACGGATCTCGTTAGTCAAGATATAGAAGACGGTTGTACAGACGGATCTCGTTAGTCTAGATATAGAAAACGTTTGTCCAACGCCGTATCCCGTTAGTCTAGATATAGAAGACGGTTGTACAGACGGGTCTCGTTAGTCTAGATATAGATGACGGTTGTACAGACGGATCTCATTAGTCTAGATATAGAAGACGGTTGTACAGATGGATCTCGTTAGTCTAGATATAGAAGACGGTTGTACAGACGGATCTCGTTAGTCTAGATATAGAAGACGGTTGTACAGACGGATCTCGTTAGTCTAGATATAGAAGACGGTTGTACAGACGGATCTCGTTAGTCTAGATATAGAAGACGGTTGTACAGACGGATCTCGTTAGTCTAGATATAGAAGAGGGTTGTATAACGAGAGATCTCGTTAGTCTAGATATAGAAGACGGTTGTACAGACGGGTCTCGTTAGTCTAGATATAGATGACGGTTGTACAGACGGATCTCATTAGTCTAGATATAGAAGACGGTTGTACAGATGGATCTCGTTAGTCTAGATATAGAAGACGGTTGTACAGACGGGTCTCGTTAGTCTAGATATAGATGACGGTTGTACAGACGGATCTCCTTAGTCTAGATATAGAAGACGGTTGTACAGATGGATCTCGTTAGTCTAGATATAGAAGGCGGTTGTACAGACGGATCTCGTTAGTCTAGATATAGAAGACGGTTGTATAACGAGAGATCTCGTTAGTCTAGATATAGAAGACGGTTGTACAGACGGATCCCGTTAGTCTAGATATAGAAGACGGTTGTATAACGAGAGATATCGTTAGTCTAGATATAGAAGACGGTTGTACAGACGGATCTCGTTAGTCTAGATATAGAAGACGGTTGTACAGACGGATCTCGTTAGTCTAGATATAGAAGACGGTTGTACAGACGGATCTCGTTAGTCTAGATATAGAAGACGTTTGTCCAACGACGTATCCCGTTAGTCTAGATATAGAAGACGGTTGTATAACGAGAGATCTCGTTAGTCTAGATATAGAAGACGGTTGTACAGACGGATCTCGTTAGTCTAGATATAGAAGACGGTTGTACAGACGGATCTCGTTAGTCTAGATATAGAAGACGGTTGTTCAGACGGATCTCGTTAGTCTAGATATAGAAAACGGTTGTACAGACGGATCTCGTTAGTCTAGATATAGAAGACGGTTGTACAGACGGATCTCGTTAGTCTAGATATAGAAGACGTTTGTCCAACGTCGTATCCCGTTAGTCTAGATATAGAAGACGGTTGTACAGACGGATCTCGTTAGTCTCGATATAGAAAACGGTTGTACAGACGGATCGCGTTAGTCTAGATATAGAAGATGGTTGTACAACGACGTATCTCGTTAGTCTAGATATAGAAGGCGGTTGTACAGACGGATCTCGTTAGTCTAGATATAGAAGACGGTTGTACAGACGGATCTCATTAGTCTAGATATAGAAGACGGTTGTACAGACGGATCTCGTTAGTCTAGATATAGAAGACGGTTGTGCAGACGGATCTCGTTAGTCTAGATATAGAAGACGGTTGTACAGACGGATCTCGTTAGTCTAGATATAGAAGACGGTTGTACAGACGGATCTCGTTAGTCTAGATATAGAAGACGGTTGTACAGACGGATCTCGTTAGTCTAGATATAGAAGAGGGTTGTATAACGAGAGATCTCGTTAGTCTAGATATAGAAGACGGTTGTACAGACGGGTCTCGTTAGTCTAGATATAGATGACGGTTGTACAGACGGATCTCATTAGTCTAGATATAGAAGACGGTTGTACAGATGGATCTCGTTAGTCTAGATATAGAAGACGGTTGTACAGACGGGTCTCGTTAGTCTAGATATAGATGACGGTTGTACAGACGGATCTCCTTAGTCTAGATATAGAAGACGGTTGTACAGATGGATCTCGTTAGTCTAGATATAGAAGGCGGTTGTACAGACGGATCTCGTTAGTCTAGATATAGAAGACGGTTGTATAACGAGAGATCTCGTTAGTCTAGATATAGAAGACGGTTGTACAGACGGATCCCGTTAGTCTAGATATAGAAGACGGTTGTATAACGAGAGATATCGTTAGTCTAGATATAGAAGACGGTTGTACAGACGGATCTCGTTAGTCTAGATATAGAAGACGGTTGTACAGACGGATCTCGTTAGTCTAGATATAGAAGAGGGTTGTATAACGAGAGATCTCGTTAGTCTAGATATAGAAGACGGTTGTACAGACGGGTCTCGTTAGTCTAGATATAGATAACGGTTGTACAGACGGATCTCATTAGTCTAGATATAGAAGACGGTTGTTCAGACGGATCTCGTTAGTCTAGATATAGAAAACTTTTGTACAGACGGATCTCGTTAGTCTAGATATAGAAGACGGTTGTACAGACGGATCTCGTTAGTCTAGATATAGAAGACGTTTGTCCAACGTCGTATCCCGTTAGTCTAGATATAGAAGACGGTTGTACAGACGGATCTCGTTAGTCTCGATATAGAAAACGGTTGTACAGACGGATCGCGTTAGTCTAGATATAGAAGATGGTTGTACAACGACGTATCTCGTTAGTCTAGATATAGAAGGCGGTTGTACAGACGGATCTCGTTAGTCTAGATATAGAAGACGGTTGTACAGACGGATCTCGTTAGTCTAGATATTGAAGACGTTTGTCCAACGACGTACCTCGTTAGTCTAGATATAGAAAACGGTTGTACAGACGGATCTCGTTAGTCTAGATATAGAAGACGGTTGTACAGACGGATCTCGTTAGTCTAGATATAGAAGACGGTTGTACAGACGGATCTCGATTGTCTAGATATAGAAGACGGTTGTATAACGAGAGATCTCGTTAGTCTAGATATAGAAGACGGTTGTACAGACGGATCCCGTTAGTCTAGATATAGAAGACGGTTGTACAGACGGATCTCGTTAGTCTAGATATAGAAGACGGTTGTACAGACGGATCTCGTTAGTCTAGATATAGAAGACGGTTGTACAGACGGGTCTCGTTAGTCTAGATATAGATAACGGTTGTACAGACGGATCTCCTTAGTCTAGATATAGAAGACGGTTGTACAGATGGATCTCGTTAGTCTAGATATAGAAGACGGTTGTACCGACGGATCTCTTTAGTCTAGATATAGAAGACGGTTGTACAGACGGATCCCGTTAGTCTAGATATAGAAGACGGTTGTATAACGAGAGATATCGTTAGTCTAGATATAGAAGACGGTTGTACAGACGGATCTCGTTAGTCTAGATATAGAAGACGGTTGTACAGACGGATCTCGTTAGTCTAGATATAGAAGACGGTTGTACAGACGGATCTCGTTAGTCTAGATATAGAAGACGTTTGTCCAACGACGTATCCCGTTAGTCTAGATATAGAAGACGGTTGTATAACGAGAGATCTCGTTAGTCTAGATATAGAAGACGGTTGTACAGACGGATCTCGTTAGTCTAGATATAGAAGACGGTTGTTCAGACGGATCTCGTTAGTCTAGATATAGAAGACGGTTGTGCAGACGGATCTCGTTAGTCTAGATATAGAAGACGGTTGTATAACGAGAGATCTCGTTAGTCTAGATATAGAAGACGGTTGTACAGACGGATCCCGTTAGTCTAGATATAGAAGACGGTTGTCCAACGACGTATCCCGTTAGTCTAGATATAGAAGACGGTTGTACAGACGGGTCTCGTTAGTCTAGATATAGAAAACGGTTGTACAGACGGATCTCGTTAGTCTAGATATAGAAGACGGTTGTACCGACGGATCTCTTTAGTCTAGACATAGAAGACGGTTGTACAGACGGATCCCGTTAGTCTAGATATAGAAGACGGTTGTACAGACGGATCTCGTTAGTCTAGATATTGAAGACGTTTGTCCAACGACGTACCTCGTTAGTCTAGATATAGAAAACGGTTGTACAGACGGATCTCGTGAGTCTAGATAGAGAAGACGGTTGTACAGACGGGTCTCGTTAGTCTAGATATAGAAGACGGTTGTGCAGACGGATCTCATTAGTCTAGATATAGAAGACGGTTGTACCGACGGATCTCTTTAGTCTAGATATAGAAGACGGTTGTACAGACGGATCCCGTTAGTCTAGATATAGAAGACGGTTGTACAGACGGATCTCGTTAGTCTAGATATTGAAGACGTTTGTCCAACGACGTACCTCGTTAGTCTAGATATAGAAAACGGTTGTACAGACGGATCTCGTGAGTCTAGATAGAGAAGACGGTTGTACAGACGGGTCTCGTTAGTCTAGATATAGAAGACGGTTGTGCAGACGGATCTCATTAGTCTAGATATAGAAGACGGTTGTACAGACGGATCTCGTTAGTCTAGATATAGAAGACGGTTGTACAGACGGATCTCGTTAGTCTAGATATAGAAGACGTTTGTCCAACGACGTATCCCGTTAGTCTAGATATAGAAGACGGTTGTATAACGAGAGATCTCGTTAGTCTAGATATAGAAGACGGTTGTACAGACGGATCTCGTTAGTCTAGATATAGAAGACGGTTGTACAGACGGATCTCGTTAGTCTAGATATAGAAGACGTTTGTCCAACGCCGTATCCCGTTAGTCTAGATATAGAAGACGGTTGTACAGACGGGTCTCGTTAGTCTAGATATAGATGACGGTTGTACAGACGGATCTCATTAGTCTAGATATAGAAGACGGTTGTACAGATGGATCTCGTTAGTCTAGATATAGAAGACGGTTGTACCGACGGATCTCTTTAGTCTAGATATAGAAGACGGTTGTACAGACGGATCTCGTTAGTCTAGATATAGAAGACGGTTGTACAGACGGATCTCGTTAGTCTAGATATAGAAGAAGGTTGTACAGACGGGTCTCGTGAGTCTAGATAGAGAAGACGGTTGTACAGACGGGTCTCGTTAGTCTAGATATAGAAGACGGTTGTACAGACGGATCTCCTTAGTCTAGATATAGAAGACGGTTTTACAGATGGATCTCGTTAGTCTAGATATAGAAGGCGGTTGTACAGACGGATCTCGTTAGTCTAGATATAGAAGACGGTTGTATAACGAGAGATCTCGTTAGTCTAGATATAGAAGACGGTTGTATAACGAGAGATCTCGTTAGTCTAGATATAGAAGACGGTTGTACAGACGGATCCCGTTAGTCTAGATATAGAAGACGGTTGTATAACGAGAGATATCGTTAGTCTAGATATAGAAGACGGTTGTACAGACGGATCTCGTTAGTCTAGATATAGAAGACGGTTGTACAGACGGATCTCGTTAGTCTAGATATAGAAGACGTTTGTCCAACGACGTATCCCGTTAGTCTAGATATAGAAGACGGTTGTATAACGAGAGATCTCGTTAGTCTAGATATAGAAGACGGTTGTACAGACGGATCTCGTTAGTCTAGATATAGAAGACGGTTGTACAGACGGATCTCGTTAGTCTAGATATAGAAGACGGTTGTACAGACGGATCTCGTTAGTCTAGATATAGAAGACGGTTGTTCAGACGGATCTCGTTAGTCTAGATATAGAAGACGGTTGTACAGACGGATCTCGTTAGTCTAGATATAGAAGACGGTTGTACAGACGGATCTCGTTAGTCTAGATATAGAAGACGGTTGTACAGACGGATCGCGTTAGTCTAGATATAGAAGATGGTTGTACAACGACGTATCTCGTTAGTCTAGATATAGAAGGCGGTTGTACAGACGGATCTCGTTAGTCTAGATATAGAAGACGGTTGTTCAGACGGATCTCGTTAGTCTAGATATAGAAGACGTTTGTCCAACGTCGTATCCCGTTAGTCTAGATATAGAAGACGGTTGTACAGACGGATCTCGTTAGTCTCGATATAGAAAACGGTTGTACAGACGGATCGCGTTAGCCTAGATATAGAAGATGGTTGTACAACGACGTATCTCGTTGGTCTAGATATAGAAGGCGGTTGTACAGACGGATCTCGTTAGTCTAGATATAGAAGACGGTTGTTCAGACGGATCTCGTTAGTCTAGATATAGAAGACGGTTGTGCAGACGGATCTCGTTAGTCTAGATATAGAAGACGGTTGTACAGACGGATCTCGTTAGTCTAGATATAGAAGACGGTTGTACAGACGGATCCCGTTAGTCTAGATATAGAAGACGGTTGTACAGACGGATCCCGTTAGTTTAGATATAGAAGACGGTTGTACAGACGGATCTCGTTAGTCTAGATATAGAAGACGGTTGTACAGACGGATCTCGTTAGTCTAGATATAGAAGACGGTTGTATAACGAGAGATCTCGTTAGTCTAGATATAGAAGACGGTTGTACAGACGGATCTCGTTAGTCTAGATATAGAAGACGGTTGTACAGACGGATCTCATTAGTCTAGATATAGAAGACGGTTGTACAGACGGATCTCGTTAGTCTAGATATAGAAGACGGTTGTACAGACGGATCCCGTTAGTCTAGATATAGAAGACGGTTGTACAGACGGATCTCGTTAGTCTAGATATTGAAGACGTTTGTCCAACGACGTACCTCGTTAGTCTAGATATAGAAAACGGTTGTACAGACGGTTCTCGTTAGTCTAGATATAGAAGACGGTTGTACAGACGGATCTCGTTTGTCTAGATATAGAAGACGGTTGTATAACGAGAGATCTCGTTAGTCTATATATAGAAGACGGTTGTACAGACGGATCCCGTTAGTCTAGATATAGAAGACGGTTGTACAGACGGATCTCGTTAGTCTAGATATTGAAGACGTTTGTCCAACGACGTACCTCGTTAGTCTAGATATAGAAAACGGTTGTACAGACGGATCTCGTTAGTCTAGATATAGAAGACGGTTGTACAGACGGATCTCGTTAGTCTAGATATAGAAGACGGTTGTATAACGAGAGATCTCGTTAGTCTAGATATAGAAGACGGTTGTACAGACGGATCCCGTTAGTCTAGATATAGAAGACGGTTGTACAGACGGATCTCGTTAGTCTAGATATTGAAGACGTTTGTCCAACGACGTACCTCGTTAGTCTAGATATAGAAAACGGTTGTACAGACGGATCTCGTTAGTCTAGATATAGAAGACGGTTGTACAGACGGATCTCGTTAGTCTAGATATAGAAGACGGTTGTATAACGAGAGATCTCGTTAGTCTAGATATAGAAGACGGTTGTACAGACGGATCTCGTTAGTCTAGATATAGAAGACGGTTGTACAGACGGATCTCGTTAGTCTAGATATAGAAGACGGTTGTACAGACGGATCTCGTCAGTCTAGATATAGAAGACGGTTGTACAGACGGATCTCGTTAGTCTAGATATAGAAGACGTTTGTCCAACGACGTATCCCGTTAGTCTAGATATAGAAGACGGTTGTATAACGAGAGATCTCGTTAGTCTAGATATAGAAGACGGTTGTACAGACGGATCTCGTTAGTCTAGATATAGAAGACGGTTGTACAGACGGATCTCGTTAGTCTAGATATAGAAGACGGTTGTACAGACGGATCTCGTTAGTCAAGATATAGAAGACGGTTGTACAGACGGATCTCGTTAGTCTAGATATAGAAGACGTTTGTCCAACGCCGTATCCCGTTAGTCTAGATATAGAAGACGGTTGTACAGACGGGTCTCGTTAGTCTAGATATAGATGACGGTTGTACAGACGGATCTCATTAGTCTAGATATAGAAGACGGTTGTACAGATGGATCTCGTTAGTCTAGATATAGAAGACGGTTGTACAGACGGATCTCGTTAGTCTAGATATAGAAGACGGTTGTACAGACGGATCTCGTTAGTCTAGATATAGAAGACGGTTGTACAGACGGATCTCGTTAGTCTAGATATAGAAGACGGTTGTACAGACGGATCTCGTTAGTCTAGATATAGAAGAGGGTTGTATAACGAGAGATCTCGTTAGTCTAGATATAGAAGACGGTTGTACAGACGGGTCTCGTTAGTCTAGATATAGATGACGGTTGTACAGACGGATCTCATTAGTCTAGATATAGAAGACGGTTGTACAGATGGATCTCGTTAGTCTAGATATAGAAGACGGTTGTACAGACGGGTCTCGTTAGTCTAGATATAGATGACGGTTGTACAGACGGATCTCCTTAGTCTAGATATAGAAGACGGTTGTACAGATGGATCTCGTTAGTCTAGATATAGAAGGCGGTTGTACAGACGGATCTCGTTAGTCTAGATATAGAAGACGGTTGTATAACGAGAGATCTCGTTAGTCTAGATATAGAAGACGGTTGTACAGACGGATCCCGTTAGTCTAGATATAGAAGACGGTTGTATAACGAGAGATATCGTTAGTCTAGATATAGAAGACGGTTGTACAGACGGATCTCGTTAGTCTAGATATAGAAGACGGTTGTACAGACGGATCTCGTTAGTCTAGATATAGAAGACGGTTGTACAGACGGATCTCGTTAGTCTAGATATAGAAGACGTTTGTCCAACGACGTATCCCGTTAGTCTAGATATAGAAGACGGTTGTATAACGAGAGATCTCGTTAGTCTAGATATAGAAGACGGTTGTACAGACGGATCTCGTTAGTCTAGATATAGAAGACGGTTGTACAGACGGATCTCGTTAGTCTAGATATAGAAGACGGTTGTTCAGACGGATCTCGTTAGTCTAGATATAGAAAACGGTTGTACAGACGGATCTCGTTAGTCTAGATATAGAAGACGGTTGTACAGACGGATCTCGTTAGTCTAGATATAGAAGACGTTTGTCCAACGTCGTATCCCGTTAGTCTAGATATAGAAGACGGTTGTACAGACGGATCTCGTTAGTCTCGATATAGAAAACGGTTGTACAGACGGATCGCGTTAGTCTAGATATAGAAGATGGTTGTACAACGACGTATCTCGTTAGTCTAGATATAGAAGGCGGTTGTACAGACGGATCTCGTTAGTCTAGATATAGAAGACGGTTGTACAGACGGATCTCATTAGTCTAGATATAGAAGACGGTTGTACAGACGGATCTCGTTAGTCTAGATATAGAAGACGGTTGTGCAGACGGATCTCGTTAGTCTAGATATAGAAGACGGTTGTACAGACGGATCTCGTTAGTCTAGATATAGAAGACGGTTGTACAGACGGATCTCGTTAGTCTAGATATAGAAGACGGTTGTACAGACGGATCTCGTTAGTCTAGATATAGAAGAGGGTTGTATAACGAGAGATCTCGTTAGTCTAGATATAGAAGACGGTTGTACAGACGGGTCTCGTTAGTCTAGATATAGATGACGGTTGTACAGACGGATCTCATTAGTCTAGATATAGAAGACGGTTGTACAGATGGATCTCGTTAGTCTAGATATAGAAGACGGTTGTACAGACGGGTCTCGTTAGTCTAGATATAGATGACGGTTGTACAGACGGATCTCCTTAGTCTAGATATAGAAGACGGTTGTACAGATGGATCTCGTTAGTCTAGATATAGAAGGCGGTTGTACAGACGGATCTCGTTAGTCTAGATATAGAAGACGGTTGTATAACGAGAGATCTCGTTAGTCTAGATATAGAAGACGGTTGTACAGACGGATCCCGTTAGTCTAGATATAGAAGACGGTTGTATAACGAGAGATATCGTTAGTCTAGATATAGAAGACGGTTGTACAGACGGATCTCGTTAGTCTAGATATAGAAGACGGTTGTACAGACGGATCTCGTTAGTCTAGATATAGAAGAGGGTTGTATAACGAGAGATCTCGTTAGTCTAGATATAGAAGACGGTTGTACAGACGGGTCTCGTTAGTCTAGATATAGATGACGGTTGTACAGACGGATCTCATTAGTCTAGATATAGAAGACGGTTGTTCAGACGGATCTCGTTAGTCTAGATATAGAAAACTTTTGTACAGACGGATCTCGTTAGTCTAGATATAGAAGACGGTTGTACAGACGGATCTCGTTAGTCTAGATATAGAAGACGTTTGTCCAACGTCGTATCCCGTTAGTCTAGATATAGAAGACGGCTGTACAGACGGATCTCGTTAGTCTCGATATAGAAAACGGTTGTACAGACGGATCGCGTTAGTCTAGATATAGAAGATGGTTGTACAACGACGTATCTCGTTAGTCTAGATATAGAAGGCGGTTGTACAGACGGATCTCGTTAGTCTAGATATAGAAGACGGTTGTACAGACGGATCTCGTTAGTCTAGATATTGAAGACGTTTGTCCAACGACGTACCTCGTTAGTCTAGATATAGAAAACGGTTGTACAGACGGATCTCGTTAGTCTAGATATAGAAGACGGTTGTACAGACGGATCTCGTTAGTCTAGATATAGAAGACGGTTGTACAGACGGATCTCGATTGTCTAGATATAGAAGACGGTTGTATAACGAGAGATCTCGTTAGTCTAGATATAGAAGACGGTTGTACAGACGGATCCCGTTAGTCTAGATATAGAAGACGGTTGTACAGACGGATCTCGTTAGTCTAGATATAGAAGACGGTTGTACAGACGGATCTCGTTAGTCTAGATATAGAAGACGGTTGTACAGACGGGTCTCGTTAGTCTAGATATAGATAACGGTTGTACAGACGGATCTCCTTAGTCTAGATATAGAAGACGGTTGTACAGATGGATCTCGTTAGTCTAGATATAGAAGACGGTTGTACAGACGGATCTCGTTAGTCTAGATATAGAAGACGGTTGTATAACGAGAGATCTCGTTAGTCTAGATATAGAAGACGGTTGTACAGACGGATCCCGTTAGTCTAGATATAGAAGACTGTTGTATAACGAGAGATATCGTTAGTCTAGATATAGAAGACGGTTGTACAGACGGATCTCGTTAGTCTAGATATAGAAGACGTTTGTCCAACGACGTATCCCGTTAGTCTAGATATAGAAGACGGTTGTATAACGAGAGATCTCGTTAGTCTAGATATAGAAGACGGTTGTACAGACGGATCTCGTTAGTCTAGATATAGAAGACGGTTGTACAGACGGATCTCGTTAGTCAAGATATAGAAGACGGTTGTACAGACGGATCTCGTTAGTCTAGATATAGAAGACGTTTGTCCAACGCCGTATCCCGTTAGTCTAGATATAGAAGACGGTTGTACAGACGGGTCTCGTTAGTCTAGATATAGATGACGGTTGTACAGACGGATCTCATTAGTCTAGATATAGAAGACGGTTGTACAGATGGATCTCGTTAGTCTAGATATAGAAGACGGTTGTACAGACGGATCTCGTTAGTCTAGATATAGAAGACGGTTGTACAGACGGATCTCGTTAGTCTAGATATAGAAGACGGTTGTACAGACGGATCTCGTTAGTCTAGATATAGAAGACGGTTGTACAGACGGATCTCGTTAGTCTAGATATAGAAGAGGGTTGTATAACGAGAGATCTCGTTAGTCTAGATATAGAAGACGGTTGTACAGACGGGTCTCGTTAGTCTAGATATAGATGACGGTTGTACAGACGGATCTCATTAGTCTAGATATAGAAGACGGTTGTACAGATGGATCTCGTTAGTCTAGATATAGAAGACGGTTGTACAGACGGGTCTCGTTAGTCTAGATATAGATGACGGTTGTACAGACGGATCTCCTTAGTCTAGATATAGAAGACGGTTGTACAGATGGATCTCGTTAGTCTAGATATAGAAGGCGGTTGTACAGACGGATCTCGTTAGTCTAGATATAGAAGACGGTTGTATAACGAGAGATCTCGTTAGTCTAGATATAGAAGACGGTTGTACAGACGGATCCCGTTAGTCTAGATATAGAAGACGGTTGTATAACGAGAGATATCGTTAGTCTAGATATAGAAGACGGTTGTACAGACGGATCTCGTTAGTCTAGATATAGAAGACGGTTGTACAGACGGATCTCGTTAGTCTAGATATAGAAGACGGTTGTACAGACGGATCTCGTTAGTCTAGATATAGAAGACGTTTGTCCAACGACGTATCCCGTTAGTCTAGATATAGAAGACGGTTGTATAACGAGAGATCTCGTTAGTCTAGATATAGAAGACGGTTGTACAGACGGATCTCGTTAGTCTAGATATAGAAGACGGTTGTACAGACGGATCTCGTTAGTCTAGATATAGAAGACGGTTGTTCAGACGGATCTCGTTAGTCTAGATATAGAAAACGGTTGTACAGACGGATCTCGTTAGTCTAGATATAGAAGACGGTTGTACAGACGGATCTCGTTAGTCTAGATATAGAAGACGTTTGTCCAACGTCGTATCCCGTTAGTCTAGATATAGAAGACGGTTGTACAGACGGATCTCGTTAGTCTCGATATAGAAAACGGTTGTACAGACGGATCGCGTTAGTCTAGATATAGAAGATGGTTGTACAACGACGTATCTCGTTAGTCTAGATATAGAAGGCGGTTGTACAGACGGATCTCGTTAGTCTAGATATAGAAGACGGTTGTACAGACGGATCTCATTAGTCTAGATATAGAAGACGGTTGTACAGACGGATCTCGTTAGTCTAGATATAGAAGACGGTTGTGCAGACGGATCTCGTTAGTCTAGATATAGAAGACGGTTGTACAGACGGATCTCGTTAGTCTAGATATAGAAGACGGTTGTACAGACGGATCTCGTTAGTCTAGATATAGAAGACGGTTGTACAGACGGATCTCGTTAGTCTAGATATAGAAGAGGGTTGTATAACGAGAGATCTCGTTAGTCTAGATATAGAAGACGGTTGTACAGACGGGTCTCGTTAGTCTAGATATAGATGACGGTTGTACAGACGGATCTCATTAGTCTAGATATAGAAGACGGTTGTACAGATGGATCTCGTTAGTCTAGATATAGAAGACGGTTGTACAGACGGGTCTCGTTAGTCTAGATATAGATGACGGTTGTACAGACGGATCTCCTTAGTCTAGATATAGAAGACGGTTGTACAGATGGATCTCGTTAGTCTAGATATAGAAGGCGGTTGTACAGACGGATCTCGTTAGTCTAGATATAGAAGACGGTTGTATAACGAGAGATCTCGTTAGTCTAGATATAGAAGACGGTTGTACAGACGGATCCCGTTAGTCTAGATATAGAAGACGGTTGTATAACGAGAGATATCGTTAGTCTAGATATAGAAGACGGTTGTACAGACGGATCTCGTTAGTCTAGATATAGAAGACGGTTGTACAGACGGATCTCGTTAGTCTAGATATAGAAGAGGGTTGTATAACGAGAGATCTCGTTAGTCTAGATATAGAAGACGGTTGTACAGACGGGTCTCGTTAGTCTAGATATAGATGACGGTTGTACAGACGGATCTCATTAGTCTAGATATAGAAGACGGTTGTTCAGACGGATCTCGTTAGTCTAGATATAGAAAACGGTTGTACAGACGGATCTCGTTAGTCTAGATATAGAAGACGGTTGTACAGACGGATCTCGTTAGTCTAGATATAGAAGACGTTTGTCCAACGTCGTATCCCGTTAGTCTAGATATAGAAGACGGTTGTACAGACGGATCTCGTTAGTCTAGATATAGAAGACGTTTGTCCAACGTCGTATCCCGTTAGTCTAGATATAGAAGACGGTTGTACAGACGGATCTCGTTAGTCTCGATATAGAAAACGGTTGTACAGACGGATCGCGTTAGTCTAGATATAGAAGATGGTTGTACAACGACGTATCTCGTTAGTCTAGATATAGAAGGCGGTTGTACAGACGGATCTCGTTAGTCTAGATATAGAAGACGGTTGTACAGACGGATCTCGTTAGTCTAGATATTGAAGACGTTTGTCCAACGACGTACCTCGTTAGTCTAGATATAGAAAACGGTTGTACAGACGGATCTCGTTAGTCTAGATATAGAAGACGGTTGTACAGACGGATCTCGTTAGTCTAGATATAGAAGACGGTTGTACAGACGGATCTCGATTGTCTAGATATAGAAGACGGTTGTATAACGAGAGATCTCGTTAGTCTAGATATAGAAGACGGTTGTACAGACGGATCCCGTTAGTCTAGATATAGAAGACGGTTGTACAGACGGATCTCGTTAGTCTAGATATTGAAGACGTTTGTCCAACGACGTACCTCGTTAGTCTAGATATAGAAAACGGTTGTACAGACGGATCTCGTTAGTCTAGATATAGAAGACGGTTGTACAGACGGATCTCGTTAGTCTAGATATAGAAGACGGTTGTATAACGAGAGATCTCGTTAGTCTAGATATAGAAGACGGTTGTACAGACGGATCCCGTTAGTCTAGATATAGAAGACGGTTGTACAGACGGATCTCGTTAGTCTAGATATTGAAGACGTTTGTCCAACGACGTACCTCGTTAGTCTAGATATAGAAAACGGTTGTACAGACGGATCTCGTTAGTCTAGATATAGAAGACGGTTGTACAGACGGATCTCGTTAGTCTAGATATAGAAGACGGTTGTATAACGAGAGATCTCGTTAGTCTAGATATAGAAGACGGTTGTACAGACGGATCTCGTTAGTCTAGATATAGAAGACGGTTGTACAGACGGATCTCGTTAGTCTAGATATAGAAGACGGTTGTACAGACGGGTCTCGTTAGTCTAGATATAGATGACGGTTGTACAGACGGATCTCCTTAGTCTAGATATAGAAGACGGTTGTACAGATGGATCTCGTTAGTCTAGATATAGAAGACGGTTGTACAGACGGATCTCGTTAGTCTAGATATAGAAGACGGTTGTATAACGAGAGATCTCGTTAGTCTAGATATAGAAGACGGTTGTACAGACGGATCCCGTTAGTCTAGATATAGAAGACGGTTGTATAACGAGAGATATCGTTAGTCTAGATATAGAAGACGGTTGTACCGACGGATCTCGTTAGTCTAGATATAGAAGACGGTTGTACAGACGGATCTCGTTAGTCTAGATATAGAAGACGTTTGTCCAACGACGTATCCCGTTAGTCTAGATATAGAAGACGGTTGTATAACGAGAGATCTCGTTAGTCTAGATATAGAAGACGGTTGTACAGACGGATCTCGTTAGTCTAGATATAGAAGACGGTTGTACAGACGGATCTCGTTAGTCAAGATATAGAAGACGGTTGTACAGACGGATCTCGTTAGTCTAGATATAGAAGACGTTTGTCCAACGCCGTATCCCGTTAGTCTAGATATAGAAGACGGTTGTACAGACGGGTCTCGTTAGTCTAGATATAGATGACGGTTGTACAGACGGATCTCATTAGTCTAGATATAGAAGACGGTTGTACAGATGGATCTCGTTAGTCTAGATATAGAAGACGGTTGAACAGACGGATCTCGTTAGTCTAGATATAGAAGACGGTTGTACAGACGGATCTCGTTAGTCTAGATATAGAAGACGGTTGTACAGACGGATCTCGTTAGTCTAGATATAGAAGACGGTTGTACAGACGGATCTCGTTAGTCTAGATATAGAAGAGGGTTGTATAACGAGAGATCTCGTTAGTCTAGATATAGAAGACGGTTGTACAGACGGGTCTCGTTAGTCTAGATATAGATGACGGTTGTACAGACGGATCTCATTAGTCTAGATATAGAAGACGGTTGTACAGATGGATCTCGTTAGTCTAGATATAGAAGACGGTTGTACAGACGGGTCTCGTTAGTCTAGATATAGATGACGGTTGTACAGACGGATCTCCTTAGTCTAGATATAGAAGACGGTTGTACAGATGGATCTCGTTAGTCTAGATATAGAAGGCGGTTGTACAGACGGATCTCGTTAGTCTAGATATAGAAGACGGTTGTATAACGAGATATCTCGTTAGTCTAGATATAGAAGACGGTTGTACAGACGGATCCCGTTAGTCTGGATATAGAAGACGGTTGTATAACGAGAGATATCGTTAGTCTAGATATAGAAGACGGTTGTACAGACGGATCTCGTTAGTCTAGATATAGAAGACGGTTGTACAGACGGATCTCGTTAGTCTAGATATAGAAGACGGTTGTACAGACGGATCTCGTTAGTCTAGATATAGAAGACGTTTGTCCAACGACGTATCCCGTTAGTCTAGATATAGAAGACGGTTGTATAACGAGAGATCTCGTTAGTCTAGATATAGAAGACGGTTGTACAGACGGATCTCGTTAGTCTAGATATAGAAGACGGTTGTATAACGAGAGATCTCGTTAGTCTAGATATAGAAGACGGTTGTACAGACGGATCTCGTTAGTCTAGATATAGAAGACGGTTGTACAGACGGATCTCGTTAGTCTAGATATAGAAGACGGTTGTACAGACGGGTCTCGTTAGTCTAGATATAGATGACGGTTGTACAGACGGATCTCCTTAGTCTAGATATAGAAGACGGTTGTACAGATGGATCTCGTTAGTCTAGATATAGAAGACGGTTGTACAGACGGATCTCGTTAGTCTAGATATAGAAGACGGTTGTATAACGAGAGATCTCGTTAGTCTAGATATAGAAGACGGTTGTACAGACGGATCCCGTTAGTCTAGATATAGAAGACGGTTGTATAACGAGAGATATCGTTAGTCTAGATATAGAAGACGGTTATACAGACGGATCTCGTTAGTCTAGATATAGAAGACGGTTGTACAGACGGATCTCGTTAGTCTAGATATAGAAGACGTTTGTCCAACGACGTATCCCGTTAGTCTAGATATAGAAGACGGTTGTATAACGAGAGATCTCGTTAGTCTAGATATAGAAGACGGTTGTACAGACGGATCTCGTTAGTCTAGATATAGAAGACGGTTGTACAGACGGATCTCGTTTGTCTAGATATAGAAGACGGTTGTATAACGAGAGATCTCGTTAGTCTATATATAGAAGACGGTTGTACAGACGGATCCCGTTAGTCTAGATATAGAAGACGGTTGTACAGACGGATCTCGTTAGTCTAGATATAGAAGACGGTTGTACAGACGGATCCCGTTAGTCTAGATATAGAAGACGGTTGTACAGACGGATCTCGTTAGTCTAGATATAGAAGACGGTTGTACAGACGGATCCCGTTAGTCTAGATATAGAAGACGGTTGTACAGACGGATCCCGTTAGTTTAGATATAGAAGACGGTTGTACAGACGGATCTCGTTAGTCTAGATATAGAAGACGGTTGTACAGACGGATCTCGTTAGTCTAGATATAGAAGACGGTTGTATAACGAGAGATCTCGTTAGTCTAGATATAGAAGACGGTTGTACAGACGGATCTCGTTAGTCTAGATATAGAAGACGGTTGTACAGACGGATCTCATTAGTCTAGATATAGAAGACGGTTGTACAGACGGATCTCGTTAGTCTAGATATAGAAGACGGTTGTACAGACGGATCCCGTTAGTCTAGATATAGAAGACGGTTGTACAGACGGATCTCGTTAGTCTAGATATTGAAGACGTTTGTCCAACGACGTACCTCGTTAGTCTAGATATAGAAAACGGTTGTACAGACGGTTCTCGTTAGTCTAGATATAGAAGACGGTTGTACAGACGGATCTCGTTTGTCTAGATATAGAAGACGGTTGTATAACGAGAGATCTCGTTAGTCTATATATAGAAGACGGTTGTACAGACGGATCCCGTTAGTCTAGATATAGAAGACGGTTGTACAGACGGATCTCGTTAGTCTAGATATTGAAGACGTTTGTCCAACGACGTACCTCGTTAGTCTAGATATAGAAAACGGTTGTACAGACGGATCTCGTTAGTCTAGATATAGAAGACGGTTGTACAGACGGATCTCGTTAGTCTAGATATAGAAGACGGTTGTATAACGAGAGATCTCGTTAGTCTAGATATAGAAGACGGTTGTACAGACGGATCCCGTTAGTCTAGATATAGAAGACGGTTGTCCAGACGGATCTCGTTAGTCTAGATATTGAAGACGTTTGTCCAACGACGTACCTCGTTAGTCTAGATATAGAAAACGGTTGTACAGACGGATCTCGTTAGTCTAGATATAGAAGACGGTTGTACAGACGGATCTCGTTAGTCTAGATATAGAAGACGGTTGTATAACGAGAGATCTCGTTAGTCTAGATATAGAAGACGGTTGTACAGACGGATCTCGTTAGTCTAGATATAGAAGACGGTTGTACAGACGGATCTCGTTAGTCTAGATATAGAAGACGGTTGTACAGACGGGTCTCGTTAGTCTAGATATAGATAACGGTTGTACAGACGGATCTCCTTAGTCTAGATATAGAAGACGGTTGTACAGATGGATCTCGTTAGTCTAGATATAGAAGACGGTTGTACAGACGGATCTCGTTAGTCTAGATATAGAAGACGGTTGTATAACGAGAGATCTCGTTAGTCTAGATATAGAAGACGGTTGTACAGACGGATCTCGTCAGTCTAGATATAGAAGACGGTTGTACAGACGGATCTCGTTAGTCTAGATATAGAAGACGTTTGTCCAACGACGTATCCCGTTAGTCTAGATATAGAAGACGGTTGTATAACGAGAGATCTCGTTAGTCTAGATATAGAAGACGGTTGTACAGACGGATCTCGTTAGTCTAGATATAGAAGACGGTTGTACAGACGGATCTCGTTAGTCTAGATATAGAAGACGGTTGTACAGACGGATCTCGTTAGTCAAGATATAGAAGACGGTTGTACAGACGGATCTCGTTAGTCTAGATATAGAAGACGTTTGTCCAACGCCGTATCCCGTTAGTCTAGATATAGAAGACGGTTGTACAGACGGATCTCATTAGTCTAGATATAGAAGACGGTTGTACAGATGGATCTCGTTAGTCTAGATATAGAAGACGGTTGTACAGACGGATCTCGTTAGTCTAGATATAGAAGACGGTTGTACAGACGGATCTCGTTAGTCTAGATATAGAAGACGGTTGTACAGACGGATCTCGTTAGTCTAGATATAGAAGACGGTTGTACAGACGGATCTCGTTAGTCTAGATATAGAAGAGGGTTGTATAACGAGAGATCTCGTTAGTCTAGATATAGAAGACGGTTGTACAGACGGGTCTCGTTAGTCTAGATATAGATGACGGTTGTACAGACGGATCTCATTAGTCTAGATATAGAAGACGGTTGTACAGATGGATCTCGTTAGTCTAGATATAGAAGACGGTTGTACAGACGGGTCTCGTTAGTCTAGATATAGATGACGGTTGTACAGACGGATCTCCTTAGTCTAGATATAGAAGACGGTTGTACAGATGGATCTCGTTAGTCTAGATATAGAAGGCGGTTGTACAGACGGATCTCGTTAGTCTAGATATAGAAGACGGTTGTATAACGAGAGATCTCGTTAGTCTAGATATAGAAGACGGTTGTACAGACGGATCCCGTTAGTCTAGATATAGAAGACGGTTGTATAACGAGAGATATCGTTAGTCTAGATATAGAAGACGGTTGTACAGACGGATCTCGTTAGTCTAGATATAGAAGACGGTTGTACAGACGGATCTCGTTAGTCTAGATATAGAAGACGGTTGTACAGACGGATCTCGTTAGTCTAGATATAGAAGACGTTTGTCCAACGACGTATCCCGTTAGTCTAGATATAGAAGACGGTTGTATAACGAGAGATCTCGTTAGTCTAGATATAGAAGACGGTTGTACAGACGGATCTCGTTAGTCTAGATATAGAAGACGGTTGTACAGACGGATCTCGTTAGTCTAGATATAGAAGACGGTTGTTCAGACGGATCTCGTTAGTCTAGATATAGAAAACGGTTGTACAGACGGATCTCGTTAGTCTAGATATAGAAGACGGTTGTACAGACGGATCTCGTTAGTCTAGATATAGAAGACGTTTGTCCAACGTCGTATCCCGTTAGTCTAGATATAGAAGACGGTTGTACAGACGGATCTCGTTAGTCTCGATATAGAAAACGGTTGTACAGACGGATCGCGTTAGTCTAGATATAGAAGATGGTTGTACAACGACGTATCTCGTTAGTCTAGATATAGAAGGCGGTTGTACAGACGGATCTCGTTAGTCTAGATATAGAAGACGGTTGTACAGACGGATCTCATTAGTCTAGATATAGAAGACGGTTGTACAGACGGATCTCGTTAGTCTAGATATAGAAGACGGTTGTGCAGACGGATCTCGTTAGTCTAGATATAGAAGACGGTTGTACAGACGGATCTCGTTAGTCTAGATATAGAAGACGGTTGTACAGACGGATCTCGTTAGTCTAGATATAGAAGACGGTTGTACAGACGGATCTCGTTAGTCTAGATATAGAAGAGGGTTGTATAACGAGAGATCTCGTTAGTCTAGATATAGAAGACGGTTGTACAGACGGGTCTCGTTAGTCTAGATATAGATGACGGTTGTACAGACGGATCTCATTAGTCTAGATATAGAAGACGGTTGTACAGATGGATCTCGTTAGTCTAGATATAGAAGACGGTTGTACAGACGGGTCTCGTTAGTCTAGATATAGATGACGGTTGTACAGACGGATCTCCTTAGTCTAGATATAGAAGACGGTTGTACAGATGGATCTCGTTAGTCTAGATATAGAAGGCGGTTGTACAGACGGATCTCGTTAGTCTAGATATAGAAGACGGTTGTATAACGAGAGATCTCGTTAGTCTAGATATAGAAGACGGTTGTACAGACGGATCCCGTTAGTCTAGATATAGATGACGGTTGTACAGACGGATCTCCTTAGTCTAGATATAGAAGACGGTTGTACAGATGGATCTCGTTAGTCTAGATATAGAAGACGGTTGTACAGACGGATCTCGTTAGTCTAGATATAGAAGACGGTTGTATAACGAGAGATCTCGTTAGTCTAGATATAGAAGACGGTTGTACAGACGGATCCCGTTAGTCTAGATATAGAAGACGGTTGTATAACGAGAGATATCGTTAGTCTAGATATAGAAGACGGTTATACAGACGGATCTCGTTAGTCTAGATATAGAAGACGGTTGTACAGACGGATCTCGTTAGTCTAGATATAGAAGACGTTTGTCCAACGACGTATCCCGTTAGTCTAGATATAGAAGACGGTTGTATAACGAGAGATCTCGTTAGTCTAGATATAGAAGACGGTTGTACAGACGGATCTCGTTAGTCTAGATATAGAAGACGGTTGTACAGACGGATCTCGTTTGTCTAGATATAGAAGACGGTTGTATAACGAGAGATCTCGTTAGTCTATATATAGAAGACGGTTGTACAGACGGATCCCGTTAGTCTAGATATAGAAGACGGTTGTACAGACGGATCTCGTTAGTCTAGATATAGAAGACGGTTGTACAGACGGATCCCGTTAGTCTAGATATAGAAGACGGTTGTACAGACGGATCTCGTTAGTCTAGATATAGAAGACGGTTGTACAGACGGATCCCGTTAGTCTAGATATAGAAGACGGTTGTACAGACGGATCCCGTTAGTTTAGATATAGAAGACGGTTGTACAGACGGATCTCGTTAGTCTAGATATAGAAGACGGTTGTACAGACGGATCTCGTTAGTCTAGATATAGAAGACGGTTGTATAACGAGAGATCTCGTTAGTCTAGATATAGAAGACGGTTGTACAGACGGATCTCGTTAGTCTAGATATAGAAGACGGTTGTACAGACGGATCTCATTAGTCTAGATATAGAAGACGGTTGTACAGACGGATCTCGTTAGTCTAGATATAGAAGACGGTTGTACAGACGGATCCCGTTAGTCTAGATATAGAAGACGGTTGTACAGACGGATCTCGTTAGTCTAGATATTGAAGACGTTTGTCCAACGACGTACCTCGTTAGTCTAGATATAGAAAACGGTTGTACAGACGGTTCTCGTTAGTCTAGATATAGAAGACGGTTGTACAGACGGATCTCGTTTGTCTAGATATAGAAGACGGTTGTATAACGAGAGATCTCGTTAGTCTATATATAGAAGACGGTTGTACAGACGGATCCCGTTAGTCTAGATATAGAAGACGGTTGTACAGACGGATCTCGTTAGTCTAGATATTGAACACGTTTGTCCAACGACGTACCTCGTTAGTCTAGATATAGAAAACGGTTGTACAGACGGATCTCGTTAGTCTAGATATAGAAGACGGTTGTACAGACGGATCTCGTTAGTCTAGATATAGAAGACGGTTGTATAACGAGAGATCTCGTTAGTCTAGATATAGAAGACGGTTGTACAGACGGATCCCGTTAGTCTAGATATAGAAGACGGTTGTACAGACGGATCTCGTTAGTCTAGATATTGAAGACGTTTGTCCAACGACGTACCTCGTTAGTCTAGATATAGAAAACGGTTGTACAGACGGATCTCGTTAGTCTAGATATAGAAGACGGTTGTACAGACGGATCTCGTTAGTCTAGATATAGAAGACGGTTGTATAACGAGAGATCTCGTTAGTCTAGATATAGAAGACGGTTGTACAGACGGATCTCGTTAGTCTAGATATAGAAGACGGTTGTACAGACGGATCTCGTTAGTCTAGATATAGAAGACGGTTGTACAGACGGGTCTCGTTAGTCTAGATATAGATAACGGTTGTACAGACGGATCTCCTTAGTCTAGATATAGAAGACGGTTGTACAGATGGATCTCGTTAGTCTAGATATAGAAGACGGTTGTACAGACGGATCTCGTTAGTCTAGATATAGAAGACGGTTGTATAACGAGAGATCTCGTTAGTCTAGATATAGAAGACGGTTGTACAGACGGATCTCGTCAGTCTAGATATAGAAGACGGTTGTACAGACGGATCTCGTTAGTCTAGATATAGAAGACGTTTGTCCAACGACGTATCCCGTTAGTCTAGATATAGAAGACGGTTGTATAACGAGAGATCTCGTTAGTCTAGATATAGAAGACGGTTGTACAGACGGATCTCGTTAGTCTAGATATAGAAGACGGTTGTACAGACGGATCTCGTTAGTCTAGATATAGAAGACGGTTGTACAGACGGATCTCGTTAGTCAAGATATAGAAGACGGTTGTACAGACGGATCTCGTTAGTCTAGATATAGAAGACGTTTGTCCAACGCCGTATCCCGTTAGTCTAGATATAGAAGACGGTTGTACAGACGGGTCTCGTTAGTCTAGATATAGATGACGGTTGTACAGACGGATCTCATTAGTCTAGATATAGAAGACGGTTGTACAGATGGATCTCGTTAGTCTAGATATAGAAGACGGTTGTACAGACGGATCTCGTTAGTCTAGATATAGAAGACGGTTGTACAGACGGATCTCGTTAGTCTAGATATAGAAGACGGTTGTACAGACGGATCTCGTTAGTCTAGATATAGAAGACGGTTGTACAGACGGATCTCGTTAGTCTAGATATAGAAGAGGGTTGTATAACGAGAGATCTCGTTAGTCTAGATATAGAAGACGGTTGTACAGACGGGTCTCGTTAGTCTAGATATAGATGACGGTTGTACAGACGGATCTCATTAGTCTAGATATAGAAGACGGTTGTACAGATGGATCTCGTTAGTCTAGATATAGAAGACGGTTGTACAGACGGGTCTCGTTAGTCTAGATATAGATGACGGTTGTACAGACGGATCTCCTTAGTCTAGATATAGAAGACGGTTGTACAGATGGATCTCGTTAGTCTAGATATAGAAGGCGGTTGTACAGACGGATCTCGTTAGTCTAGATATAGAAGACGGTTGTATAACGAGAGATCTCGTTAGTCTAGATATAGAAGACGGTTGTACAGACGGATCCCGTTAGTCTAGATATAGAAGACGGTTGTATAACGAGAGATATCGTTAGTCTAGATATAGAAGACGGTTGTACAGACGGATCTCGTTAGTCTAGATATAGAAGACGGTTGTACAGACGGATCTCGTTAGTCTAGATATAGAAGACGGTTGTACAGACGGATCTCGTTAGTCTAGATATAGAAGACGTTTGTCCAACGACGTATCCCGTTAGTCTAGATATAGAAGACGGTTGTATAACGAGAGATCTCGTTAGTCTAGATATAGAAGACGGTTGTACAGACGGATCTCGTTAGTCTAGATATAGAAGACGGTTGTACAGACGGATCTCGTTAGTCTAGATATAGAAGACGGTTGTTCAGACGGATCTCGTTAGTCTAGATATAGAAAACGGTTGTACAGACGGATCTCGTTAGTCTAGATATAGAAGACGGTTGTACAGACGGATCTCGTTAGTCTAGATATAGAAGACGTTTGTCCAACGTCGTATCCCGTTAGTCTAGATATAGAAGACGGTTGTACAGACGGATCTCGTTAGTCTCGATATAGAAAACGGTTGTACAGACGGATCGCGTTAGTCTAGATATAGAAGATGGTTGTACAACGACGTATCTCGTTAGTCTAGATATAGAAGGCGGTTGTACAGACGGATCTCGTTAGTCTAGATATAGAAGACGGTTGTACAGACGGATCTCATTAGTCTAGATATAGAAGACGGTTGTACAGACGGATCTCGTTAGTCTAGATATAGAAGACGGTTGTGCAGACGGATCTCGTTAGTCTAGATATAGAAGACGGTTGTACAGACGGATCTCGTTAGTCTAGATATAGAAGACGGTTGTACAGACGGATCTCGTTAGTCTAGATATAGAAGACGGTTGTACAGACGGATCTCGTTAGTCTAGATATAGAAGAGGGTTGTATAACGAGAGATCTCGTTAGTCTAGATATAGAAGACGGTTGTACAGACGGGTCTCGTTAGTCTAGATATAGATGACGGTTGTACAGACGGATCTCATTAGTCTAGATATAGAAGACGGTTGTACAGATGGATCTCGTTAGTCTAGATATAGAAGACGGTTGTACAGACGGGTCTCGTTAGTCTAGATATAGATGACGGTTGTACAGACGGATCTCCTTAGTCTAGATATAGAAGACGGTTGTACAGATGGATCTCGTTAGTCTAGATATAGAAGGCGGTTGTACAGACGGATCTCGTTAGTCTAGATATAGAAGACGGTTGTATAACGAGAGATCTCGTTAGTCTAGATATAGAAGACGGTTGTACAGACGGATCCCGTTAGTCTAGATATAGAAGACGGTTGTATAACGAGAGATATCGTTAGTCTAGATATAGAAGACGGTTGTACAGACGGATCTCGTTAGTCTAGATATAGAAGACGGTTGTACAGACGGATCTCGTTAGTCTAGATATAGAAGAGGGTTGTATAACGAGAGATCTCGTTAGTCTAGATATAGAAGACGGTTGTACAGACGGGTCTCGTTAGTCTAGATATAGATGACGGTTGTACAGACGGATCTCATTAGTCTAGATATAGAAGACGGTTGTTCAGACGGATCTCGTTAGTCTAGATATAGAAAACTTTTGTACAGACGGATCTCGTTAGTCTAGATATAGAAGACGGTTGTACAGACGGATCTCGTTAGTCTAGATATAGAAGACGTTTGTCCAACGTCGTATCCCGTTAGTCTAGATATAGAAGACGGTTGTACAGACGGATCTCGTTAGTCTCGATATAGAAAACGGTTGTACAGACGGATCGCGTTAGTCTAGATATAGAAGATGGTTGTACAACGACGTATCTCGTTAGTCTAGATATAGAAGGCGGTTGTACAGACGGATCTCGTTAGTCTAGATATAGAAGACGGTTGTACAGACGGATCTCGTTAGTCTAGATATTGAAGACGTTTGTCCAACGACGTACCTCGTTAGTCTAGATATAGAAAACGGTTGTACAGACGGATCTCGTTAGTCTAGATATAGAAGACGGTTGTACAGACGGATCTCGTTAGTCTAGATATAGAAGACGGTTGTACAGACGGATCTCGATTGTCTAGATATAGAAGACGGTTGTATAACGAGAGATCTCGTTAGTCTAGATATAGAAGACGGTTGTACAGACGGATCCCGTTAGTCTAGATATAGAAGACGGTTGTACAGACGGATCTCGTTAGTCTAGATATAGAAGACGGTTGTACAGACGGATCTCGTTAGTCTAGATATAGAAGACGGTTGTACAGACGGGTCTCGTTAGTCTAGATATAGATAACGGTTGTACAGACGGATCTCCTTAGTCTAGATATAGAAGACGGTTGTACAGATGGATCTCGTTAGTCTAGATATAGAAGACGGTTGTACAGACGGATCTCGTTAGTCTAGATATAGAAGACGGTTGTATAACGAGAGATCTCGTTAGTCTAGATATAGAAGACGGTTGTACAGACGGATCCCGTTAGTCTAGATAT
The DNA here is from genome assembly GCA_960531205.1 of Andrena bicolor. Taxonomy (NCBI): domain Eukaryota; kingdom Metazoa; phylum Arthropoda; class Insecta; order Hymenoptera; family Andrenidae; genus Andrena; species Andrena bicolor. The sequence continues at coordinate 3,445,592 of CAUIJW010000306.1, read as the reverse complement.
AGAAGACTGTTGTATAACGAGAGATATCGTTAGTCTAGATATAGAAGACGGTTGTACAGACGGATCTCGTTAGTCTAGATATAGAAGACGTTTGTCCAACGACGTATCCCGTTAGTCTAGATATAGAAGACGGTTGTATAACGAGAGATCTCGTTAGTCTAGATATAGAAGACGGTTGTACAGACGGATCTCGTTAGTCTAGATATAGAAGACGGTTGTACAGACGGATCTCGTTAGTCAAGATATAGAAGACGGTTGTACAGACGGATCTCGTTAGTCTAGATATAGAAGACGTTTGTCCAACGCCGTATCCCGTTAGTCTAGATATAGAAGACGGTTGTACAGACGGGTCTCGTTAGTCTAGATATAGATGACGGTTGTACAGACGGATCTCATTAGTCTAGATATAGAAGACGGTTGTACAGATGGATCTCGTTAGTCTAGATATAGAAGACGGTTGTACAGACGGATCTCGTTAGTCTAGATATAGAAGACGGTTGTACAGACGGATCTCGTTAGTCTAGATATAGAAGACGGTTGTACAGACGGATCTCGTTAGTCTAGATATAGAAGAGGGTTGTATAACGAGAGATCTCGTTAGTCTAGATATAGAAGACGGTTGTACAGACGGGTCTCGTTAGTCTAGATATAGATGACGGTTGTACAGACGGATCTCATTAGTCTAGATATAGAAGACGGTTGTACAGATGGATCTCGTTAGTCTAGATATAGAAGACGGTTGTACAGACGGGTCTCGTTAGTCTAGATATAGATGACGGTTGTACAGACGGATCTCCTTAGTCTAGATATAGAAGACGGTTGTACAGATGGATCTCGTTAGTCTAGATATAGAAGGCGGTTGTACAGACGGATCTCGTTAGTCTAGATATAGAAGACGGTTGTATAACGAGAGATCTCGTTAGTCTAGATATAGAAGACGGTTGTACAGACGGATCCCGTTAGTCTAGATATAGAAGACGGTTGTATAACGAGAGATATCGTTAGTCTAGATATAGAAGACGGTTGTACAGACGGATCTCGTTAGTCTAGATATAGAAGACGGTTGTACAGACGGATCTCGTTAGTCTAGATATAGAAGAGGGTTGTATAACGAGAGATCTCGTTAGTCTAGATATAGAAGACGGTTGTACAGACGGGTCTCGTTAGTCTAGATATAGATGACGGTTGTACAGACGGATCTCATTAGTCTAGATATAGAAGACGGTTGTTCAGACGGATCTCGTTAGTCTAGATATAGAAAACTTTTGTACAGACGGATCTCGTTAGTCTAGATATAGAAGACGGTTGTACAGACGGATCTCGTTAGTCTAGATATAGAAGACGTTTGTCCAACGTCGTATCCCGTTAGTCTAGATATAGAAGACGGTTGTACAGACGGATCTCGTTAGTCTCGATATAGAAAACGGTTGTACAGACGGATCGCGTTAGTCTAGATATAGAAGATGGTTGTACAACGACGTATCTCGTTAGTCTAGATATAGAAGGCGGTTGTACAGACGGATCTCGTTAGTCTAGATATAGAAGACGGTTGTACAGACGGATCTCGTTAGTCTAGATATTGAAGACGTTTGTCCAACGACGTACCTCGTTAGTCTAGATATAGAAAACGGTTGTACAGACGGATCTCGTTAGTCTAGATATAGAAGACGGTTGTACAGACGGATCTCGTTAGTCTAGATATAGAAGACGGTTGTACAGACGGATCTCGATTGTCTAGATATAGAAGACGGTTGTATAACGAGAGATCTCGTTAGTCTAGATATAGAAGACGGTTGTACAGACGGATCCCGTTAGTCTAGATATAGAAGACGGTTGTACAGACGGATCTCGTTAGTCTAGATATAGAAGACGGTTGTACAGACGGATCTCGTTAGTCTAGATATAGAAGACGGTTGTACAGACGGGTCTCGTTAGTCTAGATATAGATAACGGTTGTACAGACGGATCTCCTTAGTCTAGATATAGAAGACGGTTGTACAGATGGATCTCGTTAGTCTAGATATAGAAGACGGTTGTACAGACGGATCTCGTTAGTCTAGATATAGAAGACGGTTGTATAACGAGAGATCTCGTTAGTCTAGATATAGAAGACGGTTGTACAGACGGATCCCGTTAGTCTAGATATAGAAGACTGTTGTATAACGAGAGATATCGTTAGTCTAGATATAGAAGACGGTTGTACAGACGGATCTCGTTAGTCTAGATATAGAAGACGTTTGTCCAACGACGTATCCCGTTAGTCTAGATATAGAAGACGGTTGTATAACGAGAGATCTCGTTAGTCTAGATATAGAAGACGGTTGTACAGACGGATCTCGTTAGTCTAGATATAGAAGACGGTTGTACAGACGGATCTCGTTAGTCAAGATATAGAAGACGGTTGTACAGACGGATCTCGTTAGTCTAGATATAGAAGACGTTTGTCCAACGCCGTATCCCGTTAGTCTAGATATAGAAGACGGTTGTACAGACGGGTCTCGTTAGTCTAGATATAGATGACGGTTGTACAGACGGATCTCATTAGTCTAGATATAGAAGACGGTTGTACAGATGGATCTCGTTAGTCTAGATATAGAAGACGGTTGTACAGACGGATCTCGTTAGTCTAGATATAGAAGACGGTTGTACAGACGGATCTCGTTAGTCTAGATATAGAAGACGGTTGTACAGACGGATCTCGTTAGTCTAGATATAGAAGACGGTTGTACAGACGGATCTCGTTAGTCTAGATATAGAAGAGGGTTGTATAACGAGAGATCTCGTTAGTCTAGATATAGAAGACGGTTGTACAGACGGGTCTCGTTAGTCTAGATATAGATGACGGTTGTACAGACGGATCTCATTAGTCTAGATATAGAAGACGGTTGTACAGATGGATCTCGTTAGTCTAGATATAGAAGACGGTTGTACAGACGGGTCTCGTTAGTCTAGATATAGATGACGGTTGTACAGACGGATCTCCTTAGTCTAGATATAGAAGACGGTTGTACAGATGGATCTCGTTAGTCTAGATATAGAAGGCGGTTGTACAGACGGATCTCGTTAGTCTAGATATAGAAGACGGTTGTATAACGAGAGATCTCGTTAGTCTAGATATAGAAGACGGTTGTACAGACGGATCCCGTTAGTCTAGATATAGAAGACGGTTGTATAACGAGAGATATCGTTAGTCTAGATATAGAAGACGGTTGTACAGACGGATCTCGTTAGTCTAGATATAGAAGACGGTTGTACAGACGGATCTCGTTAGTCTAGATATAGAAGACGGTTGTACAGACGGATCTCGTTAGTCTAGATATAGAAGACGTTTGTCCAACGACGTATCCCGTTAGTCTAGATATAGAAGACGGTTGTATAACGAGAGATCTCGTTAGTCTAGATATAGAAGACGGTTGTACAGACGGATCTCGTTAGTCTAGATATAGAAGACGGTTGTACAGACGGATCTCGTTAGTCTAGATATAGAAGACGGTTGTTCAGACGGATCTCGTTAGTCTAGATATAGAAAACGGTTGTACAGACGGATCTCGTTAGTCTAGATATAGAAGACGGTTGTACAGACGGATCTCGTTAGTCTAGATATAGAAGACGTTTGTCCAACGTCGTATCCCGTTAGTCTAGATATAGAAGACGGTTGTACAGACGGATCTCGTTAGTCTCGATATAGAAAACGGTTGTACAGACGGATCGCGTTAGTCTAGATATAGAAGATGGTTGTACAACGACGTATCTCGTTAGTCTAGATATAGAAGGCGGTTGTACAGACGGATCTCGTTAGTCTAGATATAGAAGACGGTTGTACAGACGGATCTCATTAGTCTAGATATAGAAGACGGTTGTACAGACGGATCTCGTTAGTCTAGATATAGAAGACGGTTGTGCAGACGGATCTCGTTAGTCTAGATATAGAAGACGGTTGTACAGACGGATCTCGTTAGTCTAGATATAGAAGACGGTTGTACAGACGGATCTCGTTAGTCTAGATATAGAAGACGGTTGTACAGACGGATCTCGTTAGTCTAGATATAGAAGAGGGTTGTATAACGAGAGAACTCGTTAGTCTAGATATAGAAGACGGTTGTACAGACGGGTCTCGTTAGTCTAGATATAGATGACGGTTGTACAGACGGATCTCATTAGTCTAGATATAGAAGACGGTTGTACAGATGGATCTCGTTAGTCTAGATATAGAAGACGGTTGTACAGACGGGTCTCGTTAGTCTAGATATAGATGACGGTTGTACAGACGGATCTCCTTAGTCTAGATATAGAAGACGGTTGTACAGATGGATCTCGTTAGTCTAGATATAGAAGGCGGTTGTACAGACGGATCTCGTTAGTCTAGATATAGAAGACGGTTGTATAACGAGAGATCTCGTTAGTCTAGATATAGAAGACGGTTGTACAGACGGATCCCGTTAGTCTAGATATAGAAGACGGTTGTATAACGAGAGATATCGTTAGTCTAGATATAGAAGACGGTTGTACAGACGGATCTCGTTAGTCTAGATATAGAAGACGGTTGTACAGACGGATCTCGTTAGTCTAGATATAGAAGAGGGTTGTATAACGAGAGATCTCGTTAGTCTAGATATAGAAGACGGTTGTACAGACGGGTCTCGTTAGTCTAGATATAGATGACGGTTGTACAGACGGATCTCATTAGTCTAGATATAGAAGACGGTTGTTCAGACGGATCTCGTTAGTCTAGATATAGAAAACGGTTGTACAGACGGATCTCGTTAGTCTAGATATAGAAGACGGTTGTACAGACGGATCTCGTTAGTCTAGATATAGAAGACGTTTGTCCAACGTCGTATCCCGTTAGTCTAGATATAGAAGACGGTTGTACAGACGGATCTCGTTAGTCTCGATATAGAAAACGGTTGTACAGACGGATCGCGTTAGTCTAGATATAGAAGATGGTTGTACAACGACGTATCTCGTTAGTCTAGATATAGAAGGCGGTTGTACAGACGGATCTCGTTAGTCTAGATATAGAAGACGGTTGTACAGACGGATCTCGTTAGTCTAGATATTGAAGACGTTTGTCCAACGACGTACCTCGTTAGTCTAGATATAGAAAACGGTTGTACAGACGGATCTCGTTAGTCTAGATATAGAAGACGGTTGTACAGACGGATCTCGTTAGTCTAGATATAGAAGACGGTTGTACAGACGGATCTCGATTGTCTAGATATAGAAGACGGTTGTATAACGAGAGATCTCGTTAGTCTAGATATAGAAGACGGTTGTACAGACGGATCCCGTTAGTCTAGATATAGAAGACGGTTGTACAGACGGATCTCGTTAGTCTAGATATTGAAGACGTTTGTCCAACGACGTACCTCGTTAGTCTAGATATAGAAAACGGTTGTACAGACGGATCTCGTTAGTCTAGATATAGAAGACGGTTGTACAGACGGATCTCGTTAGTCTAGATATAGAAGACGGTTGTATAACGAGAGATCTCGTTAGTCTAGATATAGAAGACGGTTGTACAGACGGATCCCGTTAGTCTAGATATAGAAGACGGTTGTACAGACGGATCTCGTTAGTCTAGATATTGAAGACGTTTGTCCAACGACGTACCTCGTTAGTCTAGATATAGAAAACGGTTGTACAGACGGATCTCGTTAGTCTAGATATAGAAGACGGTTGTACAGACGGATCTCGTTAGTCTAGATATAGAAGACGGTTGTATAACGAGAGATCTCGTTAGTCTAGATATAGAAGACGGTTGTACAGACGGATCTCGTTAGTCTAGATATAGAAGACGGTTGTACAGACGGATCTCGTTAGTCTAGATATAGAAGACGGTTGTACAGACGGGTCTCGTTAGTCTAGATATAGATGACGGTTGTACAGACGGATCTCCTTAGTCTAGATATAGAAGACGGTTGTACAGATGGATCTCGTTAGTCTAGATATAGAAGACGGTTGTACAGACGGATCTCGTTAGTCTAGATATAGAAGACGGTTGTATAACGAGAGATCTCGTTAGTCTAGATATAGAAGACGGTTGTACAGACGGATCCCGTTAGTCTAGATATAGAAGACGGTTGTATAACGAGAGATATCGTTAGTCTAGATATAGAAGACGGTTGTACAGACGGATCTCGTTAGTCTAGATATAGAAGACGGTTGTACAGACGGATCTCGTTAGTCTAGATATAGAAGACGTTTGTCCAACGACGTATCCCGTTAGTCTAGATATAGAAGACGGTTGTATAACGAGAGATCTCGTTAGTCTAGATATAGAAGACGGTTGTACAGACGGATCTCGTTAGTCTAGATATAGAAGACGGTTGTACAGACGGATCTCGTTAGTCAAGATATAGAAGACGGTTGTACAGACGGATCTCGTTAGTCTAGATATAGAAGACGTTTGTCCAACGCCGTATCCCGTTAGTCTAGATATAGAAGACGGTTGTACAGACGGGTCTCGTTAGTCTAGATATAGATGACGGTTGTACAGACGGATCTCATTAGTCTAGATATAGAAGACGGTTGTACAGATGGATCTCGTTAGTCTAGATATAGAAGACGGTTGAACAGACGGATCTCGTTAGTCTAGATATAGAAGACGGTTGTACAGACGGATCTCGTTAGTCTAGATATAGAAGACGGTTGTACAGACGGATCTCGTTAGTCTAGATATAGAAGACGGTTGTACAGACGGATCTCGTTAGTCTAGATATAGAAGAGGGTTGTATAACGAGAGATCTCGTTAGTCTAGATATAGAAGACGGTTGTACAGACGGGTCTCGTTAGTCTAGATATAGATGACGGTTGTACAGACGGATCTCATTAGTCTAGATATAGAAGACGGTTGTACAGATGGATCTCGTTAGTCTAGATATAGAAGACGGTTGTACAGACGGGTCTCGTTAGTCTAGATATAGATGACGGTTGTACAGACGGATCTCCTTAGTCTAGATATAGAAGACGGTTGTACAGATGGATCTCGTTAGTCTAGATATAGAAGGCGGTTGTACAGACGGATCTCGTTAGTCTAGATATAGAAGACGGTTGTATAACGAGATATCTCGTTAGTCTAGATATAGAAGACGGTTGTACAGACGGATCCCGTTAGTCTGGATATAGAAGACGGTTGTATAACGAGAGATATCGTTAGTCTAGATATAGAAGACGGTTGTACAGACGGATCTCGTTAGTCTAGATATAGAAGACGGTTGTACAGACGGATCTCGTTAGTCTAGATATAGAAGACGGTTGTACAGACGGATCTCGTTAGTCTAGATATAGAAGACGTTTGTCCAACGACGTATCCCGTTAGTCTAGATATAGAAGACGGTTGTATAACGAGAGATCTCGTTAGTCTAGATATAGAAGACGGTTGTACAGACGGATCTCGTTAGTCTAGATATAGAAGACGGTTGTATAACGAGAGATCTCGTTAGTCTAGATATAGAAGACGGTTGTACAGACGGATCTCGTTAGTCTAGATATAGAAGACGGTTGTACAGACGGATCTCGTTAGTCTAGATATAGAAGACGGTTGTACAGACGGGTCTCGTTAGTCTAGATATAGATGACGGTTGTACAGACGGATCTCCTTAGTCTAGATATAGAAGACGGTTGTACAGATGGATCTCGTTAGTCTAGATATAGAAGACGGTTGTACAGACGGATCTCGTTAGTCTAGATATAGAAGACGGTTGTATAACGAGAGATCTCGTTAGTCTAGATATAGAAGACGGTTGTACAGACGGATCCCGTTAGTCTAGATATAGAAGACGGTTGTATAACGAGAGATATCGTTAGTCTAGATATAGAAGACGGTTATACAGACGGATCTCGTTAGTCTAGATATAGAAGACGGTTGTACAGACGGATCTCGTTAGTCTAGATATAGAAGACGTTTGTCCAACGACGTATCCCGTTAGTCTAGATATAGAAGACGGTTGTATAACGAGAGATCTCGTTAGTCTAGATATAGAAGACGGTTGTACAGACGGATCTCGTTAGTCTAGATATAGAAGACGGTTGTACAGACGGATCTCGTTTGTCTAGATATAGAAGACGGTTGTATAACGAGAGATCTCGTTAGTCTATATATAGAAGACGGTTGTACAGACGGATCCCGTTAGTCTAGATATAGAAGACGGTTGTACAGACGGATCTCGTTAGTCTAGATATAGAAGACGGTTGTACAGACGGATCCCGTTAGTCTAGATATAGAAGACGGTTGTACAGACGGATCTCGTTAGTCTAGATATAGAAGACGGTTGTACAGACGGATCCCGTTAGTCTAGATATAGAAGACGGTTGTACAGACGGATCCCGTTAGTTTAGATATAGAAGACGGTTGTACAGACGGATCTCGTTAGTCTAGATATAGAAGACGGTTGTACAGACGGATCTCGTTAGTCTAGATATAGAAGACGGTTGTATAACGAGAGATCTCGTTAGTCTAGATATAGAAGACGGTTGTACAGACGGATCTCGTTAGTCTAGATATAGAAGACGGTTGTACAGACGGATCTCATTAGTCTAGATATAGAAGACGGTTGTACAGACGGATCTCGTTAGTCTAGATATAGAAGACGGTTGTACAGACGGATCCCGTTAGTCTAGATATAGAAGACGGTTGTACAGACGGATCTCGTTAGTCTAGATATTGAAGACGTTTGTCCAACGACGTACCTCGTTAGTCTAGATATAGAAAACGGTTGTACAGACGGTTCTCGTTAGTCTAGATATAGAAGACGGTTGTACAGACGGATCTCGTTTGTCTAGATATAGAAGACGGTTGTATAACGAGAGATCTCGTTAGTCTATATATAGAAGACGGTTGTACAGACGGATCCCGTTAGTCTAGATATAGAAGACGGTTGTACAGACGGATCTCGTTAGTCTAGATATTGAAGACGTTTGTCCAACGACGTACCTCGTTAGTCTAGATATAGAAAACGGTTGTACAGACGGATCTCGTTAGTCTAGATATAGAAGACGGTTGTACAGACGGATCTCGTTAGTCTAGATATAGAAGACGGTTGTATAACGAGAGATCTCGTTAGTCTAGATATAGAAGACGGTTGTACAGACGGATCCCGTTAGTCTAGATATAGAAGACGGTTGTACAGACGGATCTCGTTAGTCTAGATATTGAAGACGTTTGTCCAACGACGTACCTCGTTAGTCTAGATATAGAAAACGGTTGTACAGACGGATCTCGTTAGTCTAGATATAGAAGACGGTTGTACAGACGGATCTCGTTAGTCTAGATATAGAAGACGGTTGTATAACGAGAGATCTCGTTAGTCTAGATATAGAAGACGGTTGTACAGACGGATCTCGTTAGTCTAGATATAGAAGACGGTTGTACAGACGGATCTCGTTAGTCTAGATATAGAAGACGGTTGTACAGACGGGTCTCGTTAGTCTAGATATAGATAACGGTTGTACAGACGGATCTCCTTAGTCTAGATATAGAAGACGGTTGTACAGATGGATCTCGTTAGTCTAGATATAGAAGACGGTTGTACAGACGGATCTCGTTAGTCTAGATATAGAAGACGGTTGTATAACGAGAGATCTCGTTAGTCTAGATATAGAAGACGGTTGTACAGACGGATCTCGTCAGTCTAGATATAGAAGACGGTTGTACAGACGGATCTCGTTAGTCTAGATATAGAAGACGTTTGTCCAACGACGTATCCCGTTAGTCTAGATATAGAAGACGGTTGTATAACGAGAGATCTCGTTAGTCTAGATATAGAAGACGGTTGTACAGACGGATCTCGTTAGTCTAGATATAGAAGACGGTTGTACAGACGGATCTCGTTAGTCTAGATATAGAAGACGGTTGTACAGACGGATCTCGTTAGTCAAGATATAGAAGACGGTTGTACAGACGGATCTCGTTAGTCTAGATATAGAAGACGTTTGTCCAACGCCGTATCCCGTTAGTCTAGATATAGAAGACGGTTGTACAGACGGGTCTCGTTAGTCTAGATATAGATGACGGTTGTACAGACGGATCTCATTAGTCTAGATATAGAAGACGGTTGTACAGATGGATCTCGTTAGTCTAGATATAGAAGACGGTTGTACAGACGGATCTCGTTAGTCTAGATATAGAAGACGGTTGTACAGACGGATCTCGTTAGTCTAGATATAGAAGACGGTTGTACAGACGGATCTCGTTAGTCTAGATATAGAAGACGGTTGTACAGACGGATCTCGTTAGTCTAGATATAGAAGAGGGTTGTATAACGAGAGATCTCGTTAGTCTAGATATAGAAGACGGTTGTACAGACGGGTCTCGTTAGTCTAGATATAGATGACGGTTGTACAGACGGATCTCATTAGTCTAGATATAGAAGACGGTTGTACAGATGGATCTCGTTAGTCTAGATATAGAAGACGGTTGTACAGACGGGTCTCGTTAGTCTAGATATAGATGACGGTTGTACAGACGGATCTCCTTAGTCTAGATATAGAAGACGGTTGTACAGATGGATCTCGTTAGTCTAGATATAGAAGGCGGTTGTACAGACGGATCTCGTTAGTCTAGATATAGAAGACGGTTGTATAACGAGAGATCTCGTTAGTCTAGATATAGAAGACGGTTGTACAGACGGATCCCGTTAGTCTAGATATAGAAGACGGTTGTATAACGAGAGATATCGTTAGTCTAGATATAGAAGACGGTTGTACAGACGGATCTCGTTAGTCTAGATATAGAAGACGGTTGTACAGACGGATCTCGTTAGTCTAGATATAGAAGACGGTTGTACAGACGGATCTCGTTAGTCTAGATATAGAAGACGTTTGTCCAACGACGTATCCCGTTAGTCTAGATATAGAAGACGGTTGTATAACGAGAGATCTCGTTAGTCTAGATATAGAAGACGGTTGTACAGACGGATCTCGTTAGTCTAGATATAGAAGACGGTTGTACAGACGGATCTCGTTAGTCTAGATATAGAAGACGGTTGTTCAGACGGATCTCGTTAGTCTAGATATAGAAAACGGTTGTACAGACGGATCTCGTTAGTCTAGATATAGAAGACGGTTGTACAGACGGATCTCGTTAGTCTAGATATAGAAGACGTTTGTCCAACGTCGTATCCCGTTAGTCTAGATATAGAAGACGGTTGTACAGACGGATCTCGTTAGTCTCGATATAGAAAACGGTTGTACAGACGGATCGCGTTAGTCTAGATATAGAAGATGGTTGTACAACGACGTATCTCGTTAGTCTAGATATAGAAGGCGGTTGTACAGACGGATCTCGTTAGTCTAGATATAGAAGACGGTTGTACAGACGGATCTCATTAGTCTAGATATAGAAGACGGTTGTACAGACGGATCTCGTTAGTCTAGATATAGAAGACGGTTGTGCAGACGGATCTCGTTAGTCTAGATATAGAAGACGGTTGTACAGACGGATCTCGTTAGTCTAGATATAGAAGACGGTTGTACAGACGGATCTCGTTAGTCTAGATATAGAAGACGGTTGTACAGACGGATCTCGTTAGTCTAGATATAGAAGAGGGTTGTATAACGAGAGATCTCGTTAGTCTAGATATAGAAGACGGTTGTACAGACGGGTCTCGTTAGTCTAGATATAGATGACGGTTGTACAGACGGATCTCATTAGTCTAGATATAGAAGACGGTTGTACAGATGGATCTCGTTAGTCTAGATATAGAAGACGGTTGTACAGACGGGTCTCGTTAGTCTAGATATAGATGACGGTTGTACAGACGGATCTCCTTAGTCTAGATATAGAAGACGGTTGTACAGATGGATCTCGTTAGTCTAGATATAGAAGGCGGTTGTACAGACGGATCTCGTTAGTCTAGATATAGAAGACGGTTGTATAACGAGAGATCTCGTTAGTCTAGATATAGAAGACGGTTGTACAGACGGATCCCGTTAGTCTAGATATAGATGACGGTTGTACAGACGGATCTCCTTAGTCTAGATATAGAAGACGGTTGTACAGATGGATCTCGTTAGTCTAGATATAGAAGACGGTTGTACAGACGGATCTCGTTAGTCTAGATATAGAAGACGGTTGTATAACGAGAGATCTCGTTAGTCTAGATATAGAAGACGGTTGTACAGACGGATCCCGTTAGTCTAGATATAGAAGACGGTTGTATAACGAGAGATATCGTTAGTCTAGATATAGAAGACGGTTATACAGACGGATCTCGTTAGTCTAGATATAGAAGACGGTTGTACAGACGGATCTCGTTAGTCTAGATATAGAAGACGTTTGTCCAACGACGTATCCCGTTAGTCTAGATATAGAAGACGGTTGTATAACGAGAGATCTCGTTAGTCTAGATATAGAAGACGGTTGTACAGACGGATCTCGTTAGTCTAGATATAGAAGACGGTTGTACAGACGGATCTCGTTTGTCTAGATATAGAAGACGGTTGTATAACGAGAGATCTCGTTAGTCTATATATAGAAGACGGTTGTACAGACGGATCCCGTTAGTCTAGATATAGAAGACGGTTGTACAGACGGATCTCGTTAGTCTAGATATAGAAGACGGTTGTACAGACGGATCCCGTTAGTCTAGATATAGAAGACGGTTGTACAGACGGATCTCGTTAGTCTAGATATAGAAGACGGTTGTACAGACGGATCCCGTTAGTCTAGATATAGAAGACGGTTGTACAGACGGATCCCGTTAGTTTAGATATAGAAGACGGTTGTACAGACGGATCTCGTTAGTCTAGATATAGAAGACGGTTGTACAGACGGATCTCGTTAGTCTAGATATAGAAGACGGTTGTATAACGAGAGATCTCGTTAGTCTAGATATAGAAGACGGTTGTACAGACGGATCTCGTTAGTCTAGATATAGAAGACGGTTGTACAGACGGATCTCATTAGTCTAGATATAGAAGACGGTTGTACAGACGGATCTCGTTAGTCTAGATATAGAAGACGGTTGTACAGACGGATCCCGTTAGTCTAGATATAGAAGACGGTTGTACAGACGGATCTCGTTAGTCTAGATATTGAAGACGTTTGTCCAACGACGTACCTCGTTAGTCTAGATATAGAAAACGGTTGTACAGACGGTTCTCGTTAGTCTAGATATAGAAGACGGTTGTACAGACGGATCTCGTTTGTCTAGATATAGAAGACGGTTGTATAACGAGAGATCTCGTTAGTCTATATATAGAAGACGGTTGTACAGACGGATCCCGTTAGTCTAGATATAGAAGACGGTTGTACAGACGGATCTCGTTAGTCTAGATATTGAAGACGTTTGTCCAACGACGTACCTCGTTAGTCTAGATATAGAAAACGGTTGTACAGACGGATCTCGTTAGTCTAGATATAGAAGACGGTTGTACAGACGGATCTCGTTAGTCTAGATATAGAAGACGGTTGTATAACGAGAGATCTCGTTAGTCTAGATATAGAAGACGGTTGTACAGACGGATCCCGTTAGTCTAGATATAGAAGACGGTTGTACAGACGGATCTCGTTAGTCTAGATATTGAAGACGTTTGTCCAACGACGTACCTCGTTAGTCTAGATATAGAAAACGGTTGTACAGACGGATCTCGTTAGTCTAGATATAGAAGACGGTTGTACAGACGGATCTCGTTAGTCTAGATATAGAAGACGGTTGTATAACGAGAGATCTCGTTAGTCTAGATATAGAAGACGGTTGTACAGACGGATCTCGTTAGTCTAGATATAGAAGACGGTTGTACAGACGGATCTCGTTAGTCTAGATATAGAAGACGGTTGTACAGACGGGTCTCGTTAGTCTAGATATAGATAACGGTTGTACAGACGGATCTCCTTAGTCTAGATATAGAAGACGGTTGTACAGATGGATCTCGTTAGTCTAGATATAGAAGACGGTTGTACAGACGGATCTCGTTAGTCTAGATATAGAAGACGGTTGTATAACGAGAGATCTCGTTAGTCTAGATATAGAAGACGGTTGTACAGACGGATCTCGTCAGTCTAGATATAGAAGACGGTTGTACAGACGGATCTCGTTAGTCTAGATATAGAAGACGTTTGTCCAACGACGTATCCCGTTAGTCTAGATATAGAAGACGGTTGTATAACGAGAGATCTCGTTAGTCTAGATATAGAAGACGGTTGTACAGACGGATCTCGTTAGTCTAGATATAGAAGACGGTTGTACAGACGGATCTCGTTAGTCTAGATATAGAAGACGGTTGTACAGACGGATCTCGTTAGTCAAGATATAGAAGACGGTTGTACAGACGGATCTCGTTAGTCTAGATATAGAAGACGTTTGTCCAACGCCGTATCCCGTTAGTCTAGATATAGAAGACGGTTGTACAGACGGGTCTCGTTAGTCTAGATATAGATGACGGTTGTACAGACGGATCTCATTAGTCTAGATATAGAAGACGGTTGTACAGATGGATCTCGTTAGTCTAGATATAGAAGACGGTTGTACAGACGGATCTCGTTAGTCTAGATATAGAAGACGGTTGTACAGACGGATCTCGTTAGTCTAGATATAGAAGACGGTTGTACAGACGGATCTCGTTAGTCTAGATATAGAAGACGGTTGTACAGACGGATCTCGTTAGTCTAGATATAGAAGAGGGTTGTATAACGAGAGATCTCGTTAGTCTAGATATAGAAGACGGTTGTACAGACGGGTCTCGTTAGTCTAGATATAGATGACGGTTGTACAGACGGATCTCATTAGTCTAGATATAGAAGACGGTTGTACAGATGGATCTCGTTAGTCTAGATATAGAAGACGGTTGTACAGACGGGTCTCGTTAGTCTAGATATAGATGACGGTTGTACAGACGGATCTCCTTAGTCTAGATATAGAAGACGGTTGTACAGATGGATCTCGTTAGTCTAGATATAGAAGGCGGTTGTACAGACGGATCTCGTTAGTCTAGATATAGAAGACGGTTGTATAACGAGAGATCTCGTTAGTCTAGATATAGAAGACGGTTGTACAGACGGATCCCGTTAGTCTAGATATAGAAGACGGTTGTATAACGAGAGATATCGTTAGTCTAGATATAGAAGACGGTTGTACAGACGGATCTCGTTAGTCTAGATATAGAAGACGGTTGTACAGACGGATCTCGTTAGTCTAGATATAGAAGACGGTTGTACAGACGGATCTCGTTAGTCTAGATATAGAAGACGTTTGTCCAACGACGTATCCCGTTAGTCTAGATATAGAAGACGGTTGTATAACGAGAGATCTCGTTAGTCTAGATATAGAAGACGGTTGTACAGACGGATCTCGTTAGTCTAGATATAGAAGACGGTTGTACAGACGGATCTCGTTAGTCTAGATATAGAAGACGGTTGTTCAGACGGATCTCGTTAGTCTAGATATAGAAAACGGTTGTACAGACGGATCTCGTTAGTCTAGATATAGAAGACGGTTGTACAGACGGATCTCGTTAGTCTAGATATAGAAGACGTTTGTCCAACGTCGTATCCCGTTAGTCTAGATATAGAAGACGGTTGTACAGACGGATCTCGTTAGTCTCGATATAGAAAACGGTTGTACAGACGGATCGCGTTAGTCTAGATATAGAAGATGGTTGTACAACGACGTATCTCGTTAGTCTAGATATAGAAGGCGGTTGTACAGACGGATCTCGTTAGTCTAGATATAGAAGACGGTTGTACAGACGGATCTCATTAGTCTAGATATAGAAGACGGTTGTACAGACGGATCTCGTTAGTCTAGATATAGAAGACGGTTGTGCAGACGGATCTCGTTAGTCTAGATATAGAAGACGGTTGTACAGACGGATCTCGTTAGTCTAGATATAGAAGACGGTTGTACAGACGGATCTCGTTAGTCTAGATATAGAAGACGGTTGTACAGACGGATCTCGTTAGTCTAGATATAGAAGAGGGTTGTATAACGAGAGATCTCGTTAGTCTAGATATAGAAGACGGTTGTACAGACGGGTCTCGTTAGTCTAGATATAGATGACGGTTGTACAGACGGATCTCATTAGTCTAGATATAGAAGACGGTTGTACAGATGGATCTCGTTAGTCTAGATATAGAAGACGGTTGTACAGACGGGTCTCGTTAGTCTAGATATAGATGACGGTTGTACAGACGGATCTCCTTAGTCTAGATATAGAAGACGGTTGTACAGATGGATCTCGTTAGTCTAGATATAGAAGGCGGTTGTACAGACGGATCTCGTTAGTCTAGATATAGAAGACGGTTGTATAACGAGAGATCTCGTTAGTCTAGATATAGAAGACGGTTGTACAGACGGATCCCGTTAGTCTAGATATAGAAGACGGTTGTATAACGAGAGATATCGTTAGTCTAGATATAGAAGACGGTTGTACAGACGGATCTCGTTAGTCTAGATATAGAAGACGGTTGTACAGACGGATCTCGTTAGTCTAGATATAGAAGAGGGTTGTATAACGAGAGATCTCGTTAGTCTAGATATAGAAGACGGTTGTACAGACGGGTCTCGTTAGTCTAGATATAGATGACGGTTGTACAGACGGATCTCATTAGTCTAGATATAGAAGACGGTTGTTCAGACGGATCTCGTTAGTCTAGATATAGAAAACTTTTGTACAGACGGATCTCGTTAGTCTAGATATAGAAGACGGTTGTACAGACGGATCTCGTTAGTCTAGATATAGAAGACGTTTGTCCAACGTCGTATCCCGTTAGTCTAGATATAGAAGACGGTTGTACAGACGGATCTCGTTAGTCTCGATATAGAAAACGGTTGTACAGACGGATCGCGTTAGTCTAGATATAGAAGATGGTTGTACAACGACGTATCTCGTTAGTCTAGATATAGAAGGCGGTTGTACAGACGGATCTCGTTAGTCTAGATATAGAAGACGGTTGTACAGACGGATCTCGTTAGTCTAGATATTGAAGACGTTTGTCCAACGACGTACCTCGTTAGTCTAGATATAGAAAACGGTTGTACAGACGGATCTCGTTAGTCTAGATATAGAAGACGGTTGTACAGACGGATCTCGTTAGTCTAGATATAGAAGACGGTTGTACAGACGGATCTCGATTGTCTAGATATAGAAGACGGTTGTATAACGAGAGATCTCGTTAGTCTAGATATAGAAGACGGTTGTACAGACGGATCCCGTTAGTCTAGATATAGAAGACGGTTGTACAGACGGATCTCGTTAGTCTAGATATAGAAGACGGTTGTACAGACGGATCTCGTTAGTCTAGATATAGAAGACGGTTGTACAGACGGGTCTCGTTAGTCTAGATATAGATAACGGTTGTACAGACGGATCTCCTTAGTCTAGATATAGAAGACGGTTGTACAGATGGATCTCGTTAGTCTAGATATAGAAGACGGTTGTACAGACGGATCTCGTTAGTCTAGATATAGAAGACGGTTGTATAACGAGAGATCTCGTTAGTCTAGATATAGAAGACGGTTGTACAGACGGATCCCGTTAGTCTAGATATAGAAGACTGTTGTATAACGAGAGATATCGTTAGTCTAGATATAGAAGACGGTTGTACAGACGGATCTCGTTAGTCTAGATATAGAAGACGTTTGTCCAACGACGTATCCCGTTAGTCTAGATATAGAAGACGGTTGTATAACGAGAGATCTCGTTAGTCTAGATATAGAAGACGGTTGTACAGACGGATCTCGTTAGTCTAGATATAGAAGACGGTTGTACAGACGGATCTCGTTAGTCAAGATATAGAAGACGGTTGTACAGACGGATCTCGTTAGTCTAGATATAGAAGACGTTTGTCCAACGCCGAATCCCGTTAGTCTAGATATAGAAGACGGTTGTACAGACGGGTCTCGTTAGTCTAGATATAGATGACGGTTGTACAGACGGATCTCATTAGTCTAGATATAGAAGACGGTTGTACAGATGGATCTCGTTAGTCTAGATATAGAAGACGGTTGTACAGACGGATCTCGTTAGTCTAGATATAGAAGACGGTTGTACAGACGGATCTCGTTAGTCTAGATATAGAAGACGGTTGTACAGACGGATCTCGTTAGTCTAGATATAGAAGAGGGTTGTATAACGAGAGATCTCGTTAGTCTAGATATAGAAGACGGTTGTACAGACGGGTCTCGTTAGTCTAGATATAGATGACGGTTGTACAGACGGATCTCATTAGTCTAGATATAGAAGACGGTTGTACAGATGGATCTCGTTAGTCTAGATATAGAAGACGGTTGTACAGACGGGTCTCGTTAGTCTAGATATAGATGACGGTTGTACAGACGGATCTCCTTAGTCTAGATATAGAAGACGGTTGTACAGATGGATCTCGTTAGTCTAGATATAGAAGGCGGTTGTACAGACGGATCTCGTTAGTCTAGATATAGAAGACGGTTGTATAACGAGAGATCTCGTTAGTCTAGATATAGAAGACGGTTGTACAGACGGATCCCGTTAGTCTAGATATAGAAGACGGTTGTATAACGAGAGATATCGTTAGTCTAGATATAGAAGACGGTTGTACAGACGGATCTCGTTAGTCTAGATATAGAAGACGGTTGTACAGACGGATCTCGTTAGTCTAGATATAGAAGAGGGTTGTATAACGAGAGATCTCGTTAGTCCAGATATAGAAGACGGTTGTACAGACGGGTCTCGTTAGTCTAGATATAGATGACGGTTGTACAGACGGATCTCATTAGTCTAGATATAGAAGACGGTTGTTCAGACGGATCTCGTTAGTCTAGATATAGAAAACTTTTGTACAGACGGATCTCGTTAGTCTAGATATAGAAGACGGTTGTACAGACGGATCTCGTTAGTCTAGATATAGAAGACGTTTGTCCAACGTCGTATCCCGTTAGTCTAGATATAGAAGACGGTTGTACAGACGGATCTCGTTAGTCTCGATATAGAAAACGGTTGTACAGACGGATCGCGTTAGTCTAGATATAGAAGATGGTTGTACAACGACGTATCTCGTTAGTCTAGATATAGAAGGCGGTTGTACAGACGGATCTCGTTAGTCTAGATATAGAAGACGGTTGTACAGACGGATCTCGTTAGTCTAGATATTGAAGACGTTTGTCCAACGACGTACCTCGTTAGTCTAGATATAGAAAACGGTTGTACAGACGGATCTCGTTAGTCTAGATATAGAAGACGGTTGTACAGACGGATCTCGTTAGTCTAGATATAGAAGACGGTTGTACAGACGGATCTCGATTGTCTAGATATAGAAGACGGTTGTATAACGAGAGATCTCGTTAGTCTAGATATAGAAGACGGTTGTACAGACGGATCCCGTTAGTCTAGATATAGAAGACGGTTGTACAGACGGATCTCGTTAGTCTAGATATAGAAGACGGTTGTACAGACGGATCTCGTTAGTCTAGATATAGAAGACGGTTGTACAGACGGGTCTCGTTAGTCTAGATATAGATAACGGTTGTACAGACGGATCTCCTTAGTCTAGATATAGAAGACGGTTGTACAGATGGATCTCGTTAGTCTAGATATAGAAGACGGTTGTACAGACGGATCTCGTTAGTCTAGATATAGAAGACGGTTGTATAACGAGAGATCTCGTTAGTCTAGATATAGAAGACGGTTGTACAGACGGATCCCGTTAGTCTAGATATAGAAGACTGTTGTATAACGAGAGATATCGTTAGTCTAGATATAGAAGACGGTTGTACAGACGGATCTCGTTAGTCTAGATATAGAAGACGTTTGTCCAACGACGTATCCCGTTAGTCTAGATATAGAAGACGGTTGTATAACGAGAGATCTCGTTAGTCTAGATATAGAAGACGGTTGTACAGACGGATCTCGTTAGTCTAGATATAGAAGACGGTTGTACAGACGGATCTCGTTAGTCAAGATATAGAAGACGGTTGTACAGACGGATCTCGTTAGTCTAGATATAGAAGACGTTTGTCCAACGCCGTATCCCGTTAGTCTAGATATAGAAGACGGTTGTACAGACGGGTCTCGTTAGTCTAGATATAGATGACGGTTGTACAGACGGATCTCATTAGTCTAGATATAGAAGACGGTTGTACAGATGGATCTCGTTAGTCTAGATATAGAAGACGGTTGTACAGACGGATCTCGTTAGTCTAGATATAGAAGACGGTTGTACAGACGGATCTCGTTAGTCTAGATATAGAAGACGGTTGTACAGACGGATCTCGTTAGTCTAGATATAGAAGACGGTTGTACAGACGGATCTCGTTAGTCTAGATATAGAAGAGGGTTGTATAACGAGAGATCTCGTTAGTCTAGATATAGAAGACGGTTGTACAGACGGGTCTCGTTAGTCTAGATATAGATGACGGTTGTACAGACGGATCTCATTAGTCTAGATATAGAAGACGGTTGTACAGATGGATCTCGTTAGTCTAGATATAGAAGACGGTTGTACAGACGGGTCTCGTTAGTCTAGATATAGATGACGGTTGTACAGACGGATCTCCTTAGTCTAGATATAGAAGACGGTTGTACAGATGGATCTCGTTAGTCTAGATATAGAAGGCGGTTGTACAGACGGATCTCGTTAGTCTAGATATAGAAGACGGTTGTATAACGAGAGATCTCGTTAGTCTAGATATAGAAGACGGTTGTACAGACGGATCCCGTTAGTCTAGATATAGAAGACGGTTGTATAACGAGAGATATCGTTAGTCTAGATATAGAAGACGGTTGTACAGACGGATCTCGTTAGTCTAGATATAGAAGACGGTTGTACAGACGGATCTCGTTAGTCTAGATATAGAAGACGGTTGTACAGACGGATCTCGTTAGTCTAGATATAGAAGACGTTTGTCCAACGACGTATCCCGTTAGTCTAGATATAGAAGACGGTTGTATAACGAGAGATCTCGTTAGTCTAGATATAGAAGACGGTTGTACAGACGGATCTCGTTAGTCTAGATATAGAAGACGGTTGTACAGACGGATCTCGTTAGTCTAGATATAGAAGACGGTTGTTCAGACGGATCTCGTTAGTCTAGATATAGAAAACGGTTGTACAGACGGATCTCGTTAGTCTAGATATAGAAGACGGTTGTACAGACGGATCTCGTTAGTCTAGATATAGAAGACGTTTGTCCAACGTCGTATCCCGTTAGTCTAGATATAGAAGACGGTTGTACAGACGGATCTCGTTAGTCTCGATATAGAAAACGGTTGTACAGACGGATCGCGTTAGTCTAGATATAGAAGATGGTTGTACAACGACGTATCTCGTTAGTCTAGATATAGAAGGCGGTTGTACAGACGGATCTCGTTAGTCTAGATATAGAAGACGGTTGTACAGACGGATCTCATTAGTCTAGATATAGAAGACGGTTGTACAGACGGATCTCGTTAGTCTAGATATAGAAGACGGTTGTGCAGACGGATCTCGTTAGTCTAGATATAGAAGACGGTTGTACAGACGGATCTCGTTAGTCTAGATATAGAAGACGGTTGTACAGACGGATCTCGTTAGTCTAGATATAGAAGACGGTTGTACAGACGGATCTCGTTAGTCTAGATATAGAAGAGGGTTGTATAACGAGAGATCTCGTTAGTCTAGATATAGAAGACGGTTGTACAGACGGGTCTCGTTAGTCTAGATATAGATGACGGTTGTACAGACGGATCTCATTAGTCTAGATATAGAAGACGGTTGTACAGATGGATCTCGTTAGTCTAGATATAGAAGACGGTTGTACAGACGGGTCTCGTTAGTCTAGATATAGATGACGGTTGTACAGACGGATCTCCTTAGTCTAGATATAGAAGACGGTTGTACAGATGGATCTCGTTAGTCTAGATATAGAAGGCGGTTGTACAGACGGATCTCGTTAGTCTAGATATAGAAGACGGTTGTATAACGAGAGATCTCGTTAGTCTAGATATAGAAGACGGTTGTACAGACGGATCCCGTTAGTCTAGATATAGAAGACGGTTGTATAACGAGAGATATCGTTAGTCTAGATATAGAAGACGGTTGTACAGACGGATCTCGTTAGTCTAGATATAGAAGACGGTTGTACAGACGGATCTCGTTAGTCTAGATATAGAAGAGGGTTGTATAACGAGAGATCTCGTTAGTCTAGATATAGAAGACGGTTGTACAGACGGGTCTCGTTAGTCTAGATATAGATGACGGTTGTACAGACGGATCTCATTAGTCTAGATATAGAAGACGGTTGTTCAGACGGATCTCGTTAGTCTAGATATAGAAAACGGTTGTACAGACGGATCTCGTTAGTCTAGATATAGAAGACGGTTGTACAGACGGATCTCGTTAGTCTAGATATAGAAGACGTTTGTCCAACGTCGTATCCCGTTAGTCTAGATATAGAAGACGGTTGTACAGACGGATCTCGTTAGTCTCGATATAGAAAACGGTTGTACAGACGGATCGCGTTAGTCTAGATATAGAAGATGGTTGTACAACGACGTATCTCGTTAGTCTAGATATAGAAGGCGGTTGTACAGACGGATCTCGTTAGTCTAGATATAGAAGACGGTTGTACAGACGGATCTCGTTAGTCTAGATATTGAAGACGTTTGTCCAACGACGTACCTCGTTAGTCTAGATATAGAAAACGGTTGTACAGACGGATCTCGTTAGTCTAGATATAGAAGACGGTTGTACAGACGGATCTCGTTAGTCTAGATATAGAAGACGGTTGTACAGACGGATCTCGATTGTCTAGATATAGAAGACGGTTGTATAACGAGAGATCTCGTTAGTCTAGATATAGAAGACGGTTGTACAGACGGATCCCGTTAGTCTAGATATAGAAGACGGTTGTACAGACGGATCTCGTTAGTCTAGATATTGAAGACGTTTGTCCAACGACGTACCTCGTTAGTCTAGATATAGAAAACGGTTGTACAGACGGATCTCGTTAGTCTAGATATAGAAGACGGTTGTACAGACGGATCTCGTTAGTCTAGATATAGAAGACGGTTGTATAACGAGAGATCTCGTTAGTCTAGATATAGAAGACGGTTGTACAGACGGATCTCGTTAGTCTAGATATAGAAGACGGTTGTACAGACGGATCTCGTTAGTCTAGATATAGAAGACGGTTGTACAGATGGATCTCGTTAGTCTAGATATAGAAGACGGTTGTACAGACGGATCTCGTTAGTCTAGATATAGAAGACGGTTGTATAACGAGAGATCTCGTTAGTCTAGATATAGAAGACGGTTGTACAGACGGATCCCGTTAGTCTAGATATAGAAGACGGTTGTATAACGAGAGATATCGTTAGTCTAGATATAGAAGACGGTTGTACAGACGGATCTCGTTAGTCTAGATATAGAAGACGGTTGTACAGACGGATCTCGTTAGTCTAGATATAGAAGACGTTTGTCCAACGACGTATCCCGTTAGTCTAGATATAGAAGACGGTTGTATAACGAGAGATCTCGTTAGTCTAGATATAGAAGACGGTTGTACAGACGGATCTCGTTAGTCTAGATATAGAAGACGGTTGTACAGACGGATCTCGTTAGTCAAGATATAGAAGACGGTTGTACAGACGGATCTCGTTAGTCTAGATATAGAAGACGTTTGTCCAACGCCGTATCCCGTTAGTCTAGATATAGAAGACGGTTGTACAGACGGGTCTCGTTAGTCTAGATATAGATGACGGTTGTACAGACGGATCTCATTAGTCTAGATATAGAAGACGGTTGTACAGATGGATCTCGTTAGTCTAGATATAGAAGACGGTTGTACAGACGGATCTCGTTAGTCTAGATATAGAAGACGGTTGTACAGACGGATCTCGTTAGTCTAGATATAGAAGACGGTTGTACAGACGGATCTCGTTAGTCTAGATATAGAAGACGGTTGTACAGACGGATCTCGTTAGTCTAGATATAGAAGAGGGTTGTATAACGAGAGATCTCGTTAGTCTAGATATAGAAGACGGTTGTACAGACGGGTCTCGTTAGTCTAGATATAGATGACGGTTGTACAGACGGATCTCATTAGTCTAGATATAGAAGACGGTTGTACAGATGGATCTCGTTAGTCTAGATATAGAAGACGGTTGTACAGACGGGTCTCGTTAGTCTAGATATAGATGACGGTTGTACAGACGGATCTCCTTAGTCTAGATATAGAAGACGGTTGTACAGATGGATCTCGTTAGTCTAGATATAGAAGGCGATTGTACAGACGGATCTCGTTAGTCTAGATATAGAAGACGGTTGTATAACGAGATATCTCGTTAGTCTAGATATAGAAGACGGTTGTACAGACGGATCCCGTTAGTCTGGATATAGAAGACGGTTGTATAACGAGAGATATCGTTAGTCTAGATATAGAAGACGGTTGTACAGACGGATCTCGTTAGTCTAGATATAGAAGACGGTTGTACAGACGGATCTCGTTAGTCTAGATATAGAAGACGGTTGTACAGACGGATCTCGTTAGTCTAGATATAGAAGACGTTTGTCCAACGACGTATCCCGTTAGTCTAGATATAGAAGACGGTTGTATAACGAGAGATCTCGTTAGTCTAGATATAGAAGACGGTTGTACAGACGGATCTCGTTAGTCTAGATATAGAAGACGGTTGTATAACGAGAGATCTCGTTAATCTAGATATAGAAGACGGTTGTACAGACGGATCTCGTTAGTCTAGATATAGAAGACGGTTGTACAGATGGATCTCGTTAGTCTAGATATAGAAGGCGGTTGTACAGACGGATCTCGTTAGTCTAGATATAGAAGACGGTTGTATAACGAGATATCTCGTTAGTCTAGATATAGAAGACGGTTGTACAGACGGATCCCGTTAGTCTGGATATAGAAGACGGTTGTATAACGAGAGATATCGTTAGTCTAGATATAGAAGACGGTTGTACAGACGGATCTCGTTAGTCTAGATATAGAAGACGGTTGTACAGACGGATCTCGTTAGTCTAGATATAGAAGACGGTTGTACAGACGGATCTCGTTAGTCTAGATATAGAAGACGTTTGTCCAACGACGTATCCCGTTAGTCTAGATATAGAAGACGGTTGTATAACGAGAGATCTCGTTAGTCTAGATATAGAAGACGGTTGTACAGACGGATCTCGTTAGTCTAGATATAGAAGACGGTTGTACAGACGGATCTCGTTAGTCTAGATATAGAAGACGGTTGTTCAGACGGATCTCGTTAGTCTAGATATAGAAAACGGTTGTACAGACGGATCTCGTTAGTCTAGATATAGAAGACGGTTGTACAGACGGATCTCGTTAGTCTAGATATAGAAGACGTTTGTCCAACGTCGTATCCCGTTAGTCTAGATATAGAAGACGGTTGTACAGACGGATCTCGTTAGTCTCGATATAGAAAACGGTTGTACAGACGGATCGCGTTAGTCTAGATATAGAAGATGGTTGTACAACGACGTATCTCGTTAGTCTAGATATAGAAGGCGGTTGTACAGACGGATCTCGTTAGTCTAGATATAGAAGACGGTTGTACAGACGGATCTCCTTAGTCTAGATATAGAAGACGGTTGTACAGATGGATCTCGTTAGTCTAGATATAGAAGGCGGTTGTACAGACGGATCTCGTTAGTCTAGATATAGAAGACGGTTGTATAACGAGAGATCTCGTTAGTCTAGATATAGAAGACGGTTGTACAGACGGATCTCGTTAGTCTAGATATAGAAGACGGTAGTACAGACGGATCTCGTTAGTCTAGATATAGAAGAGGGTTGTATAACGAGAGATCTCGTTAGTCTAGATATAGAAGACGGTTGTACAGACGGGTCTCGTTAGTCTAGATATAGATGACGGTTGTACAGACGGATCTCATTAGTCTAGATATAGAAGACGGTTGTACAGATGGATCTCGTTAGTCTAGATATAGAAGACGGTTGTACAGACGGGTCTCGTTAGTCTAGATATAGATGACGGTTGTACAGACGGATCTCCTTAGTCTAGATATAGAAGACGGTTGTACAGATGGATCTCGTTAGTCTAGATATAGAAGGCGGTTGTACAGACGGATCTCGTTAGTCTAGATATAGAAGACGGTTCTTTAACGAGAGATCTCGTTAGTCTAGATATAGAAGACGGTTGTACAGACGGATCCCGTTAGTCTAGATATAGAAGACGGTTGTATAACGAGAGATATCGTTAGTCTAGATATAGAAGACGGTTGTACAGACGGATCTCGTTAGTCTAGATATAGAAGACGGTTGTACAGACGGATCTCGTTAGTCTAGATATAGAAGAGGGTTGTATAACGAGAGATCTCGTTAGTCTAGATATAGAAGACGGTTGTACAGACGGGTCTCGTTAGTCTCGATATAGAAAACGGTTGTACAGACGGATCTCGTTAGTCTAGATATAGAAGACGGTTGTACAGACGGATCTCGTTAGTCTAGATATAGAAGACGTTTGTCCAACGTCGTATCCCGTTAGTCTAGATATAGAAGACGGTTGTACAGACGGATCTCGTTAGTCTCGATATAGAAAACGGTTGTACAGACGGATCGCGTTAGTCTAGATATAGAAGATGGTTGTACAACGACGTATCTCGTTAGTCTAGATATAGAAGGCGGTTGTACAGACGGATCTCGTTAGTCTAGATGTAGAAGACGGTTGTACAGACGGATCTCGTTAGTCTAGATATTGAAGACGTTTGTCCAACGACGTACCTCGTTAGTCTAGATATAGAAAACGGTTGTACAGACGGATCTCGTTAGTCTAGATATAGAAGACGGTTGTACAGACGGATCTCGTTAGTCTAGATATAGAAGACGGTTGTACAGACGGATCTCGATTGTCTAGATATAGAAGACGGTTGTATAACGAGAGATCTCGTTAGTCTAGATATAGAAGACGGTTGTACAGACGGATCCCGTTAGTCTAGATATAGAAGACGGTTGTACAGACGGATCTCGTTAGTCTAGATATTGAAGACGTTTGTCCAACGACGTACCTCGTTAGTCTAGATATAGAAAACGGTTGTACAGACGGATCTCGTTAGTCTAGATATAGAAGACGGTTGTACAGACGGATCTCGTTAGTCTAGATATAGAAGACGGTTGTATAACGAGAGATCTCGTTAGTCTAGATATAGAAGACGGTTGTACAGACGGATCCCGTTAGTCTGGATATAGAAGACGGTTGTATAACGAGAGATATCGTTAGTCTAGATATAGAAGACGGTTGTACAGACGGATCTCGTTAGTCTAGATATAGAAGACGGTTGTACAGACGGATCTCGTTAGTCTAGATATAGAAGACGGTTGTACAGACGGATCTCGTTAGTCTAGATATAGAAGACGTTTGTCCAACGACGTATCCCGTTAGTCTAGATATAGAAGACGGTTGTATAACGAGAGATCTCGTTAGTCTAGATATAGAAGACGGTTGTACAGACGGATCTCGTTAGTCTAGATATAGAAGACGGTTGTATAACGAGAGATCTCGTTAGTCTAGATATAGAAGACGGTTGTACAGACGGATCTCGTTAGTCTAGATATAGAAGACGGTTGTACAGACGGATCTCGTTAGTCTAGATATAGAAGACGGTTGTACAGACGGGTCTCGTTAGTCTAGATATAGAAGGCGGTTGTACAGACGGATCTCGTTAGTCTAGATATAGAAGACGGTTGTACAGACGGATCTCATTAGTCTCGATATAGAAGACGGTTGTACAGACGGATCTCGTTAATCTAGATATAGAAGACGGTTGTGCAGACGGATCTCGTTAGTCTAGATATAGAAGACGGTTGTACAGACGGATCTCGTTAGTCTAGATATAGAAGACGGTTGTACAGACGGATCTCGTTAGTCTAGATATAGAAGACGGTTGTACAGACGGATCTCGTTAGTCTAGATATAGAAGAGGGTTGTATAACGAGAGATCTCGTTAGTCTAGATATAGAAGACGGTTGTACAGACGGGTCTCGTTAGTCTAGATATAGATGACGGTTGTACAGACGGATCTCATTAGTCTAGATATAGAAGACGGTTGTACAGATGGATCTCGTTAGTCTAGATATAGAAGACGGTTGTACAGACGGGTCTCGTTAGTCTAGATATAGATGACGGTTGTACAGACGGATCTCCTTAGTCTAGATATAGAAGACGGTTGTACAGATGGATCTCGTTAGTCTAGATATAGAAGGCGGTTGTACAGACGGATCTCGTTAGTCTAGATATAGAAGACGGTTCTATAACGAGAGATCTCGTTAGTCTAGATATAGAAGACGGTTGTACAGACGGATCCCGTTAGTCTAGATATAGAAGACGGTTGTATAACGAGAGATATCGTTAGTCTAGATATAGAAGACGGTTGTACAGACGGATCTCGTTAGTCTAGATATAGAAGACGGTTGTACAGACGGATCTCGTTAGTCTAGATATAGAAGACGGTTGTACAGACGGATCTCGTTAGTCTAGATATAGAAGACGGTTGTACAGACGGATCTCGTTAGTCTAGATATAGAAGAGGGTTGTATAACGAGAGATCTCGTTAGTCTAGATATAGAAGACGGTTGTACAGACGGGTCTCGTTAGTCTAGATATAGATGACGGTTGTACAGACGGATCTCATTAGTCTAGATATAGAAGACGGTTGTACAGATGGATCTCGTTAGTCTAGATATAGAAGACGGTTGTACAGACGGGTCTCGTTAGTCTAGATATAGATGACGGTTGTACAGACGGATCTCCTTAGTCTAGATATAGAAGACGGTTGTACAGATGGATCTCGTTAGTCTAGATATAGAAGGCGGTTGTACAGACGGATCTCGTTAGTCTAGATATAGAAGACGGTTGTATAACGAGATATCTCGTTAGTCTAGATATAGAAGACGGTTGTACAGACGGATCCCGTTAGTCTGGATATAGAAGACGGTTGTATAACGAGAGATATCGTTAGTCTAGATATAGAAGACGGTTGTACAGACGGATCTCGTTAGTCTAGATATAGAAGACGGTTGTACAGACGGATCTCGTTAGTCTAGATATAGAAGACGGTTGTACAGACGGATCTCGTTAGTCTAGATATAGAAGACGTTTGTCCAACGACGTATCCCGTTAGTCTAGATATAGAAGACGGTTGTATAACGAGAGATCTCGTTAGTCTAGATATAGAAGACGGTTGTACAGACGGATCTCGTTAGTCTAGATATAGAAGACGGTTGTACAGACGGATCTCGTTAGTCTAGATATAGAAGACGGTTGTTCAGACGGATCTCGTTAGTCTAGATATAGAAAACGGTTGTACAGACGGATCTCGTTAGTCTAGATATAGAAGACGGTTGTACAGACGGATCTCGTTAGTCTAGATATAGAAGACGTTTGTCCAACGTCGTATCCCGTTAGTCTAGATATAGAAGACGGTTGTACAGACGGATCTCGTTAGTCTCGATATAGAAAACGGTTGTACAGACGGATCGCGTTAGTCTAGATATAGAAGATGGTTGTACAACGACGTATCTCGTTAGTCTAGATATAGAAGGCGGTTGTACAGACGGATCTCGTTAGTCTAGATATAGAAGACGGTTGTACAGACGGATCTCCTTAGTCTAGATATAGAAGACGGTTGTACAGATGGATCTCGTTAGTCTAGATATAGAAGGCGGTTGTACAGACGGATCTCGTTAGTCTAGATATAGAAGACGGTTGTATAACGAGAGATCTCGTTAGTCTAGATATAGAAGACGGTTGTACAGACGGATCTCGTTAGTCTAGATATAGAAGACGGTAGTACAGACGGATCTCGTTAGTCTAGATATAGAAGAGGGTTGTATAACGAGAGATCTCGTTAGTCTAGATATAGAAGACGGTTGTACAGACGGGTCTCGTTAGTCTAGATATAGATGACGGTTGTACAGACGGATCTCATTAGTCTAGATATAGAAGACGGTTGTACAGATGGATCTCGTTAGTCTAGATATAGAAGACGGTTGTACAGACGGGTCTCGTTAGTCTAGATATAGATGACGGTTGTACAGATGGATCTCGTTAGTCTAGATATAGAAGACGGTTGTACAGACGGGTCTCGTTAGTCTAGATATAGATGACGGTTGTACAGACGGATCTCCTTAGTCTAGATATAGAAGACGGTTGTACAGATGGATCTCGTTAGTCTAGATATAGAAGGCGGTTGTACAGACGGATCTCGTTAGTCTAGATATAGAAGACGGTTCTTTAACGAGAGATCTCGTTAGTCTAGATATAGAAGACGGTTGTACAGACGGATCCCGTTAGTCTAGATATAGAAGACGGTTGTATAACGAGAGATATCGTTAGTCTAGATATAGAAGACGGTTGTACAGACGGATCTCGTTAGTCTAGATATAGAAGACGGTTGTACAGACGGATCTCGTTAGTCTAGATATAGAAGAGGGTTGTATAACGAGAGATCTCGTTAGTCTAGATATAGAAGACGGTTGTACAGACGGGTCTCGTTAGTCTCGATATAGAAAACGGTTGTACAGACGGATCTCGTTAGTCTAGATATAGAAGACGGTTGTACAGACGGATCTCGTTAGTCTAGATATAGAAGACGTTTGTCCAACGTCGTATCCCGTTAGTCTAGATATAGAAGACGGTTGTACAGACGGATCTCGTTAGTCTCGATATAGAAAACGGTTGTACAGACGGATCGCGTTAGTCTAGATATAGAAGATGGTTGTACAACGACGTATCTCGTTAGTCTAGATATAGAAGGCGGTTGTACAGACGGATCTCGTTAGTCTAGATGTAGAAGACGGTTGTACAGACGGATCTCGTTAGTCTAGATATTGAAGACGTTTGTCCAACGACGTACCTCGTTAGTCTAGATATAGAAAACGGTTGTACAGACGGATCTCGTTAGTCTAGATATAGAAGACGGTTGTACAGACGGATCTCGTTAGTCTAGATATAGAAGACGGTTGTACAGACGGATCTCGATTGTCTAGATATAGAAGACGGTTGTACAGACGGATCTCGTTAGTCTCGATATAGAAAACGGTTGTACAGACGGATCGCGTTAGTCTAGATATAGAAGATGGTTGTACAACGACGTATCTCGTTAGTCTAGATATAGAAGGCGGTTGTACAGACGGATCTCGTTAGTCTAGATGTAGAAGACGGTTGTACAGACGGATCTCGTTAGTCTAGATATTGAAGACGTTTGTCCAACGACGTACCTCGTTAGTCTAGATATAGAAAACGGTTGTACAGACGGATCGCGTTAGTCTAGATATAGAAGATGGTTGTACAACGACGTATCTCGTTAGTCTAGATATAGAAGGCGGTTGTACAGACGGATCTCGTTAGTCTAGATATAGAAGACGGTTGTACAGACGGATCTCCTTAGTCTAGATATAGAAGACGGTTGTACAGATGGATCTCGTTAGTCTAGATATAGAAGGCGGTTGTACAGACGGATCTCGTTAGTCTAGATATAGAAGACGGTTGTATAACGAGAGATCTCGTTAGTCTAGATATAGAAGACGGTTGTACAGACGGATCTCGTTAGTCTAGATATAGAAGACGGTAGTACAGACGGATCTCGTTAGTCTAGATATAGAAGAGGGTTGTATAACGAGAGATCTCGTTAGTCTAGATATAGAAGACGGTTGTACAGACGGGTCTCGTTAGTCTAGATATAGATGACGGTTGTACAGACGGATCTCATTAGTCTAGATATAGAAGACGGTTGTACAGATGGATCTCGTTAGTCTAGATATAGAAGACGGTTGTACAGACGGGTCTCGTTAGTCTAGATATAGATGACGGTTGTACAGACGGATCTCCTTAGTCTAGATATAGAAGACGGTTGTACAGATGGATCTCGTTAGTCTAGATATAGAAGGCGGTTGTACAGACGGATCTCGTTAGTCTAGATATAGAAGACGGTTCTTTAACGAGAGATCTCGTTAGTCTAGATATAGAAGACGGTTGTACAGACGGATCCCGTTAGTCTAGATATAGAAGACGGT
The DNA here is from genome assembly GCA_960531205.1 of Andrena bicolor. Classification (NCBI taxonomy): domain Eukaryota; kingdom Metazoa; phylum Arthropoda; class Insecta; order Hymenoptera; family Andrenidae; genus Andrena; species Andrena bicolor. Next base: position 3,413,634 of record CAUIJW010000306.1, on the reverse strand, counting down.
TGTATAACGAGAGATATCGTTAGTCTAGATATAGAAGACGGTTGTACAGACGGATCTCGTTAGTCTAGATATAGAAGACGGTTGTACAGACGGATCTCGTTAGTCTAGATATAGAAGAGGGTTGTATAACGAGAGATCTCGTTAGTCTAGATATAGAAGACGGTTGTACAGACGGGTCTCGTTAGTCTCGATATAGAAAACGGTTGTACAGACGGATCTCGTTAGTCTAGATATAGAAGACGGTTGTACAGACGGATCTCGTTAGTCTAGATATAGAAGACGTTTGTCCAACGTCGTATCCCGTTAGTCTAGATATAGAAGACGGTTGTACAGACGGATCTCGTTAGTCTCGATATAGAAAACGGTTGTACAGACGGATCGCGTTAGTCTAGATATAGAAGATGGTTGTACAACGACGTATCTCGTTAGTCTAGATATAGAAGGCGGTTGTACAGACGGATCTCGTTAGTCTAGATGTAGAAGACGGTTGTACAGACGGATCTCGTTAGTCTAGATATTGAAGACGTTTGTCCAACGACGTACCTCGTTAGTCTAGATATAGAAAACGGTTGTACAGACGGATCTCGTTAGTCTAGATATAGAAGACGGTTGTACAGACGGATCTCGTTAGTCTAGATATAGAAGACGGTTGTACAGACGGATCTCGATTGTCTAGATATAGAAGACGGTTGTATAACGAGAGATCTCGTTAGTCTAGATATAGAAGACGGTTGTACAGACGGATCCCGTTAGTCTAGATATAGAAGACGGTTGTACAGACGGATCTCGTTAGTCTAGATATTGAAGACGTTTGTCCAACGACGTACCTCGTTAGTCTAGATATAGAAAACGGTTGTACAGACGGATCTCGTTAGTCTAGATATAGAAGACGGTTGTACAGACGGATCTCGTTAGTCTAGATATAGAAGACGGTTGTATAACGAGAGATCTCGTTAGTCTAGATATAGAAGACGGTTGTACAGACGGATCCCGTTAGTCTGGATATAGAAGACGGTTGTATAACGAGAGATATCGTTAGTCTAGATATAGAAGACGGTTGTACAGACGGATCTCGTTAGTCTAGATATAGAAGACGGTTGTACAGACGGATCTCGTTAGTCTAGATATAGAAGACGGTTGTACAGACGGATCTCGTTAGTCTAGATATAGAAGACGTTTGTCCAACGACGTATCCCGTTAGTCTAGATATAGAAGACGGTTGTATAACGAGAGATCTCGTTAGTCTAGATATAGAAGACGGTTGTACAGACGGATCTCGTTAGTCTAGATATAGAAGACGGTTGTATAACGAGAGATCTCGTTAGTCTAGATATAGAAGACGGTTGTACAGACGGATCTCGTTAGTCTAGATATAGAAGACGGTTGTACAGACGGATCTCGTTAGTCTAGATATAGAAGACGGTTGTACAGACGGGTCTCGTTAGTCTAGATATAGAAGGCGGTTGTACAGACGGATCTCGTTAGTCTAGATATAGAAGACGGTTGTACAGACGGATCTCATTAGTCTCGATATAGAAGACGGTTGTACAGACGGATCTCGTTAATCTAGATATAGAAGACGGTTGTGCAGACGGATCTCGTTAGTCTAGATATAGAAGACGGTTGTACAGACGGATCTCGTTAGTCTAGATATAGAAGACGGTTGTACAGACGGATCTCGTTAGTCTAGATATAGAAGACGGTTGTACAGACGGATCTCGTTAGTCTAGATATAGAAGAGGGTTGTATAACGAGAGATCTCGTTAGTCTAGATATAGAAGACGGTTGTACAGACGGGTCTCGTTAGTCTAGATATAGATGACGGTTGTACAGACGGATCTCATTAGTCTAGATATAGAAGACGGTTGTACAGATGGATCTCGTTAGTCTAGATATAGAAGACGGTTGTACAGACGGGTCTCGTTAGTCTAGATATAGATGACGGTTGTACAGACGGATCTCCTTAGTCTAGATATAGAAGACGGTTGTACAGATGGATCTCGTTAGTCTAGATATAGAAGGCGGTTGTACAGACGGATCTCGTTAGTCTAGATATAGAAGACGGTTCTATAACGAGAGATCTCGTTAGTCTAGATATAGAAGACGGTTGTACAGACGGATCCCGTTAGTCTAGATATAGAAGACGGTTGTATAACGAGAGATATCGTTAGTCTAGATATAGAAGACGGTTGTACAGACGGATCTCGTTAGTCTAGATATAGAAGACGGTTGTACAGACGGATCTCGTTAGTCTAGATATAGAAGACGGTTGTACAGACGGATCTCGTTAGTCTAGATATAGAAGACGGTTGTACAGACGGATCTCGTTAGTCTAGATATAGAAGAGGGTTGTATAACGAGAGATCTCGTTAGTCTAGATATAGAAGACGGTTGTACAGACGGGTCTCGTTAGTCTAGATATAGATGACGGTTGTACAGACGGATCTCATTAGTCTAGATATAGAAGACGGTTGTACAGATGGATCTCGTTAGTCTAGATATAGAAGACGGTTGTACAGACGGGTCTCGTTAGTCTAGATATAGATGACGGTTGTACAGACGGATCTCCTTAGTCTAGATATAGAAGACGGTTGTACAGATGGATCTCGTTAGTCTAGATATAGAAGGCGGTTGTACAGACGGATCTCGTTAGTCTAGATATAGAAGACGGTTGTATAACGAGATATCTCGTTAGTCTAGATATAGAAGACGGTTGTACAGACGGATCCCGTTAGTCTGGATATAGAAGACGGTTGTATAACGAGAGATATCGTTAGTCTAGATATAGAAGACGGTTGTACAGACGGATCTCGTTAGTCTAGATATAGAAGACGGTTGTACAGACGGATCTCGTTAGTCTAGATATAGAAGACGGTTGTACAGACGGATCTCGTTAGTCTAGATATAGAAGACGTTTGTCCAACGACGTATCCCGTTAGTCTAGATATAGAAGACGGTTGTATAACGAGAGATCTCGTTAGTCTAGATATAGAAGACGGTTGTACAGACGGATCTCGTTAGTCTAGATATAGAAGACGGTTGTACAGACGGATCTCGTTAGTCTAGATATAGAAGACGGTTGTTCAGACGGATCTCGTTAGTCTAGATATAGAAAACGGTTGTACAGACGGATCTCGTTAGTCTAGATATAGAAGACGGTTGTACAGACGGATCTCGTTAGTCTAGATATAGAAGACGTTTGTCCAACGTCGTATCCCGTTAGTCTAGATATAGAAGACGGTTGTACAGACGGATCTCGTTAGTCTCGATATAGAAAACGGTTGTACAGACGGATCGCGTTAGTCTAGATATAGAAGATGGTTGTACAACGACGTATCTCGTTAGTCTAGATATAGAAGGCGGTTGTACAGACGGATCTCGTTAGTCTAGATATAGAAGACGGTTGTACAGACGGATCTCCTTAGTCTAGATATAGAAGACGGTTGTACAGATGGATCTCGTTAGTCTAGATATAGAAGGCGGTTGTACAGACGGATCTCGTTAGTCTAGATATAGAAGACGGTTGTATAACGAGAGATCTCGTTAGTCTAGATATAGAAGACGGTTGTACAGACGGATCTCGTTAGTCTAGATATAGAAGACGGTAGTACAGACGGATCTCGTTAGTCTAGATATAGAAGAGGGTTGTATAACGAGAGATCTCGTTAGTCTAGATATAGAAGACGGTTGTACAGACGGGTCTCGTTAGTCTAGATATAGATGACGGTTGTACAGACGGATCTCATTAGTCTAGATATAGAAGACGGTTGTACAGATGGATCTCGTTAGTCTAGATATAGAAGACGGTTGTACAGACGGGTCTCGTTAGTCTAGATATAGATGACGGTTGTACAGACGGATCTCCTTAGTCTAGATATAGAAGACGGTTGTACAGATGGATCTCGTTAGTCTAGATATAGAAGGCGGTTGTACAGACGGATCTCGTTAGTCTAGATATAGAAGACGGTTCTTTAACGAGAGATCTCGTTAGTCTAGATATAGAAGACGGTTGTACAGACGGATCCCGTTAGTCTAGATATAGAAGACGGTTGTATAACGAGAGATATCGTTAGTCTAGATATAGAAGACGGTTGTACAGACGGATCTCGTTAGTCTAGATATAGAAGACGGTTGTACAGACGGATCTCGTTAGTCTAGATATAGAAGAGGGTTGTATAACGAGAGATCTCGTTAGTCTAGATATAGAAGACGGTTGTACAGACGGGTCTCGTTAGTCTAGATATAGATGACGGTTGTACAGACGGATCTCATTAGTCTAGATATAGAAGACGGTTGTTCAGACGGATCTCGTTAGTCTAGATATAGAAAACGGTTGTACAGACGGATCTCGTTAGTCTAGATATAGAAGACGGTTGTACAGACGGATCTCGTTAGTCTAGATATAGAAGACGTTTGTCCAACGTCGTATCCCGTTAGTCTAGATATAGAAGACGGTTGTACAGACGGATCTCGTTAGTCTCGATATAGAAAACGGTTGTACAGACGGATCGCGTTAGTCTAGATATAGAAGATGGTTGTACAACGACGTATCTCGTTAGTCTAGATATAGAAGGCGGTTGTACAGACGGATCTCGTTAGTCTAGATGTAGAAGACGGTTGTACAGACGGATCTCGTTAGTCTAGATATTGAAGACGTTTGTCCAACGACGTACCTCGTTAGTCTAGATATAGAAAACGGTTGTACAGACGGATCTCGTTAGTCTAGATATAGAAGACGGTTGTACAGACGGATCTCGTTAGTCTAGATATAGAAGACGGTTGTACAGACGGATCTCGATTGTCTAGATATAGAAGACGGTTGTATAACGAGAGATCTCGTTAGTCTAGATATAGAAGACGGTTGTACAGACGGATCCCGTTAGTCTAGATATAGAAGACGGTTGTACAGACGGATCTCGTTAGTCTAGATATTGAAGACGTTTGTCCAACGACGTACCTCGTTAGTCTAGATATAGAAAACGGTTGTACAGACGGATCTCGTTAGTCTAGATATAGAAGACGGTTGTACAGACGGATCTCGTTAGTCTAGATATAGAAGACGGTTGTATAACGAGAGATCTCGTTAGTCTAGATATAGAAGACGGTTGTACAGACGGATCTCGTTAGTCTAGATATAGAAGACGGTTGTATAACGAGAGATCTCGTTAGTCTAGATATAGAAGACGGTTGTACAGACGGATCTCGTTAGTCTAGATATAGAAGACGGTTGTACAGACGGATCTCGTTAGTCTAGATATAGAAGACGGTTGTACAGACGGGTCTCGTTAGTCTAGATATAGATGACGGTTGTACAGACGGATCTCCTTAGTCTAGATATAGAAGACGGTTGTACAGATGGATCTCGTTAGTCTAGATATAGAAGACGGTTGTACAGACGGATCTCGTTAGTCTAGATATAGAAGACGGTTGTATAACGAGAGATCTCGTTAGTCTAGATATAGAAGACGGTTGTACAGACGGATCTCGTTAGTCTAGATATAGAAGACGGTTGTACAGACGGATCTCGTTAGTCTAGATATAGAAGACGGTTGTACAGACGGGTCTCGTTAGTCTAGATATAGATGACGGTTGTACAGACGGATCTCCTTAGTCTAGATATAGAAGACGGTTGTACAGATGGATCTCGTTAGTCTAGATATAGAAGACGGTTGTACAGACGGATCTCGTTAGTCTAGATATAGAAGACGGTTGTATAACGAGAGATCTCGTTAGTCTAGATATAGAAGACGGTTGTACAGACGGATCTCGTTAGTCTAGATATAGAAGACGGTTGTACAGACGGATCTCGTTAGTCTAGATATAGAAGACGTTTGTCCAACGACGTATCCCGTTAGTCTAGATATAGAAGACGGTTGTATAACGAGAGATCTCGTTAGTCTAGATATAGAAGACGGTTGTACAGACGGATCGCGTTAGTCTAGATATAGAAGATGGTTGTACAACGACGTATCTCGTTAGTCTAGATATAGAAGACGGTTGTACAGACGGATCTCGTTAGTCTAGATATAGAAGACGGTTGTACAGACGGATCTCGTTAGTCTAGATATAGAAGACGGTTGTACAGACGGATCTCGTTAGTCTAGATATAGAAGACGGTTGTACAGACGGATCTCGTTAGTCTAGATATAGAAGACGGTTGTACAGACGGATCTCGTTAGTCTAGATATAGAAGACGTTTGTCCAACGACGTATCCCGTTAGTCTAGATATAGAAGACGGTTGTATAACGAGAGATCTCGTTAGTCTAGATATAGAAGACGGTTGTACAGACGGATCTCGTTAGTCTAGATATAGAAGACGGTTGTATAACGAGAGATCTCGTTAGTCTAGATATAGAAGACGGTTGTACAGACGGATCTCGTTAGTCTAGATATAGAAGACGGTTGTACAGACGGATCTCGTTAGTCTAGATATAGAAGACGGTTGTACAGACGGGTCTCGTTAGTCTAGATATAGATGACGGTTGTACAGACGGATCTCCTTAGTCTAGATATAGAAGACGGTTGTACAGATGGATCTCGTTAGTCTAGATATAGAAGACGGTTGTACAGACGGATCTCGTTAGTCTAGATATAGAAGACGGTTGTATAACGAGAGATCTCGTTAGTCTAGATATAGAAGACGGTTGTACAGACGGATCTCGTTAGTCTAGATATAGAAGACGGTTGTATAACGAGAGATCTCGTTAGTCTAGATATAGAAGACGGTTGTACAGACGGATCTCGTTAGTCTAGATATAGAAGACGGTTGTACAGACGGATCTCGTTAGTCTAGATATAGAAGACGGTTGTACAGACGGGTCTCGTTAGTCTAGATATAGATGACGGTTGTACAGACGGATCTCCTTAGTCTAGATATAGAAGACGGTTGTACAGATGGATCTCGTTAGTCTAGATATAGAAGACGGTTGTACAGACGGATCTCGTTAGTCTAGATATAGAAGACGGTTGTATAACGAGAGATCTCGTTAGTCTAGATATAGAAGACGGTTGTACAGACGGATCTCGTTAGTCTAGATATAGAAGACGGTTGTACAGACGGATCTCGTTAGTCTAGATATAGAAGACGTTTGTCCAACGACGTATCCCGTTAGTCTAGATATAGAAGACGGTTGTATAACGAGAGATCTCGTTAGTCTAGATATAGAAGACGGTTGTACAGACGGATCGCGTTAGTCTAGATATAGAAGATGGTTGTACAACGACGTATCTCGTTAGTCTAGATATAGAAGGCGGTTGTACAGACGGATCTCGTTAGTCTAGATGTAGAAGACGGTTGTACAGACGGATCTCGTTAGTCTAGATATTGAAGACGTTTGTCCAACGACGTACCTCGTTAGTCTAGATATAGAAAACGGTTGTACAGACGGATCTCGTTAGTCTAGATATAGAAGACGGTTGTACAGACGGATCTCGTTAGTCTAGATATAGAAGACGGTTGTACAGACGGATCTCGATTGTCTAGATATAGAAGACGGTTGTATAACGAGAGATCTCGTTAGTCTAGATATAGAAGACGGTTGTACAGACGGATCCCGTTAGTCTAGATATAGAAGACGGTTGTACAGACGGATCTCGTTAGTCTAGATATTGAAGACGTTTGTCCAACGACGTACCTCGTTAGTCTAGATATAGAAAACGGTTGTACAGACGGATCTCGTTAGTCTAGATATAGAAGACGGTTGTACAGACGGATCTCGTTAGTCTAGATATAGAAGACGGTTGTATAACGAGAGATCTCGTTAGTCTAGATATAGAAGACGGTTGTACAGACGGATCCCGTTAGTCTGGATATAGAAGACGGTTGTATAACGAGAGATCTCGTTAGTCTAGATATAGAAGACGGTTGTACAGACGGATCTCGTTAGTCTAGATATAGAAGACGGTTGTATAACGAGAGATCTCGTTAGTCTAGATATAGAAGACGGTTGTACAGACGGATCTCGTTAGTCTAGATATAGAAGACGGTTGTACAGACGGATCTCGTTAGTCTAGATATAGAAGACGGTTGTACAGACGGATCTCGTTAGTCTAGATATAGAAGACGGTTGTACAGACGGATCTCGTTAGTCTAGATATTGAAGACGTTTGTCCAACGACGTACCTCGTTAGTCTAGATATAGAAAACGGTTGTACAGACGGATCTCGTTAGTCTAGATATTGAAGACGTTTGTCCAACGACGTACCTCGTTAGTCTAGATATAGAAAACGGTTGTACAGACGGATCTCGTTAGTCTAGATATAGAAGACGGTTGTACAGACGGATCTCGTTAGTCTAGATATAGAAGACGGTTGTATAACGAGAGATCTCGTTAGTCTAGATATAGAAGACGGTTGTACAGACGGATCTCGTTAGTCTAGATATAGAAGACGGTTGTATAACGAGAGATCTCGTTAGTCTAGATATAGAAGACGGTTGTACAGACGGATCTCGTTAGTCTAGATATAGAAGACGGTTGTACAGACGGATCTCGTTAGTCTAGATATAGAAGACGGTTGTACAGACGGATCTCGTTAGTCTAGATATAGAAGACGGTTGTACAGACGGATCTCGTTAGTCTAGATATAGAAGACGGTTGTACAGACGGATCTCGTTAGTCTAGATATAGAAGACGTTTGTCCAACGACGTATCCCGTTAGTCTAGATATAGAAGACGGTTGTATAACGAGAGATCTCGTTAGTCTAGATATAGAAGACGGTTGTACAGACGGATCTCGTTAGTCTAGATATAGAAGACGGTTGTATAACGAGAGATCTCGTTAGTCTAGATATAGAAGACGGTTGTACAGACGGATCTCGTTAGTCTAGATATAGAAGACGGTTGTACAGACGGATCTCGTTAGTCTAGATATAGAAGACGGTTGTACAGACGGGTCTCGTTAGTCTAGATATAGATGACGGTTGTACAGACGGATCTCCTTAGTCTAGATATAGAAGACGGTTGTACAGATGGATCTCGTTAGTCTAGATATAGAAGACGGTTGTACAGACGGATCTCGTTAGTCTAGATATAGAAGACGGTTGTATAACGAGAGATCTCGTTAGTCTAGATATAGAAGACGGTTGTACAGACGGATCTCGTTAGTCTAGATATAGAAGACGGTTGTACAGACGGATCTCGTTAGTCTAGATATAGAAGACGGTTGTACAGACGGGTCTCGTTAGTCTAGATATAGATGACGGTTGTACAGACGGATCTCCTTAGTCTAGATATAGAAGACGGTTGTACAGATGGATCTCGTTAGTCTAGATATAGAAGACGGTTGTACAGACGGATCTCGTTAGTCTAGATATAGAAGACGGTTGTATAACGAGAGATCTCGTTAGTCTAGATATAGAAGACGGTTGTACAGACGGATCTCGTTAGTCTAGATATAGAAGACGGTTGTACAGACGGATCTCGTTAGTCTAGATATAGAAGACGTTTGTCCAACGACGTATCCCGTTAGTCTAGATATAGAAGACGGTTGTATAACGAGAGATCTCGTTAGTCTAGATATAGAAGACGGTTGTACAGACGGATCGCGTTAGTCTAGATATAGAAGATGGTTGTACAACGACGTACCTCGTTAGTCTAGATATAGAAAACGGTTGTACAGACGGATCTCGTTAGTCTAGATATAGAAGACGGTTGTACAGACGGATCTCGTTAGTCTAGATATAGAAGACGGTTGTACAGACGGATCTCGATTGTCTAGATATAGAAGACGGTTGTATAACGAGAGATCTCGTTAGTCTAGATATAGAAGACGGTTGTACAGACGGATCCCGTTAGTCTAGATATAGAAGACGGTTGTACAGACGGATCTCGTTAGTCTAGATATTGAAGACGTTTGTCCAACGACGTACCTCGTTAGTCTAGATATAGAAAACGGTTGTACAGACGGATCTCGTTAGTCTAGATATAGAAGACGGTTGTACAGACGGATCTCGTTAGTCTAGATATAGAAGACGGTTGTATAACGAGAGATCTCGTTAGTCTAGATATAGAAGACGGTTGTACAGACGGATCCCGTTAGTCTGGATATAGAAGACGGTTGTATAACGAGAGATATCGTTAGTCTAGATATAGAAGACGGTTGTACAGACGGATCTCGTTAGTCTAGATATAGAAGACGGTTGTACAGACGGATCTCGTTAGTCTAGATATAGAAGACGGTTGTACAGACGGATCTCGTTAGTCTAGATATAGAAGACGTTTGTCCAACGACGTATCCCGTTAGTCTAGATATAGAAGACGGTTGTATAACGAGAGATCTCGTTAGTCTAGATATAGAAGACGGTTGTACAGACGGATCTCGTTAGTCTAGATATAGAAGACGGTTGTATAACGAGAGATCTCGTTAGTCTAGATATAGAAGACGGTTGTACAGACGGATCTCGTTAGTCTAGATATAGAAGACGGTTGTACAGACGGATCTCGTTAGTCTAGATATAGAAGACGGTTGTACAGACGGGTCTCGTTAGTCTAGATATAGATGACGGTTGTACAGACGGATCTCCTTAGTCTAGATATAGAAGACGGTTGTACAGATGGATCTCGTTAGTCTAGATATAGAAGACGGTTGTACAGACGGATCTCGTTAGTCTAGATATAGAAGACGGTTGTATAACGAGAGATCTCGTTAGTCTAGATATAGAAGACGGTTGTACAGACGGATCCCGTTAGTCTAGATATAGAAGACGGTTGTATAACGAGAGATATCGTTAGTCTAGATATAGAAGACGGTTATACAGACGGATCTCGTTAGTCTAGATATAGAAGACGGTTGTACAGACGGATCTCGTTAGTCTAGATATAGAAGACGTTTGTCCAACGACGTATCCCGTTAGTCTAGATATAGAAGACGGTTGTATAACGAGAGATCTCGTTAGTCTAGATATAGAAGACGGTTGTACAGACGGATCTCGTTAGTCTAGATATAGAAGACGGTTGTACAGACGGATCTCGTTAGTCAAGATATAGAAGACGGTTGTACAGACGGATCTCGTTAGTCTAGATATAGAAGACGTTTGTCCAACGCCGTATCCCGTTAGTCTAGATATAGAAGACGGTTGTACAGACGGGTCTCGTTAGTCTAGATATAGATGACGGTTGTACAGACGGATCTCATTAGTCTAGATATAGAAGACGGTTGTACAGATGGATCTCGTTAGTCTAGATATAGAAGACGGTTGTACAGACGGATCTCGTTAGTCTAGATATAGAAGACGGTTGTACAGACGGATCTCGTTAGTCTAGATATAGAAGACGGTTGTACAGACGGATCTCGTTAGTCTAGATATAGAAGACGGTTGTACAGACGGGTCTCGTTAGTCTAGATATAGATGACGGTTGTACAGACGGATCTCATTAGTCTAGATATAGAAGACGGTTGTACAGATGGATCTCGTTAGTCTAGATATAGAAGACGGTTGTACAGACGGGTCTCGTTAGTCTAGATATAGATGACGGTTGTACAGACGGATCTCCTTAGTCTAGATATAGAAGACGGTTGTACAGATGGATCTCGTTAGTCTAGATATAGAAGGCGGTTGTACAGACGGATCTCGTTAGTCTAGATATAGAAGACGGTTGTATAACGAGATATCTCGTTAGTCTAGATATAGAAGACGGTTGTACAGACGGATCCCGTTAGTCTGGATATAGAAGACGGTTGTATAACGAGAGATATCGTTAGTCTAGATATAGAAGACGGTTGTACAGACGGATCTCGTTAGTCTAGATATAGAAGACGGTTGTACAGACGGATCTCGTTAGTCTAGATATAGAAGACGGTTGTACAGACGGATCTCGTTAGTCTAGATATAGAAGACGTTTGTCCAACGACGTATCCCGTTAGTCTAGATATAGAAGACGGTTGTATAACGAGAGATCTCGTTAGTCTAGATATAGAAGACGGTTGTACAGACGGATCTCGTTAGTCTAGATATAGAAGACGGTTGTACAGACGGATCTCGTTAGTCTAGATATAGAAGACGGTTGTTCAGACGGATCTCGTTAGTCTAGATATAGAAAACGGTTGTACAGACGGATCTCGTTAGTCTAGATATAGAAGACGGTTGTACAGACGGATCTCGTTAGTCTAGATATAGAAGACGTTTGTCCAACGTCGTATCCCGTTAGTCTAGATATAGAAGACGGTTGTACAGACGGATCTCGTTAGTCTCGATATAGAAAACGGTTGTACAGACGGATCGCGTTAGTCTAGATATAGAAGATGGTTGTACAACGACGTATCTCGTTAGTCTAGATATAGAAGGCGGTTGTACAGACGGATCTCGTTAGTCTAGATATAGAAGACGGTTGTACAGACGGATCTCATTAGTCTCGATATAGAAGACGGTTGTACAGACGGATCTCGTTAATCTAGATATAGAAGACGGTTGTGCAGACGGATCTCGTTAGTCTAGATATAGAAGACGGTTGTACAGACGGATCTCGTTAGTCTAGATATAGAAGACGGTTGTACAGACGGATCTCGTTAGTCTAGATATAGAAGACGGTTGTACAGACGGATCTCGTTAGTCTAGATATAGAAGAGGGTTGTATAACGAGAGATCTCGTTAGTCTAGATATAGAAGACGGTTGTACAGACGGGTCTCGTTAGTCTAGATATAGATGACGGTTGTACAGACGGATCTCATTAGTCTAGATATAGAAGACGGTTGTACAGATGGATCTCGTTAGTCTAGATATAGAAGACGGTTGTACAGACGGGTCTCGTTAGTCTAGATATAGATGACGGTTGTACAGACGGATCTCCTTAGTCTAGATATAGAAGACGGTTGTACAGATGGATCTCGTTAGTCTAGATATAGAAGGCGGTTGTACAGACGGATCTCGTTAGTCTAGATATAGAAGACGGTTGTATAACGAGAGATCTCGTTAGTCTAGATATAGAAGACGGTTGTACAGACGGATCCCGTTAGTCTAGATATAGAAGACGGTTGTATAACGAGAGATATCGTTAGTCTAGATATAGAAGACGGTTGTACAGACGGATCTCGTTAGTCTAGATATAGAAGACGGTTGTACAGACGGATCTCGTTAGTCTAGATATAGAAGACGGTTGTACAGACGGATCTCGTTAGTCTAGATATAGAAGACGGTTGTACAGACGGATCTCGTTAGTCTAGATATAGAAGAGGGTTGTATAACGAGAGATCTCGTTAGTCTAGATATAGAAGACGGTTGTACAGACGGGTCTCGTTAGTCTAGATATAGATGACGGTTGTACAGACGGATCTCATTAGTCTAGATATAGAAGACGGTTGTACAGATGGATCTCGTTAGTCTAGATATAGAAGACGGTTGTACAGACGGGTCTCGTTAGTCTAGATATAGATGACGGTTGTACAGACGGATCTCCTTAGTCTAGATATAGAAGACGGTTGTACAGATGGATCTCGTTAGTCTAGATATAGAAGGCGGTTGTACAGACGGATCTCGTTAGTCTAGATATAGAAGACGGTTGTATAACGAGATATCTCGTTAGTCTAGATATAGAAGACGGTTGTACAGACGGATCCCGTTAGTCTGGATATAGAAGACGGTTGTATAACGAGAGATATCGTTAGTCTAGATATAGAAGACGGTTGTACAGACGGATCTCGTTAGTCTAGATATAGAAGACGGTTGTACAGACGGATCTCGTTAGTCTAGATATAGAAGACGGTTGTACAGACGGATCTCGTTAGTCTAGATATAGAAGACGTTTGTCCAACGACGTATCCCGTTAGTCTAGATATAGAAGACGGTTGTATAACGAGAGATCTCGTTAGTCTAGATATAGAAGACGGTTGTACAGACGGATCTCGTTAGTCTAGATATAGAAGACGGTTGTACAGACGGATCTCGTTAGTCTAGATATAGAAGACGGTTGTTCAGACGGATCTCGTTAGTCTAGATATAGAAAACGGTTGTACAGACGGATCTCGTTAGTCTAGATATAGAAGACGGTTGTACAGACGGATCTCGTTAGTCTAGATATAGAAGACGTTTGTCCAACGTCGTATCCCGTTAGTCTAGATATAGAAGACGGTTGTACAGACGGATCTCGTTAGTCTCGATATAGAAAACGGTTGTACAGACGGATCGCGTTAGTCTAGATATAGAAGATTGTTGTACAACGACGTATCTCGTTAGTCTAGATATAGAAGGCGGTTGTACAGACGGATCTCGTTAGTCTAGATATAGAAGACGGTTGTACAGACGGATCTCCTTAGTCTAGATATAGAAGACGGTTGTACAGATGGATCTCGTTAGTCTAGATATAGAAGGCGGTTGTACAGACGGATCTCGTTAGTCTAGATATAGAAGACGGTTGTATAACGAGAGATCTCGTTAGTCTAGATATAGAAGACGGTTGTACAGACGGATCTCGTTAGTCTAGATATAGAAGACGGTAGTACAGACGGATCTCGTTAGTCTAGATATAGAAGAGGGTTGTATAACGAGAGATCTCGTTAGTCTAGATATAGAAGACGGTTGTACAGACGGGTCTCGTTAGTCTAGATATAGATGACGGTTGTACAGACGGATCTCATTAGTCTAGATATAGAAGACGGTTGTACAGATGGATCTCGTTAGTCTAGATATAGAAGACGGTTGTACAGACGGGTCTCGTTAGTCTAGATATAGATGACGGTTGTACAGACGGATCTCCTTAGTCTAGATATAGAAGACGGTTGTACAGATGGATCTCGTTAGTCTAGATATAGAAGGCGGTTGTACAGACGGATCTCGTTAGTCTAGATATAGAAGACGGTTCTTTAACGAGAGATCTCGTTAGTCTAGATATAGAAGAAGGTTGTACAGACGGATCCCGTTAGTCTAGATATAGAAGACGGTTGTATAACGAGAGATATCGTTAGTCTAGATATAGAAGACGGTTGTACAGACGGATCTCGTTAGTCTAGATATAGAAGACGGTTGTACAGACGGATCTCGTTAGTCTAGATATAGAAGAGGGTTGTATAACGAGAGATCTCGTTAGTCTAGATATAGAAGACGGTTGTACAGACGGGTCTCGTTAGTCTAGATATAGATGACGGTTGTACAGACGGATCTCATTAGTCTAGATATAGAAGACGGTTGTTCAGACGGATCTCGTTAGTCTAGATATAGAAAACGGTTGTACAGACGGATCTCGTTAGTCTAGATATAGAAGACGGTTGTACAGACGGATCTCGTTAGTCTAGATATAGAAGACGTTTGTCCAACGTCGTATCCCGTTAGTCTAGATATAGAAGACGGTTGTACAGACGGATCTCGTTAGTCTCGATATAGAAAACGGTTGTACAGACGGATCGCGTTAGTCTAGATATAGAAGATGGTTGTACAACGACGTATCTCGTTAGTCTAGATATAGAAGGCGGTTGTACAGACGGATCTCGTTAGTCTAGATATAGAAGACGGTTGTACAGACGGATCTCGTTAGTCTAGATATTGAAGACGTTTGTCCAACGACGTACCTCGTTAGTCTAGATATAGAAAACGGTTGTACAGACGGATCTCGTTAGTCTAGATATAGAAGACGGTTGTACAGACGGATCTCGTTAGTCTAGATATAGAAGACGGTTGTACAGACGGATCTCGATTGTCTAGATATAGAAGACGGTTGTATAACGAGAGATCTCGTTAGTCTAGATATAGAAGACGGTTGTACAGACGGATCCCGTTAGTCTAGATATAGAAGACGGTTGTACAGACGGATCTCGTTAGTCTAGATATTGAAGACGTTTGTCCAACGACGTACCTCGTTAGTCTAGATATAGAAAACGGTTGTACAGACGGATCTCGTTAGTCTAGATATAGAAGACGGTTGTACAGACGGATCTCGTTAGTCTAGATATAGAAGACGGTTGTATAACGAGAGATCTCGTTAGTCTAGATATAGAAGACGGTTGTACAGACGGATCCCGTTAGTCTAGATATAGAAGACGGTTGTACAGACGGATCTCGTTAGTCTAGATATTGAAGACGTTTGTCCAACGACGTACCTCGTTAGTCTAGATATAGAAAACGGTTGTACAGACGGATCTCGTTAGTCTAGATATAGAAGACGGTTGTACAGACGGATCTCGTTAGTCTAGATATAGAAGACGGTTGTATAACGAGAGATCTCGTTAGTCTAGATATAGAAGACGGTTGTACAGACGGATCTCGTTAGTCTAGATATAGAAGACGGTTGTACAGACGGATCTCGTTAGTCTAGATATAGAAGACGGTTGTACAGACGGGTCTCGTTAGTCTAGATATAGATGACGGTTGTACAGACGGATCTCCTTAGTCTAGATATAGAAGACGGTTGTACAGATGGATCTCGTTAGTCTAGATATAGAAGACGGTTGTACAGACGGATCTCGTTAGTCTAGATATAGAAGACGGTTGTACAGACGGATCCCGTTAGTCTAGATATAGAAGACGGTTGTATAACGAGAGATCTCGTTAGTCTAGATATAGAAGACGGTTGTACAGACGGATCTCGTTAGTCTAGATATAGAAGACGGTTGTACAGACGGATCTCGTTAGTCAAGATATAGAAGACGGTTGTACAGACGGATCTCGTTAGTCTAGATATAGAAGACGTTTGTCCAACGCCGTATCCCGTTAGTCTAGATATAGAAGACGGTTGTACAGACGGGTCTCGTTAGTCTAGATATAGATGACGGTTGTACAGACGGATCTCATTAGTCTAGATATAGAAGACGGTTGTACAGATGGATCTCGTTAGTCTAGATATAGAAGACGGTTGTACAGACGGATCTCGTTAG
Source organism: Andrena bicolor (assembly GCA_960531205.1). NCBI lineage: Eukaryota > Metazoa > Arthropoda > Insecta > Hymenoptera > Andrenidae > Andrena > Andrena bicolor. Next base: position 3,396,835 of record CAUIJW010000306.1, on the reverse strand, counting down.
TCTAGATATAGAAGACGGTTGTACAGACGGATCTCGTTAGTCTAGATATAGAAGACGGTTGTACAGACGGATCTCGTTAGTCTAGATATAGAAGACGGTTGTACAGACGGATCTCGTTAGTCTAGATATAGAAGAGGGTTGTATAACGAGAGATCTCGTTAGTCTAGATATAGAAGACGGTTGTACAGACGGGTCTCGTTAGTCTAGATATAGATGACGGTTGTACAGACGGATCTCATTAGTCTAGATATAGAAGACGGTTGTACAGATGGATCTCGTTAGTCTAGATATAGAAGACGGTTGTACAGACGGGTCTCGTTAGTCTAGATATAGATGACGGTTGTACAGACGGATCTCCTTAGTCTAGATATAGAAGACGGTTGTACAGATGGATCTCGTTAGTCTAGATATAGAAGGCGGTTGTACAGACGGATCTCGTTAGTCTAGATATAGAAGACGGTTGTATAACGAGATATCTCGTTAGTCTAGATATAGAAGACGGTTGTACAGACGGATCCCGTTAGTCTGGATATAGAAGACGGTTGTATAACGAGAGATATCGTTAGTCTAGATATAGAAGACGGTTGTACAGACGGATCTCGTTAGTCTAGATATAGAAGACGGTTGTACAGACGGATCTCGTTAGTCTAGATATAGAAGACGGTTGTACAGACGGATCTCGTTAGTCTAGATATAGAAGACGTTTGTCCAACGACGTATCCCGTTAGTCTAGATATAGAAGACGGTTGTATAACGAGAGATCTCGTTAGTCTAGATATAGAAGACGGTTGTACAGACGGATCTCGTTAGTCTAGATATAGAAGACGGTTGTACAGACGGATCTCGTTAGTCTAGATATAGAAGACGGTTGTTCAGACGGATCTCGTTAGTCTAGATATAGAAAACGGTTGTACAGACGGATCTCGTTAGTCTAGATATAGAAGACGGTTGTACAGACGGATCTCGTTAGTCTAGATATAGAAGACGTTTGTCCAACGTCGTATCCCGTTAGTCTAGATATAGAAGACGGTTGTACAGACGGATCTCGTTAGTCTCGATATAGAAAACGGTTGTACAGACGGATCGCGTTAGTCTAGATATAGAAGATGGTTGTACAACGACGTATCTCGTTAGTCTAGATATAGAAGGCGGTTGTACAGACGGATCTCGTTAGTCTAGATATAGAAGACGGTTGTACAGACGGATCTCATTAGTCTCGATATAGAAGACGGTTGTACAGACGGATCTCGTTAATCTAGATATAGAAGACGGTTGTGCAGACGGATCTCGTTAGTCTAGATATAGAAGACGGTTGTACAGACGGATCTCGTTAGTCTAGATATAGAAGACGGTTGTACAGACGGATCTCGTTAGTCTAGATATAGAAGACGGTTGTACAGACGGATCTCGTTAGTCTAGATATAGAAGAGGGTTGTATAACGAGAGATCTCGTTAGTCTAGATATAGAAGACGGTTGTACAGACGGGTCTCGTTAGTCTAGATATAGATGACGGTTGTACAGACGGATCTCATTAGTCTAGATATAGAAGACGGTTGTACAGATGGATCTCGTTAGTCTAGATATAGAAGACGGTTGTACAGACGGGTCTCGTTAGTCTAGATATAGATGACGGTTGTACAGACGGATCTCCTTAGTCTAGATATAGAAGACGGTTGTACAGATGGATCTCGTTAGTCTAGATATAGAAGGCGGTTGTACAGACGGATCTCGTTAGTCTAGATATAGAAGACGGTTGTATAACGAGAGATCTCGTTAGTCTAGATATAGAAGACGGTTGTACAGACGGATCCCGTTAGTCTAGATATAGAAGACGGTTGTATAACGAGAGATATCGTTAGTCTAGATATAGAAGACGGTTGTACAGACGGATCTCGTTAGTCTAGATATAGAAGACGGTTGTACAGACGGATCTCGTTAGTCTAGATATAGAAGAGGGTTGTATAACGAGAGATCTCGTTAGTCTAGATATAGAAGACGGTTGTACAGACGGGTCTCGTTAGTCTAGATATAGATGACGGTTGTACAGACGGATCTCATTAGTCTAGATATAGAAGACGGTTGTTCAGACGGATCTCGTTAGTCTAGATATAGAAAACGGTTGTACAGACGGATCTCGTTAGTCTAGATATAGAAGACGGTTGTACAGACGGATCTCGTTAGTCTAGATATAGAAGACGTTTGTCCAACGTCGTATCCCGTTAGTCTAGATATAGAAGACGGTTGTACAGACGGATCTCGTTAGTCTCGATATAGAAAACGGTTGTACAGACGGATCGCGTTAGTCTAGATATAGAAGATGGTTGTACAACGACGTATCTCGTTAGTCTAGATATAGAAGGCGGTTGTACAGACGGATCTCGTTAGTCTAGATATAGAAGACGGTTGTACAGACGGATCTCGTTAGTCTAGATATTGAAGACGTTTGTCCAACGACGTACCTCGTTAGTCTAGATATAGAAAACGGTTGTACAGACGGATCTCGTTAGTCTAGATATAGAAGACGGTTGTACAGACGGATCTCGTTAGTCTAGATATAGAAGACGTTTGTCCAACGTCGTATCCCGTTAGTCTAGATATAGAAGACGGTTGTACAGACGGATCTCGTTAGTCTCGATATAGAAAACGGTTGTACAGACGGATCGCGTTAGTCTAGATATAGAAGATGGTTGTACAACGACGTATCTCGTTAGTCTAGATATAGAAGGCGGTTGTACAGACGGATCTCGTTAGTCTAGATATAGAAGACGGTTGTACAGACGGATCTCATTAGTCTCGATATAGAAGACGGTTGTACAGACGGATCTCGTTAATCTAGATATAGAAGACGGTTGTGCAGACGGATCTCGTTAGTCTAGATATAGAAGACGGTTGTACAGACGGATCTCGTTAGTCTAGATATAGAAGACGGTTGTACAGACGGATCTCGTTAGTCTAGATATAGAAGACGGTTGTACAGACGGATCTCGTTAGTCTAGATATAGAAGAGGGTTGTATAACGAGAGATCTCGTTAGTCTAGATATAGAAGACGGTTGTACAGACGGGTCTCGTTAGTCTAGATATAGATGACGGTTGTACAGACGGATCTCATTAGTCTAGATATAGAAGACGGTTGTACAGATGGATCTCGTTAGTCTAGATATAGAAGACGGTTGTACAGACGGGTCTCGTTAGTCTAGATATAGATGACGGTTGTACAGACGGATCTCCTTAGTCTAGATATAGAAGACGGTTGTACAGATGGATCTCGTTAGTCTAGATATAGAAGGCGGTTGTACAGACGGATCTCGTTAGTCTAGATATAGAAGACGGTTGTATAACGAGAGATCTCGTTAGTCTAGATATAGAAGACGGTTGTACAGACGGATCCCGTTAGTCTAGATATAGAAGACGGTTGTATAACGAGAGATATCGTTAGTCTAGATATAGAAGACGGTTGTACAGACGGATCTCGTTAGTCTAGATATAGAAGACGGTTGTACAGACGGATCTCGTTAGTCTAGATATAGAAGAGGGTTGTATAACGAGAGATCTCGTTAGTCTAGATATAGAAGACGGTTGTACAGACGGGTCTCGTTAGTCTAGATATAGATGACGGTTGTACAGACGGATCTCATTAGTCTAGATATAGAAGACGGTTGTTCAGACGGATCTCGTTAGTCTAGATATAGAAAACGGTTGTACAGACGGATCTCGTTAGTCTAGATATAGAAGACGGTTGTACAGACGGATCTCGTTAGTCTAGATATAGAAGACGTTTGTCCAACGTCGTATCCCGTTAGTCTAGATATAGAAGACGGTTGTACAGACGGATCTCGTTAGTCTCGATATAGAAAACGGTTGTACAGACGGATCGCGTTAGTCTAGATATAGAAGATGGTTGTACAACGACGTATCTCGTTAGTCTAGATATAGAAGGCGGTTGTACAGACGGATCTCGTTAGTCTAGATATAGAAGACGGTTGTACAGACGGATCTCGTTAGTCTAGATATTGAAGACGTTTGTCCAACGACGTACCTCGTTAGTCTAGATATAGAAAACGGTTGTACAGACGGATCTCGTTAGTCTAGATATAGAAGACGGTTGTACAGACGGATCTCGTTAGTCTAGATATAGAAGACGGTTGTACAGACGGATCTCGTTTGTCTAGATATAGAAGACGGTTGTATAACGAGAGATCTCGTTAGTCTAGATATAGAAGACGGTTGTACAGACGGATCCCGTTAGTCTAGATATAGAAGACGGTTGTACAGACGGGTCTCGTTAGTCTAGATATAGATGACGGTTGTACAGACGGATCTCCTTAGTCTAGATATAGAAGACGGTTGTACAGATGGATCTCGTTAGTCTAGATATAGAAGACGGTTGTACAGACGGATCTCGTTAGTCTAGATATAGAAGACGGTTGTATAACGAGAGATCTCGTTAGTCTAGATATAGAAGACGGTTGTACAGACGGATCCCGTTAGTCTAGATATAGAAGACGGTTGTATAACGAGAGATATCGTTAGTCTAGATATAGAAGACGGTTGTACAGACGGATCTCGTTAGTCTAGATATAGAAGACGGTTGTACAGACGGATCTCGTTAGTCTAGATATAGAAGACGTTTGTCCAACGACGTATCCCGTCAGTCTAGATATAGAAGACGGTTGTATAACGAGAGATCTCGTTAGTCTAGATATAGAAGACGGTTGTACAGACGGATCTCGTTAGTCTAGATATAGAAGACGGTTGTACAGACGGATCTCGTTAGTCAAGATATAGAAGACGGTTGTACAGACGGATCTCGTTAGTCTAGATATAGAAGACGTTTGTCCAACGCCGTATCCCGTTAGTCTAGATATAGAAGACGGTTGTACAGACGGGTCTCGTTAGTCTAGATATAGATGACGGTTGTACAGACGGATCTCATTAGTCTAGATATAGAAGACGGTTGTACAGATGGATCTCGTTAGTCTAGATATAGAAGACGGTTGTACAGACGGATCTCGTTAGTCTAGATATAGAAGACGGTTGTACAGACGGATCTCGTTAGTCTAGATATAGAAGACGGTTGTACAGACGGATCTCGTTAGTCTAGATATAGAAGACGGTTGTACAGACGGATCTCGTTAGTCTAGATATAGAAGAGGGTTGTATAACGAGAGATCTCGTTAGTCTAGATATAGAAGACGGTTGTACAGACGGGTCTCGTTAGTCTAGATATAGATGACGGTTGTACAGACGGATCTCATTAGTCTAGATATAGAAGACGGTTGTACAGATGGATCTCGTTAGTCTAGATATAGAAGACGGTTGTACAGACGGGTCTCGTTAGTCTAGATATAGATGACGGTTGTACAGACGGATCTCCTTAGTCTAGATATAGAAGACGGTTGTACAGATGGATCTCGTTAGTCTAGATATAGAAGGCGGTTGTACAGACGGATCTCGTTAGTCTAGATATAGAAGACGGTTGTATAACGAGAGATCTCGTTAGTCTAGATATAGAAGACGGTTGTACAGACGGATCCCGTTAGTCTGGATATAGAAGACGGTTGTATAACGAGAGATATCGTTAGTCTAGATATAGAAGACGGTTGTACAGACGGATCTCGTTAGTCTAGATATAGAAGACGGTTGTACAGACGGATCTCGTTAGTCTAGATATAGAAGACGGTTGTACAGACGGATCTCGTTAGTCTAGATATAGAAGACGTTTGTCCAACGACGTATCCCGTTAGTCTAGATATAGAAGACGGTTGTATAACGAGAGATCTCGTTAGTCTAGATATAGAAGACGGTTGTACAGACGGATCTCGTTAGTCTAGATATAGAAGACGGTTGTACAGACGGATCTCGTTAGTCTAGATATAGAAGACGGTTGTTCAGACGGATCTCGTTAGTCTAGATATAGAAAACGGTTGTACAGACGGATCTCGTTAGTCTAGATATAGAAGACGGTTGTACAGACGGATCTCGTTAGTCTAGATATAGAAGACGTTTGTCCAACGTCGAATCCCGTTAGTCTAGATATAGAAGACGGTTGTACAGACGGATCTCGTTAGTCTCGATATAGAAAACGGTTGTACAGACGGATCGCGTTAGTCTAGATATAGAAGATGGTTGTACAACGACGTATCTCGTTAGTCTAGATATAGAAGGCGGTTGTACAGACGGATCTCGTTAGTCTAGATATAGAAGACGGTTGTACAGACGGATCTCATTAGTCTAGATATAGAAGACGGTTGTACAGACGGATCTCGTTAGTCTAGATATAGAAGACGGTTGTGCAGACGGATCTCGTTAGTCTAGATATAGAAGACGGTTGTACAGACGGATCTCGTTAGTCTAGATATAGAAGACGGTTGTACAGACGGATCTCGTTAGTCTAGATATAGAAGACGGTTGTACAGACGGATCTCGTTAGTCTAGATATAGAAGAGGGTTGTATAACGAGAGATCTCGTTAGTCTAGATATAGAAGACGGTTGTACAGACGGGTCTCGTTAGTCTAGATATAGATGACGGTTGTACAGACGGATCTCATTAGTCTAGATATAGAAGACGGTTGTACAGATGGATCTCGTTAGTCTAGATATAGAAGACGGTTGTACAGACGGGTCTCGTTAGTCTAGATATAGATGACGGTTGTACAGACGGATCTCCTTAGTCTAGATATAGAAGACGGTTGTACAGATGGATCTCGTTAGTCTAGATATAGAAGGCGGTTGTACAGACGGATCTCGTTAGTCTAGATATAGAAGACGGTTGTATAACGAGAGATATCGTTAGTCTAGATATAGAAGACGGTTGTACAGACGGATCTCGTTAGTCTAGATATAGAAGACGGTTGTACAGACGGATCTCGTTAGTCTAGATATAGAAGAGGGTTGTATAACGAGAGATCTCGTTAGTCTAGATATAGAAGACGGTTGTACAGACGGGTCTCGTTAGTCTAGATATAGATGACGGTTGTACAGACGGATCTCATTAGTCTAGATATAGAAGACGGTTGTTCAGACGGATCTCGTTAGTCTAGATATAGAAAACGGTTGTACAGACGGATCTCGTTAGTCTAGATATAGAAGACGGTTGTACAGACGGATCTCGTTAGTCTAGATATAGAAGACGTTTGTCCAACGTCGTATCCCGTTAGTCTAGATATAGAAGACGGTTGTACAGACGGATCTCGTTAGTCTCGATATAGAAAACGGTTGTACAGACGGATCGCGTTAGTCTAGATATAGAAGATGGTTGTACAACGACGTATCTCGTTAGTCTAGATATAGAAGGCGGTTGTACAGACGGATCTCGTTAGTCTAGATATAGAAGACGGTTGTACAGACGGATCTCATTAGTCTAGATATAGAAGACGGTTGTACAGACGGATCTCGTTAGTCTAGATATAGAAGACGGTTGTGCAGACGGATCTCGTTAGTCTAGATATAGAAGACGGTTGTACAGACGGATCTCGTTAGTCTAGATATAGAAGACGGTTGTACAGACGGATCTCGTAAGTCTAGATATAGAAGACGGTTGTACAGACGGATCTCGTTAGTCTAGATATAGAAGAGGGTTGTATAACGAGAGATCTCGTTAGTCTAGATATAGAAGACGGTTGTACAGACGGGTCTCGTTAGTCTAGATATAGATGACGGTTGTACAGACGGATCTCATTAGTCTAGATATAGAAGACGGTTGTACAGATGGATCTCGTTAGTCTAGATATAGAAGACGGTTGTACAGACGGGTCTCGTTAGTCTAGATATAGATGACGGTTGTACAGACGGATCTCCTTAGTCTAGATATAGAAGACGGTTGTACAGATGGATCTCGTTAGTCTAGATATAGAAGGCGGTTGTACAGACGGATCTCGTTAGTCTAGATATAGAAGACGGTTGTATAACGAGAGATCTCGTTAGTCTAGATATAGAAGACGGTTGTACAGACGGATCCCGTTAGTCTAGATATAGAAGACGGTTGTATAACGAGAGATATCGTTAGTCTAGATATAGAAGACGGTTGTACAGACGGATCTCGTTAGTCTAGATATAGAAGAGGGTTGTATAACGAGAGATCTCGTTAGTCTAGATATAGAAGACGGTTGTACAGACGGGTCTCGTTAGTCTAGATATAGATGACGGTTGTACAGACGGATCTCATTAGTCTAGATATAGAAGACGGTTGTACAGATGGATCTCGTTAGTCTAGATATAGAAGACGGTTGTACAGACGGGTCTCGTTAGTCTAGATATAGATGACGGTTGTACAGACGCATCTCCTTAGTCTAGATATAGAAGACGGTTGTACAGATGGATCTCGTTAGTCTAGATATAGAAGGCGGTTGTACAGACGGATCTCGTTAGTCTAGATATAGAAGACGGTTGTATAACGAGAGATCTCGTTAGTCTAGATATAGAAGACGGTTGTACAGACGGATCCCGTTAGTCTAGATATAGAAGACGGTTGTATAACGAGAGATATCGTTAGTCTAGATATAGAAGACGGTTGTACAGACGGATCTCGTTAGTCTAGATATAGAAGACGGTTGTACAGACGGATCTCGTTAGTCTAGATATAGAAGACGGTTGTACAGACGGATCTCGTTAGTCTAGATATAGAAGACGGTTGTTCAGACGGATCTCGTTAGTCTAGATATAGAAGACGGTTGTACAGACGGATCTCGTTAGTCTAGATATAGAAGACGGTTGTACAGACGGATCTCGTTAGTCTAGATATAGAAGACGGTTGTACAGACGGATCGCGTTAGTCTAGATATAGAAGATGGTTGTACAACGACGTATCTCGTTAGTCTAGATATAGAAGGCGGTTGTACAGACGGATCTCGTTAGTCTAGATATAGAAGACGGTTGTTCAGACGGATCTCGTTAGTCTAGATATAGAAGACGTTTGTCCAACGTCGTATCCCGTTAGTCTAGATATAGAAGACGGTTGTACAGACGGATCTCGTTAGTCTCGATATAGAAAACGGTTGTACAGACGGATCGCGTTAGTCTAGATATAGAAGATGGTTGTACAACGACGTATCTCGTTGGTCTAGATATAGAAGGCGGTTGTACAGACGGATCTCGTTAGTCTAGATATAGAAGACGGTTGTTCAGACGGATCTCGTTAGTCTAGATATAGAAGACGGTTGTGCAGACGGATCTCGTTAGTCTAGATATAGAAGACGGTTGTATAACGAGAGATCTCGTTAGTCTAGATATAGAAGACGGTTGTACAGACGGATCCCGTTAGTCTAGATATAGAAGACGGTTGTATAACGAGAGATATCGTTAGTCTAGATATAGAAGACGGTTGTACAGACGGATCTCGTCAGTCTAGATATAGAAGACGGTTGTACAGACGGATCTCGTTAGTCTAGATATAGAAGACGTTTGTCCAACGACGTATCCCGTTAGTCTAGATATAGAAGACGGTTGTATAACGAGAGATCTCGTTAGTCTAGATATAGAAGACGGTTGTACAGACGGATCTCGTTAGTCTAGATATAGAAGACGGTTGTACAGACGGATCTCGTTAGTCTAGATATAGAAGACGGTTGTATAACGAGAGATCTCGTTAGTCTAGATATAGAAGACGGTTGTACTGACGGATCTCGTTAGTCTAGATATAGAAGACGGTTGTACAGACGGATCTCATTAGTCTAGATATAGAAGACGGTTGTACAGACGGATCTCGCTAGCCTAGATATAGAAGACGGTTGTACAGACGGATCCCGTTAGTCTAGATATAGAAGACGGTTGTACAGACGGATCTCGTTAGTCTAGATATTGAAGACGTTTGTCCAACGACGTACCTCGTTAGTCTAGATATAGAAAACGGTTGTACAGACGGTTCTCGTTAGTCTAGATATAGGAGACTGTTGTACAGACGGATCTCGTTTGTCTAGATATAGAAGACGGTTGTATAACGAGAGATCTCGTTAGTCTAGATATAGAAGACGGTTGTACAGACGGATCCCGTTAGTCTAGATATAGAAGACGGTTGTACAGACGGATCTCGTTAGTCTAGATATTGAAGACGTTTGTCCAACGACGTACCTCGTTAGTCTAGATATAGAAAACGGTTGTACAGACGGATCTCGTTAGTCTAGATATAGAAGACGGTTGTACAGACGGATCTCGTTAGTCTAGATATAGAAGACGGTTGTATAACGAGAGATCTCGTTAGTCTAGATATAGAAGACGGTTGTACAGACGGATCCCGTTAGTCTAGATATAGAAGACGGTTGTACAGACGGATCTCGTTAGTCTAGATATAGAAGACGTTTGTCCAACGACGTATCCCGTTAGTCTAGATATAGAAAACGGTTGTACAGACGGATCTCGTTAGTCTAGATATAGAAGACGGTTGTACAGACGGATCTCGTTAGTCTAGATATAGAAGACGGTTGTATAACGAGAGATCTCGTTAGTCTAGATATAGAAGACGGTTGTACAGACGGATCTCGTTAGTCTAGATATAGAAGACGGTTGTACAGACGGATCTCGTTAGTCTAGATATAGAAGACGGTTGTACAGATGGATCTCGTTAGTCTAGATATAGAAGACGGTTGTACAGACGGGTCTCGTTAGTCTAGATATAGATGACGGTTGTACAGACGGATCTCCTTAGTCTAGATATAGAAGACGGTTGTACAGATGGATCTCGTTAGTCTAGATATAGAAGGCGGTTGTACAGACGGATCTCGTTAGTCTAGATATAGAAGACGGTTGTATAACGAGAGATCTCGTTAGTGTAGATATAGAAGACGGTTGTACAGACGGATCTCGTTAGTCTAGATATAGAAGACGGTTGTACAGACGGATCTCGTTAGTCTAGATATAGAAGACGGTTGTACAGACGGATCTCGTTAGTCTAGATATAGAAGACGGTTGTATAACGAGAGATCTCGTTAGTCTAGATATAGAAGACGGTTGTACAGACGGATCCCGTTAGTCTAGATATAGAAGACGGTTGTCCAACGACGTATCCCGTTAGTCTAGATATAGAAGACGGTTGTACAGACGGGTCTCGTTAGTCTAGATATAGATGACGGTTGTACAGACGGATCTCGTTAGTCTAGATATAGAAGAAGGTTGTACAGACGGGTCTCGTGAGTCTAGATAGAGAAGACGGTTGTACAGACGGATCTCGTTAGTCTAGATATAGAAGACGGTTGTACCGACGGATCTCTTTAGTCTAGATATAGAAGACGGTTGTACAGACGGATCCCGTTAGTCTAGATATAGAAGACGGTTGTACAGACGGATCTCGTTAGTCTAGATATTGAAGACGTTTGTCCAACGACGTACCTCGTTAGTCTAGATATAGAAAACGGTTGTACAGACGGATCTCGTGAGTCTAGATAAAGAAGACGGTTGTACAGACGGGTCTCGTTAGTCTAGATATAGAAGACGGTTGTGCAGACGGATCTCATTAGTCTAGATATAGAAGACGGTTGTACAGACGGATCTCGTTAGTCTAGATATAGAAGACGGTTGTACAGACGGATCTCGTTAGTCTAGATATAGAAGACGTTTGTCCAACGACGTATCCCGTTAGTCTAGATATAGAAGACGGTTGTATAACGAGAGATCTCGTTAGTCTAGATATAGAAGACGGTTGTACAGACGGATCTCGTTAGTCTAGATATAGAAGACGGTTGTACAGACGGATCTCGTTAGTCTAGATATAGAAGACGTTTGTCCAACGCCGTATCCCGTTAGTCTAGATATAGAAGACGGTTGTACAGACGGGTCTCGTTAGTCTAGATATAGATGACGGTTGTACAGACGGATCTCATTAGTCTAGATATAGAAGACGGTTGTACAGATGGATCTCGTTAGTCTAGATATAGAAGACGGTTGTACCGACGGATCTCTTTAGTCTAGAGATAGAAGACGGTTGTACAGACGGATCTCGTTAGTCTAGATATAGAAGACGGTTGTACAGACGGATCTCGTTAGTCTAGATATAGAAGAAGGTTGTACAGACGGGTCTCGTGAGTCTAGATAGAGAAGACGGTTGTACAGACGGGTCTCGTTAGTCTAGATATAGAAGACGGTTGTACAGACGGATCTCCTTAGTCTAGATATAGAAGACGGTTGTACAGATGGATCTCGTTAGTCTAGATATAGAAGGCGGTTGTACAGACGGATCTCGTTAGTCTAGATATAGAAGACGGTTGTATAACGAGAGATCTCGTTAGTCTAGATATAGAAGACGGTTGTACAGACGGATCCCGTTAGTCTAGATATAGAAGACGGTTGTATAACGAGAGATATCGTTAGTCTAGATATAGAAGACGGTTGTACAGACGGATCTCGTCAGTCTAGATATAGAAGACGGTTGTACAGACGGATCTCGTTAGTCTAGATATAGAAGACGTTTGTCCAACGACGTATCCCGTTAGTCTAGATATAGAAGACGGTTGTATAACGAGAGATCTCGTTAGTCTAGATATAGAAGACGGTTGTACAGACGGATCTCGTTAGTCTAGATATAGAAGACGGTTGTACAGACGGATCTCGTTAGTCTAGATATAGAAGACGGTTGTATAACGAGAGATCTCGTTAGTCTAGATATAGAAGAAGGTTGTACAGACGGATCTCGTTAGTCTAGATATAGAAGACGGTTGTACAGACGGATCTCATTAGTCTAGATATAGAAGACGGTTGTACAGACGGATCTCGTTAGTCTAGATATAGAAGACGGTTGTACAGACGGATCCCGTTAGTCTAGATATAGAAGACGGTTGTACAGACGGATCTCGTTAGTCTAGATATTGAAGACGTTTGTCCAACGACGTACCTCGTTAGTCTAGATATAGAAAACGGTTGTACAGACGGTTCTCGTTAGTCTAGATATAGAAGACGGTTGTACAGACGGATCTCGTTTGTCTAGATATAGAAGACGGTTGTATAACGAGAGATCTCGTTAGTCTAGATATAGAAGACGGTTGTACAGACGGATCCCGTTAGTCTAGATATAGAAGACGGTTGTACAGACGGATCTCGTTAGTCTAGATATTGAAGACGTTTGTCCAACGACGTACCTCGTTAGTCTAGATATAGAAAACGGTTGTACAGACGGATCTCGTTAGTCTAGATATAGAAGACGGTTGTACAGACGGATCTCGTTAGTCTAGATATAGAAGACGGTTGTATAACGAGAGATCTCGTTAGTCTAGATATAGAAGACGGTTGTACAGACGGATCCCGTTAGTCTAGATATAGAAGACGGTTGTACAGACGGATCTCGTTAGTCTAGATACTGAAGACGTTTGTCCAACGACGTACCTCGTTAGTCTAGATATAGAAAACGGTTGTACAGACGGATCTCGTTAGTCTAGATATAGAAGACGGTTGTACAGACGGATCTCGTTAGTCTAGATATAGAAGACGGTTGTATAACGAGAGATCTCGTTAGTCTAGATATAGAAGACGGTTGTACAGACGGATCTCGTTAGTCTAGATATAGAAGACGGTTGTACAGACGGATCTCGTTAGTCTAGATATAGAAGACGGTTGTACAGACGGATCTCGTTAGTCTAGATATAGAAGACGTTTGTCCAACGACGTATCCCGTTAGTCTAGATATAGAAGACGGTTGTATAACGAGAGATCTCGTTAGTCTAGATATAGAAGACGGTTGTACAGATGGATCTCGTTAGTCTAGATATAGAAGGCGGTTGTACAGACGGATCTCGTTAGTCTAGATATAGAAGACGGTTGTATAACGAGAGATCTCGTTAGTCTAGATATAGAAGACGGTTGTACAGACGGATCCCGTTAGTCTGGATATAGAAGACGGTTGTATAACGAGAGATATCGTTAGTCTAGATATAGAAGACGGTTGTACAGACGGATCTCGTTAGTCTAGATATAGAAGACGGTTGTACAGACGGATCTCGTTAGTCTAGATATAGAAGACGGTTGTACAGACGGATCTCGTTAGTCTAGATATAGAAGACGTTTGTCCAACGACGTATCCCGTTAGTCTAGATATAGAAGACGGTTGTATAACGAGAGATCTCGTTAGTCTAGATATAGAAGACGGTTGTACAGACGGATCTCGTTAGTCTAGATATAGAAGACGGTTGTACAGACGGATCTCGTTAGTCTAGATATAGAAGACGGTTGTTCAGACGGATCTCGTTAGTCTAGATATAGAAAACGGTTGTACAGACGGATCTCGTTAGTCTAGATATAGAAGACGGTTGTACAGACGGATCTCGTTAGTCTAGATATAGAAGACGTTTGTCCAACGTCGAATCCCGTTAGTCTAGATATAGAAGACGGTTGTACAGACGGATCTCGTTAGTCTCGATATAGAAAACGGTTGTACAGACGGATCGCGTTAGTCTAGATATAGAAGATGGTTGTACAACGACGTATCTCGTTAGTCTAGATATAGAAGGCGGTTGTACAGACGGATCTCGTTAGTCTAGATATAGAAGACGGTTGTACAGACGGATCTCATTAGTCTAGATATAGAAGACGGTTGTACAGACGGATCTCGTTAGTCTAGATATAGAAGACGGTTGTGCAGACGGATCTCGTTAGTCTAGATATAGAAGACGGTTGTACAGACGGATCTCGTTAGTCTAGATATAGAAGACGGTTGTACAGACGGATCTCGTTAGTCTAGATATAGAAGACGGTTGTACAGACGGATCTCGTTAGTCTAGATATAGAAGAGGGTTGTATAACGAGAGATCTCGTTAGTCTAGATATAGAAGACGGTTGTACAGACGGGTCTCGTTAGTCTAGATATAGATGACGGTTGTACAGACGGATCTCATTAGTCTAGATATAGAAGACGGTTGTACAGATGGATCTCGTTAGTCTAGATATAGAAGACGGTTGTACAGACGGGTCTCGTTAGTCTAGATATAGATGACGGTTGTACAGACGGATCTCCTTAGTCTAGATATAGAAGACGGTTGTACAGATGGATCTCGTTAGTCTAGATATAGAAGGCGGTTGTACAGACGGATCTCGTTAGTCTAGATATAGAAGACGGTTGTATAACGAGAGATATCGTTAGTCTAGATATAGAAGACGGTTGTACAGACGGATCTCGTTAGTCTAGATATAGAAGACGGTTGTACAGACGGATCTCGTTAGTCTAGATATAGAAGAGGGTTGTATAACGAGAGATCTCGTTAGTCTAGATATAGAAGACGGTTGTACAGACGGGTCTCGTTAGTCTAGATATAGATGACGGTTGTACAGACGGATCTCATTAGTCTAGATATAGAAGACGGTTGTTCAGACGGATCTCGTTAGTCTAGATATAGAAAACGGTTGTACAGACGGATCTCGTTAGTCTAGATATAGAAGACGGTTGTACAGACGGATCTCGTTAGTCTAGATATAGAAGACGTTTGTCCAACGTCGTATCCCGTTAGTCTAGATATAGAAGACGGTTGTACAGACGGATCTCGTTAGTCTCGATATAGAAAACGGTTGTACAGACGGATCGCGTTAGTCTAGATATAGAAGATGGTTGTACAACGACGTATCTCGTTAGTCTAGATATAGAAGGCGGTTGTACAGACGGATCTCGTTAGTCTAGATATAGAAGACGGTTGTACAGACGGATCTCATTAGTCTAGATATAGAAGACGGTTGTACAGACGGATCTCGTTAGTCTAGATATAGAAGACGGTTGTGCAGACGGATCTCGTTAGTCTAGATATAGAAGACGGTTGTACAGACGGATCTCGTTAGTCTAGATATAGAAGACGGTTGTACAGACGGATCTCGTAAGTCTAGATATAGAAGACGGTTGTACAGACGGATCTCGTTAGTCTAGATATAGAAGAGGGTTGTATAACGAGAGATCTCGTTAGTCTAGATATAGAAGACGGTTGTACAGACGGGTCTCGTTAGTCTAGATATAGATGACGGTTGTACAGACGGATCTCATTAGTCTAGATATAGAAGACGGTTGTACAGATGGATCTCGTTAGTCTAGATATAGAAGACGGTTGTACAGACGGGTCTCGTTAGTCTAGATATAGATGACGGTTGTACAGACGGATCTCCTTAGTCTAGATATAGAAGACGGTTGTACAGATGGATCTCGTTAGTCTAGATATAGAAGGCGGTTGTACAGACGGATCTCGTTAGTCTAGATATAGAAGACGGTTGTATAACGAGAGATCTCGTTAGTCTAGATATAGAAGACGGTTGTACAGACGGATCCCGTTAGTCTAGATATAGAAGACGGTTGTATAACGAGAGATATCGTTAGTCTAGATATAGAAGACGGTTGTACAGACGGATCTCGTTAGTCTAGATATAGAAGAGGGTTGTATAACGAGAGATCTCGTTAGTCTAGATATAGAAGACGGTTGTACAGACGGGTCTCGTTAGTCTAGATATAGATGACGGTTGTACAGACGGATCTCATTAGTCTAGATATAGAAGACGGTTGTACAGATGGATCTCGTTAGTCTAGATATAGAAGACGGTTGTACAGACGGGTCTCGTTAGTCTAGATATAGATGACGGTTGTACAGACGCATCTCCTTAGTCTAGATATAGAAGACGGTTGTACAGATGGATCTCGTTAGTCTAGATATAGAAGGCGGTTGTACAGACGGATCTCGTTAGTCTAGATATAGAAGACGGTTGTATAACGAGAGATCTCGTTAGTCTAGATATAGAAGACGGTTGTACAGACGGATCCCGTTAGTCTAGATATAGAAGACGGTTGTATAACGAGAGATATCGTTAGTCTAGATATAGAAGACGGTTGTACAGACGGATCTCGTTAGTCTAGATATAGAAGACGGTTGTACAGACGGATCTCGTTAGTCTAGATATAGAAGACGGTTGTACAGACGGATCTCGTTAGTCTAGATATAGAAGACGGTTGTTCAGACGGATCTCGTTAGTCTAGATATAGAAGACGGTTGTACAGACGGATCTCGTTAGTCTAGATATAGAAGACGGTTGTACAGACGGATCTCGTTAGTCTAGATATAGAAGACGGTTGTACAGACGGATCGCGTTAGTCTAGATATAGAAGATGGTTGTACAACGACGTATCTCGTTAGTCTAGATATAGAAGGCGGTTGTACAGACGGATCTCGTTAGTCTAGATATAGAAGACGGTTGTTCAGACGGATCTCGTTAGTCTAGATATAGAAGACGTTTGTCCAACGTCGTATCCCGTTAGTCTAGATATAGAAGACGGTTGTACAGACGGATCTCGTTAGTCTCGATATAGAAAACGGTTGTACAGACGGATCGCGTTAGTCTAGATATAGAAGATGGTTGTACAACGACGTATCTCGTTGGTCTAGATATAGAAGGCGGTTGTACAGACGGATCTCGTTAGTCTAGATATAGAAGACGGTTGTTCAGACGGATCTCGTTAGTCTAGATATAGAAGACGGTTGTGCAGACGGATCTCGTTAGTCTAGATATAGAAGACGGTTGTATAACGAGAGATCTCGTTAGTCTAGATATAGAAGACGGTTGTACAGACGGATCCCGTTAGTCTAGATATAGAAGACGGTTGTATAACGAGAGATATCGTTAGTCTAGATATAGAAGACGGTTGTACAGACGGATCTCGTCAGTCTAGATATAGAAGACGGTTGTACAGACGGATCTCGTTAGTCTAGATATAGAAGACGTTTGTCCAACGACGTATCCCGTTAGTCTAGATATAGAAGACGGTTGTATAACGAGAGATCTCGTTAGTCTAGATATAGAAGACGGTTGTACAGACGGATCTCGTTAGTCTAGATATAGAAGACGGTTGTACAGACGGATCTCGTTAGTCTAGATATAGAAGACGGTTGTATAACGAGAGATCTCGTTAGTCTAGATATAGAAGACGGTTGTACTGACGGATCTCGTTAGTCTAGATATAGAAGACGGTTGTACAGACGGATCTCATTAGTCTAGATATAGAAGACGGTTGTACAGACGGATCTCGCTAGCCTAGATATAGAAGACGGTTGTACAGACGGATCCCGTTAGTCTAGATATAGAAGACGGTTGTACAGACGGATCTCGTTAGTCTAGATATTGAAGACGTTTGTCCAACGACGTACCTCGTTAGTCTAGATATAGAAAACGGTTGTACAGACGGTTCTCGTTAGTCTAGATATAGGAGACTGTTGTACAGACGGATCTCGTTTGTCTAGATATAGAAGACGGTTGTATAACGAGAGATCTCGTTAGTCTAGATATAGAAGACGGTTGTACAGACGGATCCCGTTAGTCTAGATATAGAAGACGGTTGTACAGACGGATCTCGTTAGTCTAGATATTGAAGACGTTTGTCCAACGACGTACCTCGTTAGTCTAGATATAGAAAACGGTTGTACAGACGGATCTCGTTAGTCTAGATATAGAAGACGGTTGTACAGACGGATCTCGTTAGTCTAGATATAGAAGACGGTTGTATAACGAGAGATCTCGTTAGTCTAGATATAGAAGACGGTTGTACAGACGGATCCCGTTAGTCTAGATATAGAAGACGGTTGTACAGACGGATCTCGTTAGTCTAGATATAGAAGACGTTTGTCCAACGACGTATCCCGTTAGTCTAGATATAGAAAACGGTTGTACAGACGGATCTCGTTAGTCTAGATATAGAAGACGGTTGTACAGACGGATCTCGTTAGTCTAGATATAGAAGACGGTTGTATAACGAGAGATCTCGTTAGTCTAGATATAGAAGACGGTTGTACAGACGGATCTCGTTAGTCTAGATATAGAAGACGGTTGTACAGACGGATCTCGTTAGTCTAGATATAGAAGACGGTTGTACAGATGGATCTCGTTAGTCTAGATATAGAAGACGGTTGTACAGACGGGTCTCGTTAGTCTAGATATAGATGACGGTTGTACAGACGGATCTCCTTAGTCTAGATATAGAAGACGGTTGTACAGATGGATCTCGTTAGTCTAGATATAGAAGGCGGTTGTACAGACGGATCTCGTTAGTCTAGATATAGAAGACGGTTGTATAACGAGAGATCTCGTTAGTGTAGATATAGAAGACGGTTGTACAGACGGATCTCGTTAGTCTAGATATAGAAGACGGTTGTACAGACGGATCTCGTTAGTCTAGATATAGAAGACGGTTGTACAGACGGATCTCGTTAGTCTAGATATAGAAGACGGTTGTATAACGAGAGATCTCGTTAGTCTAGATATAGAAGACGGTTGTACAGACGGATCCCGTTAGTCTAGATATAGAAGACGGTTGTCCAACGACGTATCCCGTTAGTCTAGATATAGAAGACGGTTGTACAGACGGGTCTCGTTAGTCTAGATATAGATGACGGTTGTACAGACGGATCTCGTTAGTCTAGATATAGAAGAAGGTTGTACAGACGGGTCTCGTGAGTCTAGATAGAGAAGACGGTTGTACAGACGGATCTCGTTAGTCTAGATATAGAAGACGGTTGTACCGACGGATCTCTTTAGTCTAGATATAGAAGACGGTTGTACAGACGGATCCCGTTAGTCTAGATATAGAAGACGGTTGTACAGACGGATCTCGTTAGTCTAGATATTGAAGACGTTTGTCCAACGACGTACCTCGTTAGTCTAGATATAGAAAACGGTTGTACAGACGGATCTCGTGAGTCTAGATAAAGAAGACGGTTGTACAGACGGGTCTCGTTAGTCTAGATATAGAAGACGGTTGTGCAGACGGATCTCATTAGTCTAGATATAGAAGACGGTTGTACAGACGGATCTCGTTAGTCTAGATATAGAAGACGGTTGTACAGACGGATCTCGTTAGTCTAGATATAGAAGACGTTTGTCCAACGACGTATCCCGTTAGTCTAGATATAGAAGACGGTTGTATAACGAGAGATCTCGTTAGTCTAGATATAGAAGACGGTTGTACAGACGGATCTCGTTAGTCTAGATATAGAAGACGGTTGTACAGACGGATCTCGTTAGTCTAGATATAGAAGACGTTTGTCCAACGCCGTATCCCGTTAGTCTAGATATAGAAGACGGTTGTACAGACGGGTCTCGTTAGTCTAGATATAGATGACGGTTGTACAGACGGATCTCATTAGTCTAGATATAGAAGACGGTTGTACAGATGGATCTCGTTAGTCTAGATATAGAAGACGGTTGTACCGACGGATCTCTTTAGTCTAGAGATAGAAGACGGTTGTACAGACGGATCTCGTTAGTCTAGATATAGAAGACGGTTGTACAGACGGATCTCGTTAGTCTAGATATAGAAGAAGGTTGTACAGACGGGTCTCGTGAGTCTAGATAGAGAAGACGGTTGTACAGACGGGTCTCGTTAGTCTAGATATAGAAGACGGTTGTACAGACGGATCTCCTTAGTCTAGATATAGAAGACGGTTGTACAGATGGATCTCGTTAGTCTAGATATAGAAGGCGGTTGTACAGACGGATCTCGTTAGTCTAGATATAGAAGACGGTTGTATAACGAGAGATCTCGTTAGTCTAGATATAGAAGACGGTTGTACAGACGGATCCCGTTAGTCTAGATATAGAAGACGGTTGTATAACGAGAGATATCGTTAGTCTAGATATAGAAGACGGTTGTACAGACGGATCTCGTCAGTCTAGATATAGAAGACGGTTGTACAGACGGATCTCGTTAGTCTAGATATAGAAGACGTTTGTCCAACGACGTATCCCGTTAGTCTAGATATAGAAGACGGTTGTATAACGAGAGATCTCGTTAGTCTAGATATAGAAGACGGTTGTACAGACGGATCTCGTTAGTCTAGATATAGAAGACGGTTGTACAGACGGATCTCGTTAGTCTAGATATAGAAGACGGTTGTATAACGAGAGATCTCGTTAGTCTAGATATAGAAGAAGGTTGTACAGACGGATCTCGTTAGTCTAGATATAGAAGACGGTTGTACAGACGGATCTCATTAGTCTAGATATAGAAGACGGTTGTACAGACGGATCTCGTTAGTCTAGATATAGAAGACGGTTGTACAGACGGATCCCGTTAGTCTAGATATAGAAGACGGTTGTACAGACGGATCTCGTTAGTCTAGATATTGAAGACGTTTGTCCAACGACGTACCTCGTTAGTCTAGATATAGAAAACGGTTGTACAGACGGTTCTCGTTAGTCTAGATATAGAAGACGGTTGTACAGACGGATCTCGTTTGTCTAGATATAGAAGACGGTTGTATAACGAGAGATCTCGTTAGTCTAGATATAGAAGACGGTTGTACAGACGGATCCCGTTAGTCTAGATATAGAAGACGGTTGTACAGACGGATCTCGTTAGTCTAGATATTGAAGACGTTTGTCCAACGACGTACCTCGTTAGTCTAGATATAGAAAACGGTTGTACAGACGGATCTCGTTAGTCTAGATATAGAAGACGGTTGTACAGACGGATCTCGTTAGTCTAGATATAGAAGACGGTTGTATAACGAGAGATCTCGTTAGTCTAGATATAGAAGACGGTTGTACAGACGGATCCCGTTAGTCTAGATATAGAAGACGGTTGTACAGACGGATCTCGTTAGTCTAGATACTGAAGACGTTTGTCCAACGACGTACCTCGTTAGTCTAGATATAGAAAACGGTTGTACAGACGGATCTCGTTAGTCTAGATATAGAAGACGGTTGTACAGACGGATCTCGTTAGTCTAGATATAGAAGACGGTTGTATAACGAGAGATCTCGTTAGTCTAGATATAGAAGACGGTTGTACAGACGGATCTCGTTAGTCTAGATATAGAAGACGGTTGTACAGACGGATCTCGTTAGTCTAGATATAGAAGACGGTTGTACAGACGGATCTCGTTAGTCTAGATATAGAAGACGTTTGTCCAACGACGTATCCCGTTAGTCTAGATATAGAAGACGGTTGTATAACGAGAGATCTCGTTAGTCTAGATATAGAAGACGGTTGTACAGACGGATCTCGTTAGTCTAGATATAGAAGACGGTTGTACAGACGGATCCCGTTAGTCTAGATATAGAAGACGGTTGTATAACGAGAGATATCGTTAGTCTAGATATAGAAGACGGTTGTACAGACGGATCTCGTTAGTCTAGATATAGAAGACGGTTGTACAGACGGATCTCGTTAGTCTAGATATAGAAGACGGTTGTACAGACGGATCTCGTTAGTCTAGATATAGAAGACGTTTGTCCAACGACGTATCCCGTTAGTCTAGATATAGAAGACGGTTGTATAACGAGAGATCTCGTTAGTCTAGATATAGAAGACGGTTGTACAGACGGATCTCGTTAGTCTAGATATAGAAGACGGTTGTTCAGACGGATCTCGTTAGTCTAGATATAGAAGACGGTTGTGCAGACGGATCTCGTTAGTCTAGATATAGAAGACGGTTGTATAACGAGAGATCTCGTTAGTCTAGATATAGAAGACGGTTGTACAGACGGATCCCGTTAGTCTAGATATAGAAGACGGTTGTATAACGAGAGATATCGTTAGTCTAGATATAGAAGACGGTTGTACAGACGGATCTCGTCAGTCTAGATATAGAAGACGGTTGTACAGACGGATCTCGTTAGTCTAGATATAGAAGACGTTTGTCCAACGACGTATCCCGTTAGTCTAGATATAGAAGACGGTTGTATAACGAGAGATATCGTTAGTCTAGATATAGAAGACGGTTGTACAGACGGATCTCGTCAGTCTAGATATAGAAGACGGTTGTACAGACGGATCCCGTTAGTCTAGATATAGAAGACGGTTGTATAACGAGAGATATCGTTAGTCTAGATATAGAAGACGGTTGTACAGACGGATCTCGTCAGTCTAGATATAGAAGACGGTTGTACAGACGGATCTCGTTAGTCTAGATATAGAAGACGTTTGTCCAACGACGTATCCCGTTAGTCTAGATATAGAAGACGGTTGTATAACGAGAGATCTCGTTAGTCTAGATATAGAAGACGGTTGTACAGACGGATCTCGTTAGTCTAGATATAGAAGACGGTTGTACAGACGGATCTCGTTAGTCTAGATATAGAAGACGGTTGTATAACGAGAGATCTCGTTAGTCTAGATATAGAAGACGGTTGTACAGACGGATCTCGTTAGTCTAGATATAGAAGACGGTTGTACAGACGGATCTCATTAGTCTAGATATAGAAGACGGTTGTACAGACGGATCTCGTTAGTCTAGATATAGAAGACGGTTGTACAGACGGATCCCGTTAGTCTAGATATAGAAGACGGTTGTACAGACGGATCTCGTTAGTCTAGATATTGAAGACGTTTGTCCAACGACGTACCTCGTTAGTCTAGATATAGAAAACGGTTGTACAGACGGATCTCGTTAGTCTAGATATAGAAGACGGTTGTACAGACGGATCTCGTTAGTCTAGATATAGAAGACGGTTGTAGAACGAGAGATCTCGTTAGTCTAGATATAGAAGACGGTTGTACAGACGGATCCCGTTAGTCTAGATATAGAAGACGGTTGTACAGACGGATCTCGTTAGTCTAGATATTGAAGACGTTTGTCCAACGACGTACCTCGTTAGTCTAGATATAGAAAACGGTTGTACAGACGGATCTCGTTAGTCTAGATATAGAAGACGGTTGTACAGACGGATCTCGTTAGTCTAGATATAGAAGACGGTTGTATAACGAGAGATCTCGTTAGTCTAGATATAGAAGACGGTTGTACAGACGGATCTCGTTAGTCTAGATATAGAAGACGGTTGTACAGACGGATCTCGTTAGTCTAGATATAGAAGACGGTTGTACAGACGGATCTCGTTAGTCTAGATATAGAAGACGGTTGTACAGACGGGTCTCGTTAGTCTAGATATAGATGACGGTTGTACAGACGGATCTCCTTAGTCTAGATATAGAAGACGGTTGTACAGATGGATCTCGTTAGTCTAGATATAGAAGGCGGTTGTACAGACGGATCTCGTTAGTCTAGATATAGAAGACGGTTGTATAACGAGAGATCTCGTTAGTGTAGATATAGAAGACGGTTGTACAGACGGATCTCGTTAGTCTAGATATAGAAGACGGTTGTACAGACGGATCTCGTTAGTCTAGATATAGAAGACGGTTGTACAGACGGATCTCGTTAGTCTAGATATAGAAGACGGTTGTATAACGAGAGATCTCGTTAGTCTAGATATAGAAGACGGTTGTACAGACGGATCCCGTTAGTCTAGATATAGAAGACGGTTGTCCAACGACGTATCCCGTTAGTCTAGATATAGAAGACGGTTGTACAGACGGGTCTCGTTAGTCTAGATATAGATGACGGTTGTACAGACGGATCTCGTTAGTCTAGATATAGAAGAAGGTTGTACAGACGGGTCTCGTGAGTCTAGATAGAGAAGACGGTTGTACAGACGGATCTCGTTAGTCTAGATATAGAAGACGGTTGTACCGACGGATCTCTTTAGTCTAGATATAGAAGACGGTTGTACAGACGGATCCCGTTAGTCTAGATATAGAAGACGGTTGTACAGACGGATCTCGTTAGTCTAGATATTGAAGACGTTTGTCCAACGACGTACCTCGTTAGTCTAGATATAGAAAACGGTTGTACAGACGGATCTCGTGAGTCTAGATAGAGAAGACGGTTGTACAGACGGGTCTCGTTAGTCTAGATATAGAAGACGGTTGTGCAGACGGATCTCATTAGTCTAGATATAGAAGACGGTTGTACAGACGGATCTCGTTAGTCTAGATATAGAAGACGGTTGTACAGACGGATCTCGTTAGTCTAGATATAGAAGACGTTTGTCCAACGACGTATCCCGTTAGTCTAGATATAGAAGACGGTTGTATAACGAGAGATCTCGTTAGTCTAGATATAGAAGACGGTTGTACAGACGGATCTCGTTAGTCTAGATATAGAAGACGGTTGTACAGACGGATCTCGTTAGTCTAGATATAGAAGACGTTTGTCCAACGCCGTATCCCGTTAGTCTAGATATAGAAGACGGTTGTACAGACGGGTCTCGTTAGTCTAGATATAGATGACGGTTGTACAGACGGATCTCATTAGTCTAGATATAGAAGACGGTTGTACAGATGGATCTCGTTAGTCTAGATATAGAAGACGGTTGTACCGACGGATCTCTTTAGTCTAGAGATAGAAGACGGTTGTACAGACGGATCTCGTTAGTCTAGATATAGAAGACGGTTGTACAGACGGATCTCGTTAGTCTAGATATAGAAGAAGGTTGTACAGACGGGTCTCGTGAGTCTAGATAGAGAAGACGGTTGTACAGACGGGTCTCGTTAGTCTAGATATAGAAGACGGTTGTACAGACGGATCTCCTTAGTCTAGATATAGAAGACGGTTGTACAGATGGATCTCGTTAGTCTAGATATAGAAGGCGGTTGTACAGACGGATCTCGTTAGTCTAGATATAGAAGACGGTTGTATAACGAGAGATCTCGTTAGTCTAGATATAGAAGACGGTTGTACAGACGGATCCCGTTAGTCTAGATATAGAAGACGGTTGTATAACGAGAGATATCGTTAGTCTAGATATAGAAGACGGTTGTACAGACGGATCTCGTCAGTCTAGATATAGAAGACGGTTGTACAGACGGATCTCGTTAGTCTAGATATAGAAGACGTTTGTCCAACGACGTATCCCGTTAGTCTAGATATAGAAGACGGTTGTATAACGAGAGATCTCGTTAGTCTAGATATAGAAGACGGTTGTACAGACGGATCTCGTTAGTCTAGATATAGAAGACGGTTGTACAGACGGATCTCGTTAGTCTAGATATAGAAGACGGTTGTATAACGAGAGATCTCGTTAGTCTAGATATAGAAGAAGGTTGTACAGACGGATCTCGTTAGTCTAGATATAGAAGACGGTTGTACAGACGGATCTCATTAGTCTAGATATAGAAGACGGTTGTACAGACGGATCTCGTTAGTCTAGATATAGAAGACGGTTGTACAGACGGATCCCGTTAGTCTAGATATAGAAGACGGTTGTACAGACGGATCTCGTTAGTCTAGATATTGAAGACGTTTGTCCAACGACGTACCTCGTTAGTCTAGATATAGAAAACGGTTGTACAGACGGTTCTCGTTAGTCTAGATATAGAAGACGGTTGTACAGACGGATCTCGTTTGTCTAGATATAGAAGACGGTTGTATAACGAGAGATCTCGTTAGTCTAGATATAGAAGACGGTTGTACAGACGGATCCAGTTAGTCTAGATATAGAAGACGGTTGTACAGACGGATCTCGTTAGTCTAGATATTGAAGACGTTTGTCCAACGACGTACCTCGTTAGTCTAGATATAGAAAACGGTTGTACAGACGGATCTCGTTAGTCTAGATATAGAAGACGGTTGTACAGACGGATCTCGTTAGTCTAGATATAGAAGACGGTTGTATAACGAGAGATCTCGTTAGTCTAGATATAGAAGACGGTTGTACAGACGGATCCCGTTAGTCTAGATATAGAAGACGGTTGTACAGACGGATCTCGTTAGTCTAGATACTGAAGACGTTTGTCCAACGACGTACCTCGTTAGTCTAGATATAGAAAACGGTTGTACAGACGGATCTCGTTAGTCTAGATATAGAAGACGGTTGTACAGACGGATCTCGTTAGTCTAGATATAGAAGACGGTTGTATAACGAGAGATCTCGTTAGTCTAGATATAGAAGACGGTTGTACAGACGGATCTCGTTAGTCTAGATATAGAAGACGGTTGTACAGACGGATCTCGTTAGTCTAGATATAGAAGACGGTTGTACAGACGGATCTCGTTAGTCTAGATATAGAAGACGTTTGTCCAACGACGTATCCCGTTAGTCTAGATATAGAAGACGGTTGTATAACGAGAGATCTCGTTAGTCTAGATATAGAAGACGGTTGTACAGACGGATCTCGTTAGTCTAGATATAGAAGACGGTTGTACAGACGGATCCCGTTAGTCTAGATATAGAAGACGGTTGTATAACGAGAGATATCGTTAGTCTAGATATAGAAGACGGTTGTACAGACGGATCTCGTTAGTCTAGATATAGAAGACGGTTGTACAGACGGATCTCGTTAGTCTAGATATAGAAGACGGTTGTACAGACGGATCTCGTTAGTCTAGATATAGAAGACGTTTGTCCAACGACGTATCCCGTTAGTCTAGATATAGAAGACGGTTGTATAACGAGAGATCTCGTTAGTCTAGATATAGAAGACGGTTGTACAGACGGATCTCGTTAGTCTAGATATAGAAGACGGTTGTATAACGAGAGATCTCGTTAGTCTAGATATAGAAGACGGTTGTACAGACGGATCCCGTTAGTCTAGATATAGAAGACGGTTGTATAACGAGAGATATCGTTAGTCTAGATATAGAAGACGGTTGTACAGACGGATCTCGTCAGTCTAGATATAGAAGACGGTTGTACAGACGGATCTCGTTAGTCTAGATATAGAAGACGTTTGTCCAACGACGTATCCCGTTAGTCTAGATATAGAAGACGGTTGTATAACGAGAGATATCGTTAGTCTAGATATAGAAGACGGTTGTACAGACGGATCTCGTCAGTCTAGATATAGAAGACGGTTGTACAGACGGATCCCGTTAGTCTAGATATAGAAGACGGTTGTATAACGAGAGATATCGTTAGTCTAGATATAGAAGACGGTTGTACAGACGGATCTCGTCAGTCTAGATATAGAAGACGGTTGTACAGACGGATCTCGTTAGTCTAGATATAGAAGACGTTTGTCCAACGACGTATCCCGTTAGTCTAGATATAGAAGACGGTTGTATAACGAGAGATCTCGTTAGTCTAGATATAGAAGACGGTTGTACAGACGGATCTCGTTAGTCTAGATATAGAAGACGGTTGTACAGACGGATCTCGTTAGTCTAGATATAGAAGACGGTTGTATAACGAGAGATCTCGTTAGTCTAGATATAGAAGACGGTTGTACAGACGGATCTCGTTAGTCTAGATATAGAAGACGGTTGTACAGACGGATCTCATTAGTCTAGATATAGAAGACGGTTGTACAGACGGATCTCGTTAGTCTAGATATAGAAGACGGTTGTACAGACGGATCCCGTTAGTCTAGATATAGAAGACGGTTGTACAGACGGATCTCGTTAGTCTAGATATTGAAGACGTTTGTCCAACGACGTACCTCGTTAGTCTAGATATAGAAAACGGTTGTACAGACGGATCTCGTTAGTCTAGATATAGAAGACGGTTGTACAGACGGATCTCGTTAGTCTAGATATAGAAGACGGTTGTAGAACGAGAGATCTCGTTAGTCTAGATATAGAAGACGGTTGTACAGACGGATCCCGTTAGTCTAGATATAGAAGACGGTTGTACAGACGGATCTCGTTAGTCTAGATATTGAAGACGTTTGTCCAACGACGTACCTCGTTAGTCTAGATATAGAAAACGGTTGTACAGACGGATCTCGTTAGTCTAGATATAGAAGACGGTTGTACAGACGGATCTCGTTAGTCTAGATATAGAAGACGGTTGTATAACGAGAGATCTCGTTAGTCTAGATATAGAAGACGGTTGTACAGACGGATCTCGTTAGTCTAGATATAGAAGACGGTTGTACAGACGGATCTCGTTAGTCTAGATATAGAAGACGGTTGTACAGACGGATCTCGTTAGTCTAGATATAGAAGACGGTTGTACAGACGGGTCTCGTTAGTCTAGATATAGATGACGGTTGTACAGACGGATCTCCTTAGTCTAGATATAGAAGACGGTTGTACAGATGGATCTCGTTAGTCTAGATATAGAAGGCGGTTGTACAGACGGATCTCGTTAGTCTAGATATAGAAGACGGTTGTATAACGAGAGATCTCGTTAGTGTAGATATAGAAGACGGTTGTACAGACGGATCTCGTTAGTCTAGATATAGAAGACGGTTGTACAGACGGATCTCGTTAGTCTAGATATAGAAGACGGTTGTACAGACGGATCTCGTTAGTCTAGATATAGAAGACGGTTGTATAACGAGAGATCTCGTTAGTCTAGATATAGAAGACGGTTGTACAGACGGATCCCGTTAGTCTAGATATAGAAGACGGTTGTCCAACGACGTATCCCGTTAGTCTAGATATAGAAGACGGTTGTACAGACGGGTCTCGTTAGTCTAGATATAGATGACGGTTGTACAGACGGATCTCGTTAGTCTAGATATAGAAGAAGGTTGTACAGACGGGTCTCGTGAGTCTAGATAGAGAAGACGGTTGTACAGACGGATCTCGTTAGTCTAGATATAGAAGACGGTTGTACCGACGGATCTCTTTAGTCTAGATATAGAAGACGGTTGTACAGACGGATCCCGTTAGTCTAGATATAGAAGACGGTTGTACAGACGGATCTCGTTAGTCTAGATATTGAAGACGTTTGTCCAACGACGTACCTCGTTAGTCTAGATATAGAAAACGGTTGTACAGACGGATCTCGTGAGTCTAGATAGAGAAGACGGTTGTACAGACGGGTCTCGTTAGTCTAGATATAGAAGACGGTTGTGCAGACGGATCTCATTAGTCTAGATATAGAAGACGGTTGTACCGACGGATCTCTTTAGTCTAGATATAGAAGACGGTTGTACAGACGGATCCCGTTAGTCTAGATATAGAAGACGGTTGTACAGACGGATCTCGTTAGTCTAGATATTGAAGACGTTTGTCCAACGACGTACCTCGTTAGTCTAGATATAGAAAACGGTTGTACAGACGGATCTCGTGAGTCTAGATAGAGAAGACGGTTGTACAGACGGGTCTCGTTAGTCTAGATATAGAAGACGGTTGTGCAGACGGATCTCATTAGTCTAGATATAGAAGACGGTTGTACAGACGGATCTCGTTAGTCTAGATATAGAAGACGGTTGTACAGACGGATCTCGTTAGTCTAGATATAGAAGACGTTTGTCCAACGACGTATCCCGTTAGTCTAGATATAGAAGACGGTTGTATAACGAGAGATCTCGTTAGTCTAGATATAGAAGACGGTTGTACAGACGGATCTCGTTAGTCTAGATATAGAAGACGGTTGTACAGACGGATCTCGTTAGTCTAGATATAGAAGACGGTTGTACAGACGGATCTCGTTAGTCTAGATATAGAAGACGTTTGTCCAACGCCGTATCCCGTTAGTCTAGATATAGAAGACGGTTGTACAGACGGGTCTCGTTAGTCTAGATATAGATGACGGTTGTACAGACGGATCTCATTAGTCTAGATATAGAAGACGGTTGTACAGATGGATCTCGTTAGTCTAGATATAGAAGACGGTTGTACCGACGGATCTCTTTAGTCTAGAGATAGAAGACGGTTGTACAGACGGATCTCGTTAGTCTAGATATAGAAGACGGTTGTACAGACGGATCTCGTTAGTCTAGATATAGAAGAAGGTTGTACAGACGGGTCTCGTGAGTCTAGATATAGAAGACGGTTGTACAGATGGATCTCGTTAGTCTAGATATAGAAGGCGGTTGTACAGACGGATCTCGTTAGTCTAGATATAGAAGACGGTTGTATAACGAGAGATCTCGTTAGTCTAGATATAGAAGACGGTTGTACAGACGGATCCCGTTAGTCTAGATATAGAAGACGGTTGTATAACGAGAGATATCGTTAGTCTAGATATAGAAGACGGTTGTACAGACGGATCTCGTCAGTCTAGATATAGAAGACGGTTGTACAGACGGATCTCGTTAGTCTAGATATAGAAGACGTTTGTCCAACGACGTATCCCGTTAGTCTAGATATAGAAGACGGTTGTATAACGAGAGATCTCGTTAGTCTAGATATAGAAGACGGTTGTACAGACGGATCTCGTTAGTCTAGATATAGAAGACGGTTGTACAGACGGATCTCGTTAGTCTAGATATAGAAGACGGTTGTATAACGAGAGATCTCGTTAGTCTAGATATAGAAGACGGTTGTACAGACGGATCTCGTTAGTCTAGATATAGAAGACGGTTGTACAGACGGATCTCATTAGTCTAGATATAGAAGACGGTTGTACAGACGGATCTCGTTAGTCTAGATATAGAAGACGGTTGTACAGACGGATCCCGTTAGTCTAGATATAGAAGACGGTTGTACAGACGGATCTCGTTAGTCTAGATATTGAAGACGTTTGTCCAACGACGTACCTCGTTAGTCTAGATATAGAAAACGGTTGTACAGACGGATCTCGTTTGTCTAGATATAGAAGACGGTTGTATAACGAGAGATCTCGTTAGTCTAGATATAGAAGACGGTTGTACAGACGGATCCCGTTAGTCTAGATATAGAAGACGGTTGTACAGACGGATCTCGTTAGTCTAGATATTGAAGACGTTTGTCCAACGACGTACCTCGTTAGTCTAGATATAGAAAACGGTTGTACAGACGGATCTCGTTAGTCTAGATATAGAAGACGGTTGTACAGACGGATCTCGTTAGTCTAGATATAGAAGACGGTTGTATAACGAGAGATCTCGTTAGTCTAGATATAGAAGACGGTTGTACAGACGGATCCCGTTAGTCTAGATATAGAAGACGGTTGTACAGACGGATCTCGTTAGTCTAGATATTGAAGACGTTTGTCCAACGACGTACCTCGTTAGTCTAGATATAGAAAACGGTTGTACAGACGGATCTCGTTAGTCTAGATATAGAAGACAGTTGTACAGACGGATCTCGTTAGTCTAGATATAGATGACGGTTGTACAGACGGATCTCATTAGTCTAGATATAGAAGACGGTTGTACAGATGGATCTCGTTAGTCTAGATATAGAAGACGGTTGTACCGACGGATCTCTTTAGTCTAGAGATAGAAGACGGTTGTACAGACGGATCTCGTTAGTCTAGATATAGAAGACGGTTGTACAGACGGATCTCGTTAGTCTAGATATAGAAGAAGGTTGTACAGACGGGTCTCGTGAGTCTAGATATAGAAGACGGTTGTACAGATGGATCTCGTTAGTCTAGATATAGAAGGCGGTTGTACAGACGGATCTCGTTAGTCTAGATATAGAAGACGGTTGTATAACGAGAGATCTCGTTAGTCTAGATATAGAAGACGGTTGTACAGACGGATCCCGTTAGTCTAGATATAGAAGACGGTTGTATAACGAGAGATATCGTTAGTCTAGATATAGAAGACGGTTGTACAGACGGATCTCGTCAGTCTAGATATAGAAGACGGTTGTACAGACGGATCTCGTTAGTCTAGATATAGAAGACGTTTGTCCAACGACGTATCCCGTTAGTCTAGATATAGAAGACGGTTGTATAACGAGAGATCTCGTTAGTCTAGATATAGAAGACGGTTGTACAGACGGATCTCGTTAGTCTAGATATAGAAGACGGTTGTACAGACGGATCTCGTTAGTCTAGATATAGAAGACGGTTGTATAACGAGAGATCTCGTTAGTCTAGATATAGAAGACGGTTGTACAGACGGATCTCGTTAGTCTAGATATAGAAGACGGTTGTACAGACGGATCTCATTAGTCTAGATATAGAAGACGGTTGTACAGACGGATCTCGTTAGTCTAGATATAGAAGACGGTTGTACAGATGGATCTCGTTAGTCTAGATATAGAAGACGGTTGTACAGACGGGTCTCGTTAGTCAAGATATAGATGACGGTTGTACAGACGGATCTCCTTAGTCTAGATATAGAAGACGGTTGTACAGATGGATCTCGTTAGTCTAGATATAGAAGGCGGTTGTACAGACGGATCTCGTTAGTCTAGATATAGAAGACGGTTGTACAGATGGATCTCGTTAGTCTAGATATAGAAGACGGTTGTACAGACGGGTCTCGTTAGTCTAGATATAGATGACGGTTGTACAGACGGATCTCCTTAGTCTAGATATAGAAGACGGTTGTACAGATGGATCTCGTTAGTCTAGATATAGAAGGCGGTTGTACAGACGGATCTCGTTAGTCTAGATATAGAAGACGGTTGTATAACGAGAGATCTCGTTAGTCTAGATATAGAAGACGGTTGTACAGATGGATCTCGTTAGTCTAGATATAGAAGACGGTTGTACAGACGGGTCTCGTTAGTCTAGATATAGAAGACGGTTGTACAGATGGATCTCGTTAGTCTAGATATAGAAGGCGGTTGTACAGACGGATCTCGTTAGTCTAGATATAGAAGACGGTTGTACAGACGGATCTCGTTAGTCTAGATATAGAAGACGTTTGTCCAACGTCGTATCCCGTTAGTCTAGATATAGAAGACGGTTGTACAGACGGATCTCGTTAGTCTCGATATAGAAAACGGTTGTACAGACGGATCGCGTTAGTCTAGATATAGAAGATGGTTGTACAACGACGTATCTCGTTGGTCTAGATATAGAAGGCGGTTGTACAGACGGATCTCGTTAGTCTAGATATAGAAGACGGTTGTTCAGACGGATCTCGTTAGTCTAGATATAGAAGACGGCTGTGCAGACGGATCTCGTTAGTCTAGATATAGAAGACGGTTGTATAACGAGAGATCTCGTTAGTCTAGATATAGAAGACGGTTGTACAGACGGATCCCGTTAGTCTAGATATAGAAGACGGTTGTATAACGAGAGATATCGTTAGTCTAGATATAGAAGACGGTTGTACAGACGGATCTCGTTAGTCTAGATATAGAAGACGGTTGTACAGACGGATCTCGTTAGTCTAGATATAGAAGACGGTTGTACAGACGGATCTCGTTAGTCTAGATATAGAAGACGGTTGTTCAGACGGATCTCGTTAGTCTAGATATAGAAGACGGTTGTACAGACGGATCTCGTTAGTCTAGATATAGAAGACGGTTGTACAGACGGATCTCGTTAGTCTAGATATAGAAGACGGTTGTACAGACGGATCGCGTTAGTCTAGATATAGAAGATGGTTGTACAACGACGTATCTCGTTAGTCTAGATATAGAAGGCGGTTGTACAGACGGATCTCGTTAGTCTAGATATAGAAGACGTTTGTCCAACGTCGTATCCCGTTAGTCTAGATATAGAAGACGGTTGTACAGACGGATCTCGTTAGTCTCGATATAGAAAACGGTTGTACAGACGGATCGCGTTAGTCTAGATATAGAAGATGGTTGTACAACGACGTATCTCGTTGGTCTAGATATAGAAGGCGGTTGTACAGACGGATCTCGTTAGTCTAGATATAGAAGACGGTTGTTCAGACGGATCTCGTTAGTCTAGATATAGAAGACGGCTGTGCAGACGGATCTCGTTAGTCTAGATATAGAAGACGGTTGTATAACGAGAGATCTCGTTAGTCTAGATATAGAAGACGGTTGTACAGACGGATCCCGTTAGTCTAGATATAGAAGACGGTTGTATAACGAGAGATATCGTTAGTCTAGATATAGAAGACGGTTGTACAGACGGATCTCGTCAGTCTAGATATAGAAGACGGTTGTACAGACGGATCTCGTTAGTCTAGATATAGAAGACGTTTGTCCAACGACGTATCCCGTTAGTCTAGATATAGAAGACGGTTGTATAACGAGAGATCTCGTTAGTCTAGATATAGAAGACGGTTGTACAGACGGATCTCGTTAGTCTAGATATAGAAGACGGTTGTACAGACGGATCTCGTTAGTCTAGATATAGAAGACGGTTGTACAGACGGATCGCGTTAGTCTAGATATAGAAGATGGTTGTACAACGACGTATCTCGTTAGTCTAGATATAGAAGGCGGTTGTACAGACGGATCTCGTTAGTCTAGATATAGAAGACGTTTGTCCAACGTCGTATCCCGTTAGTCTAGATATAGAAGACGGTTGTACAGACGGATCTCGTTAGTCTCGATATAGAAAACGGTTGTACAGACGGATCGCGTTAGTCTAGATATAGAAGATGGTTGTACAACGACGTATCTCGTTGGTCTAGATATAGAAGGCGGTTGTACAGACGGATCTCGTTAGTCTAGATATAGAAGACGGTTGTTCAGACGGATCTCGTTAGTCTAGATATAGAAGACGGCTGTGCAGACGGATCTCGTTAGTCTAGATATAGAAGACGGTTGTACAGACGGATCTCGTTAGTCTAGATATTGAAGACGTTTGTCCAACGACGTACCTCGTTAGTCTAGATATAGGAAACGGTTGTACAGACGGTTCTCGTTAGTCTAGATATAGGAGACGGTTGTACAGACGGATCTCGTTTGTCTAGATATAGAAGACGGTTGTATAACGAGAGATCTCGTTAGTCTAGATATAGAAGACGGTTGTACAGACGGATCCCGTTAGTCTAGATATAGAAGACGGTTGTACAGACGGATCTCGTTAGTCTAGATATTGAAGACGTTTGTCCAACGACGTACCTCGTTAGTCTAGATATAGAAAACGGTTGTACAGACGGATCTCGTTAGTCTAGATATAGAAGACGGTTGTACAGACGGATCTCGTTAGTCTAGATATAGAAGACGGTTGTATAACGAGAGATCTCGTTAGTCTAGATATAGAAGACGGTTGTACAGACGGATCTCGTTAGTCTAGATATAGAAGACGGTTGTACAGACGGATCTCGTTAGTCTAGATATAGAAGACGGTTGTACAGACGGATCTCGTTAGTCTAGATATAGAAGACGGTTGTACAGACGGGTCTCGTTAGTCTAGATATAGATGACGGTTGTACAGACGGATCTCCTTAGTCTAGATATAGAAGACGGTTGTACAGATGGATCTCGTTAGTCTAGATATAGAAGGCGGTTGTACAGACGGGTCTCGTTAGTCTAGATATAGATGACGGTTGTACAGACGGATCTCGTTAGTCTAGATATAGAAGAAGGTTGTACAGACGGGTCTCGTGAGTCTAGATAGAGAAGACGGTTGTACAGACGGATCTCGTTAGTCTAGATATAGAAGACGGTTGTACCGACGGATCTCTTTAGTCTAGATATAGAAGACGGTTGTACAGACGGATCCCGTTAGTCTAGATATAGAAGACGGTTGTACAGACGGATCTCGTTAGTCTAGATATTGAAGACGTTTGTCCAACGACGTACCTCGTTAGTCTAGATATAGAAAACGGTTGTACAGACGGATCTCGTGAGTCTAGATAGAGAAGACGGTTGTACAGACGGGTCTCGTTAGTCTAGATATAGAAGACGGTTGTGCAGACGGATCTCATTAGTCTAGATATAGAAGACGGTTGTACCGACGGATCTCTTTAGTCTAGATATAGAAGACGGTTGTACAGACGGATCCCGTTAGTCTAGATATAGAAGACGGTTGTACAGACGGATCTCGTTAGTCTAGATATTGAAGACGTTTGTCCAACGACGTACCTCGTTAGTCTAGATATAGAAAACGGTTGTACAGACGGATCTCGTGAGTCTAGATAGAGAAGACGGTTGTACAGACGGGTCTCGTTAGTCTAGATATAGAAGACGGTTGTGCAGACGGATCTCATTAGTCTAGATATAGAAGACGGTTGTACAGACGGATCTCGTTAGTCTAGATATAGAAGACGGTTGTACAGACGGATCTCGTTAGTCTAGATATAGAAGACGTTTGTCCAACGACGTATCCCGTTAGTCTAGATATAGAAGACGGTTGTATAACGAGAGATCTCGTTAGTCTAGATATAGAAGACGGTTGTACAGACGGATCTCGTTAGTCTAGATATAGAAGACGGTTGTACAGACGGATCTCGTTAGTCTAGATATAGAAGACGTTTGTCCAACGCCGTATCCCGTTAGTCTAGATATAGAAGACGGTTGTACAGACGGGTCTCGTTAGTCTAGATATAGATGACGGTTGTACAGACGGATCTCATTAGTCTAGATATAGAAGACGGTTGTACAGATGGATCTCGTTAGTCTAGATATAGAAGACGGTTGTACCGACGGATCTCTTTAGTCTAGAGATAGAAGACGGTTGTACAGACGGATCTCGTTAGTCTAGATATAGAAGACGGTTGTACAGACGGATCTCGTTAGTCTAGATATAGAAGAAGGTTGTACAGACGGGTCTCGTGAGTCTAGATAGAGAAGACGGTTGTACAGACGGGTCTCGTTAGTCTAGATATAGAAGACGGTTGTACAGACGGATCTCCTTAGTCTAGATATAGAAGACGGTTGTACAGATGGATCTCGTTAGTCTAGATATAGAAGGCGGTTGTACAGACGGATCTCGTTAGTCTAGATATAGAAGACGGTTGTATAACGAGAGATCTCGTTAGTCTAGATATAGAAGACGGTTGTACAGACGGATCCCGTTAGTCTAGATATAGAAGACGGTTGTATAACGAGAGATATCGTTAGTCTAGATATAGAAGACGGTTGTACAGACGGATCTCGTCAGTCTAGATATAGAAGACGGTTGTACAGACGGATCTCGTTAGTCTAGATATAGAAGACGTTTGTCCAACGACGTATCCCGTTAGTCTAGATATAGAAGACGGTTGTATAACGAGAGATCTCGTTAGTCTAGATATAGAAGACGGTTGTACAGACGGATCTCGTTAGTCTAGATATAGAAGACGGTTGTACAGACGGATCTCGTTAGTCTAGATATAGAAGACGGTTGTATAACGAGAGATCTCGTTAGTCTAGATATAGAAGACGGTTGTACAGACGGATCTCGTTAGTCTAGATATAGAAGACGGTTGTACAGACGGATCTCATTAGTCTAGATATAGAAGACGGTTGTACAGACGGATCTCGTTAGTCTAGATATAGAAGACGGTTGTACAGACGGATCCCGTTAGTCTAGATATAGAAGACGGTTGTACAGACGGATCTCGTTAGTCTAGATATTGAAGACGTTTGTCCAACGACGTACCTCGTTAGTCTAGATATAGAAAACGGTTGTACAGACGGTTCTCGTTAGTCTAGATATAGAAGACGGTTGTACAGACGGATCTCGTTTGTCTAGATATAGAAGACGGTTGTATAACGAGAGATCTCGTTAGTCTAGATATAGAAGACGGTTGTACAGACGGATCCCGTTAGTCTAGATATAGAAGCCGGTTGTACAGACGGATCTCGTTAGTCTAGATATTGAAGACGTTTGTCCAACGACGTACCTCGTTAGTCTAGATATAGAAAACGGTTGTACAGACGGATCTCGTTAGTCTAGATATAGAAGACGGTTGTACAGACGGATCTCGTTAGTCTAGATATAGAAGACGGTTGTATAACGAGAGATCTCGTTAGTCTAGATATAGAAGACGGTTGTACAGACGGATCCCGTTAGTCTAGATATAGAAGACGGTTGTACAGACGGATCTCGTTAGTCTAGATATTGAAGACGTTTGTCCAACGACGTACCTCGTTAGTCTAGATATAGAAAACGGTTGTACAGACGGATCTCGTTAGTCTAGATATAGAAGACGGTTGTACAGACGGATCTCGTTAGTCTAGATATAGAAGACGGTTGTATAACGAGAGATCTCGTTAGTCTAGATATAGAAGACGGTTGTACAGACGGATCTCGTTAGTCTAGATATAGAAGACGGTTGTACAGACGGATCTCGTTAGTCTAGATATAGAAGACGGTTGTACAGACGGGTCTCGTTAGTCTAGATATAGATGACGGTTGTACAGACGGATCTCCTTAGTCTAGATATAGAAGACGGTTGTACAGATGGATCTCGTTAGTCTAGATATAGAAGACGGTTGTACAGACGGATCTCGTTAGTCTAGATATAGAAGACGGTTGTATAACGAGAGATCTCGTTAGTCTAGATATAGAAGACGGTTGTACAGACGGATCCCGTTAGTCTAGATATAGAAGACGGTTGTATAACGAGAGATATCGTTAGTCTAGATATAGAAGACGGTTGTACAGACGGATCTCGTTAGTCTAGATATAGAAGACGTTTGTCCAACGACGTATCCCGTTAGTCTAGATATAGAAGACGGTTGTATAACGAGAGATCTCGTTAGTCTAGATATAGAAGACGGTTGTACAGACGGATCTCGTTAGTCTAGATATAGAAGACGGTTGTACAGACGGATCTCGTTAGTCAAGATATAGAAGACGGTTGTACAGACGGATCTCGTTAGTCTAGATATAGAAGACGTTTGTCCAACGCCGTATCCCGTTAGTCTAGATATAGAAGACGGTTGTACAGACGGGTCTCGTTAGTCTAGATATAGATGACGGTTGTACAGACGGATCTCGTTAGTCTAGATATTGAAGACGTTTGTCCAACGACGTACCTCGTTAGTCTAGATATAGAAAACGGTTGTACAGACGGATCTCGTTAGTCTAGATATAGAAGACGGTTGTACAGACGGATCTCGTTAGTCTAGATATAGAAGACGGTTGTATAACGAGAGATCTCGTTAGTCTAGATATAGAAGACGGTTGTACAGACGGATCCCGTTAGTCTAGATATAGAAGACGGTTGTACAGACGGATCTCGTTAGTCTAGATATTGAAGACGTTTGTCCAACGACGTACCTCGTTAGTCTAGATATAGAAAACGGTTGTACAGACGGATCTCGTTAGTCTAGATATAGAAGACGGTTGTACAGACGGATCTCGTTAGTCTAGATATAGAAGACGGTTGTATAACGAGAGATCTCGTTAGTCTAGATATAGAAGACGGTTGTACAGACGGATCTCGTTAGTCTAGATATAGAAGACGGTTGTACAGACGGATCTCGTTAGTCTAGATATAGAAGACGGTTGTACAGACGGGTCTCGTTAGTCTAGATATAGATGACGGTTGTACAGACGGATCTCCTTAGTCTAGATATAGAAGACGGTTGTACAGATGGATCTCGTTAGTCTAGATATAGAAGACGGTTGTACAGACGGATCTCGTTAGTCTAGATATAGAAGACGGTTGTATAACGAGAGATCTCGTTAGTCTAGATATAGAAGACGGTTGTACAGACGGATCCCGTTAGTCTAGATATAGAAGACGGTTGTATAACGAGAGATATCGTTAGTCTAGATATAGAAGACGGTTGTACAGACGGATCTCGTTAGTCTAGATATAGAAGACGTTTGTCCAACGACGTATCCCGTTAGTCTAGATATAGAAGACGGTTGTATAACGAGAGATCTCGTTAGTCTAGATATAGAAGACGGTTGTACAGACGGATCTCGTTAGTCTAGATATAGAAGACGGTTGTACAGACGGATCTCGTTAGTCTAGATATAGAAGACGGTTGTACAGACGGATCTCATTAGTCTAGATATAGAAGACGGTTGTACAGACGGATCTCGTTAGTCTAGATATAGAAGACGGTTGTACAGACGGATCCCGTTAGTCTAGATATAGAAGACGGTTGTACAGACGGATCTCGTTAGTCTAGATATTGAAGACGTTTGTCCAACGACGTACCTCGTTAGTCTAGATATAGAAAACGGTTGTACAGACGGTTCTCGTTAGTCTAGATATAGAAGACGGTTGTACAGACGGATCTCGTTTGTCTAG
Source organism: Andrena bicolor (assembly GCA_960531205.1). Classification (NCBI taxonomy): domain Eukaryota; kingdom Metazoa; phylum Arthropoda; class Insecta; order Hymenoptera; family Andrenidae; genus Andrena; species Andrena bicolor. Next base: position 3,356,442 of record CAUIJW010000306.1, on the reverse strand, counting down.
ATATAGAAGACGGTTGTATAACGAGAGATCTCGTTAGTCTAGATATAGAAGACGGTTGTACAGACGGATCCCGTTAGTCTAGATATAGAAGCCGGTTGTACAGACGGATCTCGTTAGTCTAGATATTGAAGACGTTTGTCCAACGACGTACCTCGTTAGTCTAGATATAGAAAACGGTTGTACAGACGGATCTCGTTAGTCTAGATATAGAAGACGGTTGTACAGACGGATCTCGTTAGTCTAGATATAGAAGACGGTTGTATAACGAGAGATCTCGTTAGTCTAGATATAGAAGACGGTTGTACAGACGGATCCCGTTAGTCTAGATATAGAAGACGGTTGTACAGACGGATCTCGTTAGTCTAGATATTGAAGACGTTTGTCCAACGACGTACCTCGTTAGTCTAGATATAGAAAACGGTTGTACAGACGGATCTCGTTAGTCTAGATATAGAAGACGGTTGTACAGACGGATCTCGTTAGTCTAGATATAGAAGACGGTTGTATAACGAGAGATCTCGTTAGTCTAGATATAGAAGACGGTTGTACAGACGGATCTCGTTAGTCTAGATATAGAAGACGGTTGTACAGACGGATCTCGTTAGTCTAGATATAGAAGACGGTTGTACAGACGGGTCTCGTTAGTCTAGATATAGATGACGGTTGTACAGACGGATCTCCTTAGTCTAGATATAGAAGACGGTTGTACAGATGGATCTCGTTAGTCTAGATATAGAAGACGGTTGTACAGACGGATCTCGTTAGTCTAGATATAGAAGACGGTTGTATAACGAGAGATCTCGTTAGTCTAGATATAGAAGACGGTTGTACAGACGGATCCCGTTAGTCTAGATATAGAAGACGGTTGTATAACGAGAGATATCGTTAGTCTAGATATAGAAGACGGTTGTACAGACGGATCTCGTTAGTCTAGATATAGAAGACGTTTGTCCAACGACGTATCCCGTTAGTCTAGATATAGAAGACGGTTGTATAACGAGAGATCTCGTTAGTCTAGATATAGAAGACGGTTGTACAGACGGATCTCGTTAGTCTAGATATAGAAGACGGTTGTACAGACGGATCTCGTTAGTCAAGATATAGAAGACGGTTGTACAGACGGATCTCGTTAGTCTAGATATAGAAGACGTTTGTCCAACGCCGTATCCCGTTAGTCTAGATATAGAAGACGGTTGTACAGACGGGTCTCGTTAGTCTAGATATAGATGACGGTTGTACAGACGGATCTCGTTAGTCTAGATATTGAAGACGTTTGTCCAACGACGTACCTCGTTAGTCTAGATATAGAAAACGGTTGTACAGACGGATCTCGTTAGTCTAGATATAGAAGACGGTTGTACAGACGGATCTCGTTAGTCTAGATATAGAAGACGGTTGTATAACGAGAGATCTCGTTAGTCTAGATATAGAAGACGGTTGTACAGACGGATCCCGTTAGTCTAGATATAGAAGACGGTTGTACAGACGGATCTCGTTAGTCTAGATATTGAAGACGTTTGTCCAACGACGTACCTCGTTAGTCTAGATATAGAAAACGGTTGTACAGACGGATCTCGTTAGTCTAGATATAGAAGACGGTTGTACAGACGGATCTCGTTAGTCTAGATATAGAAGACGGTTGTATAACGAGAGATCTCGTTAGTCTAGATATAGAAGACGGTTGTACAGACGGATCTCGTTAGTCTAGATATAGAAGACGGTTGTACAGACGGATCTCGTTAGTCTAGATATAGAAGACGGTTGTACAGACGGGTCTCGTTAGTCTAGATATAGATGACGGTTGTACAGACGGATCTCCTTAGTCTAGATATAGAAGACGGTTGTACAGATGGATCTCGTTAGTCTAGATATAGAAGACGGTTGTACAGACGGATCTCGTTAGTCTAGATATAGAAGACGGTTGTATAACGAGAGATCTCGTTAGTCTAGATATAGAAGACGGTTGTACAGACGGATCCCGTTAGTCTAGATATAGAAGACGGTTGTATAACGAGAGATATCGTTAGTCTAGATATAGAAGACGGTTGTACAGACGGATCTCGTTAGTCTAGATATAGAAGACGTTTGTCCAACGACGTATCCCGTTAGTCTAGATATAGAAGACGGTTGTATAACGAGAGATCTCGTTAGTCTAGATATAGAAGACGGTTGTACAGACGGATCTCGTTAGTCTAGATATAGAAGACGGTTGTACAGACGGATCTCGTTAGTCTAGATATAGAAGACGGTTCTACAGACGGATCTCATTAGTCTAGATATAGAAGACGGTTGTACAGACGGATCTCGTTAGTCTAGATATAGAAGACGGTTGTACAGACGGATCCCGTTAGTCTAGATATAGAAGACGGTTGTACAGACGGATCTCGTTAGTCTAGATATTGAAGACGTTTGTCCAACGACGTACCTCGTTAGTCTAGATATAGAAAACGGTTGTACAGACGGTTCTCGTTAGTCTAGATATAGAAGACGGTTGTACAGACGGATCTCGTTTGTCTAGATATAGAAGACGGTTGTATAACGAGAGATCTCGTTAGTCTAGATATAGAAGACGGTTGTACAGACGGATCCCGTTAGTCTAGATATAGAAGCCGGTTGTACAGACGGATCTCGTTAGTCTAGATATTGAAGACGTTTGTCCAACGACGTACCTCGTTAGTCTAGATATAGAAAACGGTTGTACAGACGGATCTCGTTAGTCTAGATATAGAAGACGGTTGTACAGACGGATCTCGTTAGTCTAGATATAGAAGACGGTTGTATAACGAGAGATCTCGTTAGTCTAGATATAGAAGACGGTTGTACAGACGGATCCCGTTAGTCTAGATATAGAAGACGGTTGTACAGACGGATCTCGTTAGTCTAGATATTGAAGACGTTTGTCCAACGACGTACCTCGTTAGTCTAGATATAGAAAACGGTTGTACAGACGGATCTCGTTAGTCTAGATATAGAAGACGGTTGTACAGACGGATCTCGTTAGTCTAGATATAGAAGACGGTTGTATAACGAGAGATCTCGTTAGTCTAGATATAGAAGACGGTTGTACAGACGGATCTCGTTAGTCTAGATATAGAAGACGGTTGTACAGACGGATCTCGTTAGTCTAGATATAGAAGACGGTTGTACAGACGGGTCTCGTTAGTCTAGATATAGATGACGGTTGTACAGACGGATCTCCTTAGTCTAGATATAGAAGACGGTTGTACAGATGGATCTCGTTAGTCTAGATATAGAAGACGGTTGTACAGACGGATCTCGTTAGTCTAGATATAGAAGACGGTTGTATAACGAGAGATCTCGTTAGTCTAGATATAGAAGACGGTTGTACAGACGGATCCCGTTAGTCTAGATATAGAAGACGGTTGTATAACGAGAGATATCGTTAGTCTAGATATAGAAGACGGTTGTACAGACGGATCTCGTTAGTCTAGATATAGAAGACGTTTGTCCAACGACGTATCCCGTTAGTCTAGATATAGAAGACGGTTGTATAACGAGAGATCTCGTTAGTCTAGATATAGAAGACGGTTGTACAGACGGATCTCGTTAGTCTAGATATAGAAGACGGTTGTACAGACGGATCTCGTTAGTCAAGATATAGAAGACGGTTGTACAGACGGATCTCGTTAGTCTAGATATAGAAGACGTTTGTCCAACGCCGTATCCCGTTAGTCTAGATATAGAAGACGGTTGTACAGACGGGTCTCGTTAGTCTAGATATAGATGACGGTTGTACAGACGGATCTCATTAGTCTAGATATAGAAGACGGTTGTACAGATGGATCTCGTTAGTCTAGATATAGAAGACGGTTGTACAGACGGATCTCGTTAGTCTAGATATAGAAGATGGTTGTACAGACGGATCTCGTTAGTCTAGATATAGAAGACGGTTGTACAGACGGATCTCGTTAGTCTAGATATAGAAGACGGTTGTACAGACGGATCTCGTTAGTCTAGATATAGAAGAGGGTTGTATAAGGAGAGATCTCGTTAGTCTAGATATAGAAGACGGTTGTACAGACGGGTCTCGTTAGTCTAGATATAGATGACGGTTGTACAGACGGATCTCATTAGTCTAGATATAGAAGACGGTTGTACAGATGGATCTCGTTAGTCTAGATATAGAAGACGGTTGTACAGACGGGTCTCGTTAGTCTAGATATAGATGACGGTTGTACAGACGGATCTCCTTAGTCTAGATATAGAAGACGGTTGTACAGATGGATCTCGTTAGTCTAGATATAGAAGGCGGTTGTACAGACGGATCTCGTTAGTCTAGATATAGAAGACGGTTGTATAACGAGAGATCTCGTTAGTCTAGATATAGAAGACGGTTGTACAGACGGATCCCGTTAGTCTAGATATAGAAGACGGTTGTATAACGAGAGATATCGTTAGTCTAGATATAGAAGACGGTTGTACAGACGGATCTCGTTAGTCTAGATATAGAAGACGGTTGTACAGACGGATCTCGTTAGTCTAGATATAGAAGACGGTTGTACAGACGGATCTCGTTAGTCTAGATATAGAAGACGTTTGTCCAACGACGTATCCCGTTAGTCTAGATATAGAAGACGGTTGTATAACGAGAGATCTCGTAAGTCTAGATATAGAAGACGGTTGTACAGACGGATCTCGTTAGTCTAGATATAGAAGACGGTTGTACAGACGGATCTCGTTAGTCTAGATATAGAAGACGGTTGTTCAGACGGATCTCGTTAGTCTAGATATAGAAAACGGTTGTACAGACGGATCTCGTTAGTCTAGATATAGAAGACGGTTGTACAGACGGATCTCGTTAGTCTAGATATAGAAGACGTTTGTCCAACGTCGTATCCCGTTAGTCTAGATATAGAAGACGGTTGTACAGACGGATCTCGTTAGTCTCGATATAGAAAACGGTTGTACAGACGGATCGCGTTAGTCTAGATATAGAAGATGGTTGTACAACGACGTATCTCGTTAGTCTAGATATAGAAGGCGGTTGTACAGACGGATCTCGTTAGTCTAGATATAGAAGACGGTTGTACAGACGGATCTCGTTAGTCTAGATATAGAAGACGGTTGTACAGACGGATCTCGTTAGTCTAGATATAGAAGACGGTTGTACAGACGGATCTCGTTAGTCTAGATATAGAAGACGGTTGTACAGACGGATCTCGTTAGTCTAGATATAGAAGAGGGTTGTATAACGAGAGATCTCGTTAGTCTAGATATAGAAGACGGTTGTACAGACGGGTCTCGTTAGTCTAGATATAGATGACGGTTGTACAGACGGATCTCATTAGTCTAGATATAGAAGACGGTTGTTCAGACGGATCTCGTTAGTCTAGATATAGAAAACGGTTGTACAGACGGATCTCGTTAGTCTAGATATAGAAGACGGTTGTACAGACGGATCTCGTTAGTCTAGATATAGAAGACGTTTGTCCAACGTCGTATCCCGTTAGTCTAGATATAGAAGACGGTTGTACAGACGGATCTCGTTAGTCTCGATATAGAAAACGGTTGTACAGACGGATCGCGTTAGTCTAGATATAGAAGATGGTTGTACAACGACGTATCTCGTTAGTCTAGATATAGAAGGCGGTTGTACAGACGGATCTCGTTAGTCTAGATATAGAAGACGGTTGTACAGACGGATCTCGTTAGTCTAGATATTGAAGACGTTTGTCCAACGACGTACCTCGTTAGTCTAGATATAGAAAACGGTTGTACAGACGGATCTCGTTAGTCTAGATATAGAAGACGGTTGTACAGACGGATCTCGTTAGTCTAGATATAGAAGACGGTTGTACAGACGGATCTCGTTTGTCTAGATATAGAAGACGGTTGTATAACGAGAGATCTCGTTAGTCTAGATATAGAAGACGGTTGTACAGACGGATCCCGTTAGTCTAGATATAGAAGACGGTTGTACAGACGGATCTCGTTAGTCTAGATATTGAAGACGTTTGTCCAACGACGTACCTCGTTAGTCTAGATATAGAAAACGGTTGTACAGACGGATCTCGTTAGTCTAGATATAGAAGACGGTTGTACAGACGGATCTCGTTAGTCTAGATATAGAAGACGGTTGTATAACGAGAGATCTCGTTAGTCTAGATATAGAAGACGGTTGTACAGACGGATCCCGTTAGTCTAGATATAGAAGACGGTTGTACAGACGGATCTCGTTAGTCTAGATATTGAAGACGTTTGTCCAACGACGTACCTCGTTAGTCTAGATATAGAAAACGGTTGTACAGACGGATCTCGTTAGTCTAGATATAGAAGACGGTTGTACAGACGGATCTCGTTAGTCTAGATATAGAAGACGGTTGTACAGACGGATCCCGTTAGTCTAGATATAGAAGACGGTTGTATAACGAGAGATATCGTTAGTCTAGATATAGAAGACGGTTGTACAGACGGATCTCGTTAGTCTAGATATAGAAGACGGTTGTACAGACGGATCTCGTTAGTCTAGATATAGAAGACGTTTGTCCAACGACGTATCCCGTTAGTCTAGATATAGAAGACGGTTGTATAACGAGAGATCTCGTTAGTCTAGATATAGAAGACGGTTGTACACACGGATCTCGTTAGTCTAGATATAGAAGACGGTTGTACAGACGGATCTCGTTAGTCAAGATATAGAAGACGGTTGTACAGACGGATCTCGTTAGTCTAGATATAGAAGACGTTTGTCCAACGCCGTATCCCGTTAGTCTAGATATAGAAGACGGTTGTACAGACGGGTCTCGTTAGTCTAGATATAGATGACGGTTGTACAGACGGATCTCATTAGTCTAGATATAGAAGACGGTTGTACAGATGGATCTCGTTAGTCTAGATATAGAAGACGGTTGTACAGACGGATCTCGTTAGTCTAGATATAGAAGACGGTTGTACAGACGGATCTCGTTTGTCTAGATATAGAAGACGGTTGTACAGACGGATCTCGTTAGTCTAGATATAGAAGACGGTTGTACAGACGGATCTCGTTAGTCTAGATATAGAAGAGGGTTGTATAACGAGAGATCTCGTTAGTCTAGATATAGAAGACGGTTGTACAGACGGGTCTCGTTAGTCTAGATATAGATGACGGTTGTACAGACGGATCTCATTAGTCTAGATATAGAAGACGGTTGTACAGATGGATCTCGTTAGTCTAGATATAGAAGACGGTTGTACAGACGGGTCTCGTTAGTCTAGATATAGATGACGGTTGTACAGACGGATCTCCTTAGTCTAGATATAGAAGACGGTTGTACAGATGGATCTCGTTAGTCTAGATATAGAAGGCGGTTGTACAGACGGATCTCGTTAGTCTAGATATAGAAGACGGTTGTATAACGAGAGATCTCGTTAGTCTAGATATAGAAGACGGTTGTACAGACGGATCCCGTTAGTCTAGATATAGAAGACGGTTGTATAACGAGAGATATCGTTAGTCTAGATATAGAAGACGGTTGTACAGACGGATCTCGTTAGTCTAGATATAGAAGACGGTTGTACAGACGGATCTCGTTAGTCTAGATATAGAAGACGGTTGTACAGACGGATCTCGTTAGTCTAGATATAGAAGACGGTTGTACAGACGGATCCCGTTAGTCTAGATATAGAAGACGGTTGTACAGACGGATCTCGTTAGTCTAGATATTGAAGACGTTTGTCCAACGACGTACCTCGTTAGTCTAGATATAGAAAACGGTTGTACAGACGGATCTCGTTAGTCTAGATATAGAAGACGGTTGTACAGACGGATCTCGTTAGTCTAGATATAGAAGACGGTTGTACAGACGGATCCCGTTAGTCTAGATATAGAAGACGGTTGTATAACGAGAGATATCGTTAGTCTAGATATAGAAGACGGTTGTACAGACGGATCTCGTTAGTCTAGATATAGAAGACGGTTGTACAGACGGATCTCGTTAGTCTAGATATAGAAGACGTTTGTCCAACGACGTATCCCGTTAGTCTAGATATAGAAGACGGTTGTATAACGAGAGATCTCGTTAGTCTAGATATAGAAGACGGTTGTACACACGGATCTCGTTAGTCTAGATATAGAAGACGGTTGTACAGACGGATCTCGTTAGTCAAGATATAGAAGACGGTTGTACAGACGGATCTCGTTAGTCTAGATATAGAAGACGTTTGTCCACCGCCGTATCCCGTTAGTCTAGATATAGAAGACGGTTGTACAGACGGGTCTCGTTAGTCTAGATATAGATGACGGTTGTACAGACGGATCTCATTAGTCTAGATATAGAAGACGGTTGTACAGATGGATCTCGTTAGTCTAGATATAGAAGACGGTTGTACAGACGGATCTCGTTAGTCTAGATATAGAAGACGGTTGTACAGACGGATCTCGTTAGTCTAGATATAGAAGACGGTTGTACAGACGGATCTCGTTAGTCTAGATATAGAAGACGGTTGTACAGACGGATCTCGTTAGTCTAGATATAGAAGACGGTTGTACAGACGGATCTCGTTAGTCTAGATATAGAAGAGGGTTGTATAACGAGAGATCTCGTTAGTCTAGATATAGAAGACGGTTGTACAGACGGGTCTCGTTAGTCTAGATATAGATGACGGTTGTACAGACGGATCTCATTAGTCTAGATATAGAAGACGGTTGTACAGATGGATCTCGTTAGTCTAGATATAGAAGACGGTTGTACAGACGGGTCTCGTTAGTCTAGATATAGATGACGGTTGTACAGACGGATCTCCTTAGTCTAGATATAGAAGACGGTTGTACAGATGGATCTCGTTAGTCTAGATATAGAAGGCGGTTGTACAGACGGATCTCGTTAGTCTAGATATAGAAGACGGTTGTATAACGAGAGATCTCGTTAGTCTAGATATAGAAGACGGTTGTACAGACGGATCCCGTTAGTCTAGATATAGAAGACGGTTGTATAACGAGAGATATCGTTAGTCTAGATATAGAAGACGGTTGTACAGACGGATCTCGTTAGTCTAGATATAGAAGACGGTTGTACAGACGGATCTCGTTAGTCTAGATATAGAAGACGGTTGTACAGACGGATCTCGTTAGTCTAGATATAGAAGACGGTTGTACAGACGGATCCCGTTAGTCTAGATATAGAAGACGGTTGTACAGACGGATCTCGTTAGTCTAGATATTGAAGACGTTTGTCCAACGACGTACCTCGTTAGTCTAGATATAGAAAACGGTTGTACAGACGGATCTCGTTAGTCTAGATATAGAAGACGGTTGTACAGACGGATCTCGTTAGTCTAGATATAGAAGACGGTTGTACAGACGGATCCCGTTAGTCTAGATATAGAAGACGGTTGTATAACGAGAGATATCGTTAGTCTAGATATAGAAGACGGTTGTACAGACGGATCTCGTTAGTCTAGATATAGAAGACGGTTGTACAGACGGATCTCGTTAGTCTAGATATAGAAGACGTTTGTCCAACGACGTATCCCGTTAGTCTAGATATAGAAGACGGTTGTATAACGAGAGATCTCGTTAGTCTAGATATAGAAGACGGTTGTACACACGGATCTCGTTAGTCTAGATATAGAAGACGGTTGTACAGACGGATCTCGTTAGTCAAGATATAGAAGACGGTTGTACAGACGGATCTCGTTAGTCTAGATATAGAAGACGTTTGTCCAACGCCGTATCCCGTTAGTCTAGATATAGAAGACGGTTGTACAGACGGGTCTCGTTAGTCTAGATATAGATGACGGTTGTACAGACGGATCTCATTAGTCTAGATATAGAAGACGGTTGTACAGATGGATCTCGTTAGTCTAGATATAGAAGACGGTTGTACAGACGGATCTCGTTAGTCTAGATATAGAAGACGGTTGTACAGACGGATCTCGTTAGTCTAGATATAGAAGACGTTTGTCCAACGACGTATCCCGTTAGTCTAGATATAGAAGACGGTTGTATAACGAGAGATCTCGTTAGTCTAGATATAGAAGACGGTTGTACACACGGATCTCGTTAGTCTAGATATAGAAGACGGTTGTACAGACGGATCTCGTTAGTCAAGATATAGAAGACGGTTGTACAGACGGATCTCGTTAGTCTAGATATAGAAGACGTTTGTCCACCGCCGTATCCCGTTAGTCTAGATATAGAAGACGGTTGTACAGACGGGTCTCGTTAGTCTAGATATAGATGACGGTTGTACAGACGGATCTCATTAGTCTAGATATAGAAGACGGTTGTACAGATGGATCTCGTTAGTCTAGATATAGAAGACGGTTGTACAGACGGATCTCGTTAGTCTAGATATAGAAGACGGTTGTACAGACGGATCTCGTTAGTCTAGATATAGAAGACGGTTGTACAGACGGATCTCGTTAGTCTAGATATAGAAGACGGTTGTACAGACGGATCTCGTTAGTCTAGATATAGAAGACGGTTGTACAGACGGATCTCGTTAGTCTAGATATAGAAGAGGGTTGTATAACGAGAGATCTCGTTAGTCTAGATATAGAAGACGGTTGTACAGACGGGTCTCGTTAGTCTAGATATAGATGACGGTTGTACAGACGGATCTCATTAGTCTAGATATAGAAGACGGTTGTACAGATGGATCTCGTTAGTCTAGATATAGAAGACGGTTGTACAGACGGGTCTCGTTAGTCTAGATATAGATGACGGTTGTACAGACGGATCTCCTTAGTCTAGATATAGAAGACGGTTGTACAGATGGATCTCGTTAGTCTAGATATAGAAGGCGGTTGTACAGACGGATCTCGTTAGTCTAGATATAGAAGACGGTTGTATAACGAGAGATCTCGTTAGTCTAGATATAGAAGACGGTTGTACAGACGGATCCCGTTAGTCTAGATATAGAAGACGGTTGTATAACGAGAGATATCGTTAGTCTAGATATAGAAGACGGTTGTACAGACGGATCTCGTTAGTCTAGATATAGAAGACGGTTGTACAGACGGATCTCGTTAGTCTAGATATAGAAGACGGTTGTACAGACGGATCTCGTTAGTCTAGATATAGAAGACGGTTGTACAGACGGATCCCGTTAGTCTAGATATAGAAGACGGTTGTACAGACGGATCTCGTTAGTCTAGATATTGAAGACGTTTGTCCAACGACGTACCTCGTTAGTCTAGATATAGAAAACGGTTGTACAGACGGATCTCGTTAGTCTAGATATAGAAGACGGTTGTACAGACGGATCTCGTTAGTCTAGATATAGAAGACGGTTGTACAGACGGATCCCGTTAGTCTAGATATAGAAGACGGTTGTATAACGAGAGATATCGTTAGTCTAGATATAGAAGACGGTTGTACAGACGGATCTCGTTAGTCTAGATATAGAAGACGGTTGTACAGACGGATCTCGTTAGTCTAGATATAGAAGACGTTTGTCCAACGACGTATCCCGTTAGTCTAGATATAGAAGACGGTTGTATAACGAGAGATCTCGTTAGTCTAGATATAGAAGACGGTTGTACACACGGATCTCGTTAGTCTAGATATAGAAGACGGTTGTACAGACGGATCTCGTTAGTCAAGATATAGAAGACGGTTGTACAGACGGATCTCGTTAGTCTAGATATAGAAGACGTTTGTCCAACGCCGTATCCCGTTAGTCTAGATATAGAAGACGGTTGTACAGACGGGTCTCGTTAGTCTAGATATAGATGACGGTTGTACAGACGGATCTCATTAGTCTAGATATAGAAGACGGTTGTACAGATGGATCTCGTTAGTCTAGATATAGAAGACGGTTGTACAGACGGATCTCGTTAGTCTAGATATAGAAGACGGTTGTACAGACGGATCTCGTTAGTCTAGATATAGAAGACGGTTGTACAGACGGATCTCGTTAGTCTAGATATAGAAGACGGTTGTACAGACGGATCTCGTTAGTCTAGATATAGAAGAGGGTTGTATAACGAGAGATCTCGTTAGTCTAGATATAGAAGACGGTTGTACAGACGGGTCTCGTTAGTCTAGATATAGATGACGGTTGTACAGACGGATCTCATTAGTCTAGATATAGAAGACGGTTGTACAGATGGATCTCGTTAGTCTAGATATAGAAGACGGTTGTACAGACGGGTCTCGTTAGTCTAGATATAGATGACGGTTGTACAGACGGATCTCCTTAGTCTAGATATAGAAGACGGTTGTACAGATGGATCTCGTTAGTCTAGATATAGAAGGCGGTTGTACAGACGGATCTCGTTAGTCTAGATATAGAAGACGGTTGTATAACGAGAGATCTCGTTAGTCTAGATATAGAAGACGGTTGTACAGACGGATCCCGTTAGTCTAGATATAGAAGACGGTTGTATAACGAGAGATATCGTTAGTCTAGATATAGAAGACGGTTGTACAGACGGATCTCGTTAGTCTAGATATAGAAGACGGTTGTACAGACGGATCTCGTTAGTCTAGATATAGAAGACGGTTGTACAGACGGATCTCGTTAGTCTAGATATAGAAGACGTTTGTCCAACGACGTATCCCGTTAGTCTAGATATAGAAGACGGTTGTATAACGAGAGATCTCGTTAGTCTAGATATAGAAGACGGTTGTACACACGGATCTCGTTAGTCTAGATATAGAAGACGGTTGTACAGACGGATCTCGTTAGTCAAGATATAGAAGACGGTTGTACAGACGGATCTCGTTAGTCTAGATATAGAAGACGTTTGTCCAACGCCGTATCCCGTTAGTCTAGATATAGAAGACGGTTGTACAGACGGGTCTCGTTAGTCTAGATATAGATGACGGTTGTACAGACGGATCTCATTAGTCTAGATATAGAAGACGGTTGTACAGATGGATCTCGTTAGTCTAGATATAGAAGACGGTTGTACAGACGGATCTCGTTAGTCTAGATATAGAAGACGGTTGTACAGACGGATCTCGTTAGTCTAGATATAGAAGACGGTTGTACAGACGGATCTCGTTAGTCTAGATATAGAAGACGGTTGTACAGACGGATCTCGTTAGTCTAGATATAGAAGAGGGTTGTATAACGAGAGATCTCGTTAGTCTAGATATAGAAGACGGTTGTACAGACGGGTCTCGTTAGTCTAGATATAGATGACGGTTGTACAGACGGATCTCATTAGTCTAGATATAGAAGACGGTTGTACAGATGGATCTCGTTAGTCTAGATATAGAAGACGGTTGTACAGACGGGTCTCGTTAGTCTAGATATAGATGACGGTTGTACAGACGGATCTCCTTAGTCTAGATATAGAAGACGGTTGTACAGATGGATCTCGTTAGTCTAGATATAGAAGGCGGTTGTACAGACGGATCTCGTTAGTCTAGATATAGAAGACGGTTGTATAACGAGAGATCTCGTTAGTCTAGATATAGAAGACGGTTGTACAGACGGATCCCGTTAGTCTAGATATAGAAGACGGTTGTATAACGAGAGATATCGTTAGTCTAGATATAGAAGACGGTTGTACAGACGGATCTCGTTAGTCTAGATATAGAAGACGGTTGTACAGACGGATCTCGTTAGTCTAGATATAGAAGACGGTTGTACAGACGGATCTCGTTAGTCTAGATATAGAAGACGTTTGTCCAACGACGTATCCCGTTAGTCTAGATATAGAAGACGGTTGTATAACGAGAGATCTCGTTAGTCTAGATATAGAAGACGGTTGTACAGACGGATCTCGTTAGTCTAGATATAGAAGACGGTTGTACAGACGGATCTCATTAGTCTAGATATAGAAGACGGTTGTACAGACGGATCTCGTTAGTCTAGATATAGAAGACGGTTGTACAGACGGATCCCGTTAGTCTAGATATAGAAGACGGTTGTACAGACGGATCTCGTTAGTCTAGATATTGAAGACGGTTGTGCAGACGGATCTCGTTAGTCTAGATATAAAAGACGGTTGTACAGACGGATCTCGTTAGTCTAGATATAGAAGACGGTTGTGCAGACGGATCTCGTTAGTCTAGATATAGAAGGCGGTTGTGCAGACGGATCTCGTTAGTCTAGATATAAAAGACGGTTGTACAGACGGATCTCGTTAGTCTAGATATAGAAGACGGTTGTGCAGACGGATCTCGTTAGTCTAGATATAGAAGGCGGTTGTACAGACGGATCTCGTTAGTCTAGATATAGAAGACGGTTGTATAACGAGAGATCTCGTTAGTCTAGATATAGAAGACGGTTGTACAGACGGATCTCGTTAGTCTAGATATAGAAGACGGTTGTACAGACGGATCTCGTTAGTCTAGTTATAGAAGACGGTTGTACAGACGGATCTCGTTAGTCTAGATATAGAAGACGGTTGTACAGACGGATCTCGTTAGTCTAGATATAGAAGACGATTGTACAGACGGATCTCGTTAGTCTAGATATAGAAGACGGTTGTACAGATGGATCTCGTTAGTCTAGATATAGAAGACGGTTGTACAGACGGATCTCGTTAGTCTAGATATAGAAGACGGTTGTACAGACGGGTCTCGTTAGTCTAGATATAGATGACGGTTGTACAGACGGATCTCCTTAGTCTAGATATAGAAGACGGTTGTACAGATGGATCTCGTTAGTCTAGATATAGAAGGCGGTTGTACAGACGGATCTCGCTAGTCTAGATATAGAAGACGGTTGTATAACGAGAGATCTCGTTAGTCTAGATATAGAAGACGGTTGTACAGACGGATCCCGTTAGTCTAGATATAGATGACGGTTGTACAGACGGATCTCATTAGTCTAGATATAGAAGACGGTTGTACAGATGGATCTCGTTAGTCTAGATATAGAAGACGGTTGTACAGACGGATCTCGTTAGTCTAGATATAGAAGACGGTTGTACAGACGGATCTCGTTAGTCTAGATATAGAAGACGGTTGAACAGACGGATCTCGTTAGTCTAGATATAGAAGACGGTTGTACAGACGGATCTCGTTAGTCTAGATATAGAAGACGGTTGTATAACGAGAGATCTCGTTAGTCTAGATATAGAAGACGGTTGTACAGACGGGTCTCGTTAGTCTAGATATAGATGACGGTTGTACAGACGGATCTCCTTAGTCTAGATATAGAAGACGGTTGTACAGATGGATCTCGTTAGTCTAGATATAGAAGGCGGTTGTACAGACGGATCTCGTTAGTCTAGATATAGAAGACGGTTGTATAACGAGAGATCTCGTTAGTCTAGATATAGAAGACGGTTGTACAGACGGATCCCGTTAGTCTAGATATAGAAGACGGTTGTATAACGAGAGATATCGTTAGTCTAGATATAGAAGACGGTTGTACAGACGGATCTCGTTAGTCTAGATATAGAAGACGGTTGTACAGACGGATCTCGTTAGTCTAGATATAGAAGACGGTTGTACAGACGGATCTCGTTAGTCTAGATATAGAAGACGGTTGTACAGACGGATCCCGTTAGTCTAGATATAGAAGACGGTTGTACAGACGGATCTCGTTAGTCTAGATATTGAAGACGTTTGTCCAACGACGTACCTCGTTAGTCTAGATATAGAAAACGGTTGTACAGACGGATCTCGTTAGTCTAGATATAGAAGACGGTTGTACAGACGGATCTCGTTAGTCTAGATATAGAAGACGGTTGTACAGACGGATCCCGTTAGTCTAGATATAGAAGACGGTTGTATAACGAGAGATATCGTTAGTCTAGATATAGAAGACGGTTGTACAGACGGATCTCGTTAGTCTAGATATAGAAGACGGTTGTACAGACGGATCTCGTTAGTCTAGATATAGAAGACGTTTGTCCAACGACGTATCCCGTTAGTCTAGATATAGAAGACGGTTGTATAACGAGAGATCTCGTTAGTCTAGATATAGAAGACGGTTGTACACACGGATCTCGTTAGTCTAGATATAGAAGACGGTTGTACAGACGGATCTCGTTAGTCAAGATATAGAAGACGGTTGTACAGACGGATCTCGTTAGTCTAGATATAGAAGACGTTTGTCCAACGCCGTATCCCGTTAGTCTAGATATAGAAGACGGTTGTACAGACGGGTCTCGTTAGTCTAGATATAGATGACGGTTGTACAGACGGATCTCATTAGTCTAGATATAGAAGACGGTTGTACAGATGGATCTCGTTAGTCTAGATATAGAAGACGGTTGTACAGACGGATCTCGTTAGTCTAGATATAGAAGACGGTTGTACAGACGGATCTCGTTAGTCTAGATATAGAAGACGGTTGTACAGACGGATCTCGTTAGTCTAGATATAGAAGACGGTTGTACAGACGGATCTCGTTAGTCTAGATATAGAAGAGGGTTGTATAACGAGAGATCTCGTTAGTCTAGATATAGAAGACGGTTGTACAGACGGGTCTCGTTAGTCTAGATATAGATGACGGTTGTACAGACGGATCTCATTAGTCTAGATATAGAAGACGGTTGTACAGATGGATCTCGTTAGTCTAGATATAGAAGACGGTTGTACAGACGGGTCTCGTTAGTCTAGATATAGATGACGGTTGTACAGACGGATCTCCTTAGTCTAGATATAGAAGACGGTTGTACAGATGGATCTCGTTAGTCTAGATATAGAAGGCGGTTGTACAGACGGATCTCGTTAGTCTAGATATAGAAGACGGTTGTATAACGAGAGATCTCGTTAGTCTAGATATAGAAGACGGTTGTACAGACGGATCCCGTTAGTCTAGATATAGAAGACGGTTGTATAACGAGAGATATCGTTAGTCTAGATATAGAAGACGGTTGTACAGACGGATCTCGTTAGTCTAGATATAGAAGACGGTTGTACAGACGGATCTCGTTAGTCTAGATATAGAAGACGGTTGTACAGACGGATCTCGTTAGTCTAGATATAGAAGACGTTTGTCCAACGACGTATCCCGTTAGTCTAGATATAGAAGACGGTTGTATAACGAGAGATCTCGTTAGTCTAGATATAGAAGACGGTTGTACAGACGGATCTCGTTAGTCTAGATATAGAAGACGGTTGTACAGACGGATCTCATTAGTCTAGATATAGAAGACGGTTGTACAGACGGATCTCGTTAGTCTAGATATAGAAGACGGTTGTACAGACGGATCCCGTTAGTCTAGATATAGAAGACGGTTGTACAGACGGATCTCGTTAGTCTAGATATTGAAGACGGTTGTGCAGA
Organism: Andrena bicolor; assembly: GCA_960531205.1. Lineage (NCBI taxonomy): Eukaryota > Metazoa > Arthropoda > Insecta > Hymenoptera > Andrenidae > Andrena > Andrena bicolor. The sequence continues at coordinate 3,339,298 of CAUIJW010000306.1, read as the reverse complement.
CGGATCTCGTTAGTCTAGATATAAAAGACGGTTGTACAGACGGATCTCGTTAGTCTAGATATAGAAGACGGTTGTGCAGACGGATCTCGTTAGTCTAGATATAGAAGGCGGTTGTGCAGACGGATCTCGTTAGTCTAGATATAAAAGACGGTTGTACAGACGGATCTCGTTAGTCTAGATATAGAAGACGGTTGTGCAGACGGATCTCGTTAGTCTAGATATAGAAGGCGGTTGTACAGACGGATCTCGTTAGTCTAGATATAGAAGACGGTTGTATAACGAGAGATCTCGTTAGTCTAGATATAGAAGACGGTTGTACAGACGGATCTCGTTAGTCTAGATATAGAAGACGGTTGTACAGACGGATCTCGTTAGTCTAGTTATAGAAGACGGTTGTACAGACGGATCTCGTTAGTCTAGATATAGAAGACGGTTGTACAGACGGATCTCGTTAGTCTAGATATAGAAGACGGTTGTACAGACGGATCTCGTTAGTCTAGATATAGAAGACGGTTGTACAGATGGATCTCGTTAGTCTAGATATAGAAAACGGTTGTACAGACGGATCTCGTTAGTCTAGATATAGAAGACGGTTGTACAGACGGGTCTCGTTAGTCTAGATATAGATGACGGTTGTACAGACGGATCTCCTTAGTCTAGATATAGAAGACGGTTGTACAGATGGATCTCGTTAGTCTAGATATAGAAGGCGGTTGTACAGACGGATCTCGCTAGTCTAGATATAGAAGACGGTTGTATAACGAGAGATCTCGTTAGTCTAGATATAGAAGACGGTTGTACAGACGGATCCCGTTAGTCTAGATATAGATGACGGTTGTACAGACGGATCTCATTAGTCTAGATATAGAAGACGGTTGTACAGATGGATCTCGTTAGTCTAGATATAGAAGACGGTTGTACAGACGGATCTCGTTAGTCTAGATATAGAAGACGGTTGTACAGACGGATCTCGTTAGTCTAGATATAGAAGACGGTTGAACAGACGGATCTCGTTAGTCTAGATATAGAAGACGGTTGTACAGACGGATCTCGTTAGTCTAGATATAGAAGACGGTTGTATAACGAGAGATCTCGTTAGTCTAGATATAGAAGACGGTTGTACAGACGGATCTCGTTAGTCTAGATATAGAAGACGGTTGTACCGACGGATCTCTTTAGTCTAGATATAGAAGACGGTTGTACAGACGGATCTCGTTAGTCTAGATATAGAAGACGGTTGTACAGACGGATCTCGTTAGTCTAGATATAGAAGACGGTTGTACAGACGGATCTCGTTAGTCTAGATATAGAAGACGGTTGTACAGACGGATCTCGTTAGTCTAGTTATAGAAGACGGTTGTACAGACGGATCTCGTTAGTCTAGATATAGAAGACGGTTGTACAGACGGATCTCGTTAGTCTAGATATAGAAGACGGTTGTACAGACGGATCTCGTTAGTCTAGATATAGAAGAGGGTTGTATAACGAGAGATCTCGTTAGTCTAGATATAGAAGAGGGTTGTATAACGAGAGATCTCGTTAGTCTAGATATAGAAGACGGTTGTACAGACGGATCTCGTTAGTCTAGATATTGAAGACGTTTGTCCAACGACGTACCTCGTTAGTCTAGATATAGAAAACGGTTGTACAGACGGATCTCGTTAGTCTAGATATAGAAGACGGTTGTACAGACGGATCTCGTTAGTCTAGATATAGAAGACGGTTGTACAGACGGATCTCGTTAGTCTAGATATAAAAGACGGTTGTACAGACGGATCTCGTTAGTCTAGATATAGAAGACGGTTGTATAACGAGAGATCTCGTTAGTCTAGATATAGAAGACGGTTGTACAGACGGATCTCGTTAGTCTAGATATAGAAGACGGTTGTACAGACGGATCTCGTTAGTCTAGTTATAGAAGACGGTTGTACAGACAGATCTCGTTAGTCTAGATATAGAAGACGGTTGTACAGACGGATCTCGTTAGTCTAGATATAGAAGACGGTTGTACAGACGGATCTCGTTAGTCTAGATATAGAAGACGGTTGTACAGATGGATCTCGTTAGTCTAGATATAGAAGACGGTTGTACAGACGGATCTCGTTAGTCTAGATATAGAAGACGGTTGTACAGACGGGTCTCGTTAGTCTAGATATAGATGACGGTTGTACAGACGGATCTCCTTAGTCTAGATATAGAAGACGGTTGTACAGATGGATCTCGTTAGTCTAGATATAGAAGGCGGTTGTACAGACGGATCTCGTTAGTCTAGATATAGAAGACGGTTGTATAACGAGAGATCTCGTTAGTCTAGATATAGAAGACGGTTGTACAGACGGATCCCGTTAGTCTAGATATAGATGACGGTTGTACAGACGGATCTCGTTAGTCTAGATATAGAAGACGGTTGTACCGACGGATCTCTTTAGTCTAGATATAGAAGACGGTTGTACAGACGGATCTCGTTAGTCTAGATATAGAAGACGGTTGTACAGACGGATCTCGTTAGTCTAGATATAGAAGACGGTTGTACAGACGGATCTCGTTAGTCTAGATATAGAAGACGGTTGTACAGACGGATCTGGTTAGTCTAGTTATAGAAGACGGTTGTACAGACGGATCTCGTTAGTCTAGATATAGAAGACGGTTGTACAGACGGATCTCGTTAGTCTAGATATAGAAGACGGTTGTACAGACGGATCTCGTTAGTCTAGATATAGAAGACGGTTGTACAGACGGATCTCGTTAGTCTAGATATAGAAGACGGTTGTACCGACGGATCTCTTTAGTCTAGATATAGAAGACGGTTGTACAGACGGATCTCGTTAGTCTAGATATAGAAGACGGTTGTACAGACGGATCTCGTTAGTCTAGATATAGAAGACGGTTGTACAGACGGATCTCGTTAGTCTAGATATAGAAGACGGTTGTACAGACGGATCTGGTTAGTCTAGTTATAGAAGACGGTTGTACAGACGGATCTCGTTAGTCTAGATATAGAAGACGGTTGTACAGACGGATCTCGTTAGTCTAGATATAGAACACGGTTGTACAGACGGATCTCGTTAGTCTAGATATAGAAGAGGGTTGTATAACGAGAGATCTCGTTAGTCTAGATATAGAAGACGGTTGTACAGACGGATCTCGTTAGTCTAGATATTGAAGACGTTTGTCCAACGACGTACCTCGTTAGTCTAGATATAGAAAACGGTTGTACAGACGGATCTCGTTAGTCTAGATATAGAAGACGGTTGTACAGACGGATCTCGTTAGATGATATAGAAGACGGTTGTATAACGAGAGATCTCGTTAGTCTAGATATAGAAGACGGTTGTACAGACGGATCTCGTTAGTCTAGATATAGAAGACGGTTGTACAGACGGATCTCGTTAGTCTAGATATAGAAGACGTTTGTCCAACGACGTATCCCGTTAGTCTAGATATAGAAGACGGTTGTATAACGAGAGATCTCGTTAGTCTAGATATAGAAGACGGTTGTACAGACGGATCTCATTAGTCTAGATATAGAAGACGGTTGTACAGACGGATCTCGTTAGTCTAGATATAGAAGACGGTTGTACAGACGGATCCCGTTAGTCTAGATATAGAAGACGGTTGTACAGACGGATCTCGTTAGTCTAGATATTGAAGACGGTTGTGCAGACGGATCTCGTTAGTCTAGATATAAAAGACGGTTGTACAGACGGATCTCGTTAGTCTAGATATAGAAGACGGTTGTGCAGACGGATCTCGTTAGTCTAGATATAGAAGGCGGTTGTGCAGACGGATCTCGTTAGTCTAGATATAAAAGACGGTTGTACAGACGGATCTCGTTAGTCTAGATATAGAAGACGGTTGTGCAGACGGATCTCGTTAGTCTAGATATAGAAGGCGGTTGTACAGACGGATCTCGTTAGTCTAGATATAGAAGACGGTTGTATAACGAGAGATCTCGTTAGTCTAGATATAGAAGACGGTTGTACAGACGGATCTCGTTAGTCTAGATATAGAAGACGGTTGTACAGACGGATCTCGTTAGTCTAGTTATAGAAGACGGTTGTACAGACGGATCTCGTTAGTCTAGATATAGAAGACGGTTGTACAGACGGATCTCGTTAGTCTAGATATAGAAGACGGTTGTACAGACGGATCTCGTTAGTCTAGATATTGAAGACGTTTGTCCAACGACGTACCTCGTTAGTCTAGATATAGAAAACGGTTGTACAGACGGATCTCGTTAGTCTAGATATAGAAGACGGTTGTACAGACGGATCTCGTTAGTCTAGATATAGAAGACGGTTGTATAACGAGAGATCTCGTTAGTCTAGATATAGAAGACGGTTGTACAGACGGATCCCGTTAGTCTAGATATAGAAGACGGTTGTACAGACGGGTCTCGTTAGTCTAGATATAGAAGACGGTTGTACAGACGGATCTCGTTAGTCTAGATATTGAAGACGTTTGTCCAACGACGTACCTCGTTAGTCTAGATATAGAAAACGGTTGTACAGACGGATCTCGTTAGTCTAGATATAGAAGACGGTTGTATAACGACGTATCCCGTTAGTCTAGATATAGAAGACGGTTGTATAACGACGTATCCCGTTAGTCTAGATATAGAAGACGGTTGTACAGACGGATCTCGTTAGTCTAGATATAGAAGACGGTTGTACAGACGGATCTCGTTAGTCTAGATATAGAAGACGGTTGTACAGACGGATCTCGTTAGTCTAGATATAGAAGACGGTTGTACAGACGGATCTCGTTAGTCTAGATATAGAAGACGGTTGTACCGACGGATCTCTTTAGTCTAGATATAGAAGACGGTTGTACAGACGGATCTCGTTAGTCTAGATATAGAAGACGGTTGTATAACGAGAGATCTCGTTAGTCTAGATATAGAAGACGGTTGTACAGACGGATCTCGTTAGTCTAGATATAGAAGACGGTTGTACAGACGGATCTCGTTAGTCTAGTTATAGAAGACGGTTGTACAGACGGATCTCGTTAGTCTAGATATAGAAGACGGTTGTACAGACGGATCTCGTTAGTCTAGATATAGAAGACGGTTGTACAGACGGATCTCGTTAGTCTAGATATAGAAGACGGTTGTACAGACGGATCTCGTTAGTCTAGATATAGAAGACGTTTGTCCAACGCCGTATCCCGTTAGTCTAGATATAGAAGACGGTTGTACAGACGGGTCTCGTTAGTCTAGATATAGATGACGGTTGTACAGACGGATCTCATTAGTCTAGATATAGAAGACGGTTGTACAGATGGATCTCGTTAGTCTAGATATAGAAGACGGTTGTACAGACGGATCTCGTTAGTCTAGATATAGAAGACGGTTGTACAGACGGATCTCGTTAGTCTAGATATAGAAGACGGTTGTACAGACGGATCTCGTTAGTCTAGATATAGAAGAGGGTTGTATAACGAGAGATCTCGTTAGTCTAGATATAGAACACGGTTGTACAGACGGGTCTCGTTAGTCTAGATATAGATGACGGTTGTACAGACGGATCTCATTAGTCTAGATATAGAAGACGGTTGTACAGATGGATCTCGTTAGTCTAGATATAGAAGACGGTTGTACAGACGGGTCTCGTTAGTCTAGATATAGATGACGGTTGTACAGACGGATCTCCTTAGTCTAGATATAGAAGACGGTTGTACAGATGGATCTCGTTAGTCTAGATATAGAAGGCGGTTGTACAGACGGATCTCGTTAGTCTAGATATTGAAGACGTTTGTCCAACGACGTACCTCGTTAGTCTAGATATAGAAAACGGTTGTACAGACGGATCTCGTTAGTCTAGATATAGAAGACGGTTGTACAGACGGATCTCGTTAGTCTAGATATAGAAGACGGTTGTATAACGAGAGATCTCGTTAGTCTAGATATAGAAGACGGTTGTACAGACGGATCTCGTTAGTCTAGATATAGAAGACGGTTGTACAGACGGGTCTCGTTAGTCTAGATATAGATGACGGTTGTACAGACGGATCTCCTTAGTCTAGATATAGAAGACGGTTGTACAGATGGATCTCGTTAGTCTAGATATAGAAGACGGTTGTACAGACGGATCTCGTTAGTCTAGATATAGAAGACGGTTGTATAACGAGAGATCTCGTTAGTCTAGATATAGAAGACGGTTGTACAGACGGATCCCGTTAGTCTAGATATAGAAGACGGTTGTATAACGAGAGATCTCGTTAGTCTAGATATAGGAGACGGTTGTACAGACGGATCTCGTTAGTCTAGATATAGAAGACGGTTGTACAGACGGATCTCATTAGTCTAGATATAGAAGACGGTTGTACAGACGGATCTCGTTAGTCTAGATATAGAAGACGGTTGTACAGACGGATCCCGTTAGTCTAGATATAGAAGACGGTTGTACAGACGGATCTCGTTAGTCTAGATATTGAAGACGTTTGTCCAACGACGTACCTCGTTAGTCTAGATATAGAAAACGGTTGTACAGACGGATCTCGTTAGTCTAGATATAGAAGACGGTTGTACAGACGGATCTCGTTAGTCTAGATATAGAAGACGGTTGTATAACGAGAGATCTCGTTAGTCTAGATATAGAAGACGGTTGTACAGACGGATCCCGTTAGTCTAGATATAGAAGACGGTTGTACAGACGGGTCTCGTTAGTCTAGATATAGAAGACGGTTGTACAGACGGATCTCGTTAGTCTAGATATTGAAGACGTTTGTCCAACGACGTACCTCGTTAGTCTAGATATAGAAAACGGTTGTACAGACGGATCTCGTTAGTCTAGATATAGAAGACGGTTGTATAACGACGTATCCCGTTAGTCTAGATATAGAAGACGGTTGTATAACGACGTATCCCGTTAGTCTAGATATAGAAGACGGTTGTACAGACGGATCTCGTTAGTCTAGATATAGAAGACGGTTGTACAGACGGATCTCGTTAGTCTAGATATAGAAGACGGTTGTACAGACGGATCTCGTTAGTCTAGATATAGAAGACGGTTGTACAGACGGATCTCGTTAGTCTAGATATAGAAGACGTTTGTCCAACGACGTATCCCGTTAGTCTAGATATAGAAGACGGTTGTACAGACGGGTCTCGTTAGTCTAGATATAGATGACGGTTGTACAGACGGATCTCATTAGTCTAGATATAGAAGACGGTTGTACAGATGGATCTCGTTAGTCTAGATATAGAAGACGGTTGTACAGACGGATCTCGTTAGTCTAGATATAGAAGACGGTTGTACAGACGGATCTCGTTAGTCTAGATATAGAAAACGGTTGTACAGACGGATCTCGTTAGTCTAGATATAGAAGACGGTTGTACAGACGGATCTCGTTAGTCTAGATATAGAAGACGGTTGTATAACGAGAGATCTCGTTAGTCTAGATATAGAAGACGGTTGTACAGACGGATCTCATTAGTCTAGATATAGAAGACGGTTGTACAGACGGATCTCGTTAGTCTAGATATAGAAGACGGTTGTACAGACGGGTCTCGTTAGTCTAGATATAGATGACGGTTGTACAGACGGATCTCCTTAGTCTAGATATAGAAGACGGTTGTACAGATGGATCTCGTTAGTCTAGATATAGAAGACGGTTGTACAGACGGATCTCGTTAGTCTAGATATAGAAGACGGTTGTATAACGAGAGATCTCGTTAGTCTAGATATAGAAGACGGTTGTACAGACGGATCCCGTTAGTCTAGATATAGAAGACGGTTGTATAACGAGAGATATCGTTAGTCTAGATATAGAAGACGGTTGTACAGACGGATCTCGTTAGTCTAGATATAGAAGACGGTTGTACAGACGGATCTCGTTAGTCTAGATATAGAAGACGTTTGTCCAACGACGTATCCCGTTAGTCTAGATATAGAAGACGGTTGTATAACGAGAGATCTCGTTAGTCTAGATATAGAAGACGGTTGTACAGACGGATCTCGTTAGTCTAGATATAGAAGACGGTTGTACAGACGGATCTCGTTAGTCTAGTTATAGAAGACGGTTGTACAGACGGATCTCGTTAGTCTAGATATAGAAGACGGTTGTACAGACGGATCTCGTTAGTCTAGATATAGAAGACGGTTGTACAGACGGATCTCGTTAGTCTAGATATAGAAGACGGTTGTACAGACGGATCTCGTTAGTCTAGATATAGAAGACGGTTGTACAGACGGATCTCGTTAGTCTAGATATAGAAGACGGTTGTACAGACGGATCTCGTTAGTCTAGATATAGAAGACGGTTGTACAGACGGATCTGGTTAGTCTAGATATAGATGACGGTTGTACAGACGGATCTCCTTAGTCTAGATATAGAAGACGGTTGTACAGATGGATCTCGTTAGTCTAGATATAGAAGACGGGTGTACAGACGGATCTCGTTAGTCTAGATATAGAAGACGGTTGTATAACGAGAGATCTCGTTAGTCTAGATATAGAAGACGGTTGTACAGACGGATCTCGTTAGTCTAGATATTGAAGACGGTTGTATAACGAGAGATCTCGTTAGTCTAGATATAGAAGACGGTTGTACAGACGGATCTCGTTAGTCTAGATATAGAAGACGGTTGTACCGACGGATCTCTTTAGTCTAGATATAGAAGACGGTTGTACAGACGGATCTCGTTAGTCTAGATATAGAAGACGGTTGTACAGACGGATCTCGTTAGTCTAGATATAGAAGACGGTTGTACAGACGGATCTCGTTAGTCTAGATATAGAAGACGGTTGTACAGACGGATCTGGTTAGTCTAGTTATAGAAGACGGTTGTACAGACGGATCTCATTAGTCTAGATATAGAAGACGGTTGTACAGACGGATCTCGTTAGTCTAGATATAGAAGACGGTTGTACAGACGGATCTCGTTAGTCTAGATATAGAAGAGGGTTGTATAACGAGAGATCTCGTTAGTCTAGATATAGAAGACGGTTGTACAGACGGATCTCGTTAGTCTAGATATTGAAGACGTTTGTCCAACGACGTACCTCGTTAGTCTAGATATAGAAAACGGTTGTACAGACGGATCTCGTTAGTCTAGATATAGAAGACGGTTGTACAGACGGATCTCGTTAGTCTAGATATAGAAGACGGTTGTATAACGAGAGATCTCGTTAGTCTAGATATAGAAGACGGTTGTACAGACGGATCTCGTTAGTCTAGATATAGAAGACGGTTGTACAGACGGATCTCGTTAGTCTAGATATAGAAGACGTTTGTCCAACGACGTATCCCGTTAGTCTAGATATAGAAGACGGTTGTATAACGAGAGATCTCGTTAGTCTAGATATAGAAGACGGTTGTACAGACGGATCTCATTAGTCTAGATATAGAAGACGGTTGTACAGACGGATCTCGTTAGTCTAGATATAGAAGACGGTTGTACAGACGGATCCCGTTAGTCTAGATATAGAAGACGGTTGTACAGACGGATCTCGTTAGTCTAGATATTGAAGACGGTTGTGCAGACGGATCTCGTTAGTCTAGATATAAAAGACGGTTGTACAGACGGATCTCGTTAGTCTAGATATAGAAGACGGTTGTGCAGACGGATCTCGTTAGTCTAGATATAGAAGGCGGTTGTGCAGACGGATCTCGTTAGTCTAGATATAAAAGACGGTTGTACAGACGGATCTCGTTAGTCTAGATATAGAAGACGGTTGTGCAGACGGATCTCGTTAGTCTAGATATAGAAGGCGGTTGTACAGACGGATCTCGTTAGTCTAGATATAGAAGACGGTTGTATAACGAGAGATCTCGTTAGTCTAGATATAGAAGACGGTTGTACAGACGGATCTCGTTAGTCTAGATATAGAAGACGGTTGTACAGACGGATCTCGTTAGTCTAGTTATAGAAGACGGTTGTACAGACGGATCTCGTTAGTCTAGATATAGAAGACGGTTGTACAGACGGATCTCGTTAGTCTAGATATAGAAGACGGTTGTACAGACGGATCTCGTTAGTCTAGATATTGAAGACGTTTGTCCAACGACGTACCTCGTTAGTCTAGATATAGAAAACGGTTGTACAGACGGATCTCGTTAGTCTAGATATAGAAGACCGTTGTATAACGACGTATCCCGTTAGTCTAGATATAGAAGACGGTTGTATAACGACGTATCCCGTTAGTCTAGATATAGAAGACGGTTGTACAGACGGATCTCGTTAGTCTAGATATAGAAGACGGTTGTACAGACGGATCTCGTTAGTCTAGATATAGAAGACGGTTGTACAGACGGATCTCGTTAGTCTAGATATAGAAGACGTTTGTCCAACGACGTATCCCGTTAGTCTAGATATAGAAGACGGTTGTACAGACGGGTCTCGTTAGTCTAGATATAGATGACGGTTGTACAGACGGATCTCATTAGTCTAGATATAGAAGACGGTTGTACAGACGGATCTCGTTAGTCTAGATATAGAAGACGGTTGTACAGACGGATCTCGTTAGTCTAGATATAGAAGACGGTTGTACCGACGGATCTCTTTAGTCTAGATATAGAAGACGGTTGTACAGACGGATCTCGTTAGTCTAGATATAGAAGACGGTTGTATAACGAGAGATCTCGTTAGTCTAGATATAGAAGACGGTTGTACAGACGGATCTCGTTAGTCTAGATATAGAAGACGGTTGTACAGACGGATCTCGTTAGTCTAGTTATAGAAGACGGTTGTACAGACGGATCTCGTTAGTCTAGATATAGAAGACGGTTGTACAGACGGATCTCGTTAGTCTAGATATAGAAGACGGTTGTACAGACGGATCTCGTTAGTCTAGATATAGAAGACGGTTGTACAGACGGATCTCGTTAGTCTAGATATAGAAGACGTTTGTCCAACGCCGTATCCCGTTAGTCTAGATATAGAAGACGGTTGTACAGACGGGTCTCGTTAGTCTAGATATAGATGACGGTTGTACAGACGGATCTCATTAGTCTAGATATAGAAGACGGTTGTACAGATGGATCTCGTTAGTCTAGATATAGAAGACGGTTTTACAGACGGATCTCGTTAGTCTAGATATAGAAGACGGTTGTACAGACGGATCTCGTTAGTCTAGATATAGAAGACGGTTGTACAGACGGATCTCGTTAGTCTAGATATAGAAGAGGGTTGTATAACGAGAGATCTCGTTAGTCTAGATATAGAACACGGTTGTACAGACGGGTCTCGTTAGTCTAGATATAGATGACGGTTGTACAGACGGATCTCATTAGTCTAGATATAGAAGACGGTTGTACAGACGGATCTCCTTAGTCTAGATATAGAAGACGGTTGTACAGATGGATCTCGTTAGTCTAGATATAGAAGGCGGTTGTACAGACGGATCTCGTTAGTCTAGATATTGAAGACGTTTGTCCAACGACGTACCTCGTTAGTCTAGATATAGAAAACGGTTGTACAGACGGATCTCGTTAGTCTAGATATAGAAGACGGTTGTACAGACGGATCTCGTTAGTCTAGATATAGAAGACGGTTGTATAACGAGAGATCTCGTTAGTCTAGATATAGAAGACGGTTGTACAGACGGATCTCGTTAGTCTAGATATAGAAGACGGTTGTACAGACGGATCTCGTTAGTCTAGATATAGAAGACGGTTGTACAGACGGGTCTCGTTAGTCTAGATATAGATGACGGTTGTACAGACGGATCTCCTTAGTCTAGATATAGAAGACGGTTGTACAGATGGATCTCGTTAGTCTAGATATAGAAGACGGGTGTACAGACGGATCTCGTTAGTCTAGATATAGAAGACGGTTGTATAACGAGAGATCTCGTTAGTCTAGATATAGAAGACGGTTGTACAGACGGATCCCGTTAGTCTAGATATAGAAGACGGTTGTATAACGAGAGATATCGTTAGTCTAGATATAGAAGACGGTTGTACAGACGGATCTCGTTAGTCTAGATATAGAAGACGGTTGTACAGACGGATCTCGTTAGTCTAGATATAGAAGACGTTTGTCCAACGACGTATCCCGTTAGTCTAGATATAGAAGACGGTTGTATAACGAGAGATCTCGTTAGTCTAGATATAGAAGACGGTTGTACAGACGGATCTCGTTAGTCTAGATATAGAAGACGGTTGTACAGACGGATCTCGTTAGTCTAGATATAGAAGACGGTTGTATAACGAGAGATCTCGTTAGTCTAGATATAGAAGACGGTTGTACAGACGGATCTCGTTAGTCTAGATATAGAAGACGGTTGTACAGACGGATCTCGTTAGTCTAGTTATAGAAGACGGTTGTACAGACGGGTCTCGTTAGTCTAGATATAGATGACGGTTGTACAGACGGATCTCATTAGTCTAGATATAGAAGACGGTTGTACAGATGGATCTCGTTAGTCTAGATATAGAAGACGGTTGTACAGACGGATCTCGTTAGTCTAGATATAGAAGACGGTTGTACAGACGGATCTCGTTAGTCTAGATATAGAAGACGGTTGTACAGACGGATCTCGTTAGTCTAGATATAGAAGACGGTTGTATAACGAGAGATCTCGTTAGTCTAGATATAGAAGACGGTTGTACAGACGGATCTCGTTAGTCTAGATATAGAAGACGGTTGTACAGACGGATCTCGTTAGTCTAGATATAGAAGACGGTTGTACAGACGGATCTCGTTAGTCTAGATATAGAAGACGTTTGTCCAACGCCGTATCCCGTTAGTCTAGATATAGAAGACGGTTGTACAGACGGGTCTCGTTAGTCTAGATATAGATGACGGTTGTACAGACGGATCTCATTAGTCTAGATATAGAAGACGGTTGTACAGATGGATCTCGTTAGTCTAGATATAGAAGACGGTTGTACAGACGGATCTCGTTAGTCTAGATATAGAAGACGGTTGTACAGACGGATCTCGTTAGTCTAGATATAGAAGACGGTTGTACAGACGGATCTCGTTAGTCTAGATATAGAAGAGGGTTGTATAACGAGAGATCTCGTTAGTCTAGATATAGAACACGGTTGTACAGACGGGTCTCGTTAGTCTAGATATAGATGACGGTTGTACAGACGGATCTCATTAGTCTAGATATAGAAGACGGTTGTACAGACGGATCTCCTTAGTCTAGATATAGAAGACGGTTGTACAGATGGATCTCGTTAGTCTAGATATAGAAGGCGGTTGTACAGACGGATCTCGTTAGTCTAGATATTGAAGACGTTTGTCCAACGACGTACCTCGTTAGTCTAGATATAGAAAACGGTTGTACAGACGGATCTCGTTAGTCTAGATATAGAAGACGGTTGTACAGACGGATCTCGTTAGTCTAGATATAGAAGACGGTTGTATAACGAGAGATCTCGTTAGTCTAGATATAGAAGACGGTTGTACAGACGGATCTCGTTAGTCTAGATATAGAAGACGGTTGTACAGACGGATCTCGTTAGTCTAGATATAGAAGACGGTTGTACAGACGGGTCTCGTTAGTCTAGATATAGATGACGGTTGTACAGACGGATCTCCTTAGTCTAGATATAGAAGACGGTTGTACAGATGGATCTCGTTAGTCTAGATATAGAAGACGGGTGTACAGACGGATCTCGTTAGTCTAGATATAGAAGACGGTTGTATAACGAGAGATCTCGTTAGTCTAGATATAGAAGACGGTTGTACAGACGGATCCCGTTAGTCTAGATATAGAAGACGGTTGTACAGACGGATCCCGTTAGTCTAGATATAGAAGACGGTTGTACAGACGGATCCCGTTAGTCTAGATATAGAAGACGGTTGTATAACGAGAGATATCGTTAGTCTAGATATAGAAGACGGTTGTACAGACGGATCTCGTTAGTCTAGATATAGAAGACGGTTGTACAGACGGATCTCGTTAGTCTAGATATAGAAGACGTTTGTCCAACGACGTATCCCGTTAGTCTAGATATAGAAGACGGTTGTATAACGAGAGATCTCGTTAGTCTAGATATAGAAGACGGTTGTACAGACGGATCTCGTTAGTCTAGATATAGAAGACGGTTGTACAGACGGATCTCATTAGTCTAGATATAGAAGACGGTTGTACAGACGGATCTCGTTAGTCTAGATATAGAAGACGGTTGTACAGACGGATCCCGTTAGTCTAGATATAGAAGACGGTTGTACAGACGGATCTCGTTAGTCTAGATATTGAAGACGTTTGTCCAACGACGTACCTCGTTAGTCTAGATATAGAAAACGGTTGTACAGACGGATCTCGTTAGTCTAGATATAGAAGACGGTTGTACAGACGGATCTCGTTAGTCTAGATATAGAAGACGGTTGTATAACGAGAGATCTCGTTAGTCTAGATATAGAAGACGGTTGTACAGACGGATCCCGTTAGTCTAGATATAGAAGACGGTTGTACAGACGGGTCTCGTTAGTCTAGATATAGAAGACGGTTGTACAGACGGATCTCGTTAGTCTAGATATTGAAGACGTTTGTCCAACGACGTACCTCGTTAGTCTAGATATAGAAAACGGTTGTACAGACGGATCTCGTTAGTCTAGATATAGAAGACGGTTGTATAACGACGTATCCCGTTAGTCTAGATATAGAAGACGGTTGTATAACGACGTATCCCGTTAGTCTAGATATAGAAGACGGTTGTACAGACGGATCTCGTTAGTCTAGATATAGAAGACGGTTGTACAGACGGATCTCGTTAGTCTAGATATAGAAGACGGTTGTACAGACGGATCTCGTTAGTCTAGATATAGAAGACGGTTGTACAGACGGATCTCGTTAGTCTAGATATAGAAGACGTTTGTCCAACGACGTATCCCGTTAGTCTAGATATAGAAGACGGTTGTACAGACGGGTCTCGTTAGTCTAGATATAGATGACGGTTGTACAGACGGATCTCATTAGTCTAGATATAGAAGACGGTTGTACAGATGGATCTCGTTAGTCTAGATATAGAAGACGGTTGTACAGACGGATCTCGTTAGTCTAGATATAGAAGACGGTTGTACAGACGGATCTCGTTAGTCTAGATATAGAAAACGGTTGTACAGAAGGATCTCGTTAGTCTAGATATAGAAGACGGTTGTACAGACGGATCTCGTTAGTCTAGATATAGAAGACGGTTGTATAACGAGAGATCTCGTTAGTCTAGATATAGAAGACGGTTGTACAGACGGATCTCATTAGTCTAGATATAGAAGACGGTTGTACAGACGGATCGCGTTAGTCTAGATATAGAAGACGGTTGTACAGACGGGTCTCGTTAGTCTAGATATAGATGACGGTTGTACAGACGGATCTCCTTAGTCTAGATATAGAAGACGGTTGTACAGATGGATCTCGTTAGTCTAGATATAGAAGACGGTTGTACAGACGGATCTCGTTAGTCTAGATATAGAAGACGGTTGTATAACGAGAGATCTCGTTAGTCTAGATATAGAAGACGGTTGTACAGACGGATCCCGTTAGTCTAGATATAGAAGACGGTTGTATAACGAGAGATATCGTTAGTCTAGATATAGAAGACGGTTGTACAGACGGATCTCGTTAGTCTAGATATAGAAGACGGTTGTACAGACGGATCTCGTTAGTCTAGATATAGAAGACGTTTGTCCAACGACGTATCCCGTTAGTCTAGATATAGAAGACGGTTGTATAACGAGAGATCTCGTTAGTCTAGATATAGAAGACGGTTGTACAGACGGATCTCGTTAGTCTAGATATAGAAGACGGTTGTACAGACGGATCTCGTTAGTCTAGTTATAGAAGACGGTTGTGCAGACGGATCTCGTTAGTCTAGATATAGAAGACGGTTGTACAGACGGATCTCGTTAGTCTAGATATAGAAGACGGTTGTACAGACGGATCTCGTTAGTCTAGATATAGAAGACGGTTGTACAGACGGATCTCGTTAGTCTAGATATAGAAGACGTTTGTCCAACGCCGTATCCCGTTAGTCTAGATATAGAAGACGGTTGTACAGACGGGTCTCGTTAGTCTAGATATAGATGACGGTTGTACAGACGGATCTCATTAGTCTAGATATAGAAGACGGTTGTACAGATGGATCTCGTTAGTCTAGATATAGAAGACGGTTGTACAGACGGATCTCGTTAGTCTAGATATAGAAGACGGTTGTACAGACGGATCTCGTTAGTCTAGATATAGAAGACGGTTGTACAGACGGATCTCGTTAGTCTAGATATAGAAGAGGGTTGTATAACGAGAGATCTCGTTAGTCTAGATATAGAAGACGGTTGTACAGACGGGTCTCGTTAGTCTAGATATAGATGACGGTTGTACAGACGGATCTCATTAGTCTAGATATAGAAGACGGTTGTACAGATGGATCTCGTTAGTCTAGATATAGAAGACGGTTGTACAGACGGGTCTCGTTAGTCTAGATATAGATGACGGTTGTACAGACGGATCTCCTTAGTCTAGATATAGAAGACGGTTGTACAGATGGATCTCGTTAGTCTAGATATAGAAGGCGGTTGTACAGACGGATCTCGTTAGTCTAGATATTGAAGACGTTTGTCCAACGACGTACCTCGTTAGTCTAGATATAGAAAACGGTTGTACAGACGGATCTCGTTAGTCTAGATATAGAAGACGGTTGTATAACGAGAGATCTCGTTAGTCTAGATATAGAAGACGGTTGTACAGACGGATCCCGTTAGTCTAGATATAGAAGACGGTTGTACAGACGGATCTCGTTAGTCTAGATATAGAAGACGGTTGTACAGACGGATCTCGTTAGTCTAGATATAGAAGAGGGTTGTATAACGAGAGATATCGTTAGTCTAGATATAGAAGACGGTTGTACAGACGGATCTCGTTAGTCTAGATATAGAAGACGGTTGTACAGACGGATCTCGTTAGTCTAGATATAGAAGACGTTTGTCCAACGACGTATCCCGTTAGTCTAGATATAGAAGACGGTTGTATAACGAGAGATCTCGTTAGTCTAGATATAGAAGACGGTTGTACAGACGGATCTCGTTAGTCTAGATATAGAAGACGGTTGTACAGACGGATCTCGTTAGTCTAGTTATAGAAGACGGTTGTACAGACGGATCTCGTTAGTCTAGATATAGAAGACGGTTGTACAGACGGATCTCGTTAGTCTAGATATAGAAGACGGTTGTACAGACGGATCTCGTTAGTCTAGATATAGAAGACGTTTGTCCAACGACGTATCCCGTTAGTCTAGATATAGAAGACGGTTGTATAACGAGAGATCTCGTTAGTCTAGATATAGAAGACGGTTGTATAACGACGTATCCCGTTAGTCTAGATATAGAAGACGGTTGTATAACGACGTATCCCGTTAGTCTAGATATAGAAGACGGTTGTACAGACGGATCTCGTTAGTCTAGATATAGAAGACGGTTGTACAGACGGATCTGGTTAGTCTAGTTATAGAAGACGGTTGTACAGACGGATCTCGTTAGTCTAGATATAGAAGACGGTTGTACAGACGGATCTCGTTAGTCTAGATATAGAAGACGTTTGTCCAACGACGTATCCCGTTAGTCTAGATATAGAAGACGGTTGTATAACGAGAGATCTCGTTAGTCTAGATATAGAAGACGGTTGTACAGACGGATCTCGTTAGTCTAGATATAGAAGACGGTTGTACAGACGGATCTCGTTAGTCTAGATATAGAAGACGGTTGTTCAGACGGATCTCGTTAGTCTAGATATAGAAAACGGTTGTACAGACGGATCTCGTTAGTCTAGATATAGAAGACGGTTGTACAGACGGATCTCGTTAGTCTAGATATTGAAGACGTTTGTCCAACGACGTACCTCGTTAGTCTAGATATAGAAAACGGTTGTACAGACGGATCTCGTTAGTCTAGATATAGAAGACGGTTGTACAGACGGATCTCGTTAGTCTAGATATAGAAGACGGTTGTATAACGAGAGATCTCGTTAGTCTAGATATAGAAGACGGTTGTACAGACGGATCCCGTTAGTCTAGATATAGAAGACGGTTGTACAGACGGGTCTCGTTAGTCTAGATATAGAAGACGGTTGTACAGACGGATCTCGTTAGTCTAGATATTGAAGACGTTTGTCCAACGACGTACCTCGTTAGTCTAGATATAGAAAACGGTTGTACAGACGGATCTCGTTAGTCTAGATATAGAAGACGGTTGTATAACGACGTATCCCGTTAGTCTAGATATAGAAGACGGTTGTATAACGACGTATCCCGTTAGTCTAGATATAGAAGACGGTTGTACAGACGGATCTCGTTAGTCTAGATATAGAAGACGGTTGTACAGACGGATCTCGTTAGTCTAGATATAGAAGACGGTTGTACAGACGGATCTCGTTAGTCTAGATATAGAAGACGTTTGTCCAACGACGTATCCCGTTAGTCTAGATATAGAAGACGGTTGTACAGACGGGTCTCGTTAGTCTAGATATAGATGACGGTTGTACAGACGGATCTCATTAGTCTAGATATAGAAGACGGTTGTACAGACGGATCTCGTTAGTCTAGATATAGAAGACGGTTGTACAGACGGATCTCGTTAGTCTAGATATAGAAGACGGTTGTACCGACGGATCTCTTTAGTCTAGATATAGAAGACGGTTGTACAGACGGATCTCGTTAGTCTAGATATAGAAGACGGTTGTATAACGAGAGATCTCGTTAGTCTAGATATAGAAGACGGTTGTACAGACGGATCTCGTTAGTCTAGATATAGAAGACGGTTGTACAGACGGATCTCGTTAGTCTAGTTATAGAAGACGGTTGTACAGACGGATCTCGTTAGTCTAGATATAGAAGACGGTTGTACAGACGGATCTCGTTAGTCTAGATATAGAAGACGGTTGTACAGACGGATCTCGTTAGTCTAGATATAGAAGACGGTTGTACAGACGGATCTCGTTAGTCTAGATATAGAAGACGTTTGTCCAACGCCGTATCCCGTTAGTCTAGATATAGAAGACGGTTGTACAGACGGGTCTCGTTAGTCTAGATATAGATGACGGTTGTACAGACGGATCTCATTAGTCTAGATATAGAAGACGGTTGTACAGATGGATCTCGTTAGTCTAGATATAGAAGACGGTTGTACAGACGGATCTCGTTAGTCTAGATATAGAAGACGGTTGTACAGACGGATCTCGTTAGTCTAGATATAGAAGACGGTTGTACAGACGGATCTCGTTAGTCTAGATATAGAAGAGGGTTGTATAACGAGAGATCTCGTTAGTCTAGATATAGAACACGGTTGTACAGACGGGTCTCGTTAGTCTAGATATAGATGACGGTTGTACAGACGGATCTCATTAGTCTAGATATAGAAGACGGTTGTACAGATGGATCTCGTTAGTCTAGATATAGAAGACGGTTGTACAGACGGGTCTCGTTAGTCTAGATATAGATGACGGTTGTACAGACGGATCTCCTTAGTCTAGATATAGAAGACGGTTGTACAGATGGATCTCGTTAGTCTAGATATAGAAGGCGGTTGTACAGACGGATCTCGTTAGTCTAGATATTGAAGACGTTTGTCCAACGACGTACCTCGTTAGTCTAGATATAGAAAACGGTTGTACAGACGGATCTCGTTAGTCTAGATATAGAAGACGGTTGTACAGACGGATCTCGTTAGTCTAGATATAGAAGACGGTTGTACAGACGGGTCTCGTTAGTCTAGATATAGATGACGGTTGTACAGACGGATCTCCTTAGTCTAGATATAGAAGACGGTTGTACAGATGGATCTCGTTAGTCTAGATATAGAAGGCGGTTGTACAGACGGATCTCGTTAGTCTAGATATTGAAGACGTTTGTCCAACGACGTACCTCGTTAGTCTAGATATAGAAAACGGTTGTACAGACGGATCTCCTTAGTCTAGATATAGAAGACGGTTGTACAGATGGATCTCGTTAGTCTAGATATAAAAGACGGGTGTACAGACGGATCTCGTTAGTCTAGATATAGAAGACGGTTGTATAACGAGAGATCTCGTTAGTCTAGATATAGAAGACGGTTGTACAGACGGATCCCGTTAGTCTAGATATAGAAGACGGTTGTATAACGAGAGATATCGTTAGTCTAGATATAGAAGACGGTTGTACAGACGGATCTCGTTAGTCTAGATATAGAAGACGGTTGTACAGACGGATCTCGTTAGTCTAGATATAGAAGACGGTTGTCCAACGACGTATCCCGTTAGTCTAGATATAGAAGACGGTTGTATAACGAGAGATCTCGTTAGTCTAGATATAGAAGACGGTTGTACAGACGGATCTCGTTAGTCTAGATATAGAAGACGGTTGTACAGACGGATCTCGTTAGTCTAGATATAGAAGACGGTTGTACAGACGGGTCTCGTTAGTCTAGATATAGATGACGGTTGTACAGACGGATCTCCTTAGTCTAGATATAGAAGACGGTTGTACAGATGGATCTCGTTAGTCTAGATATAAAAGACGGGTGTACAGACGGATCTCGTTAGTCTAGATATAGAAGACGGTTGTATAACGAGAGATCTCGTTAGTCTAGATATAGAAGACGGTTGTACAGACGGATCCCGTTAGTCTAGATATAGAAGACGGTTGTATAACGAGAGATATCGTTAGTCTAGATATAGAAGACGGTTGTACAGACGGATCTCGTTAGTCTAGATATAGAAGACGGTTGTACAGACGGATCTCGTTAGTCTAGATATAGAAGACGTTTGTCCAACGACGTATCCCGTTAGTCTAGATATAGAAGACGGTTGTATAACGAGAGATCTCGTTAGTCTAGATATAGAAGACGGTTGTACAGACGGATCTCGTTAGTCTAGATATAGAAGACGGTTGTACAGACGGATCTCGTTAGTCTAGATATAGAAGACGGTTGTATAACGAGAGATCTCGTTAGTCTAGATATAGGAGACGGTTGTACAGACGGATCTCGTTAGTCTAGATATAGAAGACGGTTGTACAGACGGATCTCATTAGTCTAGATATAGAAGACGGTTGTACAGACGGATCTCGTTAGTCTAGATATAGAAGACGGTTGTACAGACGGATCCCGTTAGTCTAGATATAGAAGACGGTTGTACAGACGGATCTCGTTAGTCTAGATATTGAAGACGTTTGTCCAACGACGTACCTCGTTAGTCTAGATATAGAAAACGGTTGTACAGACGGATCTCGTTAGTCTAGATATAGAAGACGGTTGTACAGACGGATCTCGTTAGTCTAGATATAGAAGACGGTTGTATAACGAGAGATCTCGTTAGTCTAGATATAGAAGACGGTTGTATAACGAGAGATCTCGTTAGTCTAGATATAGAAGACGGTTGTACAGACGGATCCCGTTAGTCTAGATATAGAAGACGGTTGTACAGACGGGTCTCGTTAGTCTAGATATAGAAGACGGTTGTACAGACGGATCTCGTTAGTCTAGATATTGAAGACGTTTGTCCAACGACGTACCTCGTTAGTCTAGATATAGAAAACGGTTGTACAGACGGATCTCGTTAGTCTAGATATAGAAGACGGTTGTATAACGACGTATCCCGTTAGTCTAGATATAGAAGACGGTTGTATAACGACGTATCCCGTTAGTCTAGATATAGAAGACGGTTGTACAGACGGATCTCGTTAGTCTAGATATAGAAGACGGTTGTACAGACGGATCTCGTTAGTCTAGATATAGAAGACGGTTGTACAGACGGATCTCGTTAGTCTAGATATAGAAGACGGTTGTACAGACGGATCTCGTTAGTCTAGATATAGAAGACGTTTGTCCAACGACGTATCCCGTTAGTCTAGATATAGAAGAGGGTTGTACAGACGGGTCTCGTTAGTCTAGATATAGATGACGGTTGTACAGACGGATCTCATTAGTCTAGATATAGAAGACGGTTGTACAGATGGATCTCGTTAGTCTAGATATAGAAGACGGTTGTACAGACGGATCTCGTTAGTCTAGATATAGAAGACGGTTGTACAGACGGATCTCGTTAGTCTAGATATAGAAAACGGTTGTACAGACGGATCTCGTTAGTCTAGATATAGAAGACGGTTGTACAGACGGATCTCGTTAGTCTAGATATAGAAGACGGTTGTATAACGAGAGATCTCGTTAGTCTAGATATAGAAGACGGTTGTACAGACGGATCTCATTAGTCTAGATATAGAAGACGGTTGTACAGACGGATCTCGTTAGTCTAGATATAGAAGACGGTTGTACAGACGGGTCTCGTTAGTCTAGATATAGATGACGGTTGTACAGACGGATCTCCTTAGTCTAGATATAGAAGACGGTTGTACAGATGGATCTCGTTAGTCTAGATATAGAAGACGGTTGTACAGACGGATCTCGTTAGTCTAGATATAGAAGACGGTTGTATAACGAGAGATCTCGTTAGTCTAGATATAGAAGACGGTTGTACAGACGGATCCCGTTAGTCTAGATATAGAAGACGGTTGTATAACGAGAGATATCGTTAGTCTAGATATAGAAGACGGTTGTACAGACGGATCTCGTTAGTCTAGATATAGAAGACGGTTGTACAGACGGATCTCGTTAGTCTAGATATAGAAGACGTTTGTCCAACGACGTATCCCGTTAGTCTAGATATAGAAGACGGTTGTATAACGAGAGATCTCGTTAGTCTAGATATAGAAGACGGTTGTACAGACGGATCTCGTTAGTCTAGATATAGAAGACGGTTGTACAGACGGATCTCGTTAGTCTAGTTATAGAAGACGGTTGTACAGACGGATCTCGTTAGTCTAGATATAGAAGACGGTTGTACAGACGGATCTCGTTAGTCTAGATATAGAAGACGGTTGTACAGACGGATCTCGTTAGTCTAGATATAGAAGACGGTTGTACAGACGGATCTCGTTAGTCTAGATATAGAAGACGTTTGTCCAACGCCGTATCCCGTTAGTCTAGATATAGAAGACGGTTGTACAGACGGGTCTCGTTAGTCTAGATATAGATGACGGTTGTACAGACGGATCTCATTAGTCTAGATATAGAAGACGGTTGTACAGATGGATCTCGTTAGTCTAGATATAGAAGACGGTTGTACAGACGGATCTCGTTAGTCTAGATATAGAAGACGGTTGTACAGACGGATCTCGTTAGTCTAGATATAGAAGACGGTTGTACAGACGGATTTCGTTAGTCTAGATATAGAAGAGGGTTGTATAACGAGAGATCTCGTTAGTCTAGATATAGAAGACGGTTGTACAGACGGGTCTCGTTAGTCTAGATATAGATGACGGTTGTACAGACGGATCTCATTAGTCTAGATATAGAAGACGGTTGTACAGATGGATCTCGTTAGTCTAGATATAGAAGACGGTTGTACAGACGGGTCTCGTTAGTCTAGATATAGATGACGGTTGTACAGACGGATCTCCTTAGTCTAGATATAGAAGACGGTTGTACAGATGGATCTCGTTAGTCTAGATATAGAAGGCGGTTGTACAGACGGATCTCGTTAGTCTAGATATTGAAGACGTTTGTCCAACGACGTACCTCGTTAGTCTAGATATAGAAAACGGTTGTACAGACGGATCTCGTTAGTCTAGATATAGAAGACGGTTGTATAACGAGAGATCTCGTTAGTCTAGATATAGAAGACGGTTGTACAGACGGATCCCGTTAGTCTAGATATAGAAGACGGTTGTATAACGAGAGATATCGTTAGTCTAGATATAGAAGACGGTTGTACAGACGGATCTCGTTAGTCTAGATATAGAAGACGGTTGTACAGACGGATCTCGTTAGTCTAGATATAGAAGACGTTTGTCCAACGACGTATCCCGTTAGTCTAGATATAGAAGACGGTTGTATAACGAGAGATCTCGTTAGTCTAGATATAGAAGACGGTTGTACAGACGGATCTCGTTAGTCTAGATATAGAAGACGGTTGTACAGACGGATCTCGTTAGTCTAGTTATAGAAGACGGTTGTACAGACGGATCTCGTTAGTCTAGATATAGAAGACGGTTGTACAGACGGATCTCGTTAGTCTAGATATAGAAGACGGTTGTACAGACGGATCTCGTTAGTCTAGATATAGAAGACGGTTGTACAGACGGATCTCGTTAGTCTAGATATAGAAGACGTTTGTCCAACGCCGTATCCCGTTAGTCTAGATATAGAAGACGGTTGTACAGACGGGTCTCGTTAGTCTAGATATAGATGACGGTTGTACAGACGGATCTCATTAGTCTAGATATAGAAGACGGTTGTACAGATGGATCTCGTTAGTCTAGATATAGAAGACGGTTGTACAGACGGATCTCGTTAGTCTAGATATAGAAGACGTTTGTACAGACGGATCTCGTTAGTCTAGATATAGAAGACGGTTGTACAGACGGATCTCGTTAGTCTAGATATAGAAGAGGGTTGTATAACGAGAGATCTCGTTAGTCTAGATATAGAAGACGGTTGTACAGACGGGTCTCGTTAGTCTAGATATAGATGACGGTTGTACAGACGGATCTCATTAGTCTAGATATAGAAGACGGTTGTACAGATGGATCTCGTTAGTCTAGATATAGAAGACGGTTGTACAGACGGGTCTCGTTAGTCTAGATATAGATGACGGTTGTACAGACGGATCTCCTTAGTCTAGATATAGAAGACGGTTGTACAGATGGATCTCGTTAGTCTAGATATAGAAGGCGGTTGTACAGACGGATCTCGTTAGTCTAGATATTGAAGACGTTTGTCCAACGATGTACCTCGTTAGTCTAGATATAGAAAACGGTTGTACAGACGGATCTCGTTAGTCTAGATATAGAAGACGGTTGTACAGACGGATCTCGTTAGTCTAGGTATAGAAGACGGTTGTATAACGAGAGATCTCGTTAGTCTAGATATAGAAGACGGTTGTACAGACGGATCTCGTTAGTCTAGATATAGAAGACGGTTGTACAGACGGATCTCGTTAGTCTAGATATAGAAGACGGTTGTACAGACGGGTCTCGTTAGTCTAGATATAGATGACGGTTGTACAGACGGATCTCCTTAGTCTAGATATAGAAGACGGTTGTACAGATGGATCTCGTTAGTCTAGATATAGAAGACGGTTGCACAGACGGATCTCGTTAGTCTAGATATAGAAGACGGTTGTATAACGAGAGATCTCGTTAGTCTAGATATAGAAGACGGTTGTACAGACGGATCCCGTTAGTCTAGATATAGAAGACGGTTGTATAACGAGAGATCTCGTTAGTCTAGATATAGAAGACGGTTGTACAGACGGATCTCGTTAGTCTAGATATAGAAGACGGTTGTACAGACGGATCTCGTTAGTCTAGATATAGAAGACGGTTGTACAGACGGATCTCGTTAGTCTAGATATAGAAGACGGTTGTACAGACGGATCTCGTTAGTCTAGATATAGAAGACGGTTGTACAGACGGATCTCGTTAGTCTAGATATAGAAGACGGTTGTACAGACGGATCTCGTTAGTCTAGATATAGAAGAGGGTTGTATAACGAGAGATCTCGTTAGTCTAGATATAGAAGACGGTTGTACACACGGGTCTCGTTACTCTAGATATAGATGACGGTTGTACAGACGGATCTCATTAGTCTAGATATAGAAGACGGTTGTACAGATGGATCTCGTTAGTCTAGATATAGAAGACGGTTGTACAGACGGGTCTCGTTAGTCTAGATATAGATGACGGTTGTACAGATGGATCTCCTTAGTCTAGATATAGAAGACGGTTGTACAGATGGATCTCGTTAGTCTAGATATAGAAGGCGGTTGTACAGACGGATCTCGTTAGTCTAGATATAGAAGACGGTTGTATAACGAGAGATCTCGTTAGTCTAGATATAGAAGACGGTTGTACAGACGGATCCCGTTAGTCTAGATATAGAAGACGGTTGTACAGACGGATCCCGTTAGTCTAGATATAGAAGACGGTTGTATAACGAGAGATATCGTTAGTCTAGATATAGAAGACGGTTGTACAGACGGATCTCGTTAGTCTAGATATAGAAGACGGTTGTACAGACGGATCTCGTTAGTCTAGATATAGAAGACGTTTGTCCAACGACGTATCCCGTTAGTCTAGATATAGAAGACGGTTGTATAACGAGAGATCTCGTTAGTCTAGATATAGAAGACGGTTGTACAGACGGATCTCGTTAGTCTAGATATAGAAGACGGTTGTACAGACGGATCTCGTTAGTCTAGATATAGAAGACGGTTGTTCAGACGGATCTCGTTAGTCTAGATATAGAAAACGGTTGTACAGACGGATCTCGTTAGTCTAGATATAGAAGACGGTTGTACAGACGGATCTCGTTAGTCTAGATATAGATGACGTTTGTCCAACGTCGTATCCCGTTAGTCTAGATATAGAAGACGGTTGTACAGACGGATCTCGTTAGTCTCGATATAGAAAACGGTTGTACAGACGGATCGCGTTAGTCTAGATATAGAAGATGGTTGTACAACGACGTATCTCGTTAGTCTAGATATAGAAGGCGGTTGTACAGACGGATCTCGTTAGTCTAGATATAGAAGACGGTTGTACAGACGGATCTCATTAGTCTAGATATAGAAGACGGTTGTACAGACGGATCTCGTTAGTCTAGATATAGAAGACGGTTGTACAGACGGATCCCGTTAGTCTAGATATAGAAGACGGTTGTACAGACGGATCTCGTTAGTCTAGATATTGAAGACGGTTGTGCAGACGGATCTCGTTAGTCTAGATATAAAAGACGGTTGTACAGACGGATCTCGTTAGTCTAGATATTGAAGACGTTTGTCCAACGACGTACCTCGTTAGTCTAGATATAGAAAACGGTTGTACAGACGGATCTCGTTAGTCTAGATATAGAAGACGGTTGTACAGACGGATCTCGTTAGTCTAGATATAGAAGACGGTTGTATAACGAGAGATCTCGTTAGTCTAGATATAGAAGACGGTTGTACAGACGGATCTCGTTAGTCTAGATATAGAAGACGGTTGTACAGACGGATCTCGTTAGTCTAGATATAGAAGACGGTTGTACAGACGGGTCTCGTTAGTCTAGATATAGATGACAGTTGTACAGACGGATCTCCTTAGTCTAGATATAGAAGACGGTTGTACAGATGGATCTCGTTAGTCTAGATATAGAAGACGGTTGTACAGACGGATCTCGTTAGTCTAGATATAGAAGACGGTTGTATAACGAGAGATCTCGTTAGTCTAGATATAGAAGGCGGTTGTGCAGACGGATCTCGTTAGTCTAGATATAAAAGACGGTTGTACAGACGGATCTCGTTAGTCTAGATATAGAAGACGGTTGTACAGACGGGTCTCGTTAGTCTAGATATAGATGACGGTTGTACAGACGGATCTCCTTAGTCTAGATATAGAAGACGGTTGTACAGATGGATCTCGTTAGTCTAGATATAGAAGACGGTTGTACAGACGGATTTCGTTAGTCTAGATATAGAAGAGGGTTGTATAACGAGAGATCTCGTTAGTCTAGATATAGAAGACGGTTGTACAGACGGGTCTCGTTAGTCTAGATATAGATGACGGTTGTACAGACGGATCTCATTAGTCTAGATATAGAAGACGGTTGTACAGATGGATCTCGTTAGTCTAGATATAGAAGACGGTTGTACAGACGGGTCTCGTTAGTCTAGATATAGATGACGGTTGTACAGACGGATCTCCTTAGTCTAGATATAGAAGACGGTTGTACAGATGGATCTCGTTAGTCTAGATATAGAAGGCGGTTGTACAGACGGATCTCGTTAGTCTAGATATTGAAGACGTTTGTCCAACGACGTACCTCGTTAGTCTAGATATAGAAAACGGTTGTACAGACGGATCTCGTTAGTCTAGATATAGAAGACGGTTGTATAACGAGAGATCTCGTTAGTCTAGATATAGAAGACGGTTGTACAGACGGATCCCGTTAGTCTAGATATAGAAGACGGTTGTATAACGAGAGATATCGTTAGTCTAGATATAGAAGACGGTTGTACAGACGGATCTCGTTAGTCTAGATATAGAAGACGGTTGTACAGACGGATCTCGTTAGTCTAGATATAGAAGACGTTTGTCCAACGACGTATCCCGTTAGTCTAGATATAGAAGACGGTTGTATAACGAGAGATCTCGTTAGTCTAGATATAGAAGACGGTTGTACAGACGGATCTCGTTAGTCTAGATATAGAAGACGGTTGTACAGACGGATCTCGTTAGTCTAGTTATAGAAGACGGTTGTACAGACGGATCTCGTTAGTCTAGATATAGAAGACGGTTGTACAGACGGATCTCGTTAGTCTAGATATAGAAGACGGTTGTACAGACGGATCTCGTTAGTCTAGATATAGAAGACGGTTGTACAGACGGATCTCGTTAGTCTAGATATAGAAGACGTTTGTCCAACGCCGTATCCCGTTAGTCTAGATATAGAAGACGGTTGTACAGACGGGTCTCGTTAGTCTAGATATAGATGACGGTTGTACAGACGGATCTCATTAGTCTAGATATAGAAGACGGTTGTACAGATGGATCTCGTTAGTCTAGATATAGAAGACGGTTGTACAGACGGATCTCGTTAGTCTAGATATAGAAGACGGTTGTACAGACGGATCTCGTTAGTCTAGATATAGAAGACGGTTGTACAGACGGATCTCGTTAGTCTAGATATAGAAGAGGGTTGTATAACGAGAGATCTCGTTAGTCTAGATATAGAAGACGGTTGTACAGACGGGTCTCGTTAGTCTAGATATAGATGACGGTTGTACAGACGGATCTCATTAGTCTAGATATAGAAGACGGTTGTACAGATGGATCTCGTTAGTCTAGATATAGAAGACGGTTGTACAGACGGGTCTCGTTAGTCTAGATATAGATGACGGTTGTACAGACGGATCTCCTTAGTCTAGATATAGAAGACGGTTGTACAGATGGATCTCGTTAGTCTAGATATAGAAGGCGGTTGTACAGACGGATCTCGTTAGTCTAGATATTGAAGACGTTTGTCCAACGATGTACCTCGTTAGTCTAGATATAGAAAACGGTTGTACAGACGGATCTCGTTAGTCTAGATATAGAAGACGGTTGTACAGACGGATCTCGTTAGTCTAGGTATAGAAGACGGTTGTATAACGAGAGATCTCGTTAGTCTAGATATAGAAGACGGTTGTACAGACGGATCTCGTTAGTCTAGATATAGAAGACGGTTGTACAGACGGATCTCGTTAGTCTAGATATAGAAGACGGTTGTACAGACGGGTCTCGTTAGTCTAGATATAGATGACGGTTGTACAGACGGATCTCCTTAGTCTAGATATAGAAGACGGTTGTACAGATGGATCTCGTTAGTCTAGATATAGAAGACGGTTGCACAGACGGATCTCGTTAGTCTAGATATAGAAGACGGTTGTATAACGAGAGATCTCGTTAGTCTAGATATAGAAGACGGTTGTACAGACGGATCCCGTTAGTCTAGATATAGAAGACGGTTGTATAACGAGAGATCTCGTTAGTCTAGATATAGAAGACGGTTGTACAGACGGATCTCGTTAGTCTAGATATAGAAGACGGTTGTACAGACGGATCTCGTTAGTCTAGATATAGAAAACGGTTGTACAGACGGATCTCGTTAGTCTAGATATAGAAGACGGTTGTACAGACGGATCTCGTTAGTCTAGATATAGAAGACGGTTGTATAACGAGAGATCTCGTTAGTCTAGATATAGAAGACGGTTGTACAGACGGATCTCATTAGTCTAGATATAGAAGACGGTTGTACAGACGGATCTCGTTAGTCTAGATATAGAAGACGGTTGTACAGACGGGTCTCGTTAGTCTAGATATAGATGACGGTTGTACAGACGGATCTCCTTAGTCTAGATATAGAAGACGGTTGTACAGATGGATCTCGTTAGTCTAGATATAGAAGACGGTTGTACAGACGGATCTCGTTAGTCTAGATATAGAAGACGGTTGTATAACGAGAGATCTCGTTAGTCTAGATATAGAAGACGGTTGTACAGACGGATCCCGTTAGTCTAGATATAGAAGACGGTTGTATAACGAGAGATATCGTTAGTCTAGATATAGAAGACGGTTGTACAGACGGATCTCGTTAGTCTAGATATAGAAGACGGTTGTACAGACGGATCTCGTTAGTCTAGATATAGAAGACGTTTGTCCAACGACGTATCCCGTTAGTCTAGATATAGAAGACGGTTGTATAACGAGAGATCTCGTTAGTCTAGATATAGAAGACGGTTGTACAGACGGATCTCGTTAGTCTAGATATAGAAGACGGTTGTACAGACGGATCTCGTTAGTCTAGTTATAGAAGACGGTTGTACAGACGGATCTCGTTAGTCTAGATATAGAAGACGGTTGTACAGACGGATCTCGTTAGTCTAGATATAGAAGACGGTTGTACAGACGGATCTCGTTAGTCTAGATATAGAAGACGGTTGTACAGACGGATCTCGTTAGTCTAGATATAGAAGACGTTTGTCCAACGCCGTATCCCGTTAGTCTAGATATAGAAGACGGTTGTACAGACGGGTCTCGTTAGTCTAGATATAGATGACGGTTGTACAGACGGATCTCATTAGTCTAGATATAGAAGACGGTTGTACAGATGGATCTCGTTAGTCTAGATATAGAAGACGGTTGTACAGACGGATCTCGTTAGTCTAGATATAGAAGACGGTTGTACAGACGGATCTCGTTAGTCTAGATATAGAAGACGGTTGTACAGACGGATCTCGTTAGTCTAGATATAGAAGAGGGTTGTATAACGAGAGATCTCGTTAGTCTAGATATAGAAGACGGTTGTACAGACGGGTCTCGTTAGTCTAGATATAGATGACGGTTGTACAGACGGATCTCATTAGTCTAGATATAGAAGACGGTTGTACAGATGGATCTCGTTAGTCTAGATATAGAAGACGGTTGTACAGATGGATCTCGTTAGTCTAGATATAGAAGGCGGTTGTACAGACGGATCTCGTTAGTCTAGATATTGAAGACGTTTGTCCAACGACGTACCTCGTTAGTCTAGATATAGAAAACGGTTGTACAGACGGATCTCGTTAGTCTAGATATAGAAGACGGTTGTATAACGAGAGATCTCGTTAGTCTAGATATAGAAGACGGTTGTACAGACGGATCCCGTTAGTCTAGATATAGAAGACGGTTGTATAACGAGAGATATCGTTAGTCTAGATATAGAAGACGGTTGTACAGACGGATCTCGTTAGTCTAGATATAGAAGACGGTTGTACAGACGGATCTCGTTAGTCTAGATATAGAAGACGTTTGTCCAACGACGTATCCCGTTAGTCTAGATATAGAAGACGGTTGTATAACGAGAGATCTCGTTAGTCTAGATATAGAAGACGGTTGTACAGACGGATCTCGTTAGTCTAGATATAGAAGACGGTTGTACAGACGGATCTCGTTAGTCTAGTTATAGAAGACGGTTGTACAGACGGATCTCGTTAGTCTAGATATAGAAGACGGTTGTACAGACGGATCTCGTTAGTCTAGATATAGAAGACGGTTGTACAGACGGATCTCGTTAGTCTAGATATAGAAGACGGTTGTACAGACGGATCTCGTTAGTCTAGATATAGAAGACGTTTGTCCAACGCCGTATCCCGTTAGTCTAGATATAGAAGACGGTTGTACAGACGGGTCTCGTTAGTCTAGATATAGATGACGGTTGTACAGACGGATCTCATTAGTCTAGATATAGAAGACGGTTGTACAGATGGATCTCGTTAGTCTAGATATAGAAGACGGTTGTACAGACGGATCTCGTTAGTCTAGATATAGAAGACGGTTGTACAGACGGATCTCGTTAGTCTAGATATAGAAGACGGTTGTACAGACGGATCTCGTTAGTCTAGATATAGAAGAGGGTTGTATAACGAGAGATCTCGTTAGTCTAGATATAGAAGACGGTTGTACAGACGGGTCTCGTTAGTCTAGATATAGATGACGGTTGTACAGACGGATCTCATTAGTCTAGATATAGAAGACGGTTGTACAGATGGATCTCGTTAGTCTAGATATAGAAGACGGTTGTACAGACGGGTCTCGTTAGTCTAGATATAGATGACGGTTGTACAGACGGATCTCCTTAGTCTAGATATAGAAGACGGTTGTACAGATGGATCTCGTTAGTCTAGATATAGAAGGCGGTTGTACAGACGGATCTCGTTAGTCTAGATATTGAAGACGTTTGTCCAACGACGTACCTCGTTAGTCTAGATATAGAAAACGGTTGTACAGACGGATCTCGTTAGTCTAGATATAGAAGACGGTTGTACAGACGGATCTCGTTAGTCTAGATATAGAAGACGGTTGTACAGATGGATCTCGTTAGTCTAGATATAGAAGACGGTTGTACAGACGGATCTCGTTAGTCTAGATATAGAAGACGGTTGTACAGACGGATCTCGTTAGTCTAGATATAGAAGACGGTTGTACAGACGGATCTCGTTAGTCTAGATATAGAAGAGGGTTGTATAACGAGAGATCTCGTTAGTCTAGATATAGAAGACGGTTGTACAGACGGGTCTCGTTAGTCTAGATATAGATGACGGTTGTACAGACGGATCTCATTAGTCTAGATATAGAAGACGGTTGTACAGATGGATCTCGTTAGTCTAGATATAGAAGACGGTTGTACAGACGGGTCTCGTTAGTCTAGATATAGATGACGGTTGTACAGACGGATCTCCTTAGTCTAGATATAGAAGACGGTTGTACAGATGGATCTCGTTAGTCTAGATATAGAAGGCGGTTGTACAGACGGATCTCGTTAGTCTAGATATTGAAGACGTTTGTCCAACGACGTACCTCGTTAGTCTAGATATAGAAAACGGTTGTACAGACGGATCTCGTTAGTCTAGATATAGAAGACGGTTGTACAGACGGATCTCGTTAGTCTAGATATAGAAGACGGTTGTATAACGAGAGATCTCGTTAGTCTAGATATAGAAGACGGTTGTATAACGAGAGATCTCGTTAGTCTAGATATAGAAGACGGTTGTACAGACGGATCCCGTTAGTCTAGATATAGAAGACGGTTGTATAACGAGAGATCTCGTTAGTCTAGATATAGAAGACGGTTGTACAGACGGATCTCGTTAGTCTAGATATAGAAGACGGTTGTACAGACGGATCTCGTTAGTCTAGATATAGAAGACGGTTGTACAGACGGATCTCGTTAGGCTAGATATAGAAGACGGTTGTACAGACGGATCTCGTTAGTCTAGATATAGAAGACGGTTGTACAGACGGATCTCGTTAGTCTAGATATAGAAGACGGTTGTACAGACGGATCTCGTTAGTCTAGATATAGAAGAGGGTTGTATAACGAGAGATCTCGTTAGTCTAGATATAGAAGACGGTTGTACACACGGGTCTCGTTACTCTAGATATAGATGACGGTTGTACAGACGGATCTCATTAGTCTAGATATAGAAGACGGTTGTACAGATGGATCTCGTTAGTCTAGATATAGAAGACGGTTGTACAGACGGGTCTCGTTAGTCTAGATATAGATGACGGTTGTACAGACGGATCTCCTTAGTCTAGATATAGAAGACGGTTGTACAGATGGATCTCGTTAGTCTAGATATAGAAGGCGGTTGTACAGACGGATCTCGTTAGTCTAGATATAGAAGACGGTTGTATAACGAGAGATCTCGTTAGTCTAGATATAGAAGACGGTTGTACAGACGGATCCCGTTAGTCTAGATATAGAAGACGGTTGTATAACGAGAGATATCGTTAGTCTAGATATAGAAGACGGTTGTACAGACGGATCTCGTTAGTCTAGATATAGAAGACGGTTGTACAGACGGATCTCGTTAGTCTAGATATAGAAGACGGTTGTACAGACGGATCTCGTTAGTCTAGATATAGAAGACGTTTGTCCAACGACGTATCCCGTTAGTCTAGATATAGAAGACGGTTGTATAACGAGAGATCTCGTTAGTCTAGATATAGAAGACGGTTGTACAGACGGATCTCGTTAGTCTAGATATAGAAGACGGTTGTACAGACGGATCTCGTTAGTCTAGATATAGAAGACGGTTGTTCAGACGGATCTCGTTAGTCTAGATATAGAAAACGGTTGTACAGACGGATCTCGTTAGTCTAGATATAGAAGACGGTTGTACAGACGGATCTCGTTAGTCTAGATATAGAAGACGTTTGTCCAACGTCGTATCCCGTTAGTCTAGATATAGAAGACGGTTGTACAGACGGATCTCGTTAGTCTCGATAGAGAAAACGGTTGTACAGACGGATCGCGTTAGTCTAGATATAGAAGATGGTTGTACAACGACGTATCTCGTTAGTCTAGATATAGAAGGCGGTTGTACAGACGGATCTCGTTAGTCTAGATATAGAAGACGGTTGTACAGACGGATCTCATTAGTCTAGATATAGAAGACGGTTGTACAGACGGATCTCGTTAGTCTAGATATAGAAGACGGTTGTACAGACGGATCCCGTTAGTCTAGATATAGAAGACGGTTGTACAGACGGATCTCGTTAGTCTAGATATTGAAGACGGTTGTGCAGACGGATCTCGTTAGTCTAGATATAAAAGACGGTTGTACAGACGGATCTCGTTAGTCTAGATATAGAAGACGGTTGTGCAGACGGATCTCGTTAGTCTAGATATAGAAGGCGGTTGTGCAGACGGATCTCGTTAGTCTAGATATAAAAGACGGTTGTACAGACGGATCTCGTTAGTCTAGATATAGAAGACGGTTGTGCAGACGGATCTCGTTAGTCTAGATATAGAAGGCGGTTGTACAGACGGATCTCGTTAGTCTAGATATAGAAGACGGTTGTATAACGAGAGATCTCGTTAGTCTAGATATAGAAGACGGTTGTACAGACGGATCTCGTTAGTCTAGATATAGAAGACGGTTGTACAGACGGATCTCGTTAGTCTAGTTATAGAAGACGGTTGTACAGACGGATCTCGATGGTCTAGATATAGAAGACGGTTGTACAGACGGATCTCGTTAGTCTAGATATAGAAGACGGTTGTACAGACGGATCTCGTTAGTCTAGATATAGAAGACGGTTGTACAGACGGATCTCGTTAGTCTAGATATTGAAGACGTTTGTCCAACGACGTACCTCGTTAGTCTAGATATAGAAAACGGTTGTACAGACGGATCTCGTTAGTCTAGATATAGAAGACGGTTGTACAGACGGATCTCGTTAGTCTAGATATAGAAGACGGTTGTATAACGAGAGATCTCGTTAGTCTAGATATAGAAGACGGTTGTACAGACGGATCTCGTTAGTCTAGATATAGAAGACGGTTGTACAGACGGATCTCGTTAGTCTAGATATAGAAGACGGTTGTACAGACGGGTCTCGTTAGTCTAGATATAGATGACAGTTGTACAGACGGATCTCCTTAGTCTAGATATAGAAGACGGTTGTACAGATGGATCTCGTTAGTCTAGATATAGAAGACGGTTGTACAGACGGATCTCGTTAGTCTAGATATAGAAGACGGTTGTATAACGAGAGATCTCGTTAGTCTAGATATAGAAGGCGGTTGTGCAGACGGATCTCGTTAGTCTAGATATAAAAGACGGTTGTACAGACGGATCTCGTTAGTCTAGATATAGAAGACGGTTGTGCAGACGGATCTCGTTAGTCTAGATATAGAAGGCGGTTGTACAGACGGATCTCGTTAGTCTAGATATATAAGACGGTTGTATAACGAGAGATCTCGTTAGTCTAGATATAGAAGACGGTTGTACAGACGGATCTCGTTAGTCTAGATATAGAAGACGGTTGTACAGACGGATCTCGTTAGTCTAGTTATAGAAGACGGTTGTACAGACGGATCTCGATAGTCTAGATATAGAAGACGGTTGTACAGACGGATCTCGTTAGTCTAGATATAGAAGACGGTTGTACAGACGGATCTCGTTAGTCTAGATATAGAAGACGGTTGTACAGACGGATCTCGTTAGTCTAGATATTGAAGACGTTTGTCCAACGACGTACCTCGTTAGTCTAGATATAGAAAACGGTTGTACAGACGGATCTCGTTAGTCTAGATATAGAAGACGGTTGTACAGACGGATCTCGTTAGTCTAGATATAGAAGGCGGTTGTGCAGACGGATCTCGTTAGTCTAGATATAAAAGACGGTTGTACAGACGGATCTCGTTAGTCTAGATATAGAAGACGGTTGTGCAGACGGATCTCGTTAGTCTAGATATAGAAGGCGGTTGTACAGACGGATCTCGTTAGTCTAGATATAGAAGACGGTTGTATAACGAGAGATCTCGTTAGTCTAGATATAGAAGACGGTTGTACAGACGGATCTCGTTAGTCTAGATATAGAAGACGGTTGTACAGACGGATCTCGTTAGTCTAGATATAGAAGACGGTTGTATAACGAGAGATCTCGTTAGTCTAGATATAGAAGACGGTTGTACAGACGGATCCCGTTAGTCTAGATATAGAAGACGGTTGTATAACGAGAGATCTCGTTAGTCTAGATATAGAAGACGGTTGTACAGACGGATCTCGTTAGTCTAGATATAGAAGACGGTTGTACAGACGGATCTCGTTAGTCTAGATATAGAAGACGGTTGTACAGACGGATCTCGTTAGGCTAGATATAGAAGACGGTTGTACAGACGGATCTCGTTAGTCTAGATATAGAAGACGGTTGTACAGACGGATCTCGTTAGTCTAGATATAGAAGACGGTTGTACAGACGGATCTCGTTAGTCTAGATATAGAAGAGGGTTGTATAAAGAGAGATCTCGTTAGTCTAGATATAGAAGACGGTTGTACACACGGGTCTCGTTACTCTAGATATAGATGACGGTTGTACAGACGGATCTCATTAGTCTAGATATAGAAGACGGTTGTACAGATGGATCTCGTTAGTCTAGATATAGAAGACGGTTGTACAGACGGGTCTCGTTAGTCTAGATATAGATGACGGTTGTACAGACGGATCTCCTTAGTCTAGATATAGAAGACGGTTGTACAGATGGATCTCGTTAGTCTAGATATAGAAGGCGGTTGTACAGACGGATCTCGTTAGTCTAGATATAGAAGACGGTTGTATAACGAGAGATCTCGTTAGTCTAGATATAGAAGACGGTTGTACAGACGGATCCCGTTAGTCTAGATATAGAAGACGGTTGTATAACGAGAGATATCGTTAGTCTAGATATAGAAGACGGTTGTACAGACGGATCTCGTTAGTCTAGATATAGAAGACGGTTGTACAGACGGATCTCGTTAGTCTAGATATAGAAGACGGTTGTACAGACGGATCTCGTTAGTCTAGATATAGAAGACGTTTGTCCAACGACGTATCCCGTTAGTCTAGATATAGAAGACGGTTGTATAACGAGAGATCTCGTTAGTCTAGATATAGAAGACGGTTGTACAGACGGATCTCGTTAGTCTAGATATAGAAGACGGTTGTACAGACGGATCTCGTTAGTCTAGATATAGAAGACGGTTGTTCAGACGGATCTCGTTAGTCTAGATATAGAAAACGGTTGTACAGACGGATCTCGTTAGTCTAGATATAGAAGACGGTTGTACAGACGGATCTCGTTAGTCTAGATATAGAAGACGTTTGTCCAACGTCGTATCCCGTTAGTCTAGATATAGAAGACGGTTGTACAGACGGATCTCGTTAGTCTCGATAGAGAAAACGGTTGTACAGACGGATCGCGTTAGTCTAGATATAGAAGATGGTTGTACAACGACGTATCTCGTTAGTCTAGATATAGAAGGCGGTTGTACAGACGGATCTCGTTAGTCTAGATATAGAAGACGGTTGTACAGACGGATCTCATTAGTCTAGATATAGAAGACGGTTGTACAGACGGATCTCGTTAGTCTAGATATAGAAGACGGTTGTACAGACGGATCCCGTTAGTCTAGATATAGAAGACGGTTGTACAGACGGATCTCGTTAGTCTAGATATTGAAGACGGTTGTGCAGACGGATCTCGTTAGTCTAGATATAAAAGACGGTTGTACAGACGGATCTCGTTAGTCTAGATATAGAAGACGGTTGTGCAGACGGATCTCGTTAGTCTAGATATAGAAGGCGGTTGTGCAGACGGATCTCGTTAGTCTAGATATAAAAGACGGTTGTACAGACGGATCTCGTTAGTCTAGATATAGAAGACGGTTGTGCAGACGGATCTCGTTAGTCTAGATATAGAAGGCGGTTGTACAGACGGATCTCGTTAGTCTAGATATAGAAGACGGTTGTATAACGAGAGATCTCGTTAGTCTAGATATAGAAGACGGTTGTACAGACGGATCTCGTTAGTCTAGATATAGAAGACGGTTGTACAGACGGATCTCGTTAGTCTAGTTATAGAAGACGGTTGTACAGACGGATCTCGATGGTCTAGATATAGAAGACGGTTGTACAGACGGATCTCGTTAGTCTAGATATAGAAGACGGTTGTACAGACGGATCTCGTTAGTCTAGATATAGAAGACGGTTGTACAGACGGATCTCGTTAGTCTAGATATTGAAGACGTTTGTCCAACGACGTACCTCGTTAGTCTAGATATAGAAAACGGTTGTACAGACGGATCTCGTTAGTCTAGATATAGAAGACGGTTGTACAGACGGATCTCGTTAGTCTAGATATAGAAGACGGTTGTATAACGAGAGATCTCGTTAGTCTAGATATAGAAGACGGTTGTACAGACGGATCTCGTTAGTCTAGATATAGAAGACGGTTGTACAGACGGATCTCGTTAGTCTAGATATAGAAGACGGTTGTACAGACGGGTCTCGTTAGTCTAGATATAGATGACAGTTGTACAGACGGATCTCCTTAGTCTAGATATAGAAGACGGTTGTACAGATGGATCTCGTTAGTCTAGATATAGAAGACGGTTGTACAGACGGATCTCGTTAGTCTAGATATAGAAGACGGTTGTATAACGAGAGATCTCGTTAGTCTAGATATAGAAGGCGGTTGTGCAGACGGATCTCGTTAGTCTAGATATAAAAGACGGTTGTACAGACGGATCTCGTTAGTCTAGATATAGAAGACGGTTGTGCAGACGGATCTCGTTAGTCTAGATATAGAAGGCGGTTGTACAGACGGATCTCGTTAGTCTAGATATATAAGACGGTTGTATAACGAGAGATCTCGTTAGTCTAGATATAGAAGACGGTTGTACAGACGGATCTCGTTAGTCTAGATATAGAAGACGGTTGTACAGACGGATCTCGTTAGTCTAGTTATAGAAGACGGTTGTACAGACGGATCTCGATAGTCTAGATATAGAAGACGGTTGTACAGACGGATCTCGTTAGTCTAGATATAGAAGACGGTTGTACAGACGGATCTCGTTAGTCTAGATATAGAAGACGGTTGTACAGACGGATCTCGTTAGTCTAGATATTGAAGACGTTTGTCCAACGACGTACCTCGTTAGTCTAGATATAGAAAACGGTTGTACAGACGGATCTCGTTAGTCTAGATATAGAAGACGGTTGTACAGACGGATCTCGTTAGTCTAGATATAGAAGACGGTTGTATAACGAGAGATCTCGTTAGTCTAGATATAGAAGACGGTTGTACAGACGGATCTCGTTAGTCTAGATATAGAAGACGGTTGTACAGACGGATCTCGTTAGTCTAGATATAGAAGACGGTTGTACAGACGGGTCTCGTTAGTCTAGATATAGATGACAGTTGTACAGACGGATCTCCTTAGTCTAGATATAGAAGACGGTTGTACAGATGGATCTCGTTAGTCTAGATATAGAAGACGGTTGTACAGACGGATCTCGTTAGTCTAGATATAGAAGACGGTTGTATAACGAGAGATCTCGTTAGTCTAGATATAGAAGACGGTTGTACAGACGGATCCCGTTAGTCTAGATATAGAAGACGGTTGTATAACGAGAGATATCGTTAGTCTCGATATAGAAGACGGTTGTACAGACGGATCTCGTTAGTCTAGATATAGAAGACGGTTGTACAGACGGATCTCGTTAGTCTAGATATAGAAGACGTTTGTCCAACGACGTATCCCGTTAGTCTAGATATAGAAGACGGTTGTATAACGAGAGATCTCGTTAGTCTAGATATAGAAGACGGTTGTACAGACGGATCTCGTTAGTCTAGATATAGAAGACGGTTGTACAGACGGATCTCGTTAGTCTAGATATAGAAGACGGTTGTATAACGAGAGATCTCGTTAGTCTAGATATAGAAGACGGTTGTACAGACGGATCTCGTTAGTCTAGATATAGAAGACGGTTGTACAGACGGATCTCATTAGTCTAGATATAGAAGACGGTTGTACAGACGGATCTCGTTAGTCTAGATATAGAAGACGGTTGTACAGACGGGTCTCGTTAGTCTAGATATAGATGACGGTTGTACAGACGGATCTCCTTAGTCTAGATATAGAAGACGGTTGTACAGATGGATCTCGTTAGTCTAGATATAGAAGACGGTTGTACAGACGGATCTCGTTAGTCTAGATATAGAAGACGGTTGTATAACGAGAGATCTCGTTAGTCTAGATATAGAAGACGGTTGTACAGACGGATCCCGTTAGTCTAGATATAGAAGACGGTTGTATAACGAGAGATATCGTTAGTCTAGATATAGAAGACGGTTGTACAGACGGATCCCGTTAGTCTAGATATAGAAGACGGTTGTACAGACGGATCTCGTTAGTCTAGATATTGAAGACGTTTGTCCAACGACGTACCTCGTTAGTCTAGATATAGAAAACGGTTGTACAGACGGATCTCGTTAGTCTAGATATAGAAGACGGTTGTACAGACGGATCTCGTTAGTCTAGATATAGAAGACGGTTGTATAACGAGAGATCTCGTTAGTCTAGATATAGAAGACGGTTGTACAGACGGATCCCGTTAGTCTAGATATAGAAGACGGTTGTACAGACGGGTCTCGTTAGTCTAGATATAGAAGACGGTTGTACAGACGGATCTCGTTAGTCTAGATATTGAAGACGTTTGTCCAACGACGTACCTCGTTAGTCTAGATATAGAAAACGGTTGTACAGACGGATCTCGTTAGTCTAGATATAGAAGACGGTTGTATAACGAGAGATCTCGTTAGTCTAGATATAGAAGACGGTTGTACAGACGGATCTCGTTAGTCTAGATATAGAAGACGGTTGTACAGACGGATCTCATTAGTCTAGATATAGAAGACGGTTGTACAGACGGATCTCGTTAGTCTAGATATAGAAGACGGTTGTACAGACGGGTCTCGTTAGTCTAGATATAGATGACGGTTGTACAGACGGATCTCCTTAGTCTAGATATAGAAGACGGTTGTACAGATGGATCTCGTTAGTCTAGATATAGAAGACGGTTGTACAGACGTATCCCGTTAGTCTAGATATAGAAGACGGTTGTACAGATGGATCTCGTTAGTCTAGATATAGAAGACGGTTGTACAGACGGATCTCGTTAGTCTAGATATAGAAGACGGTTGTACAGACGGATCCCGTTAGTCTAGATATAGAAGACGGTTGTACAGACGGATCTCGTTAGTCTAGATATAGAAGACGGTTGTACAGACGGATCTCGTTAGTCTAGATATAGAAGACGGTTGTATAACGAGAGATCTCGTTAGTCTAGATATAGAAGACGGTTGTACAGACGGATCTCGTTAGTCTAGATATAGAAGACGGTTGTACAGACGGATCTCGTTAGTCT
Organism: Andrena bicolor; assembly: GCA_960531205.1. NCBI lineage: Eukaryota > Metazoa > Arthropoda > Insecta > Hymenoptera > Andrenidae > Andrena > Andrena bicolor. The sequence continues at coordinate 3,297,562 of CAUIJW010000306.1, read as the reverse complement.
AGATATAGAAGACGGTTGTACAGACGGGTCTCGTTAGTCTAGATATAGATGACGGTTGTACAGACGGATCTCCTTAGTCTAGATATAGAAGACGGTTGTACAGATGGATCTCGTTAGTCTAGATATAGAAGACGGTTGTACAGACGGATCTCGTTAGTCTAGATATAGAAGACGGTTGTATAACGAGAGATCTCGTTAGTCTAGATATAAAAGACGGTTGTACAGACGGATCTCGTTAGTCTAGATATAGAAGACGGTTGTACAGACGGATCTCGTTAGTCTAGATATAGAAGACGGTTGTACAGACGGGTCTCGTTAGTCTAGATATAGATGACGGTTGTACAGACGGATCTCCTTAGTCTAGATATAGAAGACGGTTGTACAGATGGATCTCGTTAGTCTAGATATAGAAGACGGTTGTACAGACGGATCTCGTTAGTCTAGATATAGAAGACGGTTGTATAACGAGAGATCTCGTTAGTCTAGATATAAAAGACGGTTGTACAGACGGATCTCGTTAGTCTAGATATAGAAGACGGTTGTGCAGACGGATCTCGTTAGTCTAGATATAGAAGGCGGTTGTACAGACGGATCTCGTTAGTCTAGATATAGAAGACGGTTGTATAACGAGAGATCTCGTTAGTCTAGATATAGAAGACGGTTGTACAGACGGATCTCGTTAGTCTAGATATAGAAGACGGTTGTACAGACGGATCTCGTTAGTCTAGTTATAGAAGACGGTTGTACAGACGGATCTCGTTAGTCTAGATATAGAAGACGGTTGTACAGACGGATCTCGTTAGTCTAGATATAGAAGACGGTTGTGCAGACGGATCTCGTTAGTCTAGATATAGAAGGCGGTTGTACAGACGGATCTCGTTAGTCTAGATATAGAAGACGGTTGTATAACGAGAGATCTCGTTAGTCTAGATATAGAAGACGGTTGTACAGACGGATCTCGTTAGTCTAGATATAGAAGACGGTTGTACAGACGGATCTCGTTAGTCTAGTTATAGAAGACGGTTGTACAGACGGATCTCGTTAGTCTAGATATAGAAGACGGTTGTACAGACGGATCTCGTTAGTCTAGATATAGAAGACGGTTGTACAGACGGATCTCGTTAGTCTAGATATAGAAGACGGTTGTACAGACGGATCTCGTTAGTCTAGATATTGAAGACGTTTGTCCAACGACGTACCTCGTTAGTCTAGATATAGAAAAGGGTTGTACAGACGGATCTCGTTAGTCTAGATATAGAAGACGGTTGTACAGACGGATCTCGTTAGTCTAGATATAGAAGACGGTTGTATAACGAGAGATCTCGTTAGTCTAGATATAGAAGACGGTTGTACAGACGGATCTCGTTAGTCTAGGTATAGAAGACGGTTGTACAGACGGATCCCGTTAGTCTAGATATAGAAGACGGTTGTACAGACGGATCTCGTTAGTCTAGATATTGAAGACGTTTGTCCAACGACGTACCTCGTTAGTCTAGATATAGAAAACGGTTGTACAGACGGATCTCGTTAGTCTAGATATAGAAGACGGTTGTACAGACGGATCTCGTTAGTCTAGATATAGAAGACGTTTGTCCAACGACGTATCCCGTTAGTCTAGATATAGAAGACGGTTGTCCAACGACGTATCCCGTTAGTCTAGATATAGAAGACGGTTGTACAGACGGGTCTCGTTAGTCTAGATATAGATGACGGTTGTACAGACGGATCTCGTTAGTCTAGATATAGAAGACGTTTGTCCAACGACGTATCCCGTTAGTCTAGATATAGAAGACGGTTGTCCAACGACGTATCCCGTTAGTCTAGATATAGAAGACGGTTGTACAGACGGGTCTCGTTAGTCTAGATATAGAAGACGGTTGTACAGACGTATCCCGTTAGTCTAGATATAGAAGACGGTTGTATAACGACGTATCCCGTTAGTCTAGATATAGAAGACGGTTGTACAGACGGATCTCGTTAGTCTAGATATAGAAGACGGTTGTACAGACGGATCTCGTTAGTCTAGATATTGAAGACGTTTGTCCAACGACGTACCTCGTTAGTCTAGATATAGAAAACGGTTGTACAGACGGATCTCGTTAGTCTAGATATAGAAGACGGTTGTACAGACGGATCTCGTTAGTCTAGATATAGAAGACGGTTGTATAACGAGAGATCTCGTTAGTCTAGATATAGAAGACGGTTGTACAGACGGATCCCGTTAGTCTAGATATAGAAGACGGTTGTACAGACGGGTCTCGTTAGTCTAGATATAGAAGACGGTTGTACAGACGGATCTCGTTAGTCTAGATATTGAAGACGTTTGTCCAACGACGTACCTCGTTAGTCTAGATATAGAAAACGGTTGTACAGACGGATCTCGTTAGTCTAGATATAGAAGACGGTTGTATAACGACGTATCCCGTTAGTCTAGATATAGAAGACGGTTGTATAACGACGTATCCCGTTAGTCTAGATATAGAAGACGGTTGTACAGACGGATCTCGTTAGTCTAGATATAGAAGACGGTTGTACAGACGGATCTCGTTAGTCTAGATATAGAAGACGGTTGTACAGACGGGTCTCGTTAGTCTAGATATAGAAGACGGTTGTACAGACGGATCTCGTTAGTCTAGATATAGAAGACGTTTGTCCAACGACGTATCCCGTTAGTCTAGATATAGAAGACGGTTGTACAGACGGGTCTCGTTAGTCTAGATATAGATGACGGTTGTACAGACGGATCTCATTAGTCTAGATATAGAAGACGGTTGTACAGATGGATCTCGTTAGTCTAGATATAGAAGACGGTTGTACAGACGGATCTCGTTAGTCTAGATATAGAAGACGGTTGTACAGACGGATCTCGTTAGTCTAGATATAGAAGACGGTTGTACAGACGGATCTCGTTAGTCTAGATATAGAAGACGGTTGTACAGACGGATCTCGTTAGTCTAGATATAGAAGACGGTTGTACAGACGGATCTCGTTAGTCTAGATATAGAAGACGGTTGTATAACGAGAGATCTCGTTAGTCTAGATATAGAAGACGGTTGTACAGACGGATCTCGTTAGTCTAGATATAGAAGACGGTTGTACCGACGGATCTCTTTAGTCTAGATATAGAAGACGGTTGTACAGACGGATTTCGTTAGTCTAGATATAGAAGAAGGTTGTACAGACGGGTCTCGTGAGTCTAGATAGAGGAGACGGTTGTACAGACGTGTCTCGTTAGTCTAGATATAGAAGACGGTTGTACAGACGGATCTCATTAGTCTAGATATAGAAGACGGTTGTACAGACGGATCTCGTTAGTCTAGATATAGAAGACGGTTGTACAGACGGATCCCGTTAGTCTAGATATAGAAGACGGTTGTACAGACGGATCTCGTTAGTCTAGATATTGAAGACGTTTGTCCAACGACGTACCTCGTTAGTCTAGATATAGAAGACGGTTGTACAGACGGATCTCGTTAGTCTAGATATAGAAGACGTTTGTCCAACGACGTATCCCGTTAGTCTAGATATAGAAGACGGTTGTCCAACGACGTATCCCGTTAGTCTAGATATAGAAGACGGTTGTATAACGAGAGATATCGTTAGTCTAGATATAGAAGACGGTTGTACAGACGGATCTCGTTAGTCTAGATATAGAAGACGGTTGTACAGACGGATCTCGTTAGTCTAGATATAGAAGACGTTTGTCCAACGACGTATCCCGTTAGTCTAGATATAGAAGACGGTTGTATAACGAGAGATCTCGTTAGTCTAGATATAGAAGACGGTTGTACAGACGGATCTCGTTAGTCTAGATATAGAAGACGGTTGTACAGACGGATCTCGTTAGTCTAGATATAGAAGACGGTTGTACAGACGGATCTCGTTAGTCTAGATATAGAAGACGGTTGTACAGACGGATCTCGTTAGTCTAGATATAGAAGACGGTTGTACAGACGGATCTCGTTAGTCTAGATATAGAAGACGGTTGTTCAGACGGATCTCGTTAGTCTAGATATAGAAGACGGTTGTACAGACGGATCTCGTTAGTCTAGATATAGAAGACGGTTGTACAGACGGATCTCGTTAGTCTAGATATAGAAGACGGTTGTACAGACGGATCGCGTTAGTCTAGATATAGAAGATGGTTGTACAACGACGTATCTCGTTAGTCTAGATATAGAAGGCGGTTGTTCAGACGGATCTCGTTAGTCTAGATATAGAAGACGGTTGTGCAGACGGATCTCGTTAGTCTAGATATAGAAGACGGTTGTACAGACGGGTCTTGTTAGTCTAGATATAGATGACGGTTGTACAGACGGATCTCCTTAGTCTAGATATAGAAGACGGTTGTACAGATGGATCTCGTTAGTCTATTTATAGAAGACGGTTGTACAGACGGATCTCGTTAGTCTAGATATAGAAGACGGTTGTACAGACGGATCTCGTTAGTCTAGATATAGAAGACGGTTGTACACACGGATCTCGTTAGTCTAGATATAGAAGGCGGTTGTACAGACGGATCTCGTTAGTCTAGATATAGAAGACGGTTGTACAGACGGATCTCGTTAGTCTAGATATAGAAGACGGTTGTACCGACGGATCTCTTTAGTCTAGATATAGAAGACGGTTGTACAGACGGATCTCGTTAGTCTAGATATAGAAGAAGGTTGTACAGACGGGTCTCGTGAGTCTAGATAGAGAAGACGGTTGTACAGACGGGTCTCGTTAGTCTAGATATAGAAGACGGTTGTACAGACGGATCTCATTAGTCTAGATATAGAAGACGGTTGTACAGACGGATCTCGTTAGTCTAGATATAGAAGACGGTTGTACAGACGGATCCCGTTAGTCTAGATATAGAAGACGGTTGTACAGACGGATCTCGTTAGTCTAGATATTGAAGACGTTTGTCCAACGACGTACCTCGTTAGTCTAGATATAGAAAACGGTTGTACAGACGGATCTCGTTAGTCTAGATATAGAAGACGGTTGTACAGACGGATCTCGTTAGTCTAGATATAGAAGACGTTTGTCCAACGACGTATCCCGTTAGTCTAGATATAGAAGACGGTTGTCCAACGACGTATCCCGTTAGTCTAGATATAGAAGACGGTTGTACAGACGGGTCTCGTTAGTCTAGATATAGATGACGGTTGTACAGACGGATCTCGTTAGTCTAGATATAGAAGAAGGTTGTACAGGCGGGTCTCGTGAGTCTAGATAGAGAAGACGGTTGTACAGACGGGTCTCGTTAGTCTAGATATAGAAGACGGTAGTACAGACGGATCTCATTAGTCTAGATATAGAAGACGGTTGTACAGACGGATCTCGTTAGTCTAGATATAGAAGACGGTTGTACAGACGGATCTCGTTAGTCTAGATATAGAAGACGGTTGTACCGACGGATCTCTTTAGTCTAGATATAGAAGACGGTTGTACAGACGGATCTCGTTAGTCTAGATATAGAAGACGGTTGTACAGACGGATCTCGTTAGTCTAGATATAGAAGACGGTTGTACAGACGGATCTCGTTAGTCTAGATATAGAAGACGGTTGTACAGACGGATCTCGTTAGTCTAGATATAGAAGACGGTTGTTCAGACGGATCTCGTTAGTCTAGATATAGAAGACGGTTGTACAGACGGATCTCGTTAGTCTAGATATAGAAGACGGTTGTACAGACGGATCTCGTTAGTCTAGATATAGAAGACGGTTGTACAGACGGATCGCGTTAGTCTAGATATAGAAGATGGTTGTACAACGACGTATCTCGTTAGTCTAGATATAGAAGGCGGTTGTACAGACGGATCTCGTTAGTCTAGATATAGAAGACGGTTGTTCAGACGGATCTCGTTAGTCTAGATATAGAAGACGTTTGTCCAACGTCGTATCCCGTTAGTCTAGATATAGAAGACGGTTGTACAGACGGATCTCGTTAGTCTCGATATAGAAAACGGTTGTACAGACGGATCGCGTTAGTCTAGATATAGAAGATGGTTGTACAACGACGTATCTCGTTGGTCTAGATATAGAAGGCGGTTGTACAGACGGATCTCGTTAGTCTAGATATAGAAGACGGTTGTTCAGACGGATCTCGTTAGTCTAGATATAGAAGACGGTTGTGCAGACGGATCTCGTTAGTCTAGATATAGAAGACGGTTGTACAGACGGGTCTTGTTAGTCTAGATATAGATGACGGTTGTACAGACGGATCTCCTTAGTCTAGATATAGAAGACGGTTGTACAGATGGATCTCGTTAGTCTAGATATAGAAGACGGTTGTACAGACGGATCTCGTTAGTCTAGATATAGAAGACGGTTGTACAGACGGATCTCGTTAGTCTAGATATAGAAGACGGTTGTACAGACGGATCTCGTTAGTCTAGATATAGAAGACGGTTGTACAGACGGATCTCGTTAGTCTAGATATAGAAGACGGTTGTACAGACGGATCTCGTTAGTCTAGATATAGAAGACGGTTGTATAACGAGAGATCTCGTTAGTCTATATATAGAAGACGGTTGTACAGACGGATCTCGTTAGTCTAGATATAGAAGACGGTTGTACCGACGGATCTCTTTAGTCTAGATATAGAAGACGGTTGTACAGACGGATCTCGTTAGTCTAGATATAGAAGAAGGTTGTACAGACGGGTCTCGTGAGTCTAGATAGAGAAGACGGTTGTACAGACGGGTCTCGTTAGTCTAGATATAGAAGACGGTTGTACAGACGGATCTCATTAGTCTAGATATAGAAGACGGTTGTACAGACGGATCTCGTTAGTCTAGATATAGAAGACGGTTGTACAGACGGATCCCGTTAGTCTAGATATAGAAGACGGTTGTACAGACGGATCTCGTTAGTCTAGATATTGAAGACGTTTGTCCAACGACGTACCTCGTTAGTCTAGATATAGAAAACGGTTGTACAGACGGATCTCGTTAGTCTAGATATAGAAGAAGGTTGTACAGACGGATCTCGCTAGTCTAGATATTGAAGACGTTTGTCCAACGACGTACCTCGTTAGTCTAGATATAGAAAACGGTTGTACAGACGGATCTCGTTAGTCTAGATATAGAAGACGGTTGTACAGACGGATCTCGTTAGTCTAGATATAGAAGACGGTTGTATAACGAGAGATCTCGTTAGTCTAGATATAGAAGACGGTTGTATAACGAGAGATCTCGTTAGTCTAGATATAGAAGACGGTTGTACAGACGGATCCCGTTAGTCTAGATATAGAAGACGGTTGTACAGACGGGTCTCGTTAGTCTAGATATAGAAGACGGTTGTACAGACGGATCTCGTTAGTCTAGATATTGAAGACGTTTGTCCAACGACGTACCTCGTTAGTCTAGATATAGAAAACGGTTGTACAGACGGATCTCGTTAGTCTAGATATAGAAGACGGTTGTATAACGACGTATCCCGTTAGTCTAGATATAGAAGACGGTTGTATAACGACGTATCCCGTTAGTCTAGATATAGAAGACGGTTGTACAGACGGATCTCGTTAGTCTAGATATAGAAGACGGTTGTACAGACGGATCTCGTTAGTCTAGATATAGAAGACGGTTGTACAGACGGGTCTCGTTAGTCTAGATATAGAAGACGGTTGTACACACGGGTCTCGTTACTCTAGATATAGATGACGGTTGTACAGACGGATCTCATTAGTCTAGATATAGAAGACGGTTGTACAGATGGATCTCGTTAGTCTAGATATAGAAGACGGTTGTACAGACGGGTCTCGTTAGTCTAGATATAGATGACGGTTGTACAGACGGATCTCCTTAGTCTAGATATAGAAGACGGTTGTACAGATGGATCTCGTTAGTCTAGATATAGAAGGCGGTTGTACAGACGGATCTCGTTAGTCTAGATATAGAAGACGGTTGTATAACGAGAGATCTCGTTAGTCTAGATATAGAAGACGGTTGTACAGACGGATCCCGTTAGTCTAGATATAGAAGACGGTTGTATAACGAGAGATATCGTTAGTCTAGATATAGAAGACGGTTGTACAGACGGATCTCGTTAGTCTAGATATAGAAGACGGTTGTACAGACGGATCTCGTTAGTCTAGATATAGAAGACGGTTGTACAGACGGATCTCGTTAGTCTAGATATAGAAGACGTTTGTCCAACGACGTATCCCGTTAGTCTAGATATAGAAGACGGTTGTATAACGAGAGATCTCGTTAGTCTAGATATAGAAGACGGTTGTACAGACGGATCTCGTTAGTCTAGATATAGAAGACGGTTGTACAGACGGATCTCGTTAGTCTAGATATAGAAGACGGTTGTTCAGACGGATCTCGTTAGTCTAGATATAGAAAACGGTTGTACAGACGGATCTCGTTAGTCTAGATATAGAAGACGGTTGTACAGACGGATCTCGTTAGTCTAGATATAGAAGACGTTTGTCCAACGTCGTATCCCGTTAGTCTAGATATAGAAGACGGTTGTACAGACGGATCTCGTTAGTCTCGATAGAGAAAACGGTTGTACAGACGGATCGCGTTAGTCTAGATATAGAAGATGGTTGTACAACGACGTATCTCGTTAGTCTAGATATAGAAGGCGGTTGTACAGACGGATCTCGTTAGTCTAGATATAGAAGACGGTTGTACAGACGGATCTCATTAGTCTAGATATAGAAGACGGTTGTACAGACGGATCTCGTTAGTCTAGATATAGAAGACGGTTGTACAGACGGATCCCGTTAGTCTAGATATAGAAGACGGTTGTACAGACGGATCTCGTTAGTCTAGATATTGAAGACGGTTGTGCAGACGGATCTCGTTAGTCTAGATATAAAAGACGGTTGTACAGACGGATCTCGTTAGTCTAGATATAGAAGACGGTTGTGCAGACGGATCTCGTTAGTCTAGATATAGAAGGCGGTTGTGCAGACGGATCTCGTTAGTCTAGATATAAAAGACGGTTGTACAGACGGATCTCGTTAGTCTAGATATAGAAGACGGTTGTGCAGACGGATCTCGTTAGTCTAGATATAGAAGGCGGTTGTACAGACGGATCTCGTTAGTCTAGATATAGAAGACGGTTGTATAACGAGAGATCTCGTTAGTCTAGATATAGAAGACGGTTGTACAGACGGATCTCGTTAGTCTAGATATAGAAGACGGTTGTACAGACGGATCTCGTTAGTCTAGTTATAGAAGACGGTTGTACAGACGGATCTCGATGGTCTAGATATAGAAGACGGTTGTACAGACGGATCTCGTTAGTCTAGATATAGAAGACGGTTGTACAGACGGATCTCGTTAGTCTAGATATAGAAGACGGTTGTACAGACGGATCTCGTTAGTCTAGATATTGAAGACGTTTGTCCAACGACGTACCTCGTTAGTCTAGATATAGAAAACGGTTGTACAGACGGATCTCGTTAGTCTAGATATAGAAGACGGTTGTACAGACGGATCTCGTTAGTCTAGATATAGAAGACGGTTGTATAACGAGAGATCTCGTTAGTCTAGATATAGAAGACGGTTGTACAGACGGATCTCGTTAGTCTAGATATAGAAGACGGTTGTACAGACGGATCTCGTTAGTCTAGATATAGAAGACGGTTGTACAGACGGGTCTCGTTAGTCTAGATATAGATGACAGTTGTACAGACGGATCTCCTTAGTCTAGATATAGAAGACGGTTGTACAGATGGATCTCGTTAGTCTAGATATAGAAGACGGTTGTACAGACGGATCTCGTTAGTCTAGATATAGAAGACGGTTGTATAACGAGAGATCTCGTTAGTCTAGATATAGAAGGCGGTTGTGCAGACGGATCTCGTTAGTCTAGATATAAAAGACGGTTGTACAGACGGATCTCGTTAGTCTAGATATAGAAGACGGTTGTGCAGACGGATCTCGTTAGTCTAGATATAGAAGGCGGTTGTACAGACGGATCTCGTTAGTCTAGATATATAAGACGGTTGTATAACGAGAGATCTCGTTAGTCTAGATATAGAAGACGGTTGTACAGACGGATCTCGTTAGTCTAGATATAGAAGACGGTTGTACAGACGGATCTCGTTAGTCTAGTTATAGAAGACGGTTGTACAGACGGATCTCGATAGTCTAGATATAGAAGACGGTTGTACAGACGGATCTCGTTAGTCTAGATATAGAAGACGGTTGTACAGACGGATCTCGTTAGTCTAGATATAGAAGACGGTTGTACAGACGGATCTCGTTAGTCTAGATATTGAAGACGTTTGTCCAACGACGTACCTCGTTAGTCTAGATATAGAAAACGGTTGTACAGACGGATCTCGTTAGTCTAGATATAGAAGACGGTTGTACAGACGGATCTCGTTAGTCTAGATATAGAAGGCGGTTGTGCAGACGGATCTCGTTAGTCTAGATATAAAAGACGGTTGTACAGACGGATCTCGTTAGTCTAGATATAGAAGACGGTTGTGCAGACGGATCTCGTTAGTCTAGATATAGAAGGCGGTTGTACAGACGGATCTCGTTAGTCTAGATATAGAAGACGGTTGTATAACGAGAGATCTCGTTAGTCTAGATATAGAAGACGGTTGTACAGACGGATCTCGTTAGTCTAGATATAGAAGACGGTTGTACAGACGGATCTCGTTAGTCTAGATATAGAAGACGGTTGTATAACGAGAGATCTCGTTAGTCTAGATATAGAAGACGGTTGTACAGACGGATCCCGTTAGTCTAGATATAGAAGACGGTTGTATAACGAGAGATCTCGTTAGTCTAGATATAGAAGACGGTTGTACAGACGGATCTCGTTAGTCTAGATATAGAAGACGGTTGTACAGACGGATCTCGTTAGTCTAGATATAGAAGACGGTTGTACAGACGGATCTCGTTAGGCTAGATATAGAAGACGGTTGTACAGACGGATCTCGTTAGTCTAGATATAGAAGACGGTTGTACAGACGGATCTCGTTAGTCTAGATATAGAAGACGGTTGTACAGACGGATCTCGTTAGTCTAGATATAGAAGAGGGTTGTATAAAGAGAGATCTCGTTAGTCTAGATATAGAAGACGGTTGTACACACGGGTCTCGTTACTCTAGATATAGATGACGGTTGTACAGACGGATCTCATTAGTCTAGATATAGAAGACGGTTGTACAGATGGATCTCGTTAGTCTAGATATAGAAGACGGTTGTACAGACGGGTCTCGTTAGTCTAGATATAGATGACGGTTGTACAGACGGATCTCCTTAGTCTAGATATAGAAGACGGTTGTACAGATGGATCTCGTTAGTCTAGATATAGAAGGCGGTTGTACAGACGGATCTCGTTAGTCTAGATATAGAAGACGGTTGTATAACGAGAGATCTCGTTAGTCTAGATATAGAAGACGGTTGTACAGACGGATCCCGTTAGTCTAGATATAGAAGACGGTTGTATAACGAGAGATATCGTTAGTCTAGATATAGAAGACGGTTGTACAGACGGATCTCGTTAGTCTAGATATAGAAGACGGTTGTACAGACGGATCTCGTTAGTCTAGATATAGAAGACGGTTGTACAGACGGATCTCGTTAGTCTAGATATAGAAGACGTTTGTCCAACGACGTATCCCGTTAGTCTAGATATAGAAGACGGTTGTATAACGAGAGATCTCGTTAGTCTAGATATAGAAGACGGTTGTACAGACGGATCTCGTTAGTCTAGATATAGAAGACGGTTGTACAGACGGATCTCGTTAGTCTAGATATAGAAGACGGTTGTTCAGACGGATCTCGTTAGTCTAGATATAGAAAACGGTTGTACAGACGGATCTCGTTAGTCTAGATATAGAAGACGGTTGTACAGACGGATCTCGTTAGTCTAGATATAGAAGACGTTTGTCCAACGTCGTATCCCGTTAGTCTAGATATAGAAGACGGTTGTACAGACGGATCTCGTTAGTCTCGATAGAGAAAACGGTTGTACAGACGGATCGCGTTAGTCTAGATATAGAAGATGGTTGTACAACGACGTATCTCGTTAGTCTAGATATAGAAGGCGGTTGTACAGACGGATCTCGTTAGTCTAGATATAGAAGACGGTTGTACAGACGGATCTCATTAGTCTAGATATAGAAGACGGTTGTACAGACGGATCTCGTTAGTCTAGATATAGAAGACGGTTGTACAGACGGATCCCGTTAGTCTAGATATAGAAGACGGTTGTACAGACGGATCTCGTTAGTCTAGATATTGAAGACGGTTGTGCAGACGGATCTCGTTAGTCTAGATATAAAAGACGGTTGTACAGACGGATCTCGTTAGTCTAGATATAGAAGACGGTTGTGCAGACGGATCTCGTTAGTCTAGATATAGAAGGCGGTTGTGCAGACGGATCTCGTTAGTCTAGATATAAAAGACGGTTGTACAGACGGATCTCGTTAGTCTAGATATAGAAGACGGTTGTGCAGACGGATCTCGTTAGTCTAGATATAGAAGGCGGTTGTACAGACGGATCTCGTTAGTCTAGATATAGAAGACGGTTGTATAACGAGAGATCTCGTTAGTCTAGATATAGAAGACGGTTGTACAGACGGATCTCGTTAGTCTAGATATAGAAGACGGTTGTACAGACGGATCTCGTTAGTCTAGTTATAGAAGACGGTTGTACAGACGGATCTCGATGGTCTAGATATAGAAGACGGTTGTACAGACGGATCTCGTTAGTCTAGATATAGAAGACGGTTGTACAGACGGATCTCGTTAGTCTAGATATAGAAGACGGTTGTACAGACGGATCTCGTTAGTCTAGATATTGAAGACGTTTGTCCAACGACGTACCTCGTTAGTCTAGATATAGAAAACGGTTGTACAGACGGATCTCGTTAGTCTAGATATAGAAGACGGTTGTACAGACGGATCTCGTTAGTCTAGATATAGAAGACGGTTGTATAACGAGAGATCTCGTTAGTCTAGATATAGAAGACGGTTGTACAGACGGATCTCGTTAGTCTAGATATAGAAGACGGTTGTACAGACGGATCTCGTTAGTCTAGATATAGAAGACGGTTGTACAGACGGGTCTCGTTAGTCTAGATATAGATGACAGTTGTACAGACGGATCTCCTTAGTCTAGATATAGAAGACGGTTGTACAGATGGATCTCGTTAGTCTAGATATAGAAGACGGTTGTACAGACGGATCTCGTTAGTCTAGATATAGAAGACGGTTGTATAACGAGAGATCTCGTTAGTCTAGATATAGAAGGCGGTTGTGCAGACGGATCTCGTTAGTCTAGATATAAAAGACGGTTGTACAGACGGATCTCGTTAGTCTAGATATAGAAGACGGTTGTGCAGACGGATCTCGTTAGTCTAGATATAGAAGGCGGTTGTACAGACGGATCTCGTTAGTCTAGATATATAAGACGGTTGTATAACGAGAGATCTCGTTAGTCTAGATATAGAAGACGGTTGTACAGACGGATCTCGTTAGTCTAGATATAGAAGACGGTTGTACAGACGGATCTCGTTAGTCTAGTTATAGAAGACGGTTGTACAGACGGATCTCGATAGTCTAGATATAGAAGACGGTTGTACAGACGGATCTCGTTAGTCTAGATATAGAAGACGGTTGTACAGACGGATCTCGTTAGTCTAGATATAGAAGACGGTTGTACAGACGGATCTCGTTAGTCTAGATATTGAAGACGTTTGTCCAACGACGTACCTCGTTAGTCTAGATATAGAAAACGGTTGTACAGACGGATCTCGTTAGTCTAGATATAGAAGACGGTTGTACAGACGGATCTCGTTAGTCTAGATATAGAAGACGGTTGTATAACGAGAGATCTCGTTAGTCTAGATATAGAAGACGGTTGTACAGACGGATCTCGTTAGTCTAGATATAGAAGACGGTTGTACAGACGGATCTCGTTAGTCTAGATATAGAAGACGGTTGTACAGACGGGTCTCGTTAGTCTAGATATAGATGACAGTTGTACAGACGGATCTCCTTAGTCTAGATATAGAAGACGGTTGTACAGATGGATCTCGTTAGTCTAGATATAGAAGACGGTTGTACAGACGGATCTCGTTAGTCTAGATATAGAAGACGGTTGTATAACGAGAGATCTCGTTAGTCTAGATATAGAAGACGGTTGTACAGACGGATCCCGTTAGTCTAGATATAGAAGACGGTTGTATAACGAGAGATATCGTTAGTCTCGATATAGAAGACGGTTGTACAGACGGATCTCGTTAGTCTAGATATAGAAGACGGTTGTACAGACGGATCTCGTTAGTCTAGATATAGAAGACGTTTGTCCAACGACGTATCCCGTTAGTCTAGATATAGAAGACGGTTGTATAACGAGAGATCTCGTTAGTCTAGATATAGAAGACGGTTGTACAGACGGATCTCGTTAGTCTAGATATAGAAGACGGTTGTACAGACGGATCTCGTTAGTCTAGATATAGAAGACGGTTGTATAACGAGAGATCTCGTTAGTCTAGATATAGAAGACGGTTGTACAGACGGATCTCGTTAGTCTAGATATAGAAGACGGTTGTACAGACGGATCTCATTAGTCTAGATATAGAAGACGGTTGTACAGACGGATCTCGTTAGTCTAGATATAGAAGACGGTTGTACAGACGGGTCTCGTTAGTCTAGATATAGATGACGGTTGTACAGACGGATCTCCTTAGTCTAGATATAGAAGACGGTTGTACAGATGGATCTCGTTAGTCTAGATATAGAAGACGGTTGTACAGACGGATCTCGTTAGTCTAGATATAGAAGACGGTTGTATAACGAGAGATCTCGTTAGTCTAGATATAGAAGACGGTTGTACAGACGGATCCCGTTAGTCTAGATATAGAAGACGGTTGTATAACGAGAGATATCGTTAGTCTAGATATAGAAGACGGTTGTACAGACGGATCCCGTTAGTCTAGATATAGAAGACGGTTGTACAGACGGATCTCGTTAGTCTAGATATTGAAGACGTTTGTCCAACGACGTACCTCGTTAGTCTAGATATAGAAAACGGTTGTACAGACGGATCTCGTTAGTCTAGATATAGAAGACGGTTGTACAGACGGATCTCGTTAGTCTAGATATAGAAGACGGTTGTATAACGAGAGATCTCGTTAGTCTAGATATAGAAGACGGTTGTACAGACGGATCCCGTTAGTCTAGATATAGAAGACGGTTGTACAGACGGGTCTCGTTAGTCTAGATATAGAAGACGGTTGTACAGACGGATCTCGTTAGTCTAGATATTGAAGACGTTTGTCCAACGACGTACCTCGTTAGTCTAGATATAGAAAACGGTTGTACAGACGGATCTCGTTAGTCTAGATATAGAAGACGGTTGTATAACGAGAGATCTCGTTAGTCTAGATATAGAAGACGGTTGTACAGACGGATCTCGTTAGTCTAGATATAGAAGACGGTTGTACAGACGGATCTCATTAGTCTAGATATAGAAGACGGTTGTACAGACGGATCTCGTTAGTCTAGATATAGAAGACGGTTGTACAGACGGGTCTCGTTAGTCTAGATATAGATGACGGTTGTACAGACGGATCTCCTTAGTCTAGATATAGAAGACGGTTGTACAGATGGATCTCGTTAGTCTAGATATAGAAGACGGTTGTACAGACGTATCCCGTTAGTCTAGATATAGAAGACGGTTGTACAGATGGATCTCGTTAGTCTAGATATAGAAGACGGTTGTACAGACGGATCTCGTTAGTCTAGATATAGAAGACGGTTGTACAGACGGATCCCGTTAGTCTAGATATAGAAGACGGTTGTACAGACGGATCTCGTTAGTCTAGATATAGAAGACGGTTGTACAGACGGATCTCGTTAGTCTAGATATAGAAGACGGTTGTATAACGAGAGATCTCGTTAGTCTAGATATAGAAGACGGTTGTACAGACGGATCTCGTTAGTCTAGATATAGAAGACGGTTGTACAGACGGATCTCGTTAGTCTAGATATAGAAGACGGTTGTACAGACGGGTCTCGTTAGTCTAGATATAGATGACGGTTGTACAGACGGATCTCCTTAGTCTAGATATAGAAGACGGTTGTACAGATGGATCTCGTTAGTCTAGATATAGAAGACGGTTGTACAGACGGATCTCGTTAGTCTAGATATAGAAGACGGTTGTATAACGAGAGATCTCGTTAGTCTAGATATAAAAGACGGTTGTACAGACGGATCTCGTTAGTCTAGATATAGAAGACGGTTGTACAGACGGATCTCGTTAGTCTAGATATAGAAGACGGTTGTACAGACGGGTCTCGTTAGTCTAGATATAGATGACGGTTGTACAGACGGATCTCCTTAGTCTAGATATAGAAGACGGTTGTACAGATGGATCTCGTTAGTCTAGATATAGAAGACGGTTGTACAGACGGATCTCGTTAGTCTAGATATAGAAGACGGTTGTATAACGAGAGATCTCGTTAGTCTAGATATAAAAGACGGTTGTACAGACGGATCTCGTTAGTCTAGATATAGAAGACGGTTGTGCAGACGGATCTCGTTAGTCTAGATATAGAAGGCGGTTGTACAGACGGATCTCGTTAGTCTAGATATAGAAGACGGTTGTATAACGAGAGATCTCGTTAGTCTAGATATAGAAGACGGTTGTACAGACGGATCTCGTTAGTCTAGATATAGAAGACGGTTGTACAGACGGATCTCGTTAGTCTAGTTATAGAAGACGGTTGTACAGACGGATCTCGTTAGTCTAGATATAGAAGACGGTTGTACAGACGGATCTCGTTAGTCTAGATATAGAAGACGGTTGTGCAGACGGATCTCGTTAGTCTAGATATAGAAGGCGGTTGTACAGACGGATCTCGTTAGTCTAGATATTGAAGACGTTTGTCCAACGACGTACCTCGTTAGTCTAGATATAGAAAACGGTTGTACAGACGGATCTCGTTAGTCTAGATATAGAAGACGGTTGTATAACGAGAGATCTCGTTAGTCTAGATATAGAAGACGGTTGTACAGACGGATCTCGTTAGTCTAGATATAGAAGACGGTTGTACAGACGGATCTCATTAGTCTAGATATAGAAGACGGTTGTACAGACGGATCTCGTTAGTCTAGATATAGAAGACGGTTGTACAGACGGGTCTCGTTAGTCTAGATATAGATGACGGTTGTACAGACGGATCTCCTTAGTCTAGATATAGAAGACGGTTGTACAGATGGATCTCGTTAGTCTAGATATAGAAGACGGTTGTACAGACGTATCCCGTTAGTCTAGATATAGAAGACGGTTGTACAGATGGATCTCGTTAGTCTAGATATAGAAGACGGTTGTACAGACGGATCTCGTTAGTCTAGATATAGAAGACGGTTGTACAGACGGATCCCGTTAGTCTAGATATAGAAGACGGTTGTACAGACGGATCTCGTTAGTCTAGATATAGAAGACGGTTGTACAGACGGATCTCGTTAGTCTAGATATAGAAGACGGTTGTATAACGAGAGATCTCGTTAGTCTAGATATAGAAGACGGTTGTACAGACGGATCTCGTTAGTCTAGATATAGAAGACGGTTGTACAGACGGATCTCGTTAGTCTAGATATAGAAGACGGTTGTACAGACGGGTCTCGTTAGTCTAGATATAGATGACGGTTGTACAGACGGATCTCCTTAGTCTAGATATAGAAGACGGTTGTACAGATGGATCTCGTTAGTCTAGATATAGAAGACGGTTGTACAGACGGATCTCGTTAGTCTAGATATAGAAGACGGTTGTATAACGAGAGATCTCGTTAGTCTAGATATAAAAGACGGTTGTACAGACGGATCTCGTTAGTCTAGATATAGAAGACGGTTGTACAGACGGATCTCGTTAGTCTAGATATAGAAGACGGTTGTACAGACGGGTCTCGTTAGTCTAGATATAGATGACGGTTGTACAGACGGATCTCCTTAGTCTAGATATAGAAGACGGTTGTACAGATGGATCTCGTTAGTCTAGATATAGAAGACGGTTGTACAGACGGATCTCGTTAGTCTAGATATAGAAGACGGTTGTATAACGAGAGATCTCGTTAGTCTAGATATAAAAGACGGTTGTACAGACGGATCTCGTTAGTCTAGATATAGAAGACGGTTGTGCAGACGGATCTCGTTAGTCTAGATATAGAAGGCGGTTGTACAGACGGATCTCGTTAGTCTAGATATAGAAGACGGTTGTATAACGAGAGATCTCGTTAGTCTAGATATAGAAGACGGTTGTACAGACGGATCTCGTTAGTCTAGATATAGAAGACGGTTGTACAGACGGATCTCGTTAGTCTAGTTATAGAAGACGGTTGTACAGACGGATCTCGTTAGTCTAGATATAGAAGACGGTTGTACAGACGGATCTCGTTAGTCTAGATATAGAAGACGGTTGTGCAGACGGATCTCGTTAGTCTAGATATAGAAGGCGGTTGTACAGACGGATCTCGTTAGTCTAGATATAGAAGACGGTTGTATAACGAGAGATCTCGTTAGTCTAGATATAGAAGACGGTTGTACAGACGGATCTCGTTAGTCTAGATATAGAAGACGGTTGTACAGACGGATCTCGTTAGTCTAGTTATAGAAGACGGTTGTACAGACGGATCTCGTTAGTCTAGATATAGAAGACGGTTGTACAGACGGATCTCGTTAGTCTAGATATAGAAGACGGTTGTACAGACGGATCTCGTTAGTCTAGATATAGAAGACGGTTGTACAGACGGATCTCGTTAGTCTAGATATTGAAGACGTTTGTCCAACGACGTACCTCGTTAGTCTAGATATAGAAAAGGGTTGTACAGACGGATCTCGTTAGTCTAGATATAGAAGACGGTTGTACAGACGGATCTCGTTAGTCTAGATATAGAAGACGGTTGTATAACGAGAGATCTCGTTAGTCTAGATATAGAAGACGGTTGTACAGACGGATCTCGTTAGTCTAGGTATAGAAGACGGTTGTACAGACGGATCCCGTTAGTCTAGATATAGAAGACGGTTGTACAGACGGATCTCGTTAGTCTAGATATTGAAGACGTTTGTCCAACGACGTACCTCGTTAGTCTAGATATAGAAAACGGTTGTACAGACGGATCTCGTTAGTCTAGATATAGAAGACGGTTGTACAGACGGATCTCGTTAGTCTAGATATAGAAGACGTTTGTCCAACGACGTATCCCGTTAGTCTAGATATAGAAGACGGTTGTCCAACGACGTATCCCGTTAGTCTAGATATAGAAGACGGTTGTACAGACGGGTCTCGTTAGTCTAGATATAGATGACGGTTGTACAGACGGATCTCGTTAGTCTAGATATAGAAGACGTTTGTCCAACGACGTATCCCGTTAGTCTAGATATAGAAGACGGTTGTCCAACGACGTATCCCGTTAGTCTAGATATAGAAGACGGTTGTACAGACGGGTCTCGTTAGTCTAGATATAGAAGACGGTTGTACAGACGTATCCCGTTAGTCTAGATATAGAAGACGGTTGTATAACGACGTATCCCGTTAGTCTAGATATAGAAGACGGTTGTACAGACGGATCTCGTTAGTCTAGATATAGAAGACGGTTGTACAGACGGATCTCGTTAGTCTAGATATTGAAGACGTTTGTCCAACGACGTACCTCGTTAGTCTAGATATAGAAAACGGTTGTACAGACGGATCTCGTTAGTCTAGATATAGAAGACGGTTGTACAGACGGATCTCGTTAGTCTAGATATAGAAGACGGTTGTATAACGAGAGATCTCGTTAGTCTAGATATAGAAGACGGTTGTACAGACGGATCCCGTTAGTCTAGATATAGAAGACGGTTGTACAGACGGGTCTCGTTAGTCTAGATATAGAAGACGGTTGTACAGACGGATCTCGTTAGTCTAGATATTGAAGACGTTTGTCCAACGACGTACCTCGTTAGTCTAGATATAGAAAACGGTTGTACAGACGGATCTCGTTAGTCTAGATATAGAAGACGGTTGTATAACGACGTATCCCGTTAGTCTAGATATAGAAGACGGTTGTATAACGACGTATCCCGTTAGTCTAGATATAGAAGACGGTTGTACAGACGGATCTCGTTAGTCTAGATATAGAAGACGGTTGTACAGACGGATCTCGTTAGTCTAGATATAGAAGACGGTTGTACAGACGGGTCTCGTTAGTCTAGATATAGAAGACGGTTGTACAGACGGATCTCGTTAGTCTAGATATAGAAGACGTTTGTCCAACGACGTATCCCGTTAGTCTAGATATAGAAGACGGTTGTACAGACGGGTCTCGTTAGTCTAGATATAGATGACGGTTGTACAGACGGATCTCATTAGTCTAGATATAGAAGACGGTTGTACAGATGGATCTCGTTAGTCTAGATATAGAAGACGGTTGTACAGACGGATCTCGTTAGTCTAGATATAGAAGACGGTTGTACAGACGGATCTCGTTAGTCTAGATATAGAAGACGGTTGTACAGACGGATCTCGTTAGTCTAGATATAGAAGACGGTTGTACAGACGGATCTCGTTAGTCTAGATATAGAAGACGGTTGTACAGACGGATCTCGTTAGTCTAGATATAGAAGACGGTTGTATAACGAGAGATCTCGTTAGTCTAGATATAGAAGACGGTTGTACAGACGGATCTCGTTAGTCTAGATATAGAAGACGGTTGTACCGACGGATCTCTTTAGTCTAGATATAGAAGACGGTTGTACAGACGGATTTCGTTAGTCTAGATATAGAAGAAGGTTGTACAGACGGGTCTCGTGAGTCTAGATAGAGGAGACGGTTGTACAGACGTGTCTCGTTAGTCTAGATATAGAAGACGGTTGTACAGACGGATCTCATTAGTCTAGATATAGAAGACGGTTGTACAGACGGATCTCGTTAGTCTAGATATAGAAGACGGTTGTACAGACGGATCCCGTTAGTCTAGATATAGAAGACGGTTGTACAGACGGATCTCGTTAGTCTAGATATTGAAGACGTTTGTCCAACGACGTACCTCGTTAGTCTAGATATAGAAGACGGTTGTACAGACGGATCTCGTTAGTCTAGATATAGAAGACGTTTGTCCAACGACGTATCCCGTTAGTCTAGATATAGAAGACGGTTGTCCAACGACGTATCCCGTTAGTCTAGATATAGAAGACGGTTGTATAACGAGAGATATCGTTAGTCTAGATATAGAAGACGGTTGTACAGACGGATCTCGTTAGTCTAGATATAGAAGACGGTTGTACAGACGGATCTCGTTAGTCTAGATATAGAAGACGTTTGTCCAACGACGTATCCCGTTAGTCTAGATATAGAAGACGGTTGTATAACGAGAGATCTCGTTAGTCTAGATATAGAAGACGGTTGTACAGACGGATCTCGTTAGTCTAGATATAGAAGACGGTTGTACAGACGGATCTCGTTAGTCTAGATATAGAAGACGGTTGTACAGACGGATCTCGTTAGTCTAGATATAGAAGACGGTTGTACAGACGGATCTCGTTAGTCTAGATATAGAAGACGGTTGTACAGACGGATCTCGTTAGTCTAGATATAGAAGACGGTTGTTCAGACGGATCTCGTTAGTCTAGATATAGAAGACGGTTGTACAGACGGATCTCGTTAGTCTAGATATAGAAGACGGTTGTACAGACGGATCTCGTTAGTCTAGATATAGAAGACGGTTGTACAGACGGATCGCGTTAGTCTAGATATAGAAGATGGTTGTACAACGACGTATCTCGTTAGTCTAGATATAGAAGGCGGTTGTTCAGACGGATCTCGTTAGTCTAGATATAGAAGACGGTTGTGCAGACGGATCTCGTTAGTCTAGATATAGAAGACGGTTGTACAGACGGGTCTTGTTAGTCTAGATATAGATGACGGTTGTACAGACGGATCTCCTTAGTCTAGATATAGAAGACGGTTGTACAGATGGATCTCGTTAGTCTATTTATAGAAGACGGTTGTACAGACGGATCTCGTTAGTCTAGATATAGAAGACGGTTGTACAGACGGATCTCGTTAGTCTAGATATAGAAGACGGTTGTACACACGGATCTCGTTAGTCTAGATATAGAAGGCGGTTGTACAGACGGATCTCGTTAGTCTAGATATAGAAGACGGTTGTACAGACGGATCTCGTTAGTCTAGATATAGAAGACGGTTGTACCGACGGATCTCTTTAGTCTAGATATAGAAGACGGTTGTACAGACGGATCTCGTTAGTCTAGATATAGAAGAAGGTTGTACAGACGGGTCTCGTGAGTCTAGATAGAGAAGACGGTTGTACAGACGGGTCTCGTTAGTCTAGATATAGAAGACGGTTGTACAGACGGATCTCATTAGTCTAGATATAGAAGACGGTTGTACAGACGGATCTCGTTAGTCTAGATATAGAAGACGGTTGTACAGACGGATCCCGTTAGTCTAGATATAGAAGACGGTTGTACAGACGGATCTCGTTAGTCTAGATATTGAAGACGTTTGTCCAACGACGTACCTCGTTAGTCTAGATATAGAAAACGGTTGTACAGACGGATCTCGTTAGTCTAGATATAGAAGACGGTTGTACAGACGGATCTCGTTAGTCTAGATATAGAAGACGTTTGTCCAACGACGTATCCCGTTAGTCTAGATATAGAAGACGGTTGTCCAACGACGTATCCCGTTAGTCTAGATATAGAAGACGGTTGTACAGACGGGTCTCGTTAGTCTAGATATAGATGACGGTTGTACAGACGGATCTCGTTAGTCTAGATATAGAAGAAGGTTGTACAGGCGGGTCTCGTGAGTCTAGATAGAGAAGACGGTTGTACAGACGGGTCTCGTTAGTCTAGATATAGAAGACGGTAGTACAGACGGATCTCATTAGTCTAGATATAGAAGACGGTTGTACAGACGGATCTCGTTAGTCTAGATATAGAAGACGGTTGTACAGACGGATCTCGTTAGTCTAGATATAGAAGACGGTTGTACCGACGGATCTCTTTAGTCTAGATATAGAAGACGGTTGTACAGACGGATCTCGTTAGTCTAGATATAGAAGACGGTTGTACAGACGGATCTCGTTAGTCTAGATATAGAAGACGGTTGTACAGACGGATCTCGTTAGTCTAGATATAGAAGACGGTTGTACAGACGGATCTCGTTAGTCTAGATATAGAAGACGGTTGTTCAGACGGATCTCGTTAGTCTAGATATAGAAGACGGTTGTACAGACGGATCTCGTTAGTCTAGATATAGAAGACGGTTGTACAGACGGATCTCGTTAGTCTAGATATAGAAGACGGTTGTACAGACGGATCGCGTTAGTCTAGATATAGAAGATGGTTGTACAACGACGTATCTCGTTAGTCTAGATATAGAAGGCGGTTGTACAGACGGATCTCGTTAGTCTAGATATAGAAGACGGTTGTTCAGACGGATCTCGTTAGTCTAGATATAGAAGACGTTTGTCCAACGTCGTATCCCGTTAGTCTAGATATAGAAGACGGTTGTACAGACGGATCTCGTTAGTCTCGATATAGAAAACGGTTGTACAGACGGATCGCGTTAGTCTAGATATAGAAGATGGTTGTACAACGACGTATCTCGTTGGTCTAGATATAGAAGGCGGTTGTACAGACGGATCTCGTTAGTCTAGATATAGAAGACGGTTGTTCAGACGGATCTCGTTAGTCTAGATATAGAAGACGGTTGTGCAGACGGATCTCGTTAGTCTAGATATAGAAGACGGTTGTACAGACGGGTCTTGTTAGTCTAGATATAGATGACGGTTGTACAGACGGATCTCCTTAGTCTAGATATAGAAGACGGTTGTACAGATGGATCTCGTTAGTCTAGATATAGAAGACGGTTGTACAGACGGATCTCGTTAGTCTAGATATAGAAGACGGTTGTACAGACGGATCTCGTTAGTCTAGATATAGAAGACGGTTGTACAGACGGATCTCGTTAGTCTAGATATAGAAGACGGTTGTACAGACGGATCTCGTTAGTCTAGATATAGAAGACGGTTGTACAGACGGATCTCGTTAGTCTAGATATAGAAGACGGTTGTATAACGAGAGATCTCGTTAGTCTATATATAGAAGACGGTTGTACAGACGGATCTCGTTAGTCTAGATATAGAAGACGGTTGTACCGACGGATCTCTTTAGTCTAGATATAGAAGACGGTTGTACAGACGGATCTCGTTAGTCTAGATATAGAAGAAGGTTGTACAGACGGGTCTCGTGAGTCTAGATAGAGAAGACGGTTGTACAGACGGGTCTCGTTAGTCTAGATATAGAAGACGGTTGTACAGACGGATCTCATTAGTCTAGATATAGAAGACGGTTGTACAGACGGATCTCGTTAGTCTAGATATAGAAGACGGTTGTACAGACGGATCCCGTTAGTCTAGATATAGAAGACGGTTGTACAGACGGATCTCGTTAGTCTAGATATTGAAGACGTTTGTCCAACGACGTACCTCGTTAGTCTAGATATAGAAAACGGTTGTACAGACGGATCTCGTTAGTCTAGATATAGAAGAAGGTTGTACAGACGGATCTCGCTAGTCTAGATATTGAAGACGTTTGTCCAACGACGTACCTCGTTAGTCTAGATATAGAAAACGGTTGTACAGACGGATCTCGTTAGTCTAGATATAGAAGACGGTTGTACAGACGGATCTCGTTAGTCTAGATATAGAAGACGGTTGTATAACGAGAGATCTCGTTAGTCTAGATATAGAAGACGGTTGTATAACGAGAGATCTCGTTAGTCTAGATATAGAAGACGGTTGTACAGACGGATCCCGTTAGTCTAGATATAGAAGACGGTTGTACAGACGGGTCTCGTTAGTCTAGATATAGAAGACGGTTGTACAGACGGATCTCGTTAGTCTAGATATTGAAGACGTTTGTCCAACGACGTACCTCGTTAGTCTAGATATAGAAAACGGTTGTACAGACGGATCTCGTTAGTCTAGATATAGAAGACGGTTGTATAACGACGTATCCCGTTAGTCTAGATATAGAAGACGGTTGTATAACGACGTATCCCGTTAGTCTAGATATAGAAGACGGTTGTACAGACGGATCTCGTTAGTCTAGATATAGAAGACGGTTGTACAGACGGATCTCGTTAGTCTAGATATAGAAGACGGTTGTACAGACGGGTCTCGTTAGTCTAGATATAGAAGACGGTTGTACAGACGGATCTCGTTAGTCTAGATATAGAAGACGTTTGTCCAACGACGTATCCCGTTAGTCTAGATATAGAAGACGGTTGTACAGACGGGTCTCGTTAGTCTAGATATAGATGACGGTTGTACAGACGGATCTCATTAGTCTAGATATAGAAGACGGTTGTACAGATGGATCTCGTTAGTCTAGATATAGAAGACGGTTGTACAGACGGATCTCGTTAGTCTAGATATAGAAGACGGTTGTACAGACGGATCTCGTTAGTCTAGATATAGAAGACGGTTGTACAGACGGATCTCGTTAGTCTAGATATAGAAGACGGTTGTACAGACGGATCTCGTTAGTCTAGATATAGAAGACGGTTGTACAGACGGATCTCGTTAGTCTAGATATAGAAGACGGTTGTATAACGAGAGATCTCGTTAGTCTAGATATAGAAGACGGTTGTACAGACGGATCTCGTTAGTCTAGATATAGAAGACGGTTGTACCGACGGATCTCTTTAGTCTAGATATAGAAGACGGTTGTACAGACGGATCTCGTTAGTCTAGATATAGAAGAAGGTTGTACAGACGGGTCTCGTGAGTCTAGATAGAGAAGACGGTTGTACAGACGGGTCTCGTTAGTCTAGATATAGAAGACGGTTGTACAGACGGATCTCATTAGTCTAGATATAGAAGACGGTTGTACAGACGGATCTCGTTAGTCTAGATATAGAAGACGGTTGTACAGACGGATCCCGTTAGTCTAGATATAGAAGACGGTTGTACAGACGGATCTCGTTAGTCTAGATATTGAAGACGTTTGTCCAACGACGTACCTCGTTAGTCTAGATATAGAAGACGGTTGTACAGACGGATCTCGTTAGTCTAGATATAGAAGACGTTTGTCCAACGACGTATCCCGTTAGTCTAGATATAGAAGACGGTTGTCCAACGACGTATCCCGTTAGTCTAGATATAGAAGACGGTTGTATAACGAGAGATATCGTTAGTCTAGATATAGAAGACGGTTGTACAGACGGATCTCGTTAGTCTAGATATAGAAGACGGTTGTACAGACGGATCTCGTTAGTCTAGATATAGAAGACGTTTGTCCAACGACGTATCCCGTTAGTCTAGATATAGAAGACGGTTGTATAACGAGAGATCTCGTTAGTCTAGATATAGAAGACGGTTGTACAGACGGATCTCGTTAGTCTAGATATAGAAGACGGTTGTACAGACGGATCTCGTTAGTCTAGATATAGAAGACGGTTGTACAGACGGATCTCGTTAGTCTAGATATAGAAGACGGTTGTACAGACGGATCTCGTTAGTCTAGATATAGAAGACGGTTGTACAGACGGATCTCGTTAGTCTAGATATAGAAGACGGTTGTTCAGACGGATCTCGTTAGTCTAGATATAGAAGACGGTTGTACAGACGGATCTCGTTAGTCTAGATATAGAAGACGGTTGTACAGACGGATCTCGTTAGTCTAGATATAGAAGACGGTTGTACAGACGGATCGCGTTAGTCTAGATATAGAAGATGGTTGTACAACGACGTATCTCGTTAGTCTAGATATAGAAGGCGGTTGTACAGACGGATCTCGTTAGTCTAGATATAGAAGACGGTTGTTCAGACGGATCTCGTTAGTCTAGATATAGAAGACGTTTGTCCAACGTCGTATCCCGTTAGTCTAGATATAGAAGACGGTTGTACAGACGGATCTCGTTAGTCTCGATATAGAAAACGGTTGTACAGACGGATCGCGTTAGTCTAGATATAGAAGATGGTTGTACAACGACGTATCTCGTTGGTCTAGATATAGAAGGCGGTTGTACAGACGGATCTCGTTAGTCTAGATATAGAAGACGGTTGTTCAGACGGATCTCGTTAGTCTAGATATAGAAGACGGTTGTGCAGACGGATCTCGTTAGTCTAGATATAGAAGACGGTTGTACAGACGGGTCTTGTTAGTCTAGATATAGATGACGGTTGTACAGACGGATCTCCTTAGTCTAGATATAGAAGACGGTTGTACAGATGGATCTCGTTAGTCTATTTATAGAAGACGGTTGTACAGACGGATCTCGTTAGTCTAGATATAGAAGACGGTTGTACAGACGGATCTCGTTAGTCTAGATATAGAAGACGGTTGTACAGACGGATCTCTTTAGTCTAGATATAGAAGACGGTTGTACAGACGGATCTCGTTAGTCTAGATATAGAAGAAGGTTGTACAGACGGGTCTCGTGAGTCTAGATAGAGAAGACGGTTGTACAGACGGGTCTCGTTAGTCTAGATATAGAAGACGGTTGTACAGACGGATCTCATTAGTCTAGATATAGAAGACGGTTGTACAGACGGATCTCGTTAGTCTAGATATAGAAGACGGTTGTACAGACGGATCCCGTTAGTCTAGATATAGAAGACGGTTGTACAGACGGATCTCGTTAGTCTAGATATTGAAGACGTTTGTCCAACGACGTACCTCGTTAGTCTAGATATAGAAAACGGTTGTACAGACGGATCTCGTTAGTCTAGATATAGAAGACGGTTGTACAGACGGATCTCGTTAGTCTAGATATAGAAGACGTTTGTCCAACGACGTATCCCGTTAGTCTAGATATAGAAGACGGTTGTCCAACGACGTATCCCGTTAGTCCAGATATAGAAGACGGTTGTACAGACGGGTCTCGTTAGTCTAGATATAGATGACGGTTGTACAGACGGATCTCGTTAGTCTAGATATAGAAGAAGGTTGTACAGGCGGGTCTCGTGAGTCTAGATAGAGAAGACGGTTGTACAGACGGGTCTCGTTAGTCTAGATATAGAAGACGGTAGTACAGACGGATCTCATTAGTCTAGATATAGAAGACGGTTGTACAGACGGATCTCGTTAGTCTAGATATAGAAGACGGTTGTACAGACGGATCTCGTTAGTCTAGATATAGAAGACGGTTGTACCGACGGATCTCTTTAGTCTAGATATAGAAGACGGTTGTACAGACGGATCTCGTTAGTCTAGATATAGAAGGCGGTTGTACAGACGGATCTCGTTAGTCTAGATATAGAAGACGGTTGTACAGACGGATCTCGTTAGTCTAGATATAGAAGACGGTTGTACAGACGGATCTCGTTAGTCTAGATATAGAAGACGGTTGTTCAGACGGATCTCGTTAGTCTAGATATAGAAGACGGTTGTACAGACGGATCTCGTTAGTCTAGATATAGAAGACGGTTGTACAGACGGATCTCGTTAGTCTAGATATAGAAGACGGTTGTTCAGACGGATCTCGTTAGTCTAGATATAGAAGACGTTTGTCCAACGTCGTATCCCGTTAGTCTAGATATAGAAGACGGTTGTACAGACGGATCTCGTTAGTCTCGATATAGAAAACGGTTGTACAGACGGATCGCGTTAGTCTAGATATAGAAGATGGTTGTACAACGAGGTATCTCGTTGGTCTAGATATAGAAGGCGGTTGTACAGACGGATCTCGTTAGTCTAGATATAGAAGACGGTTGTTCAGACGGATCTCGTTAGTCTAGATATAGAAGACGGTTGTGCAGACGGATCTCGTTAGTCTAGATATAGAAGACGGTTGTACAGACGGGTCTTGTTAGTCTAGATATAGATGACGGTTGTACAGACGGATCTCCTTAGTCTAGATATAGAAGACGGTTGTACAGATGGATCTCGTTAGTCTAGATATAGAAGACGGTTGTACAGACGGATCTCGTTAGTCTAGATATAGAAGACGGTTGTACAGACGGATCTCGTTAGTCTAGATATAGAAGACGGTTGTACAGACGGATCTCGTTAGTCTAGATATAGAAGACGGTTGTACAGACGGATCTCGTTAGTCTAGATATAGAAGACGGTTGTACAGACGGATCTCGTTAGTCTAGATATAGAAGACGGTTGTATAACGAGAGATCTCGTTAGTCTATATATAGAAGACGGTTGTACAGACGGATCTCGTTAGTCTAGATATAGAAGACGGTTGTACCGACGGATCTCTTTAGTCTAGATATAGAAGACGGTTGTACAGACGGATCTCGTTAGTCTAGATATAGAAGAAGGTTGTACAGACGGGTCTCGTGAGTCTAGATAGAGAAGACGGTTGTACAGACGGGTCTCGTTAGTCTAGATATAGAAGACGGTTGTACAGACGGATCTCATTAGTCTAGATATAGAAGACGGTTGTACAGACGGATCTCGTTAGTCTAGATATAGAAGACGGTTGTACAGACGGATCCCGTTAGTCTAGATATAGAAGACGGTTGTACAGACGG
The DNA here is from genome assembly GCA_960531205.1 of Andrena bicolor. Classification (NCBI taxonomy): domain Eukaryota; kingdom Metazoa; phylum Arthropoda; class Insecta; order Hymenoptera; family Andrenidae; genus Andrena; species Andrena bicolor. The sequence goes on along the minus strand of CAUIJW010000306.1, from coordinate 3,268,087 downwards.
ATCTCGTTAGTCTAGATATTGAAGACGTTTGTCCAACGACGTACCTCGTTAGTCTAGATATAGAAAACGGTTGTACAGACGGATCTCGTTAGTCTAGATATAGAAGAAGGTTGTACAGACGGGTCTCGTGAGTCTAGATAGAGAAGACGGTTGTACAGACGGGTCTCGATAGTCTAGATATAGAAGACGGTTGTACAGACGGATCTCATTAGTCTAGATATAGAAGACGGTTGTACAGACGGATCTCGTTAGTCTAGATATAGAAGACGGTTGTACAGACGGATCTCGTTAGTCTAGATATAGAAGACGGTTGTACCGACGGATCTCTTTAGTCTAGATATAGAAGACGGTTGTACAGACGGATCTCGTTAGTCTAGATATAGAAGACGGTTGTACAGACGGATCTCGTTAGTCTAGATATAGAAGAAGGTTGTACAGACGGGTCTCGTGAGTCTAGATAGAGAAGACGGTTGTACAGACGGGTCTCGTTAGTCTAGATATAGAAGACGGTTGTACAGACGGATCTCCTTAGTCTAGATATAGAAGACGGTTGTACAGATGGATCTCGTTAGTCTAGATATAGAAGGCGGTTGTACAGACGGATCTCGTTAGTCTAGATATAGAAGACGGTTGTATAACGAGAGATCTCGTTAGTCTAGATATAGAAGACGGTTGTACAGACGGATCCCGTTAGTCTAGATATAGAAGACGGTTGTATAACGAGAGATATCGTTAGTCTAGATATAGAAGACGGTTGTACAGACGGATCTCGTTAGTCTAGATATAGAAGACGGTTGTACAGACGGATCTCGTTAGTCTAGATATAGAAGACGTTTGTCCAACGACGTATCCCGTTAGTCTAGATATAGAAGACGGTTGTATAACGAGAGATCTCGTTAGTCTAGATATAGAAGACGGTTGTACAGACGGATCTCGTTAGTCTAGATATAGAAGACGGTTGTACAGACGGATCTCGTTAGTCTAGATATAGAAGACGGTTGTACAGACGGATCTCGTTAGTCTAGATATAGAAGACGGTTGTACAGACGGATCTCGTTAGTCTAGATATAGAAGACGGTTGTACAGACGGATCGCGTTAGTCTAGATATAGAAGATGGTTGTACAACGACGTATCTCGTTAGTCTAGATATAGAAGGCGGTTGTACAGACGGATCTCGTTAGTCTAAATATAGAAGACGGTTGTTCAGACGGATCTCGTTAGTCTAGATATAGAAGACGTTTGTCCAACGTCGTATCCCGTTAGTCTAGATATAGAAGACGGTTGTACAGACGGATCTCGTTAGTCTAGATATAGAAGACGGTTGTTCAGACGGATCTCGTGAGTCTAGATATAGAAGACGGTTGTGCAGACGGATCTCGTTAGTCTAGATATAGAAGACGGTTGTACAGACGGGTCTTGTTAGTCTAGATATAGATGACGGTTGTACAGACGGATCTCCTTAGTCTAGATATAGAAGACGGTTGTACAGATGGATCTCGTTAGTCTAGATATAGAAGACGGTTGTACAGACGGATCTCGTTAGTCTAGATATAGAAGACGGTTGTACAGACGGATCCCGTTAGTCTAGATATAGAAGACGGTTGTATAACGAGAGATATCGTTAGTCTAGATATAGAAGACGGTTGTACAGACGGATCTCGTTAGTCTAGATATAGAAGACGGTTGTACAGACGGATCTCGTTAGTCTAGATATAGAAGACGGTTGTACAGACGGATCTCGTTAGTCTAGATATAGAAGACGTTTGTCCAACGACGTATCCCGTTAGTCTGGATATAGAAGACGGTTGTATAACGAGAGATCTCGTTAGTCTAGATATAGAAGACGGTTGTACAGACGGATCTCGTTAGTCTAGATATAGAAGACGGTTGTACGGACGGATCTCGTTAGTCTAGATATAGAAGACGGTTGTATAACGAGAGATCTCGTTAGTCTAGATATAGAAGACGGTTGTACAGACGGATCTCGTTAGTCTAGATATAGAAGACGGTTGTACAGACGGATCTCATTAGTCTAGATATAGAAGACGGTTGTACAGACGGATCTCGTTAGTCTAGATATAGAAGACGGTTGTACAGACGGATCTCGTTTGTCTAGATATAGAAGACGGTTGTATAACGAGAGATCTCGTTAGTCTAGATATAGAAAACGGTTGTACAGACGGTTCTCGTTAGTCTAGATATAGAAGACGGTTGTACAGACGGATCTCGTTAGTCTAGATATAGAAGACGGTTGTATAACGAGAGATCTCGTTAGTCTAGATATAGAAGACGGTTGTACAGACGGATCCCGTTAGTCTAGATATAGAAGACGGTTGTACAGACGGATCTCGTTAGTCTAGATATAGAAGACGGTTGTACAGACGGATCTCGTTAGTCTAGATATAGAAGACGGTTGTATAACGTGATATCTCGTTAGTCTAGATATAGAAGACGGTTGTACAGACGGATCTCGTTAGTCTAGATATAGAAGACGGGTGTACAGACGGATCTCGTTAGTCTAGATATAGAAGACGGTTGTACAGACGGGTCTCGTTAGTCTAGATATAGATGACGGTTGTACAGACGGATCTCCTTAGTCTAGATATAGAAGACGGTTGTACAGATGGATCTCGTTAGTCTAGATATAGAAGACGGTTGTACAGACGGATCTCGTTAGTCTAGATATAGAAGACGGTTGTATAACGAGAGATCTCGTTAGTCTAGATATAGAAGACGGTTGTACAGACGGATCCCGTTAGTCTAGATATAGAAGACGGTTGTATAACGAGAGATATCGTTAGTCTAGATATAGAAGACGGTTGTACAGACGGATCTCGTTAGTCTAGATATAGAAGACGGTTGTATAACGAGAGATCTCGTTAGTCTAGATATAGAAGACGGTTGTACAGACGGATCTCGTTAGTCTAGATATAGAAGACGGTTGTACAGACGGATCTCATTAGTCTAGATATAGAAGACGGTTGTACAGACGGATCTCGTTAGTCTAGATATAGAAGACGGTTGTACAGACGGATCCCGTTAGTCTAGATATAGAAGACGGTTGTACAGACGGATCTCGTTAGTCTAGATATTGAAGACGTTTGTCCAACGACGTACCTCGTTAGTCTAGATATAGAAAACGGTTGTACAGACGGATCTCGTTAGTCTAGATATAGAAGACGGTTGTACAGACGGATCTCGTTAGTCTAGATATAGAAGACGGTTGTATAACGAGAGATCTCGTTAGTCTAGATATAGAAGACGGTTGTACAGACGGATCCCGTTAGTCTAGATATAGAAGACGGTTGTACAGACGGATCTCGTTTGTCTAGATATTGAAGACGTTTGTCCAACGACGTACCTCGTTAGTCTAGATATAGAAAACGGTTGTACAGACGGATCTCGTTAGTCTAGATATAGAAGACGGTTGTACAGACGGATCTCGTTAGTCTAGATATAGAAGACGGTTGTATAACGAGAGATCTCGTTAGTCTAGATATAGAAGACGGTTGTACAGACGGATCCCGTTAGTCTAGATATAGAAGACGGTTGTATAACGAGAGATCTCGTTAGTCTAGATATAGAAGACGGTTGTACAGACGGATCTCGTTAGTCTAGATATAGAAGACGGTTGTACAGACGGATCTCGTTAGTCTAGATATAGAAGACGGTTGTACAGACGGATCTCGTTAGTCTAGATATAGAAGACGGTTGTACAGACGGATCTCGTTAGTCTAGATATAGAAGACGGTTGTTCAGACGGATCTCGTTAGTCTAGATATAGAAGACGGTTGTACAGACGGATCTCGTTAGTCTAGATATAGAAGACGGTTGTACAGACGGATCTCGTTAGTCTAGATATAGAAGACGGTTGTACAGACGGATCTCGTTAGTCTAGATATAGAAGACGGTTGTACAGACGGATCGCGTTAGTCTAGATATAGAAGATGGTTGTACAACGACGTATCTCGTTAGTCTAGATATAGAAGGCGGTTGTACAGACGGATCTCGTTAGTCTAGATATAGAAGACGGTTGTTCAGACGGATCTCGTTAGTCTAGATATAGAAGACGTTTGTCCAACGTCGTATCCCGTTAGTCTAGATATAGAAGACGGTTGTACAGACGGATCTCGTTAGTCTAGATATAGAAGACGGTTGTTCAGACGGATCTCGTTAGTCTAGATATAGAAGACGGTTGTGCAGACGGATCTCGTTAGTCTAGATATAGAAGACGGTTGTACAGACGGGTCTTGTTAGTCTAGATATAGATGACGGTTGTACAGACGGATCTCCTTAGTCTAGATATAGAAGACGGTTGTACAGATGGATCTCGTTAGTCTAGATATAGAAGACGGTTGTACAGACGGATCTCGTTAGTCTAGATATAGAAGACGGTTGTACAGACGGATCCCGTTAGTCTAGATATAGAAGACGGTTGTATAACGAGAGATATCGTTAGTCTAGATATAGAAGACGGTTGTACAGACGGATCTCGTTAGTCTAGATATAGAAGACGGTTGTACAGACGGATCTCGTTAGTCTAGATATAGAAGACGGTTGTACAGACGGATCTCGTTAGTCTAGATATAGAAGACGTTTGTCCAACGACGTATCCCGTTAGTCTGGATATAGAAGACGGTTGTATAACGAGAGATCTCGGTAGTCTAGATATAGAAGACGGTTGTACAGACGGATCTCGTTAGTCTAGATATAGAAGACGGTTGTACGGACGGATCTCGTTAGTCTAGATATAGAAGACGGTTGTATAACGAGAGATCTCGTTAGTCTAGATATAGAAGACGGTTGTACAGACGGATCTCGTTAGTCTAGATATAGAAGACGGTTGTACAGACGGTTCTCATTAGTCTAGATATAGAAGACGGTTGTACAGACGGATCTCGTTAGTCTAGATATAGAAGACGGTTGTACAGACGGATCCCGTTAGTCTAGATATAGAAGACGGTTGTACAGACGGATCTCGTTAGTCTAGATATTGAAGACGTTTGTCCAACGACGTACCTCGTTAGTCTAGATATAGAAAACGGTTGTACAGACGGTTCTCGTTAGTCTAGATATAGAAGACGGTTGTACAGACGGATCTCGTTAGTCTAGATATAGAAGACGGTTGTATAACGAGAGATCTCGTTAGTCTAGATATAGAAGACGGTTGTACAGACGGATCCCGTTAGTCTAGATATAGAAGACGGTTGTACAGACGGATCTCGTTAGTCTAGATATTGCAGACGTTTGTCCAACGACGTACCTCGTTAGTCTAGATATAGAAAACGGTTGTACAGACGGATCTCGTTAGTCTAGATATAGAAGACGGTTGTACAGACGGATCTCGTTTGTCTAGATATAGAAGACGGTTGTATAACGAGAGATCTCGTTAGTCTAGATATAGAAGACGGTTGTACAGACGGATCCCGTTAGTCTAGATATAGAAGACGGTTGTACAGACGGATCTCGTTAGTCTAGATATTGAAGACGTTTGTCCAACGACGTACCTCGTTAGTCTAGATATAGAAAACGGTTGTACAGACGGATCTCGTTAGTCTAGATATAGAAGACGGTTGTACAGACGGATCTCGTTAGTCTAGATATAGAAGACGGTTGTATAACGAGAGATCTCGTTAGTCTAGATATAGAAGACGGTTGTACAGACGGATCTCGTTAGTCTAGATATAGAAGACGGTTGTACAGACGGATCTCGATAGTCTAGATATAGAAGACGGTTGTTCAGACGGATCTCGTTAGTCTAGATATAGAAGACGGTTGTACAGACGGATCTCGTTAGTCTAGATATAAAAGACGGTTGTACAGACGGATCTCGTTAGTCTAGATATAGAAGACGGTTGTACAGACGGATCTCGTTAGTCTAGATATAGAAGACGGTTGTACAGACGGATCGCGTTAGTCTAGATATAGAAGATGGTTGTACAACGACGTATCTCGTTAGTCTAGATATAGAAGGCGGTTGTACAGACGGATCTCGTTAGTCTAGATATAGAAGACGGTTGTTCAGACGGATCTCGTTAGTCTAGATATAGAAGACGTTTGTCCAACGTCGTATCCCGTTAGTCTAGATATAGAAGACGGTTGTACAGACGGATCTCGTTAGTCTAGATATAGAAGACGGTTGTTCAGACGGATCTCGTTAGTCTAGATATAGAAGACGGTTGTGCAGACGGATCTCGTTAGTCTAGATATAGAAGACGGTTGTACAGACGGGTCTTGTTAGTCTAGATATAGATGACGGTTGTACAGACGGATCTCCTTAGTCTAGATATAGAAGACGGTTGTACAGATGGATCTCGTTAGTCTAGATATAGAAGACGGTTGTACAGACGGATCTCGTTAGTCTAGATATAGAAGACGGTTGTACAGACGGATCCCGTTAGTCTAGATATAGAAGACGGTTGTATAACGAGAGATATCGTTAGTCTAGATATAGAAGACGGTTGTACAGACGGATCTCGTTAGTCTAGATATAGAAGACGGTTGTACAGACGGATCTCGTTAGTCTAGATATAGAAGACGGTTGTACAGACGGATCTCGTTAGTCTAGATATAGAAGACGTTTGTCCAACGACGTATCCCGTTAGTCTGGATATAGAAGACGGTTGTATAACGAGAGATCTCGTTAGTCTAGATATAGAAGACGGTTGTACAGACGGATCTCGTTAGTCTAGATATAGAAGACGGTTGTACGGACGGATCTCGTTAGTCTAGATATAGAAGACGGTTGTATAACGAGAGATCTCGTTAGTCTAGATATAGAAGACGGTTGTACAGACGGATCTCGTTAGTCTAGATATAGAAGACGGTTGTACAGACGGATCTCATTAGTCTAGATGTAGAAGACGGTTGTACAGACGGATCTCGTTAGTCTAGATATAGAAGACGGTTGTACAGACGGATCCCGTTAGTCTAGATATAGAAGACGGTTGTACAGACGGATCTCGTTAGTCTAGATATTGAAGACGTTTGTCCAACGACGTACCTCGTTAGTCTAGATATAGAAAACGGTTGTACAGACGGTTCTCGTTAGTCTAGATACAGAAGACGGTTGTACAGACGGATCTCGTTAGTCTAGATATAGAAGACGGTTGTATAACGAGAGATCTCGTTAGTCTAGATATAGAAGACGGTTGTACAGACGGATCCCGTTAGTCTAGATATAGAAGACGGTTGTACAGACGGATCTCGTTAGTCTAGATATTGAAGACGTTTGTCCAACGACGTACCTCGTTAGTCTAGATATAGAAAACGGTTGTACAGACGGATCTCGTTAGTCTAGATATAGAAGACGGTTGTACAGACGGATCTCGTTTGTCTAGATATAGAAGACGGTTGTATAACGAGAGATCTCGTTAGTCTAGATATAGAAGACGGTTGTACAGACGGATCCCGTTAGTCTAGATATAGAAGACGGTTGTACAGACGGATCTCGTTAGTCTAGATATTGAAGACGTTTGTCCAACGACGTACCTCGTTAGTCTAGATATAGAAAACGGTTGTACAGACGGATCTCGTTAGTCTAGATATAGAAGACGGTTGTACAGACGGATCTCGTTAGTCTAGATATAGAAGACGGTTGTATAACGAGAGATCTCGTTAGTCTAGATATAGAAGACGGTTGTACAGACGGATCTCGTTAGTCTAGATATAGAAGACGGGTGTACAGACGGATCTCGTTAGTCTAGATATAGAAGACGGTTGTACAGACGGATCTCGTTAGTCTAGATATAGAAGACGGTTGTACGGACGGATCTCGTTAGTCTAGATATAGAAGACGGTTGTATAACGAGAGATCTCGTTAGTCTAGATATAGAAGACGGTTGTACAGACGGATCTCGTTAGTCTAGATATAGAAGACGGTTGTACAGACGGATCTCATTAGTCTAGATATAGAAGACGGTTGTACAGACGGATCTCGTTAGTCTAGATATAGAAGACGGTTGTACAGACGGATCCCGTTAGTCTAGATATAGAAGACGGTTGTACAGACGGATCTCGTTAGTCTAGATATTGAAGACGTTTGTCCAACGACGTACCTCGTTAGTCTAGATATAGAAAACGGTTGTACAGACGGTTCTCGTTAGTCTAGATACAGAAGACGGTTGTACAGACGGATCTCGTTAGTCTAGATATAGAAGACGGTTGTATAACGAGAGATCTCGTTAGTCTAGATATAGAAGACGGTTGTACAGACGGATCCCGTTAGTCTAGATATAGAAGACGGTTGTACAGACGGATCTCGTTAGTCTAGATATTGAAGACGTTTGTCCAACGACGTACCTCGTTAGTCTAGATATAGAAAACGGTTGTACAGACGGATCTCGTTAGTCTAGATATAGAAGACGGTTGTACAGACGGATCTCGTTTGTCTAGATATAGAAGACGGTTGTATAACGAGAGATCTCGTTAGTCTAGATATAGAAGACGGTTGTACAGACGGATCCCGTTAGTCTAGATATAGAAGACGGTTGTACAGACGGATCTCGTTAGTCTAGATATTGAAGACGTTTGTCCAACGACGTACCTCGTTAGTCTAGATATAGAAAACGGTTGTACAGACGGATCTCGTTAGCCTAGATATAGAAGACGGTTGTACAGACGGATCTCGTTAGTCTAGATATAGAAGACGGTTGTATAACGAGAGATCTCGTTAGTCTAGATATAGAAGACGGTTGTACAGACGGATCTCGTTAGTCTAGATATAGAAGACGGGTGTACAGACGGATCTCGTTAGTCTAGATATAGAAGACGGTTGTACAGACGGATCTCGTTAGTCTAGATATAGAAGACGGTTGTACGGACGGATCTCGTTAGTCTAGATATAGAAGACGGTTGTATAACGAGAGATCTCGTTAGTCTAGATATAGAAGACGGTTGTACAGACGGATCTCGTTAGTCTAGATATAGAAGACGGTTGTACAGACGGATCTCATTAGTCTAGATATAGAAGACGGTTGTACAGACGGATCTCGTTAGTCTAGATATAGAAGACGGTTGTATAACGAGAGATCTCGTTAGTCTAGATATAGAAGACGGTTGTACAGACGGATCCCGTTAGTCTAGATATAGAAGACGGTTGTATAACGAGAGATATCGTTAGTCTAGATATAGAAGACGGTTGTACAGACGGATCTCGTTAGTCTAGATATAGAAGACGGTTGTACAGACGGATCTCGTTAGTCTAGATATTGAAGACGTTTGTCCAACGACGTACCTCGTTAGTCTAGATATAGAAAACGGTTGTACAGACGGATCTCGTTAGTCTAGATATAGAAGACGGTTGTACAGACGGATCTCGTTAGTCTAGATATAGAAGACGGTTGTATAACGAGAGATCTCGTTAGTCTAGATATAGAAGACGGTTGTACAGACGGATCTCGTTAGTCTAGATATAGAAGACGGGTGTACAGACGGATCTCGTTAGTCTAGATATAGAAGACGGTTGTACAGACGGATCTCGTTAGTCTAGATATAGAAGACGGTTGTACGGACGGATCTCGTTAGTCTAGATATAGAAGACGGTTGTATAACGAGAGATCTCGTTAGTCTAGATATAGAAGACGGTTGTACAGACGGATCTCGTTAGTCTATATATAGAAGACGGTTGTACAGACGGATCTCATTAGTCTAGATATAGAAGACGGTTGTACAGACGGATCTCGTTAGTCTAGATATAGAAGACGGTTGTACAGACGGATCCCGTTAGTCTAGATATAGAAGACGGTTGTACAGACGGATCTCGTTAGTCTAGATATTGAAGACGTTTGTCCAACGACGTACCTCGTTAGTCTAGATATAGAAAACGGTTGTACAGACGGTTCTCGTTAGTCTAGATATAGAAGACGGTTGTACAGACGGATCTCGTTAGTCTAGATATAGAAGACGGTTGTATAACGAGAGATCTCGTTAGTCTAGATATAGAAGACGGTTGTACAGACGGATCCCGTTAGTCTAGATATAGAAGACGGTTGTACAGACGGATCTCGTTAGTCTAGATATTGAAGACGTTTGTCCAACGACGTACCTCGTTAGTCTAGATATAGAAAACGGTTGTACAGACGGATCTCGTTAGTCTAGATATAGAAGACGGTTGTACAGACGGATCTCGTTTGTCTAGATATAGAAGACGGTTGTATAACGAGAGATCTCGTTAGTCTAGATATAGAAGACGGTTGTACAGACGGATCCCGTTAGTCTAGATATAGAAGACGGTTGTACAGACGGATCTCGTTAGTCTAGATATAGAAGACGTTTGTCCAACGACGTATCCCGTTAGTCTGGATATAGAAGACGGTTGTATAACGAGAGATCTCGTTAGTCTAGATATAGAAGACGGTTGTACAGACGGATCTCGTTAGTCTAGATATAGAAGACGGTTGTACGGACGGATCTCGTTAGTCTAGATATAGAAGACGGTTGTATAACGAGAGATCTCGTTAGTCTAGATATAGAAGACGGTTGTACAGACGGATCTCGTTAGTCTAGATATAGAAGACGGTTGTACAGACGGATCTCATTAGTCTAGATATAGAAGACGGTTGTACAGACGGATCTCGTTAGTCTAGATATAGAAGACGGTTGTACAGACGGATCCCGTTAGTCTAGATATAGAAGACGGTTGTACAGACGGATCTCGTTAGTCTAGATATTGAAGACGTTTGTCCAACGACGTACCTCGTTAGTCTAGATATAGAAAACGGTTGTACAGACGGTTCTCGTTAGTCTAGATATAGAAGACGGTTGTACAGACGGATCTCGTTAGTCTAGATATAGAAGACGGTTGTATAACGAGAGATCTCGTTAGTCTAGATATAGAAGACGGTTGTACAGACGGATCCCGTTAGTCTAGATATAGAAGACGGTTGTACAGACGGATCTCGTTAGTCTAGATATTGAAGACGTTTGTCCAACGACGTACCTCGTTAGTCTAGATATAGAAAACGGTTGTACAGACGGATCTCGTTAGTCTAGATATAGAAGACGGTTGTACAGACGGATCTCGTTTGTCTAGATATAGAAGACGGTTGTATAACGAGAGATCTCGTTAGTCTAGATATAGAAGACGGTTGTACAGACGGATCCCGTTAGTCTAGATATAGAAGACGGTTGTACAGACGGATCTCGTTAGTCTAGATATTGAAGACGTTTGTCCAACGACGTACCTCGTTAGTCTAGATATAGAAAACGGTTGTACAGACGGATCTCGTTAGTCTAGATATAGAAGACGTTTGTCCAACGACGTATCCCGTTAGTCTAGATATAGAAGACGGTTGTATAACGAGAGATCTCGTTAGTCTAGATATAGAAGACGGTTGTATAACGAGAGATATCGTTAGTCTAGATATAGAAGACGGTTGTACAGACGGATCTCGTTAGTCTCGATATAGAAAACGGTTGTACAGACGGATCGCGTTAGTCTAGATATAGAAGATGGTTGTACAACGACGTATCTCGTTAGTCTAGATATAGAAGGCGGTTGTACAGACGGATCTCGTTAGTCTAGATATAGAAGACGGTTGTTCAGACGGATCTCGTTAGTCTAGATATAGAAGACGGTTGTGCAGACGGATCTCGTTAGTCTAGATATAGAAGACGGTTGTACAGACGGGTCTCGTTAGTCTAGATATAGATGACGGTTGTACAGACGGATCTCCTTAGTCTAGATATAGAAGACGGTTGTACAGATGGATCTCGTTAGTCTAGATATAGAAGACGGTTGTACAGACGGATCTCGTTAGTCTAGATATAGAAGACGGTTGTATAACGAGAGATCTCGTTAGTCTAGATATAGAAGACGGTTGTACAGACGGATCCCGTTAGTCTAGATATAGAAGACGGTTGTATAACGAGAGATATCGTTAGTCTAGATATAGAAGACGGTTGTACAGACGGATCTCGTTAGTCTAGATATAGAAGACGGTTGTACAGACGGATCTCGTTAGTCTAGATATAGAAGACGTTTGTCCAACGACGTATCCCGTTAGTCTAGATATAGAAGACGGTTGTATAACGAGAGATCTCGTTAGTCTAGATATAGAAGACGGTTGTACAGACGGATCTCGTTAGTGTAGATATAGAAGACGGTTGTACAGACGGATCTCGTTAGTCTAGATATAGAAGACGGTTGTACAGACGGATCTCGTTAGTCTAGATATAGAAGACGGTTGTACAGACGGATCTCGTTAGTCTAGATATAGAAGACGGTTGTACAGATGGATCTCGTTAGTCTAGATATAGAAGACGGTTGTACAGACGGATCTCGTTAGTCTAGATATAGAAAACGGTTGTACAGACGAATCTCGTTAGTCTAGATATAGAAGACGGTTGTACAGACGGATCTCGTTAGTCTAGATATAGAAGACGTTTGTCCAACGTCGTATCCCGTTAGTCTAGATATAGAAGACGGTTGTACAGACGGATCTCGTTAGTCTCGATATAGAAAACGGTTGTACAGACGGATCGCGTTAGTCTAGATATAGAAGATGGTTGTACAACGACGTATCTCGTTAGTCTAGATATAGAAGGCGGTTGTACAGACGGATCTCGTTAGTCTAGATATAGAAGACGGTTGTTCAGACGGATCTCGTTAGTCTAGATATAGAAGACGGTTGTGCAGACGGATCTCGTTAGTCTAGATATAAAAGACGGTTGTACAGACGGATCTCGTTAGTCTAGATATAGAAGACGGTTGTGCAGACGGATCTCGTTAGTCTAGATATAGAAGGCGGTTGTACAGACGGATCTCGTTAGTCTAGATATAGAAGACGGTTGTATAACGAGAGATCTCGTTAGTCTAGATATAGAAGACGGTTGTACAGACGGATCCCGTTAGTCTAGATATAGAAGACGGTTGTACAGACGGATCTCGTTAGTCTAGATATTGAAGACGTTTGTCCAACGACGTACCTCGTTAGTCTAGATATAGAAAACGGTTGTACAGACGGATCTCGTTAGTCTAGATATAGAAGACGGTTGTACAGACGGATCTCGTTAGTCTAGATATAGAAGACGGTTGTATAACGAGAGATCTCGTTAGTCTAGATATAGAAGACGGTTGTACAGACGGATCCCGTTAGTCTAGATATAGAAGACGGTTGTACAGACGGATCTCGTTAGTCTAGATATTGAAGACGTTTGTCCAACGACGTACCTCGTTAGTCTAGATATAGAAAACGGTTGTACAGACGGATCTCGTTAGTCTAGATATAGAAGACGGTTGTACAGACGGATCTCGTTAGTCTAGATATAGAAGACGGTTGTATAACGAGAGATCTCGTTAGTCTAGATATAGAAGACGGTTGTACAGACGGATCTCGTTAGTCTAGATATAGAAGACGGTTGTACAGACGGATCTCGTTAGTCTAGATATAGAAGACGGTTGTACAGACGGGTCTCGTTAGTCTAGATATAGATGACGGTTGTACAGACGGATCTCCTTAGTCTAGATATAGAAGACGGTTGTACAGATGGATCTCGTTAGTCTAGATATAGAAGACGGTTGTACAGACGGATCTCGTTAGTCTAGATATAGAAGACGGTTGTATAACGAGAGATCTCGTTAGTCTAGATATAGAAGACGGTTGTACAGACGGATCCCGTTAGTCTAGATATAGAAGACGGTTGTATAACGAGAGATATCGTTAGTCTAGATATAGAAGACGGTTGTACAGACGGATCTCGTTAGTCTAGATATAGAAGACGGTTGTACAGACGGATCTCGTTAGTCTAGATATAGAAGACGGTTGTACAGACGGATCTCGTTAGTCTAGATATTGAAGACGTTTGTCCAACGACGTACCTCGTTAGTCTAGATATAGAAAACGGTTGTACAGACGGATCTCGTTAGTCTAGATATAGAAGACGGTTGTACAGACGGATCTCGTTAGTCTAGATATAGAAGACGGTTGTACAGACGGATCTCATTAGTCTAGATATAGAAGACGGTTGTACAGACGGATCTCGTTAGTCTAGATATAGAAGACGGTTGTACAGACGGATCCCGTTAGTCTAGATATAGAAGACGGTTGTACAGACGGATCTCGTTAGTCTAGATATTGAAGACGTTTGTCCAACGACGTACCTCGTTAGTCTAGATATAGAAAACGGTTGTACAGACGGTTCTCGTTAGTCTAGATATAGAAGACGGTTGTACAGACGGATCTCGTTAGTCTAGATATAGAAGACGGTTGTATAACGAGAGATCTCGTTAGTCTAGATATAGAAGACGGTTGTACAGACGGATCCCGTTAGTCTAGATATAGAAGACGGTTGTATAACGAGAGATATCGTTAGTCTAGATATAGAAGACGGTTGTACAGACGGATCTCGTTAGTCTAGATATAGAAGACGTTTGTCCAACGACGTATCCCGTTAGTCTAGATATAGAAGACGGTTGTATAACGAGAGATCTCGTTAGTCTAGATATAGAAGACGGTTGTACAGACGGATCTCCTTAGTCAAGATATAGAAGACGGTTGTACAGACGGATCTCGTTAGTCTAGATATAGAAGACGGTTGTACGGACGGATCTCGTTAGTCTAGATATAGAAGACGGTTGTATAACGAGAGATCTCGTTAGTCTAGATATAGAAGACGGTTGTACAGACGGATCTCGTTAGTCTAGATATAGAAGACGGTTGTACAGACGGATCCCGTTAGTCTAGATATAGAAGACGGTTGTACAGACGGATCTCGTTAGTCTAGATATAGAAGACGTTTGTCCAACGACGTATCCCGTTAGTCTGGATATAGAAGACGGTTGTATAACGAGAGATCTCGTTAGTCTAGATATAGAAGACGGTTGTACAGACGGATCTCGTTAGTCTAGATATAGAAGACGGTTGTACGGACGGATCTCGTTAGTCTAGATATAGAAGACGGTTGTATAACGAGAGATCTCGTTAGTCTAGATATAGAAGACGGTTGTACAGACGGATCTCGTTAGTCTAGATATAGAAGACGGTTGTACAGACGGATCTCATTAGTCTAGATATAGAAGACGGTTGTACAGACGGATCTCGTTAGTCTAGATATAGAAGACGGTTGTACAGACGGATCTCGTTAGTCTAGATATAGAAGACGGTTGTATAACGAGAGATCTCGTTAGTCTAGATATAGAAGACGGTTGTACAGACGGATCCCGTTAGTCTAGATATAGAAGACGGTTGTACAGACGGATCTCGTTAGTCTAGATATAGAAGACGGTTGTACAGACGGATCTCGTTTGTCTAGATATAGAAGACGGTTGTATAACGAGAGATCTCGTTAGTCTAGATATAGAAGACGGTTGTACAGACGGATCCCGTTAGTCTAGATATAGAAGACGGTTGTACAGACGGATCTCGTTAGTCTAGATATTGAAGACGTTTGTCCAACGACGTACCTCGTTAGTCTAGATATAGAAAACGGTTGTACAGACGGATCTCGTTAGTCTAGATATAGAAGACGGTTGTACAGACGGATCTCGTTAGTCTAGATATAGAAGACGGTTGTATAACGAGAGATCTCGTTAGTCTAGATATAGAAGACGGTTGTACAGACGGATCTCGTTAGTCTAGATATAGAAGACGGGTGTACAGACGGATCTCGTTAGTCTAGATATAGAAGACGGTTGTACAGACGGGTCTCGTTAGTCTAGATATAGATGACGGTTGTACGGACGGATCTCGTTAGTCTAGATATAGAAGACGGTTGTATAACGAGAGATCTCGTTAGTCTAGATATAGAAGACGGTTGTACAGACGGATCTCGTTAGTCTAGATATAGAAGACGGTTGTACAGACGGATCTCATTAGTCTAGATATAGAAGACGGTTGTACAGACGGATCTCGTTAGTCTAGATATAGAAGACGGTTGTATAACGAGAGATCTCGTTAGTCTAGATATAGAAGACGGTTGTACAGACGGATCCCGTTAGTCTAGATATAGAAGACGGTTGTACAGACGGATCTCGTTAGTCTAGATATAGAAGACGGTTGTACAGACGGATCTCGTTAGTCTAGATATAGAAGACGTTTGTCCAACGACGTATCCCGTTAGTCTAGATATAGAAGACGGTTGTATAACGAGAGATCTCGTTAGTCTAGATATAGAAGACGGTTGTATAACGAGAGATATCGTTAGTCTAGATATAGAAGACGGTTGTACAGACGGATCTCGTTAGTCTCGATATAGAAAACGGTTGTACAGACGGATCGCGTTAGTCTAGATATAGAAGATGGTTGTACAACGACGTATCTCGTTAGTCTAGATATAGAAGGCGGTTGTACAGACGGATCTCGTTAGTCTAGATATAGAAGACGGTTGTTCAGACGGATCTCGTTAGTCTAGATATAGAAGACGGTTGTGCAGACGGATCTCGTTAGTCTAGATATAGAAGACGGTTGTACAGACGGGTCTCGTTAGTCTAGATATAGATGACGGTTGTACAGACGGATCTCCTTAGTCTAGATATAGAAGACGGTTGTACAGATGGATCTCGTTAGTCTAGATATAGAAGACGGTTGTACAGACGGATCTCGTTAGTCTAGATATAGAAGACGGTTGTATAACGAGAGATCTCGTTAGTCTAGATATAGAAGACGGTTGTACAGACGGATCCCGTTAGTCTAGATATAGAAGACGGTTGTATAACGAGAGATATCGTTAGTCTAGATATAGAAGACGGTTGTACAGACGGATCTCGTTAGTCTAGATATAGAAGACGGTTGTACAGACGGATCTCGTTAGTCTAGATATAGAAGACGTTTGTCCAACGACGTATCCCGTTAGTCTAGATATAGAAGACGGTTGTATAACGAGAGATCTCGTTAGTCTAGATATAGAAGACGGTTGTACAGACGGATCTCGTTAGTGTAGATATAGAAGACGGTTGTACAGACGGATCTCGTTAGTCTAGATATAGAAGACGGTTGTACAGACGGATCTCGTTAGTCTAGATATAGAAGACGGTTGTACAGACGGATCTCGTTAGTCTAGATATAGAAGACGGTTGTACAGATGGATCTCGTTAGTCTAGATATAGAAGACGGTTGTACAGACGGATCTCGTTAGTCTAGATATAGAAAACGGTTGTACAGACGGATCTCGTTAGTCTAGATATAGAAGACGGTTGTACAGACGGATCTCGTTAGTCTAGATATAGAAGACGTTTGTCCAACGTCGTATCCCGTTAGTCTAGATATAGAAGACGGTTGTACAGACGGATCTCGTTAGTCTCGATATAGAAAACGGTTGTACAGACGGATCGCGTTAGTCTAGATATAGAAGATGGTTGTACAACGACGTATCTCGTTAGTCTAGATATAGAAGGCGGTTGTACAGACGGATCTCGTTAGTCTAGATATAGAAGACGGTTGTTCAGACGGATCTCGTTAGTCTAGATATAGAAGACGGTTGTGCAGACGGATCTCGTTAGTCTAGATATAAAAGACGGTTGTACAGACGGATCTCGTTAGTCTAGATATAGAAGACGGTTGTGCAGACGGATCTCGTTAGTCTAGATATAGAAGGCGGTTGTACAGACGGATCTCGTTAGTCTAGATATAGAAGACGGTTGTATAACGAGAGATCTCGTTAGTCTAGATATAGAAGACGGTTGTACAGACGGATCCCGTTAGTCTAGATATAGAAGACGGTTGTACAGACGGATCTCGTTAGTCTAGATATTGAAGACGTTTGTCCAACGACGTACCTCGTTAGTCTAGATATAGAAAACGGTTGTACAGACGGATCTCGTTAGTCTAGATATAGAAGACGGTTGTACAGACGGATCTCGTTAGTCTAGATATAGAAGACGGTTGTATAACGAGAGATCTCGTTAGTCTAGATATAGAAGACGGTTGTACAGACGGATCCCGTTAGTCTAGATATAGAAGACGGTTGTACAGACGGATCTCGTTAGTCTAGATATTGAAGACGTTTGTCCAACGACGTACCTCGTTAGTCTAGATATAGAAAACGGTTGTACAGACGGATCTCGTTAGTCTAGATATAGAAGACGGTTGTACAGACGGATCTCGTTAGTCTAGATATAGAAGACGGTTGTATAACGAGAGATCTCGTTAGTCTAGATATAGAAGACGGTTGTACAGACGGATCTCGTTAGTCTAGATATAGAAGACGGTTGTACAGACGGATCTCGTTAGTCTAGATATAGAAGACGGTTGTACAGACGGGTCTCGTTAGTCTAGATATAGATGACGGTTGTACAGACGGATCTCCTTAGTCTAGATATAGAAGACGGTTGTACAGATGGATCTCGTTAGTCTAGATATAGAAGACGGTTGTACAGACGGATCTCGTTAGTCTAGATATAGAAGACGGTTGTATAACGAGAGATCTCGTTAGTCTAGATATAGAAGACGGTTGTACAGACGGATCCCGTTAGTCTAGATATAGAAGACGGTTGTATAACGAGAGATATCGTTAGTCTAGATATAGAAGACGGTTGTACAGACGGATCTCGTTAGTCTAGATATAGAAGACGGTTGTACAGACGGATCTCGTTAGTCTAGATATAGAAGACGGTTGTACAGACGGATCTCGTTAGTCTAGATATTGAAGACGTTTGTCCAACGACGTACCTCGTTAGTCTAGATATAGAAAACGGTTGTACAGACGGATCTCGTTAGTCTAGATATAGAAGACGGTTGTACAGACGGATCTCGTTAGTCTAGATATAGAAGACGGTTGTACAGACGGATCTCATTAGTCTAGATATAGAAGACGGTTGTACAGACGGATCTCGTTAGTCTAGATATAGAAGACGGTTGTACAGACGGATCCCGTTAGTCTAGATATAGAAGACGGTTGTACAGACGGATCTCGTTAGTCTAGATATTGAAGACGTTTGTCCAACGACGTACCTCGTTAGTCTAGATATAGAAAACGGTTGTACAGACGGTTCTCGTTAGTCTAGATATAGAAGACGGTTGTACAGACGGATCTCGTTAGTCTAGATATAGAAGACGGTTGTATAACGAGAGATCTCGTTAGTCTAGATATAGAAGACGGTTGTACAGATGGATCCCGTTAGTCTAGATATAGAAGACGGTTGTATAACGAGAGATATCGTTAGTCTAGATATAGAAGACGGTTGTACAGACGGATCTCGTTAGTCTAGATATAGAAGACGTTTGTCCAACGACGTATCCCGTTAGTCTAGATATAGAAGACGGTTGTATAACGAGAGATCTCGTTAGTCTAGATATAGAAGACGGTTGTACAGACGGATCTCCTTAGTCTAGATATAGAAGACGGTTGTACAGATGGATCTCGTTAGTCTAGATATAGAAGACGGTTGTACAGACGGATCGCGTTAGTCTAGATATAGAAGATGGTTGTACAACGACGTATCTCGTTAGTCTAGATATAGAAGGCGGTTGTACAGACGGATCTCGTTAGTCTAGATATAGAAGACGGTTGTACAGACGGATCTCGTTAGTCTAGATATAGAAGACGGTTGTACAGACGGATCTCGTTAGTCTAGATATAGAAGACGGTTGTACAGACGGATCTCGTTAGTCTAGATATAGAAGACGGTTGTATAACGAGAGATCTCGTTAGTCTAGATATAGAAGACGGTTGTACAGACGGATCCCGTTAGTCTAGATATAGAAGACGGTTGTATAACGAGAGATATCGTTAGTCTAGATATAGAAGACGGTTGTACAGACGGATCTCGTTAGTCTAGATATAGAAGACGGTTGTACAGACGGGTCTCGTTAGTCTAGATATAGATGACGGTTGTACAGACGGATCTCCTTAGTCTAGATATAGAAGACGGTTGTATAACGAGAGATCTCGTTAGTCTAGATATAGAAGACGGTTGTACAGACGGATCCCGTTAGTCTAGATATAGAAGACGGTTGTATAACGAGAGATATCGTTAGTCTAGATATAGAAGACGGTTGTACAGACGGATCTCGTTAGTCTAGATATAGAAGACGGTTGTACAGACGGATCTCGTTAGTCTAGATATAGAAGACGTTTGTCCAACGACGTATCCCGTTAGTCTAGATATAGAAGACGGTTGTATAACGAGAGATCTCGTTAGTCTAGATATAGAAGACGGTTGTACAGACGGATCTCGTTACTCTAGATATAGAAGACGGTTGTACAGACGGATCTCGTTAGTCTAGATATAGAAGACGGTTGTACAGACGGATCTCGTTAGTCTAGATATAGAAGACGGTTGTACAGACGGATCTCGTTAGTCTAGATATAGAAGACGGTTGTACAGACGGATCTCGTTAGTCTAGATATAGAAGACGGTTGTTCAGACGGATCTCGTTAGTCTAGATATAGAAAACGGTTGTACAGACTTATCTCGTTAGTCTAGATATAGAAGACGGTTGTACAGACGGATCTCGTTAGTCTAGATATAGAAGACGTTTGTCCAACGTCGTATCCCGTTAGTCTAGATATAGAAGACGGTTGTACAGACGGATCTCGTTAGTCTCGATATAGAAAACGGTTGTACAGACGGATCGCGTTAGTCTAGATATAGAAGATGGTTGTACAACGACGTATCTCGTTAGTCTAGATATAGAAGGCGGTTGTACAGACGGATCTCGTTAGTCTAGATATAGAAGACGGTTGTTCAGACGGATCTCGTTAGTCTAGATATAGAAGACGGTTGTGCAGACGGATCTCGTTAGTCTAGATATAGAAGACGGTTGTACAGACGGGTCTCGTTAGTCTAGATATAGATGACGGTTGTACAGACGGATCTCCTTAGTCTAGATATAGAAGACGGTTGTACAGATGGATCTCGTTAGTCTAGATATAGAAGACGGTTGTACAGACGGATCTCGTTAGTCTAGATATAGAAGACGGTTGTATAACGAGAGATCTCGTTAGTCTAGATATAGAAGACGGTTGTACAGACGGATCCCGTTAGTCTAGATATAGAAGACGGTTGTATAACGAGAGATATCGTTAGTCTAGATATAGAAGACGGTTGTACAGACGGATCTCGTTAGTCTAGATATAGAAGACGTTTGTCCAACGACGTATCCCGTTAGTCTAGATATAGAAGACGGTTGTATAACGAGAGATCTCGTTAGTCTAGATATAGAAGACGGTTGTACAGACGGATCTCGTTAGTCTAGATATAGAAGACGGTTGTACAGACGGATCTCGTTAGTCTAGATATAGAAGATGGTTGTACAACGACGTATCTCGTTAGTCTAGATATAGAAGGCGGTTGTACAGACGGATATCGTTAGTCTAGATATAGAAGACGGTTGTACAGACGGATCTCGTTAGTCTAGATATAGAAGACGGTTGTACAGACGGATCTCGTTAGTCTAGATATAGAAGACGGTTGTACAGACGGATCTCGTTAGTCTAGATATAGAAGACGGTTGTATAACGAGAGATCTCGTTAGTCTAGATATAGAAGACGGTTGTACAGACGGATCCCGTTTGTCTAGATATAGAAGACGGTTGTATAACGAGAGATATCGTTAGTCTAGATATAGAAGGCGGTTGTACAGACGGATCTCGTTAGTCTAGATATAGAAGACGGTTGTTCAGACGGATCTCGTTAGTCTAGATATAGAAGACGGTTGTGCAGACGGATCTCGTTAGTCTAGATATAAAAGACGGTTGTACAGACGGATCTCGTTAGTCTAGATATAGAAGACGGTTGTGCAGACGGATCTCGTTAGTCTAGATATAGAAGGCGGTTGTACAGACGGATCTCGTTAGTCTAGATATAGAAGACGGTTGTATAACGAGAGATCTCGTTAGTCTAGATATAGAAGACGGTTGTACAGACGGATCCCGTTAGTCTAGATATAGAAGACGGTTGTACAGACGGATCTCGTTAGTCTAGATATTGAAGACGTTTGTCCAACGACGTACCTCGTTAGTCTAGATATAGAAAACGGTTGTACAGACGGATCTCGTTAGTCTAGATATAGAAGACGGTTGTACAGACGGATCTCGTTAGTCTAGATATAGAAGACGGTTGTATAACGAGAGATCTCGTTAGTCTAGATATAGAAGACGGTTGTACAGACGGATCCCGTTAGTCTAGATATAGAAGACGGTTGTACAGACGGATCTCGTTAGTCTAGATATTGAAGACGTTTGTCCAACGACGTACCTCGTTAGTCTAGATATAGAAAACGGTTGTACAGACGGATCTCGTTAGTCTAGATATAGAAGACGGTTGTACAGACGGATCTCGTTAGTCTAGATATAGAAGACGGTTGTATAACGAGAGATCTCGTTAGTCTAGATATAGAAGACGGTTGTACAGACGGATCTCGTTAGTCTAGATATAGAAGACGGTTGTACAGACGGATCTCGTTAGTCTAGATATAGAAGACGGTTGTACAGACGGGTCTCGTTAGTCTAGATATAGATGACGGTTGTACAGACGGATCTCCTTAGTCTAGATATAGAAGACGGTTGTACAGATGGATCTCGTTAGTCTAGATATAGAAGACGGTTGTACAGACGGATCTCGTTAGTCTAGATATAGAAGACGGTTGTATAACGAGAGATCTCGTTAGTCTAGATATAGAAGACGGTTGTACAGACGGATCCCGTTAGTCTAGATATAGAAGACGGTTGTATAACGAGAGATATCGTTAGTCTAGATATAGAAGACGGTTGTACAGACGGATCTCGTTAGTCTAGATATAGAAGACGGTTGTACAGACGGATCTCGTTAGTCTAGATATAGAAGACGGTTGTACAGACGGATCTCGTTAGTCTAGATATTGAAGACGTTTGTCCAACGACGTACCTCGTTAGTCTAGATATAGAAAACGGTTGTACAGACGGATCTCGTTAGTCTAGATATAGAAGACGGTTGTACAGACGGATCTCGTTAGTCTAGATATAGAAGACGGTTGTACAGACGGATCTCATTAGTCTAGATATAGAAGACGGTTGTACAGACGGATCTCGTTAGTCTAGATATAGAAGACGGTTGTACAGACGGATCCCGTTAGTCTAGATATAGAAGACGGTTGTACAGACGGATCTCGTTAGTCTAGATATTGAAGACGTTTGTCCAACGACGTACCTCGTTAGTCTAGATATAGAAAACGGTTGTACAGACGGTTCTCGTTAGTCTAGATATAGAAGACGGTTGTACAGACGGATCTCGTTAGTCTAGATATAGAAGACGGTTGTATAACGAGAGATCTCGTTAGTCTAGATATAGAAGACGGTTGTACAGACGGATCCCGTTAGTCTAGATATAGAAGACGGTTGTATAACGAGAGATATCGTTAGTCTAGATATAGAAGACGGTTGTACAGACGGATCTCGTTAGTCTAGATATAGAAGACGTTTGTCCAACGACGTATCCCGTTAGTCTAGATATAGAAGACGGTTGTATAACGAGAGATCTCGTTAGTCTAGATATAGAAGACGGTTGTACAGACGGATCTCCTTAGTCTAGATATAGAAGACGGTTGTATAACGAGAGATCTCGTTAGTCTAGATATAGAAGACGGTTGTACAGACGGATCTCGTTACTCTAGATATAGAAGACGGTTGTACAGACGGATCTCCTTAGTCTAGATATAGAAGACGGTTGTACAGACGGATCTCGTTAGTCTAGATATAGAAGACGGTTGTACAGACGGATCTCGTTAGTCTAGATATAGAAGACGGTTGTACAGACGGATCTCATTAGTCTAGATATAGAAGACGGTTGTACAGACGGATCTCGTTAGTCTAGATATAGAAGACGGTTGTACAGACGGATCCCGTTAGTCTAGATATAGAAGACGGTTGTACAGACGGATCTCGTTAGTCTAGATATAGAAGACGGTTGTACAGACGGATCTCGTTTGTCTAGATATAGAAGACGGTTGTATAACGAGAGATCTCGTTAGTCTAGATATAGAAGACGGTTGTACAGACGGATCCCGTTAGTCTAGATATAGAAGACGGTTGTACAGACGGATCTCGTTAGTCTAGATATTGAAGACGTTTGTCCAACGACGTACCTCGTTAGTCTAGATATAGAAAACGGTTGTACAGACGGATCTCGTTAGTCTAGATATAGAAGACGGTTGTACAGACGGATCTCGTTAGTCTAGATATAGAAGACGGTTGTATAACGAGAGATCTCGTTAGTCTAGATATAGAAGACGGTTGTACAGACGGATCTCGTTAGTCTAGATATAGAAGACGGGTGTACAGACGGATCTCGTTAGTCTAGATATAGAAGACGGTTGTACAGACGGGTCTCGTTAGTCTAGATATAGATGACGGTTGTACGGACGGATCTCGTTAGTCTAGATATAGAAGACGGTTGTATAACGAGAGATCTCGTTAGTCTAGATATAGAAGACGGTTGTACAGACGGATCTCGTTAGTCTAGATATAGAAGACGGTTGTACAGACGGATCTCATTAGTCTAGATATAGAAGACGGTTGTACAGACGGATCTCGTTAGTCTAGATATAGAAGACGGTTGTATAACGAGAGATCTCGTTAGTCTAGATATAGAAGACGGTTGTACAGACGGATCCCGTTAGTCTAGATATAGAAGACGGTTGTACAGACGGATCTCGTTAGTCTAGATATAGAAGACGGTTGTACAGACGGATCTCGTTAGTCTAGATATAGAAGACGTTTGTCCAACGACGTATCCCGTTAGTCTAGATATAGAAGACGGTTGTATAACGAGAGATCTCGTTAGTCTAGATATAGAAGACGGTTGTATAACGAGAGATATCGTTAGTCTAGATATAGAAGACGGTTGTACAGACGGATCTCGTTAGTCTCGATATAGAAAACGGTTGTACAGACGGATCGCGTTAGTCTAGATATAGAAGATGGTTGTACAACGACGTATCTCGTTAGTCTAGATATAGAAGGCGGTTGTACAGACGGATCTCGTTAGTCTAGATATAGAAGACGGTTGTTCAGACGGATCTCGTTAGTCTAGATATAGAAGACGGTTGTGCAGACGGATCTCGTTAGTCTAGATATAGAAGACGGTTGTACAGACGGGTCTCGTTAGTCTAGATATAGATGACGGTTGTACAGACGGATCTCCTTAGTCTAGATATAGAAGACGGTTGTACAGATGGATCTCGTTAGTCTAGATATAGAAGACGGTTGTACAGACGGATCTCGTTAGTCTAGATATAGAAGACGGTTGTATAACGAGAGATCTCGTTAGTCTAGATATAGAAGACGGTTGTACAGACGGATCCCGTTAGTCTAGATATAGAAGACGGTTGTATAACGAGAGATATCGTTAGTCTAGATATAGAAGACGGTTGTACAGACGGATCTCGTTAGTCTAGATATAGAAGACGGTTGTACAGACGGATCTCGTTAGTCTAGATATAGAAGACGTTTGTCCAACGACGTATCCCGTTAGTCTAGATATAGAAGACGGTTGTATAACGAGAGATCTCGTTAGTCTAGATATAGAAGACGGTTGTACAGACGGATCTCGTTAGTGTAGATATAGAAGACGGTTGTACAGACGGATCTCGTTAGTCTAGATATAGAAGACGGTTGTACAGACGGATCTCGTTAGTCTAGATATAGAAGACGGTTGTACAGACGGATCTCGTTAGTCTAGATATAGAAGACGGTTGTACAGATGGATCTCGTTAGTCTAGATATAGAAGACGGTTGTACAGACGGATCTCGTTAGTCTAGATATAGAAAACGGTTGTACAGACGGATCTCGTTAGTCTAGATATAGAAGACGGTTGTACAGACGGATCTCGTTAGTCTAGATATAGAAGACGTTTGTCCAACGTCGTATCCCGTTAGTCTAGATATAGAAGACGGTTGTACAGACGGATCTCGTTAGTCTCGATATAGAAAACGGTTGTACAGACGGATCGCGTTAGTCTAGATATAGAAGATGGTTGTACAACGACGTATCTCGTTAGTCTAGATATAGAAGGCGGTTGTACAGACGGATCTCGTTAGTCTAGATATAGAAGACGGTTGTTCAGACGGATCTCGTTAGTCTAGATATAGAAGACGGTTGTGCAGACGGATCTCGTTAGTCTAGATATAAAAGACGGTTGTACAGACGGATCTCGTTAGTCTAGATATAGAAGACGGTTGTGCAGACGGATCTCGTTAGTCTAGATATAGAAGGCGGTTGTACAGACGGATCTCGTTAGTCTAGATATAGAAGACGGTTGTATAACGAGAGATCTCGTTAGTCTAGATATAGAAGACGGTTGTACAGACGGATCCCGTTAGTCTAGATATAGAAGACGGTTGTACAGACGGATCTCGTTAGTCTAGATATTGAAGACGTTTGTCCAACGACGTACCTCGTTAGTCTAGATATAGAAAACGGTTGTACAGACGGATCTCGTTAGTCTAGATATAGAAGACGGTTGTACAGACGGATCTCGTTAGTCTAGATATAGAAGACGGTTGTATAACGAGAGATCTCGTTAGTCTAGATATAGAAGACGGTTGTACAGACGGATCCCGTTAGTCTAGATATAGAAGACGGTTGTACAGACGGATCTCGTTAGTCTAGATATTGAAGACGTTTGTCCAACGACGTACCTCGTTAGTCTAGATATAGAAAACGGTTGTACAGACGGATCTCGTTAGTCTAGATATAGAAGACGGTTGTACAGACGGATCTCGTTAGTCTAGATATAGAAGACGGTTGTATAACGAGAGATCTCGTTAGTCTAGATATAGAAGACGGTTGTACAGACGGATCTCGTTAGTCTAGATATAGAAGACGGTTGTACAGACGGATCTCGTTAGTCTAGATATAGAAGACGGTTGTACAGACGGGTCTCGTTAGTCTAGATATAGATGACGGTTGTACAGACGGATCTCCTTAGTCTAGATATAGAAGACGGTTGTACAGATGGATCTCGTTAGTCTAGATATAGAAGACGGTTGTACAGACGGATCTCGTTAGTCTAGATATAGAAGACGGTTGTATAACGAGAGATCTCGTTAGTCTAGATATAGAAGACGGTTGTACAGACGGATCCCGTTAGTCTAGATATAGAAGACGGTTGTATAACGAGAGATATCGTTAGTCTAGATATAGAAGACGGTTGTACAGACGGATCTCGTTAGTCTAGATATAGAAGACGGTTGTACAGACGGATCTCGTTAGTCTAGATATAGAAGACGGTTGTACAGACGGATCTCGTTAGTCTAGATATTGAAGACGTTTGTCCAACGACGTACCTCGTTAGTCTAGATATAGAAAACGGTTGTACAGACGGATCTCGTTAGTCTAGATATAGAAGACGGTTGTACAGACGGATCTCGTTAGTCTAGATATAGAAGACGGTTGTACAGACGGATCTCATTAGTCTAGATATAGAAGACGGTTGTACAGACGGATCTCGTTAGTCTAGATATAGAAGACGGTTGTACAGACGGATCCCGTTAGTCTAGATATAGAAGACGGTTGTACAGACGGATCTCGTTAGTCTAGATATTGAAGACGTTTGTCCAACGACGTACCTCGTTAGTCTAGATATAGAAAACGGTTGTACAGACGGTTCTCGTTAGTCTAGATATAGAAGACGGTTGTACAGACGGATCTCGTTAGTCTAGATATAGAAGACGGTTGTATAACGAGAGATCTCGTTAGTCTAGATATAGAAGACGGTTGTACAGATGGATCCCGTTAGTCTAGATATAGAAGACGGTTGTATAACGAGAGATATCGTTAGTCTAGATATAGAAGACGGTTGTACAGACGGATCTCGTTAGTCTAGATATAGAAGACGTTTGTCCAACGACGTATCCCGTTAGTCTAGATATAGAAGACGGTTGTATAACGAGAGATCTCGTTAGTCTAGATATAGAAGACGGTTGTACAGACGGATCTCCTTAGTCTAGATATAGAAGACGGTTGTACAGATGGATCTCGTTAGTCTAGATATAGAAGACGGTTGTACAGACGGATCGCGTTAGTCTAGATATAGAAGATGGTTGTACAACGACGTATCTCGTTAGTCTAGATATAGAAGGCGGTTGTACAGACGGATCTCGTTAGTCTAGATATAGAAGACGGTTGTACAGACGGATCTCGTTAGTCTAGATATAGAAGACGGTTGTACAGACGGATCTCGTTAGTCTAGATATAGAAGACGGTTGTACAGACGGATCTCGTTAGTCTAGATATAGAAGACGGTTGTATAACGAGAGATCTCGTTAGTCTAGATATAGAAGACGGTTGTACAGACGGATCCCGTTAGTCTAGATATAGAAGACGGTTGTATAACGAGAGATATCGTTAGTCTAGATATAGAAGACGGTTGTACAGACGGATCTCGTTAGTCTAGATATAGAAGACGGTTGTACAGACGGGTCTCGTTAGTCTAGATATAGATGACGGTTGTACAGACGGATCTCCTTAGTCTAGATATAGAAGACGGTTGTATAACGAGAGATCTCGTTAGTCTAGATATAGAAGACGGTTGTACAGACGGATCCCGTTAGTCTAGATATAGAAGACGGTTGTATAACGAGAGATATCGTTAGTCTAGATATAGAAGACGGTTGTACAGACGGATCTCGTTAGTCTAGATATAGAAGACGGTTGTACAGACGGATCTCGTTAGTCTAGATATAGAAGACGTTTGTCCAACGACGTATCCCGTTAGTCTAGATATAGAAGACGGTTGTATAACGAGAGATCTCGTTAGTCTAGATATAGAAGACGGTTGTACAGACGGATCTCGTTACTCTAGATATAGAAGACGGTTGTACAGACGGATCTCGTTAGTCTAGATATAGAAGACGGTTGTACAGACGGATCTCGTTAGTCTAGATATAGAAGACGGTTGTACAGACGGATCTCGTTAGTCTAGATATAGAAGACGGTTGTACAGACGGATCTCGTTAGTCTAGATATAGAAGACGGTTGTTCAGACGGATCTCGTTAGTCTAGATATAGAAAACGGTTGTACAGACTTATCTCGTTAGTCTAGATATAGAAGACGGTTGTACAGACGGATCTCGTTAGTCTAGATATAGAAGACGTTTGTCCAACGTCGTATCCCGTTAGTCTAGATATAGAAGACGGTTGTACAGACGGATCTCGTTAGTCTCGATATAGAAAACGGTTGTACAGACGGATCGCGTTAGTCTAGATATAGAAGATGGTTGTACAACGACGTATCTCGTTAGTCTAGATATAGAAGGCGGTTGTACAGACGGATCTCGTTAGTCTAGATATAGAAGACGGTTGTTCAGACGGATCTCGTTAGTCTAGATATAGAAGACGGTTGTGCAGACGGATCTCGTTAGTCTAGATATAGAAGACGGTTGTACAGACGGGTCTCGTTAGTCTAGATATAGATGACGGTTGTACAGACGGATCTCCTTAGTCTAGATATAGAAGACGGTTGTACAGATGGATCTCGTTAGTCTAGATATAGAAGACGGTTGTACAGACGGATCTCGTTAGTCTAGATATAGAAGACGGTTGTATAACGAGAGATCTCGTTAGTCTAGATATAGAAGACGGTTGTACAGACGGATCCCGTTAGTCTAGATATAGAAGACGGTTGTATAACGAGAGATATCGTTAGTCTAGATATAGAAGACGGTTGTACAGACGGATCTCGTTAGTCTAGATATAGAAGACGTTTGTCCAACGACGTATCCCGTTAGTCTAGATATAGAAGACGGTTGTATAACGAGAGATCTCGTTAGTCTAGATATAGAAGACGGTTGTACAGACGGATCTCGTTAGTCTAGATATAGAAGACGGTTGTACAGACGGATCTCGTTAGTCTAGATATAGAAGATGGTTGTACAACGACGTATCTCGTTAGTCTAGATATAGAAGGCGGTTGTACAGACGGATCTCGTTAGTCTAGATATAGAAGACGGTTGTACAGACGGATCTCGTTAGTCTAGATATAGAAGACGGTTGTACAGACGGATCTCGTTAGTCTAGATATAGAAGACGGTTGTACAGACGGATCTCGTTAGTCTAGATATAGAAGACGGTTGTATAACGAGAGATCTCGTTAGTCTAGATATAGAAGACGGTTGTACAGACGGATCCCGTTTGTCTAGATATAGAAGACGGTTGTATAACGAGAGATATCGTTAGTCTAGATATAGAAGGCGGTTGTACAGACGGATCTCGTTAGTCTAGATATAGAAGACGGTTGTTCAGACGGATCTCGTTAGTCTAGATATAGAAGACGGTTGTGCAGACGGATCTCGTTAGTCTAGATATAAAAGACGGTTGTACAGACGGATCTCGTTAGTCTAGATATAGAAGACGGTTGTGCAGACGGATCTCGTTAGTCTAGATATAGAAGGCGGTTGTACAGACGGATCTCGTTAGTCTAGATATAGAAGACGGTTGTATAACGAGAGATCTCGTTAGTCTAGATATAGAAGACGGTTGTACAGACGGATCCCGTTAGTCTAGATATAGAAGACGGTTGTACAGACGGATCTCGTTAGTCTAGATATTGAAGACGTTTGTCCAACGACGTACCTCGTTAGTCTAGATATAGAAAACGGTTGTACAGACGGATCTCGTTAGTCTAGATATAGAAGACGGTTGTACAGACGGATCTCGTTAGTCTAGATATAGAAGACGGTTGTATAACGAGAGATCTCGTTAGTCTAGATATAGAAGACGGTTGTACAGACGGATCCCGTTGGTCTAGATATAGAAGACGGTTGTACAGACGGATCTCGTTAGTCTAGATATTGAAGACGTTTGTCCAACGACGTACCTCGTTAGTCTAGATATAGAAAACGGTTGTACAGACGGATCTCGTTAGTCTAGATATAGAAGACGGTTGTACAGACGGATCTCGTTAGTCTAGATATAGAAGACGGTTGTATAACGAGAGATCTCGTTAGTCTAGATATAGAAGACGGTTGTACAGACGGATCTCGTTAGTCTAGATATAGAAGACGGTTGTACAGACGGATCTCGTTAGTCTAGATATAGAAGACGGTTGTACAGACGGATCTCGTTAGTCTAGATATAGAAGACGGTTGTACAGACGGGTCTCGTTAGTCTAGATATAGATGACGGTTGTACAGACGGATCTCCTTAGTCTAGATATAGAAGACGGTTGTACAGATGGATCTCGTTAGTCTAGATATAGAAGACGGTTGTACAGACGGATCTCGTTAGTCTAGATATAGAAGACGGTTGTATAACGAGAGATCTCGTTAGTCTAGATATAGAAGACGGTTGTATAACGAGAGATCTCGTTAGTCTAGATATAGAAGACGGTTGTATAACGAGAGATCTCGTTAGTCTAGATATAGAAGACGGTTGTACAGACGGATCCCGTTAGTCTAGATATAGAAGACGGTTGTATAACGAGAGATATCGTTAGTCTAGATATAGAAGACGGTTGTACAGACGGATCTCGTTAGTCTAGATATAGAAGACGGTTGTACAGACGGATCTCGTTAGTCTAGATATAGAAGACGTTTGTCCAACGACGTATCCCGTTAGTCTAGATATAGAAGACGGTTGTATAACGAGAGATCTCGTTAGTCTAGATATAGAAGACGGTTGTACAGACGGATCTCGTTAGTCTAGATATAGAAGACGGTTGTACAGACGGATCTCATTAGTCTAGATATAGAAGACGGTTGTACAGACGGATCTCGTTAGTCTAGATATAGAAGACGGTTGTACAGACGGATCCCGTTAGTCTAGATATAGAAGACGGTTGTACAGACGGATCTCGTTAGTCTAGATATTGAAGACGTTTGTCCAACGACGTACCTCGTTAGTCTAGATATAGAAAACGGTTGTACAGACGGATCTCGTTAGTCTAGATATAGAAGACGGTTGTACAGACGGATCTCGTTAGTCTAGATATAGAAGACGGTTGTATAACGAGAGATCTCGTTAGTCTAGATATAGAAGACGGTTGTACAGACGGATCCCGTTAGTCTAGATATAGAAGACGGTTGTACAGACGGATCTCGTTTGTCTAGATATTGAAGACGTTTGTCCAACGACGTACCTCGTTAGTCTAGATATAGAAAACGGTTGTACAGACGGATCTCGTTAGTCCAGATATAGAAGACGGTTGTACAGACGGATCTCGTTAGTCTAGATATAGAAGACGGTTGTATAACGAGAGATCTCGTTAGTCTAGATATAGAAGACGGTTGTACAGACGGATCCCGTTAGTCTAGATATAGAAGACGGTTGTACAGACGGATCTCGTTAGTCCAGATATTGAAGACGTTTGTCCAACGACGTACCTCGTTAGTCTAGATATAGAAAACGGTTGTACAGACGGATCTCGTTAGTCTAGATATAGAAGACGGTTGTACAGACGGATCTCGTTAGTCTAGATATAGAAGACGGTTGTATAACGAGAGATCTCGTTAGTCTAGATATAGAAGACGGTTGTACAGACGGATCTCGTTAGTCTAGATATAGAAGACGGTTGTACAGACGGATCTCGTTAGTCTAGATATAGAAGACGGTTGTACAGACGGATCTCGTTAGTCTAGATATAGAAGACGGTTGTACAGACGGGTCTCGTTAGTCTAGATATAGATGACGGTTGTACAGACGGATCTCCTTAGTCTAGATATAGAAGACGGTTGTACAGATGGATCTCGTTAGTCTAGATATAGAAGACGGTTGTACAGACGGATCTCGTTAGTCTAGATATAGAAGACGGTTGTATAACGAGAGATCTCGTTAGTCTAGATATAGAAGACGGTTGTACAGACGGATCCCGTTAGTCTAGATATAGAAGACGGTTGTATAACGAGAGATATCGTTAGTCTAGATATAGAAGACGGTTGTACAGACGGATCTCGTTAGTCTAGATATAGAAGACGGTTGTACAGACGGATCTCGTTAGTCTAGATATAGAAGACGTTTGTCCAACGACGTATCCCGTTAGTCTAGATATAGAAGACGGTTGTATAACGAGAGATCTCGTTAGTCTAGATATAGAAGACGTTTGTCCAACGACGTATCCCGTTAGTCTAGATATAGAAGACGGTTGTACAGACGGGTCTCGTTAGTCTAGATATAGATGAGGGTTGTACAGACGGATCTCATTAGTCTAGATATAGAAGACGGTTGTACAGATGGATCTCGTTAGTCTAGATATAGAAGACGGTTGTACAGACGGATCTCGTTAGTCTAGATATAGAAGACGGTTGTACAGACGGATCTCGTTAGTCTAGATATAGAAAACGGTTGTACAGACGGATCTCGTTAGTCTAGATATAGAAGACGGTTGTACAGACGGATCTCGTTAGTCTAGATATAGAAGACGGTTGTGCAGACGGATCTCGTTAGTCTAGATATAGAAGACGGTTGTACAGACGGGTCTCGTTAGTCTAGATATAGATGACGGTTGTACAGACGGATCTCCTTAGTCTAGATATAGAAGACGGTTGTACAGATGGATCTCGTTAGTCTAGATATAGAAGACGGTTGTACAGACGGATCTCGTTAGTCTAGATATAGAAGACGGTTGTATAACGAGAGATCTCGTTAGTCTAGATATAGAAGACGGTTGTACAGACGGATCCCGTTAGTCTAGATATAGAAGACGGTTGTATAACGAGAGATATCGTTAGTCTAGATATAGAAGACGGTTGTACAGACGGATCTCGTTAGTCTAGATATAGAAGACGGTTGTACAGACGGATCTCGTTAGTCTAGATATAGAAGACGTTTGTCCAACGACGTATCCCGTTAGTCTAGATATAGAAGACGGTTGTATAACGAGAGATCTCGTTAGTCTAGATATAGAAGACGGTTGTACAGACGGATCTCGTTAGTGTAGATATAGAAGACGGTTGTACAGACGGATCTCGTTAGTCTAGATATAGAAGACGGTTGTACAGACGGATCTCGTTAGTCTAGATATAGAAAACGGTTGTACAGACGGTTCTCGTTAGTCTAGATATAGAAGACGGTTGTACAGACGGATCTCGTTAGTCTAGATATAGAAGACGGTTGTATAACGAGAGATCTCGTTAGTCTAGATATAGAAGACGGTTGTACAGACGGATCTCGTTAGTCTAGATATAGAAGACGGTTGTACAGTTGGATCTCGTTAGTCTAGATATAGAAGACGGTTGTATAACGAGAAATCTCGTTAGTCTAGATATAGAAGACGGTTGTACAGACGGATCTCGTTAGTCTAGATATAGAAGACGGTTGTACAGACGGATCTCATTAGTCTAGATATAGAAGACGGTTGTACAGACGGATCTCGTTAGTCTAGATATAGAAGACGGTTGTACAGACGGATCCCGTTAGTCTAGATATAGAAGACGGTTGTACAGACGGATCTCGTTAGTCTAGATATTGAAGACGTTTGTCCAACGACGTACCTCGTTAGTCTAGATATAGAAAACGGTTGTACAGACGGATCTCGTTAGTCTAGATATAGAAGACGGTTGTACAGACGGATCTCGTTAGTCTAGATATAGAAGACGGTTGTATAACGAGAGATCTCGTTAGTCTAGATATAGAAGACGGTTGTACAGACGGATCCCGTTAGTCTAGATATAGAAGACGGTTGTACAGACGGGTCTCGTTAGTCTAGATATAGAAGACGGTTGTACAGACGGATCTCGTTAGTCTAGATATTGAAGACGTTTGTCCAACGACGTACCTCGTTGGTCTAGATATAGAAAACGGTTGTACAGACGGATCTCGTTAGTCTAGATATAGAAGACGGTTGTATAACGACGTATCCCGTTAGTCTAGATATAGAAGACGGTTGTACAGACGGATCTCGTTAGTCTAGATATAGAAGACGGTTGTACAGACGGATCTCGTTAGTCTAGATATAGAAGACGGTTGTACAGACGGATCTCGTTAGTCTAGATATAGAAGACGGTTGTACAGACGGATCTCGTTAGTCTAGATATAGAAGACGGTTGTACAGACGGATCTCGTTAGTCTAGATATAGAAGACGTTTGTCCAACGACGTATCCCGTTAGTCTAGATATAGAAGACGGTTGTACAGACGGGTCTCGTTAGTCTAGATATAGATGACGGTTGTACAGACGGATCTCATTAGTCTAGATATAGAAGACGGTTGTACAGATGGATCTCGTTAGTCTAGATATAGAAGACGGTTGTACAGACGGATCTCGTTAGTCTAGATATAGAAGACGGTTGTACAGACGGATCTCGTTAGTCTAGATATAGAAAACGGTTGTACAGACGGATCTCGTTAGTCTAGATATAGAAGACGGTTGTACAGACGGATCTCGTTAGTCTAGATATAGAAGACGGTTGTACAGACGGATCTCGTTAGTCTAGATATAGAAGACGGTTGTACAGACGGGTCTCGTTAGTCTAGATATAGAAGACGGTTGTACAGACGGATCTCGTTAGTCTAGATATTGAAGACGTTTGTCCAACGACGTACCTCGTTGGTCTAGATATAGAAAACGGTTGTACAGACGGATCTCGTTAGTCTAGATATAGAAGACGGTTGTATAACGACGTATCCCGTTAGTCTAGATATAGAAGACGGTTGTATAACGACGTATCCCGTTAGTCTAGATATAGAAGACGGTTGTACAGACGGATCTCGTTAGTCTAGATATAGAAGACGGTTGTACAGACGGATCTCGTTAGTCTAGATATAGAAGACGGTTGTACAGACGGATCTCGTTAGTCTAGATATAGAAGACGGTTGTACAGACGGATCTCGTTAGTCTAGATATAGAAGACGTTTGTCCAACGACGTATCCCGTTAGTCTAGATATAGAAGACGGTTGTACAGACGGGTCTCGTTAGTCTAGATATAGATGAGGGTTGTACAGACGGATCTCATTAGTCTAGATATAGAAGACGGTTGTACAGATGGATCTCGTTAGTCTAGATATAGAAGACGGTTGTACAGACGGATCTCGTTAGTCTAGATATAGAAGACGGTTGTACAGACGGATCTCGTTAGTCTAGATATAGAAAACGGTTGTACAGACGGATCTCGTTAGTCTAGATATAGAAGACGGTTGTACAGACGGATCTCGTTAGTCTAGATATAGAAGACGGTTGTGCAGACGGATCTCGTTAGTCTAGATATAGAAGACGGTTGTACAGACGGGTCTCGTTAGTCTAGATATAGATGACGGTTGTACAGACGGATCTCCTTAGTCTAGATATAGAAGACGGTTGTACAGATGGATCTCGTTAGTCTAGATATAGAAGACGGTTGTACAGACGGATCTCGTTAGTCTAGATATAGAAGACGGTTGTATAACGAGAGATCTCGTTAGTCTAGATATAGAAGACGGTTGTACAGACGGATCCCGTTAGTCTAGATATAGAAGACGGTTGTATAACGAGAGATATCGTTAGTCTAGATATAGAAGACGGTTGTACAGACGGATCTCGTTAGTCTAGATATAGAAGACGGTTGTACAGACGGATCTCGTTAGTCTAGATATAGAAGACGTTTGTCCAACGACGTATCCCGTTAGTCTAGATATAGAAGACGGTTGTATAACGAGAGATCTCGTTAGTCTAGATATAGAAGACGGTTGTACAGACGGATCTCGTTAGTGTAGATATAGAAGACGGTTGTACAGACGGATCTCGTTAGTCTAGATATAGAAGACGGTTGTACAGACGGATCTCGTTAGTCTAGATATAGAAAACGGTTGTACAGACGGTTCTCGTTAGTCTAGATATAGAAGACGGTTGTACAGACGGATCTCGTTAGTCTAGATATAGAAGACGGTTGTATAACGAGAGATCTCGTTAGTCTAGATATAGAAGACGGTTGTACAGACGGATCTCGTTAGTCTAGATATAGAAGACGGTTGTACAGTTGGATCTCGTTAGTCTAGATATAGAAGACGGTTGTATAACGAGAAATCTCGTTAGTCTAGATATAGAAGACGGTTGTACAGACGGATCTCGTTAGTCTAGATATAGAAGACGGTTGTACAGACGGATCTCATTAGTCTAGATATAGAAGACGGTTGTACAGACGGATCCCGTTAGTCTAGATATAGAAGACGGTTGTACAGACGGGTCTCGTTAGTCTAGATATAGAAGACGGTTGTACAGACGGATCTCGTTAGTCTAGATATTGAAGACGTTTGTCCAACGACGTACCTCGTTGGTCTAGATATAGAAAACGGTTGTACAGACGGATCTCGTTAGTCTAGATATAGAAGACGGTTGTATAACGACGTATCCCGTTAGTCTAGATATAGAAGACGGTTGTATAACGACGTATCCCGTTAGTCTAGATATAGAAGACGGTTGTACAGACGGATCTCGTTAGTCTAGATATAGAAGACGGTTGTACAGACGGATCTCGTTAGTCTAGATATAGAAGACGGTTGTACAGACGGATCTCGTTAGTCTAGATATAGAAGACGGTTGTACAGACGGATCTCGTTAGTCTAGATATAGAAGACGGTTGTACAGACGGATCTCGTTAGTCTAGATATAGAAGACGTTTGTCCAACGACGTATCCCGTTAGTCTAGATATAGAAGACGGTTGTACAGACGGATCTCGTTAGTCTAGATATAGAAGACGGTTTTACAGACGGATCTCGTTAGTCTAGATATAGAAGACGGTTGTACAGACGGGTCTCGTTAGTCTAGATATAGAAGACGGTTGTACAGACGGATCTCGTTAGTCTAGATATAGAAGACGGTTGTTCAGACGGATCTCGTTAGTCTAGATATAGAAAACGGTTGTACAGACGGATCTCGTTAGTCTAGATATAGAAGACGTTTGTCCAACGTCGTATCCCGTTAGTCTAGATATAGAAGACGGTTGTACAGACGGATCTCGTTAGTCTCGATATAGAAAACGGTTGTACAGACGGATCGCGTTAGTCTAGATATAGAAGATGGTTGTACAACGACGTATCTCGTTAGTCTAGATATAGAAGGCGGTTGTACAGACGGATCTCGTTAGTCTAGATATAGAAGACGGTTGTACAGACGGATCTCATTAGTCTAGATATAGAAGACGGTTGTACAGACGGATCTCGTTAGTCTAGATATAGAAGACGGTTGTACAGACGGATCCCGTTAGTCTAGATATAGAAGACGGTTGTACAGACGGATCTCGTTAGTCTAGATATTGAAGACGGTTGTGCAGACGGATCTCGTTAGTCTAGATATAAAAGACGGTTGTACAGACGGATCTCGTTAGTCTAGATATAGAAGACGGTTGTGCAGACGGATCTCGTTAGTCTAGATATAGAAGGCGGTTGTGCAGACGGATCTCGTTAGTCTAGATATAAAAGACGGTTGTACAGACGGATCGCGTTAGTCTAGATATAGAAGATGGTTGTACAACGACGTATCTCGTTAGTCTAGATATAGAAGGCGGTTGTACAGACGGATCTCGTTAGTCTAGATATAGAAGACGGTTGTTCAGACGGATCTCGTTAGTCTAGATATAGAAGACGTTTGTCCAACGTCGTATCCCGTTAGTCTAGATATAGAAGACGGTTGTACAGACGGATCTCGTTAGTCTCGATATAGAAAACGGTTGTACAGACGGATCGCGTTAGTCTAGATATAGAAGATGGTTGTACAACGAGGTATCTCGTTGGTCTAGATATAGAAGGCGGTTGTACAGACGGATCTCGTTAGTCTAGATATAGAAGACGGTTGTTCAGACGGATCTCGTTAGTCTAGATATAGAAGACGGTTGTGCAGACGGATCTCGTTAGTCTAGATATAGAAGACGGTTGTACAGACGGGTCTTGTTAGTCTAGATATAGATGACGGTTGTACAGACGGATCTCCTTAGTCTAGATATAGAAGACGGTTGTACAGATGGATCTCGTTAGTCTAGATATAGAAGACGGTTGTACAGACGGATCTCGTTAGTCTAGATATAGAAGACGGTTGTACAGACGGATCTCGTTAGACTAGATATAGAAGACGGTTGTACAGACGGATCTCGTTAGTCTAGATATAGAAGACGGTTGTACAGACGGATCTCGTTAGTCTAGATATAGAAGACGGTTGTACAGACGGATCTCGTTAGTCTAGATATAGAAGACGGTTGTATAACGAGAGATCTCGTTAGTCTATATATAGAAGACGGTTGTACAGACGGATCTCGTTAGTCTAGATATAGAAGACGGTTGTACCGACGGATCTCTTTAGTCTAGATATAGAAGACGGTTGTACAGACGGATCTCGTTAGTCTAGATATAGAAGAAGGTTGTACAGACGGGTCTCGTGAGTCTAGATAGAGAAGACGGTTGTACAGACGGGTCTCGTTAGTCTAGATATAGAAGACGGTTGTACAGACGGATCTCATTAGTCTAGATATAGAAGACGGTTGTACAGACGGATCTCGTTAGTCTAGATATAGAAGACGGTT
The DNA here is from genome assembly GCA_960531205.1 of Andrena bicolor. Lineage (NCBI taxonomy): Eukaryota > Metazoa > Arthropoda > Insecta > Hymenoptera > Andrenidae > Andrena > Andrena bicolor. Next base: position 3,228,749 of record CAUIJW010000306.1, on the reverse strand, counting down.
GTACAGACGGATCCCGTTAGTCTAGATATAGAAGACGGTTGTACAGACGGATCTCGTTAGTCTAGATATTGAAGACGTTTGTACAGACGGATCTCGTTAGTCTAGATATAGAAAACGGTTGTACAGACGGTTCTCGTTAGTCTAGATATAGAAGACGGTTGTACAGACGGATCTCGTTAGTCTAGATATAGAAGGCGGTTGTACAGACGGATCTCGTTAGTCTAGATATAGAAGACGGTTGTACAGACGGATCTCATTAGTCTAGATATAGAAGACGGTTGTACAGACGGATCTCGTTAGTCTAGATATAGAAGACGGTTGTACAGACGGATCCCGTTAGTCTAGATATAGAAGACGGTTGTACAGACGGATCTCGTTAGTCTAGATATTGAAGACGGTTGTGCAGACGGATCTCGTTAGTCTAGATATAAAAGACGGTTGTACAGACGGATCTCGTTAGTCTAGATATAGAAGACGGTTGTGCAGACGGATCTCGTTAGTCTAGATATAGAAGGCGGTTGTGCAGACGGATCTCGTTAGTCTAGATATAAAAGACGGTTGTACAGACGGATCGCGTTAGTCTAGATATAGAAGATGGTTGTACAACGACGTATCTCGTTAGTCTAGATATAGAAGGCGGTTGTACAGACGGATCTCGTTAGTCTAGATATAGAAGACGGTTGTTCAGACGGATCTCGTTAGTCTAGATATAGAAGACGTTTGTCCAACGTCGTATCCCGTTAGTCTAGATATAGAAGACGGTTGTACAGACGGATCTCGTTAGTCTCGATATAGAAAACGGTTGTACAGACGGATCGCGTTAGTCTAGATATAGAAGATGGTTGTACAACGAGGTATCTCGTTGGTCTAGATATAGAAGGCGGTTGTACAGACGGATCTCGTTAGTCTAGATATAGAAGACGGTTGTTCAGACGGATCTCGTTAGTCTAGATATAGAAGACGGTTGTGCAGACGGATCTCGTTAGTCTAGATATAGAAGACGGTTGTACAGACGGGTCTTGTTAGTCTAGATATAGATGACGGTTGTACAGACGGATCTCCTTAGTCTAGATATAGAAGACGGTTGTACAGATGGATCTCGTTAGTCTAGATATAGAAGACGGTTGTACAGACGGATCTCGTTAGTCTAGATATAGAAGACGGTTGTACAGACGGATCTCGTTAGACTAGATATAGAAGACGGTTGTACAGACGGATCTCGTTAGTCTAGATATAGAAGACGGTTGTACAGACGGATCTCGTTAGTCTAGATATAGAAGACGGTTGTACAGACGGATCTCGTTAGTCTAGATATAGAAGACGGTTGTATAACGAGAGATCTCGTTAGTCTATATATAGAAGACGGTTGTACAGACGGATCTCGTTAGTCTAGATATAGAAGACGGTTGTACCGACGGATCTCTTTAGTCTAGATATAGAAGACGGTTGTACAGACGGATCTCGTTAGTCTAGATATAGAAGAAGGTTGTACAGACGGGTCTCGTGAGTCTAGATAGAGAAGACGGTTGTACAGACGGGTCTCGTTAGTCTAGATATAGAAGACGGTTGTACAGACGGATCTCATTAGTCTAGATATAGAAGACGGTTGTACAGACGGATCTCGTTAGTCTAGATATAGAAGACGGTTGTACAGACGGATCCCGTTAGTCTAGATATAGAAGACGGTTGTACAGACGGATCTCGTTAGTCTAGATATTGAAGACGTTTGTCCAACGACGTACCTCGTTAGTCTAGATATAGAAAACGGTTGTACAGACGGATCTCGTTAGTCTAGATATAGAAGAAGGTTGTACAGACGGGTCTCGTGAGTCTAGATAGAGAAGACGGTTGTACAGACGGGTCTCGTTAGTCTAGATATAGAAGACGGTTGTACAGACGGATCTCATTAGTCTAGATATAGAAGACGGTTGTACAGACGGATCTCGTTAGTCTAGATATAGAGGACGGTTGTACAGACGGATCTCGTTAGTCTAGATATAGAAGACGGTTGTACCGACGGATCTCTTTAGTCTAGATATAGAAGACGGTTGTACAGACGGATCTCGTTAGTCTAGATATAGAAGACGGTTGTACAGACGGATCTCGTTAGTCTAGATATAGAAGAAGGTTGTACAGACGGGTCTCGTGAGTCTAGATAGAGAAGACGGTTGTACAGACGGGTCTCGTTAGTCTAGATATAGAAGACGGTTGTACAGACGGATCTCCTTAGTCTAGATATAGAAGACGGTTGTACAGATGGATCTCGTTAGTCTAGATATAGAAGGCGGTTGTACAGACGGATCTCGTTAGTCTAGATATAGAAGACGGTTGTATAACGAGAGATCTCGTTAGTCTAGATATAGAAGACGGTTGTACAGACGGATCCCGTTAGTCTAGATATAGAAGACGGTTGTATAACGAGAGATATCGTTAGTCTAGATATAGAAGACGGTTGTACAGACGGATCTCGTTAGTCTAGATATAGAAGACGGTTGTACAGACGGATCTCGTTAGTCTAGATATAGAAGACGTTTGTCCAACGACGTATCCCGTTAGTCTAGATATAGAAGACGGTTGTATAACGAGAGATCTCGTTAGTCTAGATATAGAAGACGGTTGTACAGACGGATCTCGTTAGTCTAGATATAGAAGACGGTTGTACAGACGGATCTCGTTAGTCTAGATATAGAAGACGGTTGTACAGACGGATCTCGTTAGTCTAGATATAGAAGACGGTTGTACAGACGGATCTCGTTAGTCTAGATATAGAAGACGGTTGTACAGACGGATCGCGTTAGTCTAGATATAGAAGATGGTTGTACAACGACGTATCTCGTTAGTCTAGATATAGAAGGCGGTTGTACAGACGGATCTCGTTAGTCTAGATATAGAAGACGGTTGTTCAGACGGATCTCGTTAGTCTAGATATAGAAGACGTTTGTCCAACGTCGTATCCCGTTAGTCTAGATATAGAAGACGGTTGTACAGACGGATCTCGTTAGTCTAGATATAGAAGACGGTTGTTCAGACGGATCTCGTTAGTCTAGATATAGAAGACGGTTGTGCAGACGGATCTCGTTAGTCTAGATATAGAAGACGGTTGTACAGACGGGTCTTGTTAGTCTAGATATAGATGACGGTTGTACAGACGGATCTCCTTAGTCTAGATATAGAAGACGGTTGTACAGATGGATCTCGTTAGTCTAGATATAGAAGACGGTTGTACAGACGGATCTCGTTAGTCTAGATATAGAAGACGGTTGTACAGACGGATCCCGTTAGTCTAGATATAGAAGACGGTTGTATAACGAGAGATATCGTTAGTCTAGATATAGAAGACGGTTGTACAGACGGATCTCGTTAGTCTAGATATAGAAGACGGTTGTACAGACGGATCTCGTTAGTCTAGATATAGAAGACGGTTGTACAGACGGATCTCGTTAGTCTAGATATAGAAGACGTTTGTCCAACGACGTATCCCGTTAGTCTGGATATAGAAGACGGTTGTATAACGAGAGATCTCGTTAGTCTAGATATAGAAGACGGTTGTACAGACGGATCTCGTTAGTCTAGATATAGAAGACGGTTGTACGGACGGATCTCGTTAGTCTAGATATAGAAGACGGTTGTATAACGAGAGATCTCGTTAGTCTAGATATAGAAGACGGTTGTACAGACGGATCTCGTTAGTCTAGATATAGAAGACGGTTGTACAGACTGATCTCATTAGTCTAGATATAGAAGACGGTTGTACAGACGGATCTCGTTAGTCTAGATATAGAAGACGGTTGTACAGACGGATCTCGTTTGTCTAGATATAGAAGACGGTTGTATAACGAGAGATCTCGTTAGTCTAGATATAGAAAACGGTTGTACAGACGGTTCTCGTTAGTCTAGATATAGAAGACGGTTGTACAGACGGATCTCGTTAGTCTAGATATAGAAGACGGTTGTATAACGAGAGATCTCGTTAGTCTAGATATAGAAGACGGTTGTACAGACGGATCCCGTTAGTCTAGATATAGAAGACGGTTGTACAGACGGATCTCGTTAGTCTAGATATTGAAGACGTTTGTCCAACGACGTACCTCGTTAGTCTAGATATAGAAAACGGTTGTACAGACGGATCTCGTTAGTCTAGATATAGAAGACGGTTGTACAGACGGATCTCGTTTGTCTAGATATAGAAGACGGTTGTATAACGAGAGATCTCGTTAGTCTAGATATAGAAGACGGTTGTACAGACGGATCCCGTTAGTCTAGATATAGAAGACGGTTGTACAGACGGATCTCGTTAGTCTAGATATTGAAGACGTTTGTCCAACGACGTACCTCGTTAGTCTAGATATAGAAAACGGTTGTACAGACGGATCTCGTTAGTCTAGATATAGAAGACGGTTGTACAGACGGATCTCGTTAGTCTAGATATAGAAGACGGTTGTATAACGTGATATCTCGTTAGTCTAGATATAGAAGACGGTTGTACAGACGGATCTCGTTAGTCTAGATATAGAAGACGGGTGTACAGACGGATCTCGTTAGTCTAGATATAGAAGACGGTTGTACAGACGGGTCTCGTTAGTCTAGATATAGATGACGGTTGTACAGACGGATCTCCTTAGTCTAGATATAGAAGACGGTTGTACAGATGGATCTCGTTAGTCTAGATATAGAAGACGGTTGTACAGACGGATCTCGTTAGTCTAGATATAGAAGACGGTTGTACGGACGGATCTCGTTAGTCTAGATATAGAAGACGGTTGTATAACGAGAGATCTCGTTAGTCTAGATATAGAAGACGGTTGTACAGACGGATCTCGTTAGTCTAGATATAGAAGACGGTTGTACAGACGGATCTCATTAGTCTAGATATAGAAGACGGTTGTACAGACGGATCTCGTTAGTCTAGATATAGAAGACGGTTGTACAGACGGATCTCGTTTGTCTAGATATAGAAGACGGTTGTATAACGAGAGATCTCGTTAGTCTAGATATAGAAAACGGTTGTACAGACGGTTCTCGTTAGTCTAGATATAGAAGACGGTTGTACAGACGGATCTCGTTAGTCTAGATATAGAAGACGGTTGTATAACGAGAGATCTCGTTAGTCTAGATATAGAAGACGGTTGTACAGACGGATCCCGTTAGTCTAGATATAGAAGACGGTTGTACAGACGGATCTCGTTAGTCTAGATATTGAAGACGTTTGTCCAACGACGTACCTCGTTAGTCTAGATATAGAAAACGGTTGTACAGACGGATCTCGTTAGTCTAGATATAGAAGACGGTTGTACAGACGGATCTCGTTTGTCTAGATATAGAAGACGGTTGTATAACGAGAGATCTCGTTAGTCTAGATATAGAAGACGGTTGTACAGACGGATCCCGTTAGTCTAGATATAGAAGACGGTTGTACAGACGGATCTCGTTAGTCTAGATATTGAAGACGTTTGTCCAACGACGTACCTCGTTAGTCTAGATATAGAAAACGGTTGTACAGACGGATCTCGTTAGTCTAGATATAGAAGACGGTTGTACAGACGGATCTCGTTAGTCTAGATATAGAAGACGGTTGTATAACGTGATATCTCGTTAGTCTAGATATAGAAGACGGTTGTACAGACGGATCTCGTTAGTCTAGATATAGAAGACGGGTGTACAGACGGATCTCGTTAGTCTAGATATAGAAGACGGTTGTACAGACGGGTCTCGTTAGTCTAGATATAGATGACGGTTGTACAGACGGATCTCCTTAGTCTAGATATAGAAGACGGTTGTACAGATGGATCTCGTTAGTCTAGATATAGAAGACGGTTGTACAGACGGATCTCGTTAGTCTAGATATAGAAGACGGTTGTATAACGAGAGATCTCGTTAGTCTAGATATAGAAGACGGTTGTACAGACGGATCCCGTTAGTCTAGATATAGAAGACGGTTGTATAACGAGAGATATCGTTAGTCTAGATATAGAAGACGGTTGTACAGACGGATCTCGTTAGTCTAGATATAGAAGACGGTTGTATAACGAGAGATCTCGTTAGTCTAGATATAGAAGACGGTTGTACAGACGGATCTCGTTAGTCTAGATATAGAAGACGGTTGTACAGACGGATCTCATTAGTCTAGATATAGAAGACGGTTGTACAGACGGATCTCGTTAGTCTAGATATAGAAGACGGTTGTACAGACGGATCCCGTTAGTCTAGATATAGAAGACGGTTGTACAGACGGATCTCGTTAGTCTAGATATTGAAGACGTTTGTCCAACGACGTACCTCGTTAGTCTAGATATAGAAAACGGTTGTACAGACGGATCTCGTTAGTCTAGATATAGAAGACGGTTGTACAGACGGATCTCGTTAGTCTAGATATAGAAGACGGTTGTATAACGAGAGATCTCGTTAGTCTAGATATAGAAGACGGTTGTACAGACGGATCCCGTTAGTCTAGATATAGAAGACGGTTGTACAGACGGATCTCGTTTGTCTAGATATTGAAGACGTTTGTCCAACGACGTACCTCGTTAGTCTAGATATAGAAAACGGTTGTACAGACGGATCTCGTTAGTCTAGATATAGAAGACGGTTGTACAGACGGATCTCGTTAGTCTAGATATAGAAGACGGTTGTATAACGAGAGATCTCGTTAGTCTAGATATAGAAGACGGTTGTACAGACGGATCCCGTTAGTCTAGATATAGAAGACGGTTGTATAACGAGAGATCTCGTTAGTCTAGATATAGAAGACGGTTGTACAGACGGATCTCGTTAGTCTAGATATAGAAGACGGTTGTACAGACGGATCTCGTTAGTCTAGATATAGAAGACGGTTGTACAGACGGATCTCGTTAGTCTAGATATAGAAGACGGTTGTACAGACGGATCTCGTTAGTCTAGATATAGAAGACGGTTGTTCAGACGGATCTCGTTAGTCTAGATATAGAAGACGGTTGTACAGACGGATCTCGTTAGTCTAGATATAGAAGACGGTTGTACAGACGGATCTCGTTAGTCTAGATATAGAAGACGGTTGTACAGACGGATCTCGTTAGTCTAGATATAGAAGACGGTTGTACAGACGGATCGCGTTAGTCTAGATATAGAAGATGGTTGTACAACGACGTATCTCGTTAGTCTAGATATAGAAGGCGGTTGTACAGACGGATCTCGTTAGTCTAGATATAGAAGACGGTTGTTCAGACGGATCTCGTTAGTCTAGATATAGAAGACGTTTGTCCAACGTCGTATCCCGTTAGTCTAGATATAGAAGACGGTTGTACAGACGGATCTCGTTAGTCTAGATATAGAAGACGGTTGTTCAGACGGATCTCGTTAGTCTAGATATAGAAGACGGTTGTGCAGACGGATCTCGTTAGTCTAGATATAGAAGACGGTTGTACAGACGGGTCTTGTTAGTCTAGATATAGATGACGGTTGTACAGACGGATCTCCTTAGTCTAGATATAGAAGACGGTTGTATAACGAGAGATCTCGTTAGTCTAGATATAGAAGACGGTTGTACAGACGGATCCCGTTAGTCTAGATATAGAAGACGGTTGTACAGACGGATCTCGTTAGTCTAGATATTGAAGACGTTTGTCCAACGACGTACCTCGTTAGTCTAGATATAGAAGACGGTTGTACAGACGGGTCTTGTTAGTCTAGATATAGATGACGGTTGTACAGACGGATCTCCTTAGTCTAGATATAGAAGACGGTTGTACAGATGGATCTCGTTAGTCTAGATATAGAAGACGGTTGTACAGACGGATCTCGTTAGTCTAGATATAGAAGACGGTTGTACAGACGGATCCCGTTAGTCTAGATATAGAAGACGGTTGTATAACGAGAGATATCGTTAGTCTAGATATAGAAGACGGTTGTACAGACGGATCTCGTTAGTCTAGATATAGAAGACGGTTGTACAGACGGATCTCGTTAGTCTAGATATAGAAGACGGTTGTACAGACGGATCTCGTTAGTCTAGATATAGAAGACGTTTGTCCAACGACGTATCCCGTTAGTCTGGATATAGAAGACGGTTGTATAACGAGAGATCTCGGTAGTCTAGATATAGAAGACGGTTGTACAGACGGATCTCGTTAGTCTAGATATAGAAGACGGTTGTACGGACGGATCTCGTTAGTCTAGATATAGAAGACGGTTGTATAACGAGAGATCTCGTTAGTCTAGATATAGAAGACGGTTGTACAGACGGATCTCGTTAGTCTAGATATAGAAGACGGTTGTACAGACGGATCTCATTAGTCTAGATATAGAAGACGGTTGTACAGACGGATCTCGTTAGTCTAGATATAGAAGACGGTTGTACAGACGGATCCCGTTAGTCTAGATATAGAAGACGGTTGTACAGACGGATCTCGTTAGTCTAGATATTGAAGACGTTTGTCCAACGACGTACCTCGTTAGTCTAGATATAGAAAACGGTTGTACAGACGGTTCTCGTTAGTCTAGATATAGAAGACGGTTGTACAGACGGATCTCGTTAGTCTAGATATAGAAGACGGTTGTATAACGAGAGATCTCGTTAGTCTAGATATAGAAGACGGTTGTACAGACGGATCCCGTTAGTCTAGATATAGAAGACGGTTGTACAGACGGATCTCGTTAGTCTAGATATTGCAGACGTTTGTCCAACGACGTACCTCGTTAGTCTAGATATAGAAAACGGTTGTACAGACGGATCTCGTTAGTCTAGATATAGAAGACGGTTGTACAGACGGATCTCGTTTGTCTAGATATAGAAGACGGTTGTATAACGAGAGATCTCGTTAGTCTAGATATAGAAGACGGTTGTACAGACGGATCCCGTTAGTCTAGATATAGAAGACGGTTGTACAGACGGATCTCGTTAGTCTAGATATTGAAGACGTTTGTCCAACGACGTACCTCGTTAGTCTAGATATAGAAAACGGTTGTACAGACGGATCTCGTTAGTCTAGATATAGAAGACGGTTGTACAGACGGATCTCGTTAGTCTAGATATAGAAGACGGTTGTATAACGAGAGATCTCGTTAGTCTAGATATAGAAGACGGTTGTACAGACGGATCTCGTTAGTCTAGATATAGAAGACGGTTGTACAGACGGATCTCGATAGTCTAGATATAGAAGACGGTTGTTCAGACGGATCTCGTTAGTCTAGATATAGAAGACGGTTGTACAGACGGATCTCGTTAGTCTAGATATAAAAGACGGTTGTACAGACGGATCTCGTTAGTCTAGATATAGAAGACGGTTGTACAGACGGATCTCGTTAGTCTAGATATAGAAGACGGTTGTACAGACGGATCGCGTTAGTCTAGATATAGAAGATGGTTGTACAACGACGTATCTCGTTAGTCTAGATATAGAAGGCGGTTGTACAGACGGATCTCGTTAGTCTAGATATAGAAGACGGTTGTTCAGACGGATCTCGTTAGTCTAGATATAGAAGACGTTTGTCCAACGTCGTATCCCGTTAGTCTAGATATAGAAGACGGTTGTACAGACGGATCTCGTTAGTCTAGATATAGAAGACGGTTGTTCAGACGGATCTCGTTAGTCTAGATATAGAAGACGGTTGTGCAGACGGATCTCGTTAGTCTAGATATAGAAGACGGTTGTACAGACGGGTCTTGTTAGTCTAGATATAGATGACGGTTGTACAGACGGTTCTCGTTAGTCTAGATACAGAAGACGGTTGTACAGACGGATCTCGTTAGTCTAGATATAGAAGACGGTTGTATAACGAGAGATCTCGTTAGTCTAGATATAGAAGACGGTTGTACAGACGGATCCCGTTAGTCTAGATATAGAAGACGGTTGTACAGACGGATCTCGTTAGTCTAGATATTGAAGACGTTTGTCCAACGACGTACCTCGTTAGTCTAGATATAGAAAACGGTTGTACAGACGGATCTCGTTAGTCTAGATATAGAAGACGGTTGTACAGACGGATCTCGTTTGTCTAGATATAGAAGACGGTTGTATAACGAGAGATCTCGTTAGTCTAGATATAGAAGACGGTTGTACAGACGGATCCCGTTAGTCTAGATATAGAAGACGGTTGTACAGACGGATCTCGTTAGTCTAGATATTGAAGACGTTTGTCCAACGACGTACCTCGTTAGTCTAGATATAGAAAACGGTTGTACAGACGGATCTCGTTAGTCTAGATATAGAAGACGGTTGTACAGACGGATCTCGTTAGTCTAGATATAGAAGACGGTTGTATAACGAGAGATCTCGTTAGTCTAGATATAGAAGACGGTTGTACAGACGGATCTCGTTAGTCTAGATATAGAAGACGGGTGTACAGACGGATCTCGTTAGTCTAGATATAGAAGACGGTTGTACAGACGGATCTCGTTAGTCTAGATATAGAAGACGGTTGTACGGACGGATCTCGTTAGTCTAGATATAGAAGACGGTTGTATAACGAGAGATCTCGTTAGTCTAGATATAGAAGACGGTTGTACAGACGGATCTCGTTAGTCTAGATATAGAAGACGGTTGTACAGACGGATCTCATTAGTCTAGATATAGAAGACGGTTGTACAGACGGATCTCGTTAGTCTAGATATAGAAGACGGTTGTACAGACGGATCCCGTTAGTCTAGATATAGAAGACGGTTGTACAGACGGATCTCGTTAGTCTAGATATTGAAGACGTTTGTCCAACGACGTACCTCGTTAGTCTAGATATAGAAAACGGTTGTACAGACGGTTCTCGTTAGTCTAGATACAGAAGACGGTTGTACAGACGGATCTCGTTAGTCTAGATATAGAAGACGGTTGTATAACGAGAGATCTCGTTAGTCTAGATATAGAAGACGGTTGTACAGACGGATCCCGTTAGTCTAGATATAGAAGACGGTTGTACAGACGGATCTCGTTAGTCTAGATATTGAAGACGTTTGTCCAACGACGTACCTCGTTAGTCTAGATATAGAAAACGGTTGTACAGACGGATCTCGTTAGTCTAGATATAGAAGACGGTTGTACAGACGGATCTCGTTTGTCTAGATATAGAAGACGGTTGTATAACGAGAGATCTCGTTAGTCTAGATATAGAAGACGGTTGTACAGACGGATCCCGTTAGTCTAGATATAGAAGACGGTTGTACAGACGGATCTCGTTAGTCTAGATATTGAAGACGTTTGTCCAACGACGTACCTCGTTAGTCTAGATATAGAAAACGGTTGTACAGACGGATCTCGTTAGTCTAGATATAGAAGACGGTTGTACAGACGGATCTCGTTAGTCTAGATATAGAAGACGGTTGTATAACGAGAGATCTCGTTAGTCTAGATATAGAAGACGGTTGTACAGACGGATCTCGTTAGTCTAGATATAGAAGACGGGTGTACAGACGGATCTCGTTAGTCTAGATATAGAAGACGGTTGTACAGACGGATCTCGTTAGTCTAGATATAGAAGACGGTTGTACGGACGGATCTCGTTAGTCTAGATATAGAAGACGGTTGTATAACGAGAGATCTCGTTAGTCTAGATATAGAAGACGGTTGTACAGACGGATCTCGTTAGTCTAGATATAGAAGACGGTTGTACAGACGGATCTCATTAGTCTAGATATAGAAGACGGTTGTACAGACGGATCTCGTTAGTCTAGATATAGAAGACGGTTGTATAACGAGAGATCTCGTTAGTCTAGATATAGAAGACGGTTGTACAGACGGATCCCGTTAGTCTAGATATAGAAGACGGTTGTATAACGAGAGATATCGTTAGTCTAGATATAGAAGACGGTTGTACAGACGGATCTCGTTAGTCTAGATATAGAAGACGGTTGTACAGACGGATCTCGTTAGTCTAGATATTGAAGACGTTTGTCCAACGACGTACCTCGTTAGTCTAGATATAGAAAACGGTTGTACAGACGGATCTCGTTAGTCTAGATATAGAAGACGGTTGTACAGACGGATCTCGTTAGTCTAGATATAGAAGACGGTTGTATAACGAGAGATCTCGTTAGTCTAGATATAGAAGACGGTTGTACAGACGGATCTCGTTAGTCTAGATATAGAAGACGGGTGTACAGACGGATCTCGTTAGTCTAGATATAGAAGACGGTTGTACAGACGGATCTCGTTAGTCTAGATATAGAAGACGGTTGTACGGACGGATCTCGTTAGTCTAGATATAGAAGACGGTTGTATAACGAGAGATCTCGTTAGTCTAGATATAGAAGACGGTTGTACAGACGGATCTCGTTAGTCTAGATATAGAAGACGGTTGTACAGACGGATCTCATTAGTCTAGATATAGAAGACGGTTGTACAGACGGATCTCGTTAGTCTAGATATAGAAGACGGTTGTACAGACGGATCCCGTTAGTCTAGATATAGAAGACGGTTGTACAGACGGATCTCGTTAGTCTAGATATTGAAGACGTTTGTCCAACGACGTACCTCGTTAGTCTAGATATAGAAAACGGTTGTACAGACGGTTCTCGTTAGTCTAGATATAGAAGACGGTTGTACAGACGGATCTCGTTAGTCTAGATATAGAAGACGGTTGTATAACGAGAGATCTCGTTAGTCTAGATATAGAAGACGGTTGTACAGACGGATCCCGTTAGTCTAGATATAGAAGACGGTTGTACAGACGGATCTCGTTAGTCTAGATATTGAAGACGTTTGTCCAACGACGTACCTCGTTAGTCTAGATATAGAAAACGGTTGTACAGACGGATCTCGTTAGTCTAGATATAGAAGACGGTTGTACAGACGGATCTCGTTTGTCTAGATATAGAAGACGGTTGTATAACGAGAGATCTCGTTAGTCTAGATATAGAAGACGGTTGTACAGACGGATCCCGTTAGTCTAGATATAGAAGACGGTTGTACAGACGGATCTCGTTAGTCTAGATATAGAAGACGTTTGTCCAACGACGTATCCCGTTAGTCTGGATATAGAAGACGGTTGTATAACGAGAGATCTCGTTAGTCTAGATATAGAAGACGGTTGTACAGACGGATCTCGTTAGTCTAGATATAGAAGACGGTTGTACGGACGGATCTCGTTAGTCTAGATATAGAAGACGGTTGTATAACGAGAGATCTCGTTAGTCTAGATATAGAAGACGGTTGTACAGACGGATCTCGTTAGTCTAGATATAGAAGACGGTTGTACAGACGGATCTCATTAGTCTAGATATAGAAGACGGTTGTACAGACGGATCTCGTTAGTCTAGATATAGAAGACGGTTGTACAGACGGATCCCGTTAGTCTAGATATAGAAGACGGTTGTACAGACGGATCTCGTTAGTCTAGATATTGAAGACGTTTGTCCAACGACGTACCTCGTTAGTCTAGATATAGAAAACGGTTGTACAGACGGTTCTCGTTAGTCTAGATATAGAAGACGGTTGTACAGACGGATCTCGTTAGTCTAGATATAGAAGACGGTTGTATAACGAGAGATCTCGTTAGTCTAGATATAGAAGACGGTTGTACAGACGGATCCCGTTAGTCTAGATATAGAAGACGGTTGTACAGACGGATCTCGTTAGTCTAGATATTGAAGACGTTTGTCCAACGACGTACCTCGTTAGTCTAGATATAGAAAACGGTTGTACAGACGGATCTCGTTAGTCTAGATATAGAAGACGGTTGTACAGACGGATCTCGTTTGTCTAGATATAGAAGACGGTTGTATAACGAGAGATCTCGTTAGTCTAGATATAGAAGACGGTTGTACAGACGGATCCCGTTAGTCTAGATATAGAAGACGGTTGTACAGACGGATCTCGTTAGTCTAGATATTGAAGACGTTTGTCCAACGACGTACCTCGTTAGTCTAGATATAGAAAACGGTTGTACAGACGGATCTCGTTAGTCTAGATATAGAAGACGGTTGTACAGACGGATCTCGTTAGTCTAGATATAGAAGACGGTTGTATAACGAGAGATCTCGTTAGTCTAGATATAGAAGACGGTTGTACAGACGGATCTCGTTAGTCTAGATATAGAAGACGGGTGTACAGACGGATCTCGTTAGTCTAGATATAGAAGACGGTTGTACAGACGGGTCTCGTTAGTCTAGATATAGATGACGGTTGTACGGACGGATCTCGTTAGTCTAGATATAGAAGACGGTTGTATAACGAGAGATCTCGTTAGTCTAGATATAGAAGACGGTTGTACAGACGGATCTCGTTAGTCTAGATATAGAAGACGGTTGTACAGACGGATCTCATTAGTCTAGATATAGAAGACGGTTGTACAGACGGATCTCGTTAGTCTAGATATAGAAGACGGTTGTATAACGAGAGATCTCGTTAGTCTAGATATAGAAGACGGTTGTACAGACGGATCCCGTTAGTCTAGATATAGAAGACGGTTGTACAGACGGATCTCGTTAGTCTAGATATAGAAGACGGTTGTACAGACGGATCTCGTTAGTCTAGATATAGAAGACGTTTGTCCAACGACGTATCCCGTTAGTCTAGATATAGAAGACGGTTGTATAACGAGAGATCTCGTTAGTCTAGATATAGAAGACGGTTGTATAACGAGAGATATCGTTAGTCTAGATATAGAAGACGGTTGTACAGACGGATCTCGTTAGTCTCGATATAGAAAACGGTTGTACAGACGGATCGCGTTAGTCTAGATATAGAAGATGGTTGTACAACGACGTATCTCGTTAGTCTAGATATAGAAGGCGGTTGTACAGACGGATCTCGTTAGTCTAGATATAGAAGACGGTTGTTCAGACGGATCTCGTTAGTCTAGATATAGAAGACGGTTGTGCAGACGGATCTCGTTAGTCTAGATATAGAAGACGGTTGTACAGACGGGTCTCGTTAGTCTAGATATAGATGACGGTTGTACAGACGGATCTCCTTAGTCTAGATATAGAAGACGGTTGTACAGATGGATCTCGTTAGTCTAGATATAGAAGACGGTTGTACAGACGGATCTCGTTAGTCTAGATATAGAAGACGGTTGTATAACGAGAGATCTCGTTAGTCTAGATATAGAAGACGGTTGTACAGACGGATCCCGTTAGTCTAGATATAGAAGACGGTTGTATAACGAGAGATATCGTTAGTCTAGATATAGAAGACGGTTGTA
Source organism: Andrena bicolor (assembly GCA_960531205.1). NCBI lineage: Eukaryota > Metazoa > Arthropoda > Insecta > Hymenoptera > Andrenidae > Andrena > Andrena bicolor. The sequence goes on along the minus strand of CAUIJW010000306.1, from coordinate 3,213,644 downwards.
CAGACGGATCTCGTTAGTCTAGATATAGAAGACGGTTGTACAGACGGATCTCGTTAGTCTAGATATAGAAGACGTTTGTCCAACGACGTATCCCGTTAGTCTAGATATAGAAGACGGTTGTATAACGAGAGATCTCGTTAGTCTAGATATAGAAGACGGTTGTACAGACGGATCTCGTTAGTGTAGATATAGAAGACGGTTGTACAGACGGATCTCGTTAGTCTAGATATAGAAGACGGTTGTACAGACGGATCTCGTTAGTCTAGATATAGAAGACGGTTGTACAGACGGATCTCGTTAGTCTAGATATAGAAGACGGTTGTACAGATGGATCTCGTTAGTCTAGATATAGAAGACGGTTGTACAGACGGATCTCGTTAGTCTAGATATAGAAAACGGTTGTACAGACGGATCTCGTTAGTCTAGATATAGAAGACGGTTGTGCAGACGGATCTCGTTAGTCTAGATATAGAAGGCGGTTGTACAGACGGATCTCGTTAGTCTAGATATAGAAGACGGTTGTATAACGAGAGATCTCGTTAGTCTAGATATAGAAGACGGTTGTACAGACGGATCCCGTTAGTCTAGATATAGAAGACGGTTGTACAGACGGATCTCGTTAGTCTAGATATTGAAGACGTTTGTCCAACGACGTACCTCGTTAGTCTAGATATAGAAAACGGTTGTACAGACGGATCTCGTTAGTCTAGATATAGAAGATGGTTGTACAACGACGTATCTCGTTAGTCTAGATATAGAAGGCGGTTGTACAGACGGATCTCGTTAGTCTAGATATAGAAGACGGTTGTTCAGACGGATCTCGTTAGTCTAGATATAGAAGACGGTTGTGCAGACGGATCTCGTTAGTCTAGATATAAAAGACGGTTGTACAGACGGATCTCGTTAGTCTAGATATAGAAGACGGTTGTGCAGACGGATCTCGTTAGTCTAGATATAGAAGGCGGTTGTACAGACGGATCTCGTTAGTCTAGATATAGAAGACGGTTGTATAACGAGAGATCTCGTTAGTCTAGATATAGAAGACGGTTGTACAGACGGATCCCGTTAGTCTAGATATAGAAGACGGTTGTACAGACGGATCTCGTTAGTCTAGATATTGAAGACGTTTGTCCAACGACGTACCTCGTTAGTCTAGATATAGAAAACGGTTGTACAGACGGATCTCGTTAGTCTAGATATAGAAGACGGTTGTACAGACGGATCTCGTTAGTCTAGATATAGAAGACGGTTGTATAACGAGAGATCTCGTTAGTCTAGATATAGAAGACGGTTGTACAGACGGATCCCGTTAGTCTAGATATAGAAGACGGTTGTACAGACGGATCTCGTTAGTCTAGATATTGAAGACGTTTGTCCAACGACGTACCTCGTTAGTCTAGATATAGAAAACGGTTGTACAGACGGATCTCGTTAGTCTAGATATAGAAGACGGTTGTACAGACGGATCTCGTTAGTCTAGATATTGAAGACGTTTGTCCAACGACGTACCTCGTTAGTCTAGATATAGAAAACGGTTGTACAGACGGATCTCGTTAGTCTAGATATAGAAGACGGTTGTACAGACGGATCTCGTTAGTCTAGATATAGAAGACGGTTGTACAGACGGATCTCATTAGTCTAGATATAGAAGACGGTTGTACAGACGGATCTCGTTAGTCTAGATATAGAAGACGGTTGTACAGACGGATCCCGTTAGTCTAGATATAGAAGACGGTTGTACAGACGGATCTCGTTAGTCTAGATATTGAAGACGTTTGTCCAACGACGTACCTCGTTAGTCTAGATATAGAAAACGGTTGTACAGACGGTTCTCGTTAGTCTAGATATAGAAGACTGTTGTACAGACGGATCTCGTTAGTCTAGATATAGAAGACGGTTGTATAACGAGAGATCTCGTTAGTCTAGATATAGAAGACGGTTGTACAGACGGATCCCGTTAGTCTAGATATAGAAGACGGTTGTATAACGAGAGATATCGTTAGTCTAGATATAGAAGACGGTTGTACAGACGGATCTCGTTAGTCTAGATATAGAAGACGTTTGTCCAACGACGTATCCCGTTAGTCTAGATATAGAAGACGGTTGTATAACGAGAGATCTCGTTAGTCTAGATATAGAAGACGGTTGTACAGACGGATCTCCTTAGTCTAGATATAGAAGACGGTTGTACAGATGGATCTCGTTAGTCTAGATATAGAAGACGGTTGTACAGACGGATCGCGTTAGTCTAGATATAGAAGATGGTTGTACAACGACGTATCTCGTTAGTCTAGATATAGAAGGCGGTTGTACAGACGGATCTCGTTAGTCTAGATATAGAAGACGGTTGTACAGACGGATCTCGTTAGTCTAGATATAGAAGACGGTTGTACAGACGGATCTCGTTAGTCTAGATATAGAAGACGGTTGTACAGACGGATCTCGTTAGTCTAGATATAGAAGACGGTTGTATAACGAGAGATCTCGTTAGTCTAGATATAGAAGACGGTTGTACAGACGGATCTCCTTAGTCTAGATATAGAAGACGGTTGTACAGATGGATCTCGTTAGTCTAGATATAGAAGACGGTTGTACAGACGGATCGCGTTAGTCTAGATATAGAAGATGGTTGTACAACGACGTATCTCGTTAGTCTAGATATAGAAGGCGGTTGTACAGACGGATCTCGTTAGTCTAGATATAGAAGACGGTTGTACAGACGGATCTCGTTAGTCTAGATATAGAAGACGGTTGTACAGACGGATCTCGTTAGTCTAGATATAGAAGACGGTTGTACAGACGGATCTCGTTAGTCTAGATATAGAAGACGGTTGTATAACGAGAGATCTCGTTAGTCTAGATATAGAAGACGGTTGTACAGACGGATCCCGTTAGTCTAGATATAGAAGACGGTTGTATAACGAGAGATATCGTTAGTCTAGATATAGAAGACGGTTGTACAGACGGATCTCGTTAGTCTAGATATAGAAGACGGTTGTACAGACGGGTCTCGTTAGTCTAGATATAGATGACGGTTGTACAGACGGATCTCCTTAGTCTAGATATAGAAGACGGTTGTATAACGAGAGATCTCGTTAGTCTAGATATAGAAGACGGTTGTACAGACGGATCCCGTTAGTCTAGATATAGAAGACGGTTGTATAACGAGAGATATCGTTAGTCTAGATATAGAAGACGGTTGTACAGACGGATCTCGTTAGTCTAGATATAGAAGACGGTTGTACAGACGGATCTCGTTAGTCTAGATATAGAAGACGTTTGTCCAACGACGTATCCCGTTAGTCTAGATATAGAAGACGGTTGTATAACGAGAGATCTCGTTAGTCTAGATATAGAAGACGGTTGTACAGACGGATCTCGTTACTCTAGATATAGAAGACGGTTGTACAGACGGATCTCGTTAGTCTAGATATAGAAGACGGTTGTACAGACGGATCTCGTTAGTCTAGATATAGAAGACGGTTGTACAGACGGATCTCGTTAGTCTAGATATAGAAGACGGTTGTACAGACGGATCTCGTTAGTCTAGATATAGAAGACGGTTGTTCAGACGGATCTCGTTAGTCTAGATATAGAAAACGGTTGTACAGACTTATCTCGTTAGTCTAGATATAGAAGACGGTTGTACAGACGGATCTCGTTAGTCTAGATATAGAAGACGTTTGTCCAACGTCGTATCCCGTTAGTCTAGATATAGAAGACGGTTGTACAGACGGATCTCGTTAGTCTCGATATAGAAAACGGTTGTACAGACGGATCGCGTTAGTCTAGATATAGAAGATGGTTGTACAACGACGTATCTCGTTAGTCTAGATATAGAAGGCGGTTGTACAGACGGATCTCGTTAGTCTAGATATAGAAGACGGTTGTTCAGACGGATCTCGTTAGTCTAGATATAGAAGACGGTTGTGCAGACGGATCTCGTTAGTCTAGATATAGAAGACGGTTGTACAGACGGGTCTCGTTAGTCTAGATATAGATGACGGTTGTACAGACGGATCTCCTTAGTCTAGATATAGAAGACGGTTGTACAGATGGATCTCGTTAGTCTAGATATAGAAGACGGTTGTACAGACGGATCTCGTTAGTCTAGATATAGAAGACGGTTGTATAACGAGAGATCTCGTTAGTCTAGATATAGAAGACGGTTGTACAGACGGATCCCGTTAGTCTAGATATAGAAGACGGTTGTATAACGAGAGATATCGTTAGTCTAGATATAGAAGACGGTTGTACAGACGGATCTCGTTAGTCTAGATATAGAAGACGTTTGTCCAACGACGTATCCCGTTAGTCTAGATATAGAAGACGGTTGTATAACGAGAGATCTCGTTAGTCTAGATATAGAAGACGGTTGTACAGACGGATCTCGTTAGTCTAGATATAGAAGACGGTTGTACAGACGGATCTCGTTAGTCTAGATATAGAAGATGGTTGTACAACGACGTATCTCGTTAGTCTAGATATAGAAGGCGGTTGTACAGACGGATCTCGTTAGTCTAGATATAGAAGACGGTTGTACAGACGGATCTCGTTAGTCTAGATATAGAAGACGGTTGTACAGACGGATCTCGTTAGTCTAGATATAGAAGACGGTTGTACAGACGGATCTCGTTAGTCTAGATATAGAAGACGGTTGTATAACGAGAGATCTCGTTAGTCTAGATATAGAAGACGGTTGTACAGACGGATCCCGTTTGTCTAGATATAGAAGACGGTTGTATAACGAGAGATATCGTTAGTCTAGATATAGAAGACGGTTGTACAGACGGATCTCGTTAGTCTAGATATAGAAGACGTTTGTCCAACGACGTATCCCGTTAGTCTAGATATAGAAGACGGTTGTATAACGAGAGATCTCGTTAGTCTAGATATAGAAGACGGTTGTACAGACGGATCTCGTTACTCTAGATATAGAAGACGGTTGTACAGACGGATCTCCTTAGTCTAGATATAGAAGACGGTTGTACAGATGGATCTCGTTAGTCTAGATATAGAAGACGGTTGTACAGACGGATCTCGTTAGTCTAGATATAGAAGACGGTTGTACAGACGGGTCTTGTTAGTCTAGATATAGATGACGGTTGTACAGACGGATCTCCTTAGTCTAGATATAGAAGACGGTTGTACAGATGGATCTCGTTAGTCTAGATATAGAAGACGGTTGTACAGACGGATCTCGTTAGTCTAGATATAGAAGACGGTTGTACAGACGGATCTCCTTAGTCTAGATATAGAAGACGGTTGTTCAGACGGATCTCGTTAGTCTAGATATAGAAGACGGTTGTGCAGACGGATCTCGTTAGTCTAGATATAGAAGACGGTTGTACAGACGGGTCTTGTTAGTCTAGATATAGATGACGGTTGTACAGACGGATCTCCTTAGTCTAGATATAGAAGACGGTTGTTCAGACGGATCTCGTTAGTCTAGATATAGAAGACGGTTGTGCAGACGGATCTCGTTAGTCTAGATATAGAAGACGGTTGTACAGACGGGTCTTGTTAGTCTAGATATAGATGACGGTTGTACAGACGGATCTCCTTAGTCTAGATATAGAAGACGGTTGTACAGATGGATCTCGTTAGTCTAGATATAGAAGACGGTTGTACAGACGGATCTCGTTAGTCTAGATATAGAAGACGGTTGTACAGACGGATCTCGTTAGTCTAGATATAGAAGACGGTTGTACAGACGGATCTCGTTAGTCTAGATATAGAAGACGGTTGTACAGACGGATCTCGTTAGTCTAGATATAGAAGACGGTTGTACAGACGGATCTCGTTAGTCTAGATATAGAAGACGGTTGTATAACGAGAGATCTCGTTAGTCTAGATATAGAAGACGGTTGTACAGACGGATCTCGTTAGTCTAGATATAGAAGACGGTTGTATAACGAGAGATCTCGTTAGTCTAGATATAGAAGACGGTTGTACAGACGGATCTCGTTAGTCTAGATATAGAAGACGGTTGTATAACGAGAGATCTCGTTAGTCTAGATATAGAAGACGGTTGTACAGACGGATCCCGTTAGTCTAGATATAGAAGACGGTTGTACAGACGGATCTCGTTAGTCTAGATATTGAAGACGTTTGTCCAACGACGTACCTCGTTAGTCTAGATATAGAAAACGGTTGTACAGACGGATCTCGTTAGTCTAGATATAGAAGAAGGTTGTACAGACGGGTCTCGTGAGTCTAGATAGAGAAGACGGTTGTACAGACGGGTCTCGTTAGTCTAGATATAGAAGACGGTTGTACAGACGGATCTCATTAGTCTAGATATAGAAGACGGTTGTACAGACGGATCTCGTTAGTCTAGATATAGAAGACGGTTGTACAGACGGATCTCGTTAGTCTAGATATAGAAGACGGTTGTACCGACGGATCTCTTTAGTCTAGATATAGAAGACGGTTGTACAGACGGATCTCGTTAGTCTAGATATAGAAGACTGTTGTACAGACGGATCTCGTTAGTCTAGATATTGAAGAAGGTTGTACAGACGGGTCTCGTGAGTCTAGATAGAGAAGACGGTTGTACAGACGGGTCTCGTTAGTCTAGATATAGAAGACGGTTGTACAGACGGATCTCCTTAGTCTAGATATAGAAGACGGTTGTACAGATGGATCTCGTTAGTCTAGATATAGAAGGCGGTTGTACAGACGGATCTCGTTAGTCTAGATATAGAAGACGGTTGTATAACGAGAGATCTCGTTAGTCTAGATATAGAAGACGGTTGTACAGACGGATCCCGTTAGTCTAGATATAGAAGACGGTTGTATAACGAGAGATATCGTTAGTCTAGATATAGAAGACGGTTGTACAGACGGATCTCGTTAGTCTAGATATAGAAGGCGGTTGTACAGACGGATCTCGTTAGTCTAGATATAGAAGACGTTTGTCCAACGACGTATCCCGTTAGTCTAGATATAGAAGACAGTTGTATAACGAGAGATCTCGTTAGTCTAGATATAGAAGACGGTTGTACAGACGGATCTCGTTAGTCTAGATATAGAAGACGGTTGTACAGACGGATCTCGTTAGTCTAGATATAGAAGACGGTTGTACAGACGGATCTCGTTAGTCTAGATATAGAAGACGGTTGTACAGACGGATCTCGTTAGTCTAGATATAGAAGACGGTTGTACAGACGGATCTCGTTAGTCTAGATATAGAAGACGGTTGTTCAGACGGATCTCGTTAGTCTAGATATAGAAGACGGTTGTACAGACGGATCTCGTTAGTCTAGATATAGAAGACGGTTGTACAGACGGATCTCGTTAGTCTAGATATAGAAGACGGTTGTACAGACGGATCGCGTTAGTCTAGATATAGAAGATGGTTGTACAACGACGTATCTCGTTAGTCTAGATATAGAAGGCGGTTGTACAGACGGATCTCGTTAGTCTAGATATAGAAGACGGTTGTACAGACGGATCTCGTTAGTCTAGATATAGAAGACGTTTGTCCAACGACGTATCCCGTTAGTCTAGATATAGAAGACGGTTGTATAACGAGAGATCTCGTTAGTCTAGATATAGAAGACGGTTGTACAGACGGATCTCGTTAGTCTAGATATAGAAGACGGTTGTACAGACGGATCTCGTTAGTCTAGATATAGAAGACGGTTGTACAGACGGATCTCGTTAGTCTAGATATAGAAGACGGTTGTACAGACGGATCTCGTTAGTCTAGATATAGAAGACGGTTGTACAGACGGATCTCGTTAGTCTAGATATAGAAGACGGTTGTTCAGACGGATCTCGTTAGTCTAGATATAGAAGACGGTTGTACAGACGGATCTCGTTAGTCTAGATATAGAAGACGGTTGTACAGACGGATCTCGTTAGTCTAGATATAGAAGACGGTTGTACAGACGGATCGCGTTAGTCTAGATATAGAAGATGGTTGTACAACGACGTATCTCGTTAGTCTAGATATAGAAGGCGGTTGTACAGACGGATCTCGTTAGTCTAGATATAGAAGACGGTTGTTCAGACGGATCTCGTTAGTCTAGATATAGAAGACGTTTGTCCAACGTCGTATCCCGTTAGTCTAGATATAGAAGACGGTTGTACAGACGGATCTCGTTAGTCTCGATATAGAAAACGGTTGTACAGACGGATCGCGTTAGTCTAGATATAGAAGATGGTTGTACAACGACGTATCTCGTTGGTCTAGATATAGAAGGCGGTTGTACAGACGGATCTCGTTAGTCTAGATATAGAAGACGGTTGTTCAGACGGATCTCGTTAGTCTAGATATAGAAGACGGTTGTGCAGACGGATCTCGTTAGTCTAGATATAGAAGACGGTTGTACAGACGGGTCTTGTTAGTCTAGATATAGATGACGGTTGTACAGACGGATCTCCTTAGTCTAGATATAGGAGACGGTTGTACAGACGGATCTCATTAGTCTAGATATAGAAGACGGTTGTACAGACGGATCTCGTTAGTCTAGATATAGAAGGCGGTTGTACAGACGGATCTCGTTAGTCTAGATATAGAAGACGGTTGTATAACGAGAGATCTCGTTAGTCTAGATATAGAAGACGGTTGTACAGACGGATCTCCTTAGTCTAGATATAGAAGACGGTTGTACAGATGGATCTCGTTAGTCTAGATATAGAAGGCGGTTGTACAGACGGATCTCGTTAGTCTAGATATAGAAGACGGTTGTATAACGAGAGATCTCGTTAGTCTAGATATAGAAGACGGTTGTACAGACGGATCCCGTTAGTCTAGATATAGAAGACGGTTGTATAACGAGAGATATCGTTAGTCTAGATATAGAAGACGGTTGTACAGACGGATCTCGTTAGTCTAGATATAGAAGACGGTTGTACAGACGGATCTCGTTAGTCTAGATATAGAAGACGGTTGTACAGACGGATCTCGTTAGTCTAGATATAGAAGACGGTTGTACAGACGGGTCTTGTTAGTCTAGATATAGATGACGGTTGTACAGACGGATCCCGTTAGTCTAGATATAGAAGACGGTTGTACAGACGGATCCCGTTAGTCTAGATATAGAAGACGGTTGTATAACGAGAGATATCGTTAGTCTAGATATAGAAGACGGTTGTACAGACGGATCTCGTTAGTCTAGATATAGAAGACGGTTGTACAGACGGATCTCGTTAGTCTAGATATAGAAGACGGTTGTACAGACGGATCTCGTTAGTCTAGATATAGAAGACGGTTGTACAGACGGGTCTTGTTAGTCTAGATATAGATGACGGTTGTACAGACGGATCTCCTTAGTCTAGATATAGAAGACGGTTGTACAGATGGATCTCGTTAGTCTAGATATAGAAGACGGTTGTACAGACGGATCTCGTTAGTCTAGATATAGAAGACGGTTGTACAGACGGATCCCGTTAGTCTAGATATAGAAGACGGTTGTATAACGAGAGATATCGTTAGTCTAGATATAGAAGACGGTTGTACAGACGGATCTCGTTAGTCTAGATATAGAAGACGGTTGTACAGACGGATCTCGTTAGTCTAGATATAGAAGACGGTTGTACAGACGGATCTCGTTAGTCTAGATATAGAAGACGTTTGTCCAACGACGTATCCCGTTAGTCTAGATATAGAAGACGGTTGTATAACGAGAGATCTCGTTAGTCTAGATATAGAAGACGGTTGTACAGACGGATCTCGTTAGTCTAGATATAGAAGACGGTTGTACAGACGGATCTCGTTAGTCTAGATATAGAAGACGGTTGTATAACGAGAGATCTCGTTAGTCTAGATATAGAAGACGGTTGTACAGACGGATCTCGTTAGTCTAGATATAGGAGACGGTTGTACAGACGGATCTCATTAGTCTAGATATAGAAGACGGTTGTACAGACGGATCTCGTTAGTCTAGATATAGAAGACGGTTGTACAGACGGATCCCGTTAGTCTAGATATAGAAGACGGTTGTACAGACGGATCTCGTTAGTCTAGATATTGAAGACGTTTGTCCAACGACGTACCTCGTTAGTCTAGATATAGAAAACGGTTGTACAGACGGTTCTCGTTAGTCTAGATATAGAAGACGGTTGTACAGACGGATCTCGTTAGTCTAGATATAGAAGACGGTTGTATAACGAGAGATCTCGTTAGTCTAGATATAGAAGACGGTTGTACAGACGGATCCCGTTAGTCTAGATATAGAAGACGGTTGTACAGACGGATCTCGTTAGTCTAGATATTGAAGACGTTTGTCCAACGACGTACCTCGTTAGTCTAGATATAGAAAACGGTTGTACAGACGGATCTCGTTAGTCTAGATATAGAAGACGGTTGTACAGACGGATCTCGTTAGTCTAGATATAGAAGACGTTTGTCCAACGACGTATCCCGTTAGTCTAGATATAGAAGACGGTTGTCCAACGACGTATCCCGTTAGTCTAGATATAGAAGACGGTTGTACAGACGGGTCTCGTTAGTCTAGATATAGATGACGGTTGTACAGACGGATCTCGTTAGTCTAGATATAGAAGAAGGTTGTAAAGACGGGTCTCGTGAGTCTAGATAGAGAAGACGGTTGTACAGACGGGTCTCGTTAGTCTAGATATAGAAGACGGTTGTACAGACGGATCTCATTAGTCTAGATATAGAAGACGGTTGTACAGACGGATCTCGTTAGTCTAGATATAGAAGACGGTTGTACAGACGGATCTCGTTAGTCTAGATATAGAAGACGGTTGTACCGACGGATCTCTTTAGTCTAGATATAGAAGACGGTTGTACAGACGGATCTCGTTAGTCTAGATATAGAAGACGGTTGTACAGACGGATCTCGTTAGTCTAGATATAGAAGAAGGTTGTACAGACGGGTCTCGTGAGTCTAGATAGAGAAGACGGTTGTACAGACGGGTCTCGTTAGTCTAGATATAGAAGACGGTTGTACAGACGGATCTCCTTAGTCTAGATATAGAAGACGGTTGTACAGATGGATCTCGTTAGTCTAGATATAGAAGGCGGTTGTACAGACGGATCTCGTTAGTCTAGATATAGAAGACGGTTGTATAACGAGAGATCTCGTTAGTCTAGATATAGAAGACGGTTGTACAGACGGATCCCGTTAGTCTAGATATAGAAGACGGTTGTATAACGAGAGATACCGTTAGTCTAGATATAGAAGACGGTTGTACAGACGGATCTCGTTAGTCTAGATATAGAAGACGTTTGTCCAACGACGTATCCCGTTAGTCTAGATATAGAAGACGGTTGTATAACGAGAAGATCTCGTTAGTCTAGATATAGAAGACGGTTGTACAGACGGATCTCGTTAGTCTAGATATAGAAGACGGTTGTACAGACGGATCTCGTTAGTCTAGATATAGAAGACGGTTGTACAGACGGATCTCGTTAGTCTAGATATAGAAGACGGTTGTACAGACGGATCTCGTTAGTCTAGATATAGAAGACGGTTGTTCAGACGGATCTCGTTAGTCTAGATATAGAAGACGGTTGTACAGACGGATCTCGTTAGTCTAGATATAGAAGACGGTTGTACAGACGGATCTCGTTAGTCTAGATATAGAAGACGGTTGTACAGACGGATCTCGTTAGTCTAGATATAGAAGACGGTTGTACAGACGGATCGCGTTAGTCTAGATATAGAAGATGGTTGTACAACGACGTATCTCGTTAGTCTAGATATAGAAGGCGGTTGTACAGACGGATCTCGTTAGTCTAGATATAGAAGACGGTTGTTCAGACGGATCTCGTTAGTCTAGATATAGAAGACGTTTGTCCAACGTCGTATCCCGTTAGTCTAGATATAGAAGACGGTTGTACAGACGGATCTCGTTAGTCTAGATATAGAAGACGGTTGTTCAGACGGATCTCGTTAGTCTAGATATAGAAGACGGTTGTGCAGACGGATCTCGTTAGTCTAGATATAGAAGTCGGTTGTACAGACGGGTCTTGTTAGTCTAGATATAGATGACGGTTGTACAGACGGATCTCCTTAGTCTAGATATAGAAGACGGTTGTACAGATGGATCTCGTTAGTCTAGATATAGAAGACGGTTGTACAGACGGATCTCGTTAGTCTAGATATAGAAGACGGTTGTACAGACGGATCCCGTTAGTCTAGATATAGAAGACGGTTGTATAACGAGAGATATCGTTAGTCTAGATATAGAAGACGGTTGTACAGACGGATCTCGTTAGTCTAGATATAGAAGACGGTTGTACAGACGGATCTCGTTAGTCTAGATATAGAAGACGGTTGTGCAGACGGATCTCGTTAGTCTAGATATAGAAGACGGTTGTACAGACGGGTCTTGTTAGTCTAGATATAGATGACGGTTGTACAGACGGATCTCCTTAGTCTAGATATAGAAGACGGTTGTACAGATGGATCTCGTTAGTCTAGATATAGAAGACGGTTGTACAGACGGATCTCGTTAGTCTAGATATAGAAGACGGTTGTACAGACGGATCCCGTTAGTCTAGATATAGAAGACGGTTGTATAACGAGAGATATCGTTAGTCTAGATATAGAAGACGGTTGTACAGACGGATCTCGTTAGTCTAGATATAGAAGACGGTTGTACAGACGGATCTCGTTAGTCTAGATATAGAAGACGGTTGTACAGACGGATCTCGTTAGTCTAGATATAGAAGACGTTTGTCCAACGACGTATCCCGTTAGTCTGGATATAGAAGACGGTTGTATAACGAGAGATCTCGTTAGTCTAGATATAGAAGACGGTTGTACAGACGGATCTCGTTAGTCTAGATATAGAAGACGGTTGTACGGACGGATCTCGTTAGTCTAGATATAGAAGACGGTTGTATAACGAGAGATCTCGTTAGTCTAGATATAGAAGACGGTTGTACAGACGGATCTCGTTAGTCTAGATATAGAAGACGGTTGTACAGACGGATCTCATTAGTCTAGATATAGAAGACGGTTGTACAGACGGATCTCGTTAGTCTAGATATAGAAGACGGTTGTACAGACGGATCCCGTTAGTCTAGATATAGAAGACGGTTGTACAGACGGATCTCGTTAGTCTAGATATTGAAGACGTTTGTCCAACGACGTACCTCGTTAGTCTAGATATAGAAAACGGTTGTACAGACGGTTCTCGTTAGTCTAGATATAGAAGACGGTTGTACAGACGGATCTCGTTAGTCTAGATATAGAAGACGGTTGTATAACGAGAGATCTCGTTAGTCTAGATATAGAAGACGGTTGTACAGACGGATCCCGTTAGTCTAGATATAGAAGACGGTTGTACAGACGGTTCTCGTTAGTCTAGATATTGAAGACGTTTGTCCAACGACGTACCTCGTTAGTCTAGATATAGAAAACGGTTGTACAGACGGATCTCGTTAGTCTAGATATAGAAGACGGTTGTACAGACGGATCTCGTTTGTCTAGATATAGAAGACGGTTGTGTAACGAGAGATCTCGTTAGTCTAGATATAGAAGACGGTTGTACAGACGGATCCCGTTAGTCTAGATATAGAAGACGGTTGTACAGACGGATCTCGTTAGTCTAGATATTGAAGACGTTTGTCCAACGACGTACCTCGTTAGTCTAGATATAGAAAACGGTTGTACAGACGGATCTCGTTAGTCTAGATATAGAAGACGGTTGTACAGACGGATCCCGTTAGTCTAGATATAGAAGACGGTTGTACAGACGGATCTCGTTAGTCTAGATATTGAAGACGTTTGTCCAACGACGTACCTCGTTAGTCTAGATATAGAAAACGGTTGTACAGACGGTTCTCGTTAGTCTAGATATAGAAGACGGTTGTACAGACGGATCTCGTTAGTCTAGATATAGAAGACGGTTGTATAACGAGAGATCTCGTTAGTCTAGATATAGAAGACGGTTGTACAGACGGATCCCGTTAGTCTAGATATAGAAGACGGTTGTACAGACGGTTCTCGTTAGTCTAGATATTGAAGACGTTTGTCCAACGACGTACCTCGTTAGTCTAGATATAGAAAACGGTTGTACAGACGGATCTCGTTAGTCTAGATATAGAAGACGGTTGTACAGACGGATCTCGTTTGTCTAGATATAGAAGACGGTTGTATAACGAGAGATCTCGTTAGTCTAGATATAGAAGACGGTTGTACAGACGGATCCCGTTAGTCTAGATATAGAAGACGGTTGTACAGACGGATCTCGTTAGTCTAGATATTGAAGACGTTTGTCCAACGACGTACCTCGTTAGTCTAGATATAGAAAACGGTTGTACAGACGGATCTCGTTAGTCTAGATATAGAAGACGGTTGTACAGACGGATCTCGTTAGTCTAGATATAGAAGACGGTTGTATAACGAGAGATCTCGTTAGTCTAGATATAGAAGACGGTTGTACAGACGGATCTCGTTAGTCTAGATATAGAAGACGGGTGTACAGACGGATCTCGTTAGTCTAGATATAGAAGACGGTTGTACAGACGGGTCTCGTTAGTCTAGATATAGATGACGGTTGTACAGACGGATCTCCTTAGTCTATATATAGAAGACGGTTGTACAGATGGATCTCGTTAGTCTAGATATAGAAGACGGTTGTACAGACGGATCTCGTTAGTCTAGATATAGAAGACGGTTGTATAACGAGAGATCTCGTTAGTCTAGATATAGAAGACGGTTGTACAGACGGATCCCGTTAGTCTAGATATAGAAGACGGTTGTATAACGAGAGATATCGTTAGTCTAGATATAGAAGACGGTTGTACAGACGGATCTCGTTAGTCTAGATATAGAAGACGGTTGTATAACGAGAGATCTCGTTAGTCTAGATATAGAAGACGGTTGTACAGACGGATCTCGTTAGTCTAGATATAGAAGACGGTTGTACAGACGGATCTCATTAGTCTAGATATAGAAGACGGTTGTACAGACGGATCTCGTTAGTCTAGATATAGAAGACGGTTGTACAGACGGATCCCGTTAGTCTAGATATAGAAGACGGTTGTACAGACGGATCTCGTTAGTCTAGATATTGAAGACGTTTGTCCAACGACGTACCTCGTTAGTCTAGATATAGAAAACGGTTGTACAGACGGATCTCGTTAGTCTAGATATAGAAGACGGTTGTACAGACGGATCTCGTTAGTCTAGATATAGAAGACGGTTGTATAACGAGAGATCTCGTTAGTCTAGATATAGAAGACGGTTGTACAGACGGATCCCGTTAGTCTAGATATAGAAGACGGTTGTACAGACGGATCTCGTTTGTCTAGATATTGAAGACGTTTGTCCAACGACGTACCTCGTTAGTCTAGATATAGAAAACGGTTGTACAGACGGATCTCGTTAGTCTAGATATAGAAGACGGTTGTACAGACGGATCTCGTTAGTCTAGATATAGAAGACGGTTGTATAACGAGAGATCTCGTTAGTCTAGATATAGAAGACGGTTGTACAGACGGATCCCGTTAGTCTAGATATAGAAGACGGTTGTACAGACGGATCTCGTTAGTCTAGATATTGAAGACGTTTGTCCAACGACGTACCTCGTTAGTCTAGATATAGAAAACGGTTGTACAGACGGATCTCGTTAGTCTAGATATAGAAGATGGTTGTACAGACGGATCTCGTTAGTCTAGATATAGAAGACGGTTGTATAACGAGAGATCTCGTTAGTCTAGATATAGAAGACGGTTGTACAGACGGATCCCGTTAGTCTAGATATAGAAGACGGTTGTACAGACGGATCTCGTTAGTCTAGGTATTGAAGACGTTTGTCCAACGACGTACCTCGTTAGTCTAGATATAGAAAACGGTTGTACAGACGGATCTCGTTAGTCTAGATATAGAAGACGGTTGTACAGACGGATCTCGTTAGTCTAGATATAGAAGACGGTTGTATAACGAGAGATCTCGTTAGTCTAGATATAGAAGACGGTTGTACAGACGGATCTCGTTAGTCTAGATATAGAAGACGGTTGTACAGACGGATCTCGTTAGTCTAGATATAGAAGACGGTTGTACAGACGGGTCTCGTTAGTCTAGATATAGATGACGGTTGTACAGACGGATCTCCTTAGTCTAGATATAGAAGACGGTTGTACAGATGGATCTCGTTAGTCTAGATATAGAAGACGGTTGTACAGACGGATCTCGTTAGTCTAGATATAGAAGACGGTTGTATAACGAGAGATCTCGTTAGTCTAGATATAGAAGACGGTTGTACAGACGGATCCCGTTAGTCTAGATATAGAAGACGGTTGTATAACGAGAGATATCGTTAGTCTAGATATAGAAGACGGTTGTACAGACGGATCTCGTTAGTCTAGATATAGAAGACGGTTGTATAACGAGAGATCTCGTTAGTCTAGATATAGAAGACGGTTGTACAGACGGATCTCGTTAGTCTAGATATAGAAGACGGTTGTACAGACGGATCTCATTAGTCTAGATATAGAAGACGGTTGTACAGACGGATCTCGTTAGTCTAGATATAGAAGACGGTTGTACAGACGGATCCCGTTAGTCTAGATATAGAAGACGGTTGTACAGACGGATCTCGTTAGTCTAGATATTGAAGACGTTTGTCCAACGACGTACCTCGTTAGTCTAGATATAGAAAACGGTTGTACAGACGGATCTCGTTAGTCTAGATATAGAAGACGGTTGTACAGACGGACCTCGTTAGTCTAGATATAGAAGACGGTTGTATAACGAGAGATCTCGTTAGTCTAGATATAGAAGACGGTTGTACAGACGGATCCCGTTAGTCTAGATATAGAAGACGGTTGTACAGACGGATCTCATTAGTCTAGATATAGAAGACGGTTGTACAGACGGATCTCGTTAGTCTAGATATAGAAGACGGTTGTACAGACGGATCCCGTTAGTCTAGATATAGAAGACGGTTGTACAGACGGATCTCGTTAGTCTAGATATTGAAGACGTTTGTCCAACGACGTACCTCGTTAGTCTAGATATAGAAAACGGTTGTACAGACGGTTCTCGTTAGTCTAGATATAGAAGACGGTTGTACAGACGGATCTCGTTAGTCTAGATATAGAAGACGGTTGTATAACGAGAGATCTCGTTAGTCTAGATATAGAAGACGGTTGTACAGACGGATCCCGTTAGTCTAGATATAGAAGACGGTTGTACAGACGGATCTCGTTAGTCTAGATATTGAAGACGTTTGTCCAACGACGTACCTCGTTAGTCTAGATATAGAAAACGGTTGTACAGACGGATCTCGTTAGTCTAGATATAGAAGACGGTTGTACAGACGGATCTCGTTTGTCTAGATATAGAAGACGGTTGTATAACGAGAGATCTCGTTAGTCTAGATATAGAAGACGGTTGTACAGACGGATCCCGTTAGTCTAGATATAGAAGACGGTTGTACAGACGGATCTCGTTAGTCTAGATATTGAAGACGTTTGTCCAACGACGTACCTCGTTAGTCTAGATATAGAAAACGGTTGTACAGACGGATCTCGTTAGTCTAGATATAGAAGACGGTTGTACAGACGGATCTCGTTAGTCTAGATATAGAAGACGGTTGTATAACGAGAGATCTCGTTAGTCTAGATATAGAAGACGGTTGTACAGACGGGTCTCGTTAGTCTAGATATAGAAGACGGTTGTACAGACGGATCTCGTTAGTCTAGATATTGAAGACGTTTGTCCAACGACGTACCTCGTTGGTCTAGATATAGAAAACGGTTGTACAGACGGATCTCGTTAGTCTAGATATAGAAGACGGTTGTATAACGACGTATCCCGTTAGTCTAGATATAGAAGACGGTTGTATAACGACGTATCCCGTTAGTCTAGATATAGAAGACGGTTGTACAGACGGATCTCGTTAGTCTAGATATAGAAGACGGTTGTACAGACGGATCTCGTTAGTCTAGATATAGAAGACGGTTGTACAGACGGATCTCGTTAGTCTAGATATAGAAGACGGTTGTACAGACGGATCTCGTTAGTCTAGATATAGAAGACGTTTGTCCAACGACGTATCCCGTTAGTCTAGATATAGAAGACGGTTGTACAGACGGGTCTCGTTAGTCTAGATATAGATGACGGTTGTACAGACGGATCTCATTAGTCTAGATATAGAAGACGGTTGTACAGATGGATCTCGTTAGTCTAGATATAGAAGACGGTTGTACAGACGGATCTCGTTAGTCTAGATATAGAAGACGGTTGTACAGACGGATCTCGTTAGTCTAGATATAGAAAACGGTTGTACAGACGGATCTCGTTAGTCTAGATATAGAAGACGGTTGTACAGACGGATCTCGTTAGTCTAGATATAGAAGACGGTTGTGCAGACGGATCTCGTTAGTCTAGATATAGAAGACGGTTGTACAGACGGGTCTCGTTAGTCTAGATATAGATGACGGTTGTACAGACGGATCTCCTTAGTCTAGATATAGAAGACGGTTGTACAGATGGATCTCGTTAGTCTAGATATAGAAGACGGTTGTACAGACGGATCTCGTTAGTCTAGATATAGAAGACGGTTGTATAACGAGAGATCTCGTTAGTCTAGATATAGAAGACGGTTGTACAGACGGATCCCGTTAGTCTAGATATAGAAGACGGTTGTATAACGAGAGATATCGTTAGTCTAGATATAGAAGACGGTTGTACAGACGGATCTCGTTAGTCTAGATATAGAAGACGGTTGTACAGACGGATCTCGTTAGTCTAGATATAGAAGACGTTTGTCCAACGACGTATCCCGTTAGTCTAGATATAGAAGACGGTTGTATAACGAGAGATCTCGTTAGTCTAGATATAGAAGACGGTTGTACAGACGGATCTTGTTAGTGTAGATATAGAAGACGGTTGTACAGACGGATCTCGTTAGTCTAGATATAGAAGACGGTTGTACAGACGGATCTCGTTAGTCTAGATATAGAAAACGGTTGTACAGACGGTTCTCGTTAGTCTAGATATAGAAGACGGTTGTACAGACGGATCTCGTTAGTCTAGATATAGAAGACGGTTGTATAACGAGAGATCTCGTTAGTCTAGATATAGAAGACGGTTGTACAGACGGATCTCGTTAGTCTAGATATAGAAGACGGTTGTACAGTTGGATCTCGTTAGTCTAGATATAGAAGACGGTTGTATAACGAGAAATCTCGTTAGTCTAGATATAGAAGACGGTTGTACAGACGGATCTCGTTAGTCTAGATATAGAAGACGGTTGTACAGACGGATCTCATTAGTCTAGATATAGAAGACGGTTGTACAGACGGATCTCGTTAGTCTAGATATAGAAGACGGTTGTACAGACGGATCCCGTTAGTCTAGATATAGAAGACGGTTGTACAGACGGATCTCGTTAGTCTAGATATTGAAGACGTTTGTCCAACGACGTACCTCGTTAGTCTAGATATAGAAAACGGTTGTACAGACGGATCTCGTTAGTCTAGATATAGAAGACGGTTGTACAGACGGATCTCGTTAGTCTAGATATAGAAGACGGTTGTATAACGAGAGATCTCGTTAGTCTAGATATAGAAGACGGTTGTACAGACGGATCCCGTTAGTCTAGATATAGAAGACGGTTGTACAGACGGGTCTCGTTAGTCTAGATATAGAAGACGGTTGTACAGACGGATCTCGTTAGTCTAGATATTGAAGACGTTTGTCCAACGACGTACCTCGTTGGTCTAGATATAGAAAACGGTTGTACAGACGGATCTCGTTAGTCTAGATATAGAAGACGGTTGTATAACGACGTATCCCGTTAGTCTAGATATAGAAGACGGTTGTATAACGACGTATCCCGTTAGTCTAGATATAGAAGACGGTTGTACAGACGGATCTCGTTAGTCTAGATATAGAAGACGGTTGTACAGACGGATCTCGTTAGTCTAGATATAGAAGACGGTTGTACAGACGGATCTCGTTAGTCTAGATATAGAAGACGGTTGTACAGACGGATCTCGTTAGTCTAGATATAGAAGACGGTTGTACAGACGGATCTCGTTAGTCTAGATATAGAAGACGTTTGTCCAACGACGTATCCCGTTAGTCTAGATATAGAAGACGGTTGTACAGACGGGTCTCGTTAGTCTAGATATAGATGACGGTTGTACAGACGGATCTCATTAGTCTAGATATAGAAGACGGTTGTACAGATGGATCTCGTTAGTCTAGATATAGAAGACGGTTGTACAGACGGATCTCGTTAGTCTAGATATAGAAGACGGTTGTACAGACGGATCTCGTTAGTCTAGATATAGAAAACGGTTGTACAGACGGATCTCGTTAGTCTAGATATAGAAGACGGTTGTACAGACGGATCTCGTTAGTCTAGATATAGAAGACGGTTGTATAACGAGAGATCTCGTTAGTCTAGATATAGAAGACGGTTGTACAGACGGATCTCGTTAGTCTAGATATAGAAGACGGTTGTACAGACGGATCTCGTTAGTCTAGATATAGAAGACGGTTGTACAGACGGGTCTCGTTAGTCTAGATATAGATGACGGTTGTACAGACGGATCTCCTTAGTCTAGATATAGAAGACGGTTGTACAGATGGATCTCGTTAGTCTAGATATAGAAGACGGTTGTACAGACGGATCTCGTTAGTCTAGATATAGAAGACGGTTGTATAACGAGAGATCTCGTTAGTCTAGATATAGAAGACGGTTGTACAGACGGATCCCGTTAGTCTAGATATAGAAGACGGTTGTATAACGAGAGATATCGTTAGTCTAGATATAGAAGACGGTTGTACAGACGGATCTCGTTAGTCTAGATATAGAAGACGGTTGTACAGACGGATCTCGTTAGTCTAGATATAGAAGACGTTTGTCCAACGACGTATCCCGTTAGTCTAGATATAGAAGACGGTTGTATAACGAGAGATCTCGTTAGTCTAGATATAGAAGACGGTTGTACAGACGGATCTCGTTAGTCTAGATATAGAAGACGGTTGTACAGACGGATCTCGTTAGTCTAGATATAGAAGACGGTTGTACAGACGGATCTCGTTAGTCTAGATATAGAAGACGGTTGTACAGACGGATCTCGTTAGTCTAGATATAGAAGACGGTTGTACAGACGGATCTCGTTAGTCTAGATATAGAAGACGGTTGTACAGACGGATCTCGTTAGTCTAGATATAGAAGAGGGTTGTATAACGAGAGATCTCGTTAGTCTAGATATAGAAGACGGTTGTACACACGGGTCTCGTTAGTCTAGATATAGATGACGGTTGTACAGACGGATCTCATTAGTCTAGATATAGAAGACGGTTGTACAGATGGATCTCGTTAGTCTAGATAGAGAAGACGGTTGTACAGACGGGTCTCGTTAGTCTAGATATAGATGACGGTTGTACAGACGGATCTCCTTAGTCTAGATATAGAAGACGGTTGTACAGATGGATCTCGTTAGTCTAGATATAGAAGGCGGTTGTACAGACGGATCTCGTTAGTCTAGATATAGAAGACGGTTGTATAACGAGAGATCTCGTTAGTCTAGATATAGAAGACGGTTGTACAGACGGATCCCGTTAGTCTAGATATAGAAGACGGTTGTATAACGAGAGATATCGTTAGTCTAGATATAGAAGACGGTTGTACAGACGGATCTCGTTAGTCTAGATATAGAAGACGGTTGTACAGACGGATCTCGTTAGTCTAGATATAGAAGACGGTTGTACAGACGGATCTCGTTAGTCTAGATATAGAAGACGTTTGTCCAACGACGTATCCCGTTAGTCTAGATATAGAAGACGGTTGTATAACGAGAGATCTCGTTAGTCTAGATATAGAAGACGGTTGTACAGACGGATCTCGTTAGTCTAGATATAGAAGACGGTTGTACAGACGGATCTCGTTAGTCTAGATATAGAAGACGGTTGTTCAGACGGATCTCGTTAGTCTAGATATAGAAAACGGTTGTACAGACGGATCTCGTTAGTCTAGATATAGAAGACGTTTGTCCAACGTCGTATCCCGTTAGTCTAGATATAGAAGACGGTTGTACAGACGGATCTCGTTAGTCTCGATATAGAAAACGGTTGTACAGACGGATCGCGTTAGTCTAGATATAGAAGATGGTTGTACAACGACGTATCTCGTTAGTCTAGATATAGAAGGCGGTTGTACAGACGGATCTCGTTAGTCTAGATATAGAAGACGGTTGTACAGACGGATCTCATTAGTCTAGATATAGAAGACGGTTGTACAGACGGATCTCGTTAGTCTAGATATAGAAGACGGTTGTACAGACGGATCCCGTTAGTCTAGATATAGAAGACGGTTGTACAGACGGATCTCGTTAGTCTAGATATTGAAGACGGTTGTGCAGACGGATCTCGTTAGTCTAGATATAAAAGACGGTTGTACAGACGGATCTCGTTAGTCTAGATATAGAAGACGGTTGTGCAGACGGATCTCGTTAGTCTAGATATAGAAGGCGGTTGTGCAGACGGATCTCGTTAGTCTAGATATAAAAGACGGTTGTACAGACGGATCTCGTTAGTCTAGATATAGAAGACGGTTGTGCAGACGGATCTCGTTAGTCTAGATATAGAAGGCGGTTGTACAGACGGATCTCGTTAGTCTAGATATAGAAGACGGTTGTATAACGAGAGATCTCGTTAGTCTAGATATAGAAGACGGTTGTACAGACGGATCTCGTTAGTCTAGATATAGAAGACGGTTGTACAGACGGATCTCGTTAGTCTAGTTATAGAAGACGGTTGTACAGACGGATCTCGATAGTCTAGATATAGAAGACGGTTGTACAGACGGATCTCGTTAGTCTAGATATAGAAGACGGTTGTACAGACGGATCTCGTTAGTCTAGATATAGAAGACGGTTGTACAGACGGATCTCGTTAGTCTAGATATTGAAGACGTTTGTCCAACGACGTACCTCGTTAGTCTAGATATAGAAAACGGTTGTACAGACGGATCTCGTTAGTCTAGATATAGAAGACGGTTGTACAGACGGATCTCGTTAGTCTAGATATAGAAGACGGTTGTATAACGAGAGATCTCGTTAGTCTAGATATAGAAGACGGTTGTACAGACGGATCTCGTTAGTCTAGATATAGAAGACGGTTGTACAGACGGATCTCGTTAGTCTAGATATAGAAGACGGTTGTACAGACGGGTCTCGTTAGTCTAGATATAGATGACGGTTGTACAGACGGATCTCCTTAGTCTAGATATAGAAGACGGTTGTACAGACGGATCTCGTTAGTCTAGATATAGAAGACGGTTGTATAACGAGAGATCTCGTTAGTCTAGATATAGAAGACGGTTGTACAGGCGGATCCCGTTAGTCTAGATATAGAAGACGGTTGTATAACGAGAGATATCGTTAGTCTAGATATAGAAGACGGTTGTACAGACGGATCTCGTTAGTCTAGATATAGAAGACGGTTGTACAGACGGATCTCGTTAGTCTAGATATAGAAGACGTTTGTCCAACGACGTATCCCGTTAGTCTAGATATAGAAGACGGTTGTATAACGAGAGATCTCGTTAGTCTAGATATAGAAGACGGTTGTACAGACGGATCTCGTTAGTCTAGATATAGAAGACGGTTGTACAGACGGATCTCGTTAGTCTAGATATAGAAGACGGTTGTATAACGAGAGATCTCGTTAGTCTAGATATAGAAGACGGTTGTACAGACGGATCTCGTTAGTCTAGATATAGAAGACGGTTGTACAGACGGATCTCATTAGTCTAGATATAGAAGACGGTTGTACAGACGGATCTCGTTAGTCTAGATATAGAAGACGGTTGTACAGACGGATCCCGTTAGTCTAGATATAGAAGACGGTTGTACAGACGGATCTCGTTAGTCTAGATATTGAAGACGTTTGTCCAACGACGTACCTCGTTAGTCTAGATATAGAAAACGGTTGTACAGACGGATCTCGTTAGTCTAGATATAGAAGACGGTTGTACAGACGGATCTCGTTAGTCTAGATATAGAAGACGGTTGTATAACGAGAGATCTCGTTAGTCTAGATATAGAAGACGGTTGTACAGACGGATCCCGTTAGTCTAGATATAGAAGACGGTTGTACAGACGGGTCTCGTTAGTCTAGATATAGAAGACGGTTGTACAGACGGATCTCGTTAGTCTAGATATTGAAGACGTTTGTCCAACGACGTACCTCGTTAGTCTAGATATAGAAAACGGTTGTACAGACGGATCTCGTTAGTCTAGATATAGAAGACGGTTGTATAACGACGTATCCCGTTAGTCTAGATATAGAAGACGGTTGTATAACGACGTATCCCGTTAGTCTAGATATAGAAGACGGTTGTACAGACGGATCTCGTTAGTCTAGATATAGAAGACGGTTGTACAGACGGATCTCGTTAGTCTAGATATAGAAGACGCTTGTACAGACGGATCTCGTTAGTCTAGATATAGAAGACGGTTGTACAGACGGATCTCGTTAGTCTAGATATAGAAGACGGTTGTACAGACGGGTCTCGTTAGTCTAGATATAGATGACGGTTGTACAGACGGATCTCATTAGTCTAGATATAGAAGACGGTTGTACAGATGGATCTCGTTAGTCTAGATATAGAAGACGGTTGTACAGACGGATCTCGTTAGTCTAGATATAGAAGACGGTTGTACAGACGGATCCCGTTAGTCTAGATATAGAAGACGGTTGTACAGACGGATCTCGTTAGTCTAGATATAGAAGACGGTTGTATAACGAGAGATCTCGTTAGTCTAGATATAGAAGACGGTTGTACAGACGGATCTCGTTAGTCTAGATATAGAAGACGGTTGTACAGACGGATCTCGTTAGTCTAGATATAGAAGACGGTTGTACAGACGGGTCTCGTTAGTCTAGATATAGATGACGGTTGTACAGACGGATCTCCTTAGTCTAGATATAGAAGACGGTTGTACAGATGGATCTCGTTAGTCTAGATATAGAAGACGGTTGTACAGACGGATCTCGTTAGTCTAGATATAGAAGACGGTTGTATAACGAGAGATCTCGTTAGTCTAGATATAGAAGACGGTTGTACAGACGGATCCCGTTAGTCTAGATATAGAAGACGGTTGTATAACGAGAGATATCGTTAGTCTAGATATAGAAGACGGTTGTACAGACGGATCTCGTTAGTCTAGATATAGAAGACGGTTGTACAGACGGATCTCGTTAGTCTAGATATAGAAGACGGTTGTATAACGAGAGATCTCGTTAGTCTAGATATAGAAGACGGTTGTACAGACGGATCCCGTTAGTCTAGATATAGAAGACGGTTGTACAGACGGGTCTCGTTAGTCTAGATATAGAAGACGGTTGTACAGACGGATCTCGTTAGTCTAGATATTGAAGACGTTTGTCCAACGACGTACCTCGTTAGTCTAGATATAGAAAACGGTTGTACAGACGGATCTCGTTAGTCTAGATATAGAAGACGGTTGTATAACGACGTATCCCGTTAGTCTAGATATAGAAGACGGTTGTATAATGACGTATCCCGTTAGTCTAGATATAGAAGACGGTTGTACAGACGGATCTCGTTAGTCTAGATATAGAAGACGGTTGTACAGACGGATCTCGTTAGTCTAGATATAGAAGACGCTTGTACAGACGGATCTCGTTAGTCTAGATATAGAAGACGGTTGTACAGACGGATCTCGTTAGTCTAGATATAGAAGACGGTTGTACAGACGGGTCTCGTTAGTCTAGATATAGATGACGGTTGTACAGACGGATCTCATTA
Source organism: Andrena bicolor (assembly GCA_960531205.1). Classification (NCBI taxonomy): domain Eukaryota; kingdom Metazoa; phylum Arthropoda; class Insecta; order Hymenoptera; family Andrenidae; genus Andrena; species Andrena bicolor. The sequence goes on along the minus strand of CAUIJW010000306.1, from coordinate 3,187,919 downwards.
GTCTAGATATAGAAGACGGTTGTACAGATGGATCTCGTTAGTCTAGATATAGAAGACGGTTGTACAGACGGATCTCGTTAGTCTAGATATAGAAGACGGTTGTACAGACGGATCCCGTTAGTCTAGATATAGAAGACGGTTGTACAGACGGATCTCGTTAGTCTAGATATAGAAGACGGTTGTATAACGAGAGATCTCGTTAGTCTAGATATAGAAGACGGTTGTACAGACGGATCTCGTTAGTCTAGATATAGAAGACGGTTGTACAGACGGATCTCGTTAGTCTAGATATAGAAGACGGTTGTACAGACGGGTCTCGTTAGTCTAGATATAGATGACGGTTGTACAGACGGATCTCCTTAGTCTAGATATAGAAGACGGTTGTACAGATGGATCTCGTTAGTCTAGATATAGAAGACGGTTGTACAGACGGATCTCGTTAGTCTAGATATAGAAGACGGTTGTATAACGAGAGATCTCGTTAGTCTAGATATAGAAGACGGTTGTACAGACGGATCCCGTTAGTCTAGATATAGAAGACGGTTGTATAACGAGAGATATCGTTAGTCTAGATATAGAAGACGGTTGTACAGACGGATCTCGTTAGTCTAGATATAGAAGACGGTTGTACAGACGGATCTCGTTAGTCTAGATATAGAAGACGTTTGTCCAACGACGTATCCCGTTAGTCTAGATATAGAAGACGGTTGTATAACGAGAGATCTCGTTAGTCTAGATATAGAAGACGGTTGTACAGACGGATCTCGTTAGTCTAGATATAGAAGACGGTTGTACAGACGGATCTCGTTAGTCTAGATATAGAAGACGGTTGTACAGACGGATCTCGTTAGTCTAGATATAGAAGACGGTTGTACAGACGGATCTCGTTAGTCTAGATATAGAAGACGGTTGTACAGACGGATCTCATTAGTCTAGATATAGAAGACGGTTGTACAGACGGATCTCGTTAGTCTAGATATAGAAGACGGTTGTACAGACGGATCCCGTTAGTCTAGATATAGAAGACGGTTGTACAGACGGATCTCGTTAGTCTAGATATTGAAGACGTTTGTCCAACGACGTACCTCGTTAGTCTAGATATAGAAAACGGTTGTACAGACGGATCTCGTTAGTCTAGATATAGAAGACGGTTGTACAGACGGATCTCGTTAGTCTAGATATAGAAGACGGTTGTATAACGAGAGATCTCGTTAGTCTAGATATAGAAGACGGTTGTACAGACGGATCCCGTTAGTCTAGATATAGAAGACGGTTGTACAGACGGGTCTCGTTAGTCTAGATATAGAAGACGGTTGTACAGACGGATCTCGTTAGTCTAGATATTGAAGACGTTTGTCCAACGACGTACCTCGTTAGTCTAGATATAGAAAACGGTTGTACAGACGGATCTCGTTAGTCTAGATATAGAAGACGGTTGTATAACGACGTATCCCGTTAGTCTAGATATAGAAGACGGTTGTATAACGACGTATCCCGTTAGTCTAGATATAGAAGACGGTTGTACAGACGGATCTCGTTAGTCTAGATATAGAAGACGGTTGTACAGACGGATCTCGTTAGTCTAGATAAAGAAGACGCTTGTACAGACGGATCTCGTTAGTCTAGATATAGAAGACGGTTGTACAGACGGATCTCGTTAGTCTAGATATAGAAGACGGTTGTTCAGACGGATCTCGTTAGTCTAGATATAGAAGACGTTTGTCCAACGACGTATCCCGTTAGTCTAGATATAGAAGACGGTTGTATAACGAGAGATCTCGTTAGTCTAGATATAGAAGACGGTTGTACAGACGGATCTCGTTAGTCTAGATATAGAAGACGGTTGTACAGACGGATCTCGTTAGTCTAGATATAGAAGACGGTTGTACAGACGGATCTCGTTAGTCTAGATATAGAAGACGGTTGTACAGACGGATCTCGTTAGTCTAGATATAGAAGACGGTTGTACAGACGGATCTCATTAGTCTAGATATAGAAGACGGTTGTACAGACGGATCTCGTTAGTCTAGATATAGAAGACGGTTGTACAGACGGATCCCGTTAGTCTAGATATAGAAGACGGTTGTACAGACGGATCTCGTTAGTCTAGATATTGAAGACGTTTGTCCAACGACGTACCTCGTTAGTCTAGATATAGAAAACGGTTGTACAGACGGATCTCGTTAGTCTAGATATAGAAGACGGTTGTACAGACGGATCTCGTTAGTCTAGATATAGAAGACGGTTGTATAACGAGAGATCTCGTTAGTCTAGATATAGAAGACGGTTGTACAGACGGATCCCGTTAGTCTAGATATAGAAGACGGTTGTACAGACGGGTCTCGTTAGTCTAGATATAGAAGACGGTTGTACAGACGGATCTCGTTAGTCTAGATATTGAAGACGTTTGTCCAACGACGTACCTCGTTAGTCTAGATATAGAAAACGGTTGTACAGACGGATCTCGTTAGTCTAGATATAGAAGACGGTTGTATAACGACGTATCCCGTTAGTCTAGATATAGAAGACGGTTGTATAACGACGTATCCCGTTAGTCTAGATATAGAAGACGGTTGTACAGACGGATCTCGTTAGTCTAGATATAGAAGACGGTTGTACAGACGGATCTCGTTAGTCTAGATAAAGAAGACGCTTGTACAGACGGATCTCGTTAGTCTAGATATAGAAGACGGTTGTACAGACGGATCTCGTTAGTCTAGATATAGAAGACGGTTGTACAGACGGGTCTCGTTAGTCTAGATATAGATGACGGTTGTACAGACGGATCTCATTAGTCTAGATATAGAAGACGGTTGTACAGATGGATCTCGTTAGTCTAGATATAGAAGACGGTTGTACAGACGGATCTCGTTAGTCTAGATATAGAAGACGGTTGTACAGACGGATCCCGTTAGTCTAGATATAGAAGACGGTTGTACAGACGGATCTCGTTAGTCTAGATATAGAAGACGGTTGTACAGACGGATCTCGTTAGTCTAGATATAGAAGACGGTTGTATAACGAGAGATCTCGTTAGTCTAGATATAGAAGACGGTTGTATAACGAGAGATATCGTTAGTCTAGATATAGAAGACGGTTGTACAGACGGATCTCGTTAGTCTAGATATAGAAGACGGTTGTACAGACGGATCCCGTTAGTCTAGATATAGAAGACGGTTGTACAGACGGATCTCGTTAGTCTAGATATAGAAGACGGTTGTACAGACGGATCTCGTTAGTCTAGATATAGAAGACGGTTGTATAACGAGAGATCTCGTTAGTCTAGATATAGAAGACGGTTGTATAACGAGAGATATCGTTAGTCTAGATATAGAAGACGGTTGTACAGACGGATCTCGTTAGTCTAGATATAGAAGACGGTTGTACAGACGGGTCTCGTTAGTCTAGATATAGATGACGGTTGTACAGACGGATCTCCTTAGTCTAGATATAGAAGACGGTTGTACAGATGGATCTCGTTAGTCTAGATATAGAAGACGGTTGTACAGACGGATCTCGTTAGTCTAGATATAGAAGACGGTTGTACAGACGGATCTCGTTAGTCTAGATATAGAAGACGGTTGTACAGACGGATCTCGTTAGTCTAGATATAGAAGAGGGTTGTATAACGAGAGATCTCGTTAGTCTAGATATAGAAGACGGTTGTACACACGGGTCTCGTTAGTCTAGATATAGATGACGGTTGTACAGACGGATCTCATTAGTCTAGATATAGAAGACGGTTGTACAGACGGATCTCGTTAGTCTAGATATAGAAGACGGTTGTACAGACGGATCCCGTTAGTCTAGATATAGAAGACGGTTGTACAGACGGATCTCGTTAGTCTAGATATAGAAGACGGTTGTACAGACGGATCTCGTTAGTCTAGATATAGAAGACGGTTGTACAGACGGGTCTCGTTAGTCTAGATATAGATGACGGTTGTACAGACGGATCTCCTTAGTCTAGATATAGAAGACGGTTGTACAGATGGATCTCGTTAGTCTAGATATAGAAGACGGTTGTACAGACGGATCTCGTTAGTCTAGATATAGAAGACGGTTGTATAACGAGAGATCTCGTTAGTCTAGATATAGAAGACGGTTGTACAGACGGATCCCGTTAGTCTAGATATAGAAGACGGTTGTATAACGAGAGATCTCGTTAGTCTAGATATAGAAGACGGTTGTACAGACGGGTCTCGTTAGTCTAGATATAGATGACGGTTGTACAGACGGATCTCATTAGTCTAGATATAGAAGACGGTTGTACAGATGGATCTCGTTAGTCTAGATATAGAAGACGGTTGTACAGACGGGTCTCGTTAGTCTAGATATAGATGACGGTTGTACAGACGGATCTCCTTAGTCTAGATATAGAAGACGGTTGTACAGATGGATCTCGTTAGTCTAGATATAGAAGGCGGTTGTACAGACGGATCTCGTTAGTCTAGATATTGAAGACGTTTGTCCAACGACGTACCTCGTTAGTCTAGATATAGAAAACGGTTGTACAGACGGATCTCGTTAGTCTAGATATAGAAGACGGTTGTACAGACGGATCTCGTTAGCCTAGATATAGAAGACGGTTGTATAACGAGAGATCTCGTTAGTCTAGATATAGAAGACGGTTGTACAGACGGATCTCGTTAGTCTAGATATAGAAGACGGTTGTACAGACGGATCTCGTTAGTCTAGATATAGAAGACGGTTGTACAGACGGGTCTCGTTAGTCTAGATATAGATGACAGTTGTACAGACGGATCTCCTTAGTCTAGATATAGAAGACGGTTGTACAGATGGATCTCGTTAGTCTAGATATAGAAGACGGTTGTACAGACGGATCTCGTTAGTCTAGATATAGAAGACGGTTGTATAACGAGAGATCTCGTTAGTCTAGATATAGAAGACGGTTGTACAGACGGATCCCGTTAGTCTAGATATAGAAGACGGTTGTATAACGAGAGATATCGTTAGTCTAGATATAGAAGACGGTTGTACAGACGGATCTCGTTAGTCTAGATATAGAAGACGGTTGTACAGACGGATCTCGTTAGCCTAGATATAGAAGACGGTTGTATAACGAGAGATCTCGTTAGTCTAGATATAGAAGACGGTTGTACAGACGGATCTCGTTAGTCTAGATATAGAAGACGGTTGTACAGACGGGTCTCGTTAGTCTAGATATAGATGACGGTTGTACAGACGGATCTCCTTAGTCTAGATATAGAAGACGGTTGTACAGATGGATCTCGTTAGTCTAGATATAGAAGACGGTTGTACAGACGGATCTCGTTAGTCTAGATATAGAAGACGGTTGTATAACGAGAGATCTCGTTAGTCTAGATATAGAAGACGGTTGTACAGACGGATCCCGTTAGTCTAGATATAGAAGACGGTTGTATAACGAGAGATATCGTTAGTCTAGATATAGAAGACGGTTGTACAGACGGATCTCGTTAGTCTAGATATAGAAGACGGTTGTACAGACGGATCTCGTTAGTCTAGATATAGAAGACGGTTGTATAACGAGAGATCTCGTTAGTCTAGATATAGAAGACGGTTGTACAGACGGATCCCGTTAGTCTAGATATAGAAGACGGTTGTACAGACGGGTCTCGTTAGTCTAGATATAGAAGACGGTTGTACAGACGGATCTCGTTAGTCTAGATATTGAAGACGTTTGTCCAACGACGTACCTCGTTAGTCTAGATATAGAAAACGGTTGTACAGACGGATCTCGTTAGTCTAGATATAGAAGACGGTTGTATAACGACGTATCCCGTTAGTCGAGATATAGAAGACGGTTGTATAACGACGTATCCCGTTAGTCTAGATATAGAAGACGGTTGTACAGACGGATCTCGTTAGTCTAGATATAGAAGACGGTTGTACAGACGGATCTCGTTAGTCTAGATATAGAAGACGCTTGTACAGACGGATCTCGTTAGTCTAGATATAGAAGACGGTTGTACAGACGGATCTCGTTAGTCTAGATATAGAAGACGGTTGTACAGACGGGTCTCGTTAGTCTAGATATAGATGACGGTTGTACAGACGGATCTCATTAGTCTAGATATAGAAGACGGTTGTACAGATGGATCTCGTTAGTCTAGATATAGAAGACGGTTGTACAGACGGATCTCGTTAGTCTAGATATAGAAGACGGTTGTACAGACGGATCCCGTTAGTCTAGATATAGAAGACGGTTGTACAGACGGATCTCGTTAGTCTAGATATAGAAGACGGTTGTATAACGAGAGATCTCGTTAGTCTAGATATAGAAGACGGTTGTACAGACGGATCTCGTTAGTCTAGATATAGAAGACGGTTGTACAGACGGATCTCGTTAGTCTAGATATAGAAGACGGTTGTACAGACGGGTCTCGTTAGTCTAGATATAGATGACGGTTGTACAGACGGATCTCCTTAGTCTAGATATAGAAGACGGTTGTACAGATGGATCTCGTTAGTCTAGATATAGAAGACGGTTGTACAGACGGATCTCGTTAGTCTAGATATAGAAGACGGTTGTATAACGAGAGATCTCGTTAGTCTAGATATAGAAGACGGTTGTACAGACGGATCCCGTTAGTCTAGATATAGAAGACGGTTGTATAACGAGAGATATCGTTAGTCTAGATATAGAAGACGGTTGTACAGACGGATCTCGTTAGTCTAGATATAGAAGACGGTTGTACAGACGGATCTCGTTAGTCTAGATATAGAAGACGTTTGTCCAACGACGTATCCCGTTAGTCTAGATATAGAAGACGGTTGTATAACGAGAGATCTCGTTAGTCTAGATATAGAAGACGGTTGTACAGACGGATCTCGTTAGTCTAGATATAGAAGACGGTTGTACAGACGGATCTCGTTAGTCTAGATATAGAAGACGGTTGTATAACGAGAGATCTCGTTAGTCTAGATATAGAAGACGGTTGTACAGACGGATCTCGTTAGTCTAGATATAGAAGACGGTTGTACAGACGGATCTCATTAGTCTAGATATAGAAGACGGTTGTACAGACGGATCTCGTTAGTCTAGATATAGAAGACGGTTGTACAGACGGATCCCGTTAGTCTAGATATAGAAGACGGTTGTACAGACGGATCTCGTTAGTCTAGATATTGAAGACGTTTGTCCAACGACGTACCTCGTTAGTCTAGATATAGAAAACGGTTGTACAGACGGATCTCGTTAGTCTAGATATAGAAGACGGTTGTACAGACGGATCTCGTTAGTCTAGATATAGAAGACGGTTGTATAACGAGAGATCTCGTTAGTCTAGATATAGAAGACGGTTGTACAGACGGATCCCGTTAGTCTAGATATAGAAGACGGTTGTACAGACGGGTCTCGTTAGTCTAGATATAGAAGACGGTTGTACAGACGGATCTCGTTAGTCTAGATATTGAAGACGTTTGTCCAACGACGTACCTCGTTAGTCTAGATATAGAAAACGGTTGTACAGACGGATCTCGTTAGTCTAGATATAGAAGACGGTTGTATAACGACGTATCCCGTTAGTCTAGATATAGAAGACGGTTGTATAACGACGTATCCCGTTAGTCTAGATATAGAAGACGGTTGTACAGACGGATCTCGTTAGTCTAGATATAGAAGACGGTTGTACAGACGGATCTCGTTAGTCTAGATAAAGAAGACGCTTGTACAGACGGATCTCGTTAGTCTAGATATAGAAGACGGTTGTACAGACGGATCTCGTTAGTCTAGATATAGAAGACGGTTGTACAGACGGGTCTCGTTAGTCTAGATATAGATGACGGTTGTACAGACGGATCTCATTAGTCTAGATATAGAAGACGGTTGTACAGATGGATCTCGTTAGTCTAGATATAGAAGACGGTTGTACAGACGGATCTCGTTAGTCTAGATATAGAAGACGGTTGTACAGACGGATCCCGTTAGTCTAGATATAGAAGACGGTTGTACAGACGGATCTCGTTAGTCTAGATATAGAAGACGGTTGTACAGACGGATCTCGTTAGTCTAGATATAGAAGACGGTTGTATAACGAGAGATCTCGTTAGTCTAGATATAGAAGACGGTTGTATAACGAGAGATATCGTTAGTCTAGATATAGAAGACGGTTGTACAGACGGATCTCGTTAGTCTAGATATAGAAGACGGTTGTACAGACGGATCCCGTTAGTCTAGATATAGAAGACGGTTGTACAGACGGATCTCGTTAGTCTAGATATAGAAGACGGTTGTACAGACGGATCTCGTTAGTCTAGATATAGAAGACGGTTGTATAACGAGAGATCTCGTTAGTCTAGATATAGAAGACGGTTGTATAACGAGAGATATCGTTAGTCTAGATATAGAAGACGGTTGTACAGACGGATCTCGTTAGTCTAGATATAGAAGACGGTTGTACAGACGGGTCTCGTTAGTCTAGATATAGATGACGGTTGTACAGACGGATCTCCTTAGTCTAGATATAGAAGACGGTTGTACAGATGGATCTCGTTAGTCTAGATATAGAAGACGGTTGTACAGACGGATCTCGTTAGTCTAGATATAGAAGACGGTTGTACAGACGGATCTCGTTAGTCTAGATATAGAAGACGGTTGTACAGACGGATCTCGTTAGTCTAGATATAGAAGAGGGTTGTATAACGAGAGATCTCGTTAGTCTAGATATAGAAGACGGTTGTACACACGGGTCTCGTTAGTCTAGATATAGATGACGGTTGTACAGACGGATCTCATTAGTCTAGATATAGAAGACGGTTGTACAGACGGATCTCGTTAGTCTAGATATAGAAGACGGTTGTACAGACGGATCCCGTTAGTCTAGATATAGAAGACGGTTGTACAGACGGATCTCGTTAGTCTAGATATAGAAGACGGTTGTACAGACGGATCTCGTTAGTCTAGATATAGAAGACGGTTGTACAGACGGGTCTCGTTAGTCTAGATATAGATGACGGTTGTACAGACGGATCTCCTTAGTCTAGATATAGAAGGCGGTTGTACAGATGGATCTCGTTAGTCTAGATATAGAAGACGGTTGTACAGACGGATCTCGTTAGTCTAGATATAGAAGACGGTTGTATAACGAGAGATCTCGTTAGTCTAGATATAGAAGACGGTTGTACAGACGGATCCCGTTAGTCTAGATATAGAAGACGGTTGTATAACGAGAGATCTCGTTAGTCTAGATATAGAAGACGGTTGTACAGACGGGTCTCGTTAGTCTAGATATAGATGACGGTTGTACAGACGGATCTCATTAGTCTAGATATAGAAGACGGTTGTACAGATGGATCTCGTTAGTCTAGATATAGAAGACGGTTGTACAGACGGGTCTCGTTAGTCTAGATATAGATGACGGTTGTACAGACGGATCTCCTTAGTCTAGATATAGAAGACGGTTGTACAGATGGATCTCGTTAGTCTAGATATAGAAGGCGGTTGTACAGACGGATCTCGTTAGTCTAGATATTGAAGACGTTTGTCCAACGACGTACCTCGTTAGTCTAGATATAGAAAACGGTTGTACAGACGGATCTCGTTAGTCTAGATATAGAAGACGGTTGTACAGACGGATCTCGTTAGCCTAGATATAGAAGACGGATGTATAACGAGAGATCTCGTTAGTCTAGATATAGAAGACGGTTGTACAGACGGATCTCGTTAGTCTAGATATAGAAGACGGTTGTACAGACGGATCTCGTTAGTCTAGATATAGAAGACGGTTGTACAGACGGGTCTCGTTAGTCTAGATATAGATGACGGTTGTACAGACGGATCTCCTTAGTCTAGATATAGAAGACGGTTGTACAGATGGATCTCGTTAGTCTAGATATAGAAGACGGTTGTACAGACGGATCTCGTTAGTCTAGATATAGAAGACGGTTGTATAACGAGAGATCTCGTTAGTCTAGATATAGAAGACGGTTGTACAGACGGATCCCGTTAGTCTAGATATAGAAGACGGTTGTATAACGAGAGATATCGTTAGTCTAGATATAGAAGACGGTTGTACAGACGGATCTCGTTAGTCTAGATATAGAAGACGGTTGTACAGACGGATCTCGTTAGTCTAGATATAGAAGACGTTTGTCCAACGACGTATCCCGTTAGTCTAGATAGAGAAGACGGTTGTATAACGAGAGATCTCGTTAGTCTAGATATAGAAGACGGTTGTACAGACGGATCTCGTTAGTCTAGATATAGAAGACGGTTGTACAGTTGGATCTCGTTAGTCTAGATATAGAAGACGGTTGTATAACGAGAAATCTCGTTAGTCTAGATATAGAAGACGGTTGTACAGACGGATCTCGTTAGTCTAGATATAGAAGACGGTTGTACAGACGGATCTCATTAGTCTAGATATAGAAGACGGTTGTACAGACGGATCTCGTTAGTCTAGATATAGAAGACGGTTGTACAGACGGATCCCGTTAGTCTAGATATAGAAGACGGTTGTACAGACGGATCTCGTTAGTCTAGATATTGAAGACGTTTGTCCAACGACGTACCTCGTTAGTCTAGATATAGAAAACGGTTGTACAGACGGATCTCGTTAGTCTAGATATAGAAGACGGTTGTACAGACGGATCTCGTTAGTCTAGATATAGAAGACGGTTGTATAACGAGAGATCTCGTTAGTCTAGATATAGAAGACGGTTGTACAGACGGATCCCGTTAGTCTAGATATAGAAGACGGTTGTACAGACGGGTCTCGTTAGTCTAGATATAGAAGACGGTTGTACAGACGGATCTCGTTAGTCTAGATATTGAAGACGTTTGTCCAACGACGTACCTCGTTGGTCTAGATATAGAAAACGGTTGTACAGACGGATCTCGTTAGTCTAGATATAGAAGACGGTTGTATAACGACGTATCCCGTTAGTCTAGATATAGAAGACGGTTGTATAACGACGTATCCCGTTAGTCTAGATATAGAAGACGGTTGTACAGACGGATCTCGTTAGTCTAGGTATAGAAGACGGTTGTACAGACGGATCTCGTTAGTCTAGATATAGAAGACGGTTGTACAGACGGATCTCGTTAGTCTAGATATAGAAGACGGTTGTACAGACGGATCTCGTTAGTCTAGATATAGAAGACGGTTGTACAGACGGATCTCGTTAGTCTAGATATAGAAGACGTTTGTCCAACGACGTATCCCGTTAGTCTAGATATAGAAGACGGTTGTACAGACGGGTCTCGTTAGTCTAGATATAGATGACGGTTGTACAGACGGATCTCATTAGTCTAGATATAGAAGACGGTTGTACAGATGGATCTCGTTAGTCTAGATATAGAAGACGGTTGTACAGACGGATCTCGTTAGTCTAGATATAGAAGACGGTTGTACAGACGGATCTCGTTAGTCTAGATATAGAAAACGGTTGTACAGACGGATCTCGTTAGTCTAGATATAGAAGACGGTTGTACAGACGGATCTCGTTAGTCTAGATATAGAAGACGGTTGTATAACGAGAGATCTCGTTAGTCTAGATATAGAAGACGGTTGTACAGACGGATCTCGTTAGTCTAGATATAGAAGACGGTTGTACAGACGGATCTCGTTAGTCTAGATATAGAAGACGGTTGTACAGACGGGTCTCGTTAGTCTAGATATAGATGACGGTTGTACAGACGGATCTCCTTAGTCTAGATATAGAAGACGGTTGTACAGATGGATCTCGTTAGTCTAGATATAGAAGACGGTTGTACAGACGGATCTCGTTAGTCTAGATATAGAAGACGGTTGTATAACGAGAGATCTCGTTAGTCTAGATATAGAAGACGGTTGTACAGACGGATCCCGTTAGTCTAGATATAGAAGACGGTTGTATAACGAGAGATATCGTTAGTCTAGATATAGAAGACGGTTGTACAGACGGATCTCGTTAGTCTAGATATAGAAGACGGTTGTACAGACGGATCTCGTTAGTCTAGATATAGAAGACGGTTGTACAGACGGATCTCGTTAGTCTAGATATAGAAGACGTTTGTCCAACGACGTATCCCGTTAGTCTAGATATAGAAGACGGTTGTATAACGAGAGATCTCGTTAGTCTAGATATAGAAGACGGTTGTACAGACGGATCTCGTTAGTCTAGATATAGAAGACGGTTGTACAGACGGATCTCGTTAGTCTAGATATAGAAGACGGTTGTTCAGACGGATCTCGTTAGTCTAGATATAGAAAACGGTTGTACAGACGGATCTCGTTAGTCTAGATATAGAAGACGTTTGTCCAACGTCGTATCCCGTTAGTCTAGATATAGAAGACGGTTGTACAGACGGATCTCGTTAGTCTCGATATAGAAAACGGTTGTACAGACGGATCGCGTTAGTCTAGATATAGAAGATGGTTGTACAACGACGTATCTCGTTAGTCTAGATATAGAAGGCGGTTGTACAGACGGATCTCGTTAGTCTAGATATAGAAGACGGTTGTACAGACGGATCTCATTAGTCTAGATATAGAAGACGGTTGTACAGACGGATCTCGTTAGTCTAGATATAGAAGACGGTTGTACAGACGGATCCCGTTAGTCTAGATATAGAAGACGGTTGTACAGACGGATCTCGTTAGTCTAGATATTGAAGACGGTTGTGCAGACGGATCTCGTTAGTCTAGATATAAAAGACGGTTGTACAGACGGATCTCGTTAGTCTAGATATAGAAGACGGTTGTGCAGACGGATCTCGTTAGTCTAGATATAGAAGGCGGTTGTGCAGACGGATCTCGTTAGTCTAGATATAAAAGACGGTTGTACAGACGGATCTCGTTAGTCTAGATATAGAAGACGGTTGTGCAGACGGATCTCGTTAGTCTAGATATAGAAGGCGGTTGTACAGACGGATCTCGTTAGTCTAGATATAGAAGACGGTTGTATAACGAGAGATCTCGTTAGTCTAGATATAGAAGACGGTTGTACAGACGGATCTCGTTAGTCTAGATATAGAAGACGGTTGTACAGACGGATCTCGTTAGTCTAGTTATAGAAGACGGTTGTACAGACGGATCTCGATAGTCTAGATATAGAAGACGGTTGTACAGACGGATCTCGTTAGTCTAGATATAGAAGACGGTTGTACAGACGGATCTCGTTAGTCTAGATATAGAAGACGGTTGTACAGACGGATCTCGTTAGTCTAGATATTGAAGACGTTTGTCCAACGACGTACCTCGTTAGTCTAGATATAGAAAACGGTTGTACAGACGGATCTCGTTAGTCTAGATATAGAAGACGGTTGTACAGACGGATCTCGTTAGTCTAGATATAGAAGACGGTTGTATAACGAGAGATCTCGTTAGTCTAGATATAGAAGACGGTTGTACAGACGGATCTCGTTAGTCTAGATATAGAAGACGGTTGTACAGACGGATCTCGTTAGTCTAGATATAGAAGACGGTTGTACAGACGGGTCTCGTTAGTCTAGATATAGATGACGGTTGTACAGACGGATCTCCTTAGTCTAGATATAGAAGACGGTTGTACAGACGGATCTCGTTAGTCTAGATATAGAAGACGGTTGTATAACGAGAGATCTCGTTAGTCTAGATATAGAAGACGGTTGTACAGACGGATCCCGTTAGTCTAGATATAGAAGACGGTTGTATAACGAGAGATATCGTTAGTCTAGATATAGAAGACGGTTGTACAGACGGATCTCGTTAGTCTAGATATAGAAGACGGTTGTACAGACGGATCTCGTTAGTCTAGATATAGAAGACGTTTGTCCAACGACGTATCCCGTTAGTCTAGATATAGAAGACGGTTGTATAACGAGAGATCTCGTTAGTCTAGATATAGAAGACGGTTGTACAGACGGATCTCGTTAGTCTAGATATAGAAGACGGTTGTACAGACGGATCTCGTTAGTCTAGATATAGAAGACGGTTGCATAACGAGAGATCTCGTTAGTCTAGATATAGAAGACGGTTGTACAGACGGATCTCGTTAGTCTAGATATAGAAGACGGTTGTACAGACGGATCTCATTAGTCTAGATATAGAAGACGGTTGTACAGACGGATCTCGTTAGTCTAGATATAGAAGACGGTTGTACAGACGGATCCCGTTAGTCTAGATATAGAAGACGGTTGTACAGACGGATCTCGTTAGTCTAGATATTGAAGACGTTTGTCCAACGACGTACCTCGTTAGTCTAGATATAGAAAACGGTTGTACAGACGGATCTCGTTAGTCTAGATATAGAAGACGGTTGTACAGACGGATCTCGTTAGTCTAGATATAGAAGACGGTTGTATAACGAGAGATCTCGTTAGTCTAGATATAGAAGACGGTTGTACAGACGGATCCCGTTAGTCTAGATATAGAAGACGGTTGTACAGACGGGTCTCGTTAGTCTAGATATAGAAGACGGTTGTACAGACGGATCTCGTTAGTCTAGATATTGAAGACGTTTGTCCAACGACGTACCTCGTTAGTCTAGATATAGAAAACGGTTGTACAGACGGATCTCGTTAGTCTAGATATAGAAGACGGTTGTATAACGACGTATCCCGTTAGTCTAGATATAGAAGACGGTTGTATAACGACGTATCCCGTTAGTCTAGATATAGAAGACGGTTGTACAGACGGATCTCGTTAGTCTAGATATAGAAGACGGTTGTACAGACGGATCTCGTTAGTCTAGATATAGAAGACGCTTGTACAGACGGATCTCGTTAGTCTAGATATAGAAGACGGTTGTACAGACGGATCTCGTTAGTCTAGATATAGAAGACGGTTGTACAGACGGGTCTCGTTAGTCTAGATATAGATGACGGTTGTACAGACGGATCTCATTAGTCTAGATATAGAAGACGGTTGTACAGATGGATCTCGTTAGTCTAGATATAGAAGACGGTTGTACAGACGGATCTCGTTAGTCTAGATATAGAAGACGGTTGTACAGACGGATCCCGTTAGTCTAGATATAGAAGACGGTTGTACAGACGGATCTCGTTAGTCTAGATATAGAAGACGGTTGTATAACGAGAGATCTCGTTAGTCTAGATATAGAAGACGGTTGTACAGACGGATCTCGTTAGTCTAGATATAGAAGACGGTTGTACAGACGGATCTCGTTAGTCTAGATATAGAAGACGGTTGTACAGACGGGTCTCGTTAGTCTAGATATAGATGACGGTTGTACAGACGGATCTCCTTAGTCTAGATATAGAAGACGGTTGTACAGATGGATCTCGTTAGTCTAGATATAGAAGACGGTTGTGCAGACGGATCTCGTTAGTCTAGATATAGAAGACGGTTGTATAACGAGAGATCTCGTTAGTCTAGATATAGAAGACGGTTGTACAGACGGATCCCGTTAGTCTAGATATAGAAGACGGTTGTATAACGAGAGATATCGTTAGTCTAGATATAGAAGACGGTTGTACAGACGGATCTCGTTAGTCTAGATATAGAAGACGGTTGTACAGACGGATCTCGTTAGTCTAGATATAGAAGACGTTTGTCCAACGACGTATCCCGTTAGTCTAGATATAGAAGACGGTTGTATAACGAGAGATCTCGTTAGTCTAGATATAGAAGACGGTTGTACAGACGGATCTCGTTAGTCTAGATATAGAAGACGGTTGTACAGACGGATCTCGTTAGTCTAGATATAGAAGACGGTTGTATAACGAGAGATCTCGTTAGTCTAGATATAGAAGACGGTTGTACAGACGGATCTCGTTAGTCTAGATATAGAAGACGGTTGTACAGACGGATCTCATTAGTCTAGATATAGAAGACGGTTGTACAGACGGATCTCGTTAGTCTAGATATAGAAGACGGTTGTACAGACGGATCCCGTTAGTCTAGATATAGAAGACGGTTGTACAGACGGATCTCGTTAGTCTAGATATTGAAGACGTTTGTCCAACGACGTACCTCGTTAGTCTAGATATAGAAAACGGTTGTACAGACGGATCTCGTTAGTCTAGATATAGAAGACGGTTGTACAGACGGATCTCGTTAGTCTAGATATAGAAGACGGTTGTATAACGAGAGATCTCGTTAGTCTAGATATAGAAGACGGTTGTACAGACGGATCCCGTTAGTCTAGATATAGAAGACGGTTGTACAGACGGGTCTCGTTAGTCTAGATATAGAAGACGGTTGTACAGACGGATCTCGTTAGTCTAGATATTGAAGACGTTTGTCCAACGACGTACCTCGTTAGTCTAGATATAGAAAACGGTTGTACAGACGGATCTCGTTAGTCTAGATATAGAAGACGGTTGTATAACGACGTATCCCGTTAGTCTAGATATAGAAGACGGTTGTATAACGACGTATCCCGTTAGTCTAGATATAGAAGACGGTT
The DNA here is from genome assembly GCA_960531205.1 of Andrena bicolor. Taxonomy (NCBI): domain Eukaryota; kingdom Metazoa; phylum Arthropoda; class Insecta; order Hymenoptera; family Andrenidae; genus Andrena; species Andrena bicolor. The sequence goes on along the minus strand of CAUIJW010000306.1, from coordinate 3,171,584 downwards.
GTACAGACGGATCTCGTTAGTCTAGATATAGAAGACGGTTGTACAGACGGATCTCGTTAGTCTAGATATAGAAGACGCTTGTACAGACGGATCTCGTTAGTCTAGATATAGAAGACGGTTGTACAGACGGATCTCGTTAGTCTAGATATAGAAGACGGTTGTACAGACGGGTCTCGTTAGTCTAGATATAGATGACGGTTGTACAGACGGATCTCATTAGTCTAGATATAGAAGACGGTTGTACAGATGGATCTCGTTAGTCTAGATATAGAAGACGGTTGTACAGACGGATCTCGTTAGTCTAGATATAGAAGACGGTTGTACAGACGGATCCCGTTAGTCTAGATATAGAAGACGGTTGTACAGACGGATCTCGTTAGTCTAGATATAGAAGACGGTTGTACAGACGGATCTCGTTAGTCTAGATATAGAAGACGGTTGTATAACGAGAGATCTCGTTAGTCTAGATATAGAAGACGGTTGTATAACGAGAGATATCGTTAGTCTAGATATAGAAGACGGTTGTACAGACGGATCTCGTTAGTCTAGATATAGAAGACGGTTGTACAGACGGATCCCGTTAGTCTAGATATAGAAGACGGTTGTACAGACGGATCTCGTTAGTCTAGATATAGAAGACGGTTGTACAGACGGATCTCGTTAGTCTAGATATAGAAGACGGTTGTATAACGAGAGATCTCGTTAGTCTAGATATAGAAGACGGTTGTATAACGAGAGATATCGTTAGTCTAGATATAGAAGACGGTTGTACAGACGGATCTCGTTAGTCTAGATATAGAAGACGGTTGTACAGACGGGTCTCGTTAGTCTAGATATAGATGACGGATGTACAGACGGATCTCCTTAGTCTAGATATAGAAGACGGTTGTACAGATGGATCTCGTTAGTCTAGATATAGAAGACGGTTGTACAGACGGATCTCGTTAGTCTAGATATAGAAGACGGTTGTACAGACGGATCTCGTTAGTCTAGATATAGAAGACGGTTGTACAGACGGATCTCGTTAGTCTAGATATAGAAGAGGGTTGTATAACGAGAGATCTCGTTAGTCTAGATATAGAAGACGGTTGTACACACGGGTCTCGTTAGTCTAGATATAGATGACGGTTGTACAGACGGATCTCATTAGTCTAGATATAGAAGACGGTTGTACAGATGGATCTCGTTAGTCTAGATATAGAAGACGGTTGTACAGACGGGTCTCGTTAGTCTAGATATAGATGACGGTTGTACAGACGGATCTCCTTAGTCTAGATATAGAAGACGGTTGTACAGATGGATCTCGTTAGTCTAGATATAGAAGGCGGTTGTACAGACGGATCTCGTTAGTCTAGATATAGAAGACGGTTGTACAGACGGATCCCGTTAGTCTAGATATAGAAGACGGTTGTATAACGAGAGATATCGTTAGTCTAGATATAGAAGACGGTTGTACAGACGGATCTCGTTAGTCTAGATATAGAAGACGGTTGTACAGACGGATCTCGTTAGTCTAGATATAGAAGACGGTTGTACAGACGGATCTCGTTAGTCTAGATATAGAAGACGGTTGTACAGACGGATCTCGTTAGTCTAGATATAGAAGACGTTTGTCCAACGACGTATCCCGTTAGTCTAGATATAGAAGACGGTTGTATAACGAGAGATATCGTTAGTCTAGATGTAGAAGACGGTTGTACAGACGGATCTCGTTAGTCTAGATATAGAAGACGGTTGTACAGACGGGTCTCGTTAGTCTAGATATAGATGACGGTTGTACAGACGGATCTCCTTAGTCTAGATATAGAAGACGGTTGTACAGATGGATCTCGTTAGTCTAGATATAGAAGACGGTTGTACAGACGGATCTCGTTAGTCTAGATATAGAAGACGGTTGTACAGACGGATCTCGTTAGTCTAGATATAGAAGACGGTTGTACAGACGGATCTCGTTAGTCTAGATATAGAAGAGGGTTGTATAACGAGAGATCTCGTTAGTCTAGATATAGAAGACGGTTGTACACACGGGTCTCGTTAGTCTAGATATAGATGACGGTTGTACAGACGGATCTCATTAGTCTAGATATAGAAGACGGTTGTACAGATGGATCTCGTTAGTCTAGATATAGAAGACGGTTGTACAGACGGGTCTCGTTAGTCTAGATATAGATGACGGTTGTACAGACGGATCTCCTTAGTCTAGATATAGAAGACGGTTGTACAGATGGATCTCGTTAGTCTAGATATAGAAGGCGGTTGTACAGACGGATCTCGTTAGTCTAGATATAGAAGACGGTTGTACAGACGGATCCCGTTAGTCTAGATATAGAAGACGGTTGTATAACGAGAGATATCGTTAGTCTAGATATAGAAGACGGTTGTACAGACGGATCTCGTTAGTCTAGATATAGAAGACGGTTGTACAGACGGATCTCGTTAGTCTAGATATAGAAGACGGTTGTACAGACGGATCTCGTTAGTCTAGATATAGAAGACGGTTGTACAGACGGATCTCGTTAGTCTAGATATAGAAGACGGTTGTACAGACGGATCTCGTTAGTCTAGATATAGAAGACGTTTGTCCAACGACGTATCCCGTTAGTCTAGATATAGAAGACGGTTGTATAACGAGAGATCTCGTTAGTCTAGATATAGAAGACGGTTGTACAGACGGATCTCGTTAGTCTAGATATAGAAGACGGTTGTACAGACGGATCTCGTTAGTCTAGATATAGAAGACGGTTGTTCAGACGGATCTCGTTAGTCTAGATATAGAAAACGGTTGTACAGACGGATCTCGTTAGTCTAGATATAGAAGACGGTTGTACAGACGGATCTCGTTAGTCTAGATATAGAAGACGGTTGTTCAGACGGATCTCGTTAGTCTAGATATAGAAAACGGTTGTACAGACGGATCTCGTTAGTCTAGATATAGAAGACGGTTGTACAGACGGATCTCGTTAGTCTAGATATAGAAGACGTTTGTCCAACGTCGTATCCCGTTAGTCTAGATATAGAAGACGGTTGTACAGATGGATCTCGTTAGTCTCGATATAGAAAACGGTTGTACAGACGGATCGCGTTAGTCTAGATATAGAAGATGGTTGTACAACGACGTATCTCGTTAGTCTAGATATAGAAGGCGGTTGTACAGACGGATCTCGTTAGTCTAGATATAGAAGACGGTTGTACAGACGGATCTCATTAGTCTAGATATAGAAGACGGTTGTACAGACGGATCTCGTTAGTCTAGATATAGAAGACGGTTGTACAGACGGATCTCGTTAGTCTAGATATAGAAGAGGGTTGTATAACGAGAGATCTCGTTAGTCTAGATATAGAAGACGGTTGTACAGACGGGTCTCGTTAGTCTAGATATAGATGACGGTTGTACAGACGGATCTCCTTAGTCTAGATATAGAAGACGGTTGTACAGATGGATCTCGTTAGTCTAGATATAGAAGGCGGTTGTACAGACGGATCTCGTTAGTCTAGATATAGAAGACGGTTGTACAGACGGATCCCGTTAGTCTAGATATAGAAGACGGTTGTATAACGAGAGATATCGTTAGTCTAGATATAGAAGACGGTTGTACAGACGGATCTCGTTAGTCTAGATATAGAAGACGGTTGTACAGACGGATCTCGTTAGTCTAGATATAGAAGACGGTTGTACAGACGGATCTCGTTAGTCTAGATATAGAAGACGGTTGTACAGACGGATCTCGTTAGTCTAGATATAGAAGACGTTTGTCCAACGACGTATCCCGTTAGTCTAGATATAGAAGACGGTTGTATAACGAGAGATCTCGTTAGTCTAGATATAGAAGACGGTTGTACAGACGGATCTCGTTAGTCTAGATATAGAAGACGGTTGTACAGACGGATCTCGTTAGTCTAGATATAGAAGACGGTTGTTCAGACGGATCTCGTTAGTCTAGATATAGAAAACGGTTGTACAGACGGATCTCGTTAGTCTAGATATAGAAGACGGTTGTACAGACGGATCTCGTTAGTCTAGATATAGAAGACGGTTGTTCAGACGGATCTCGTTAGTCTAGATATAGAAAACGGTTGTACAGACGGATCTCGTTAGTCTAGATATAGAAGACGGTTGTACAGACGGATCTCGTTAGTCTAGATATAGAAGACGTTTGTCCAACGTCGTATCCCGTTAGTCTAGATATAGAAGACGGTTGTACAGACGGATCTCGTTAGTCTCGATATAGAAAACGGTTGTACAGACGGATCGCGTTAGTCTAGATATAGAAGATGGTTGTACAACGACGTATCTCGTTAGTCTAGATATAGAAGGCGGTTGTACAGACGGATCTCGTTAGTCTAGATATAGAAGACGGTTGTACAGACGGATCTCATTAGTCTAGATATAGAAGACGGTTGTACAGACGGATCTCGTTAGTCTAGATATAGAAGACGGTTGTACAGACGGATCTCGTTAGTCTAGATATAGAAGACGGTTGTACAGACGGATCTCGTTAGTCTAGATATAGAAGACGTTTGTCCAACGACGTATCCCGTTAGTCTAGATATAGAAGACGGTTGTATAACGAGAGATCTCGTTAGTCTAGATATAGAAGACGGTTGTACAGACGGATCTCGTTAGTCTAGATATAGAAGACGGTTGTACAGACGGGTCTCGTTAGTCTAGATATAGATGACGGTTGTACAGACGGATCTCATTAGTCTAGATATAGAAGACGGTTGTACAGATGGATCTCGTTAGTCTAGATATAGAAGACGGTTGTACAGACGGGTCTCGTTAGTCTAGATATAGATGACGGTTGTACAGACGGATCTCCTTAGTCTAGATATAGAAGACGGTTGTACAGATGGATCTCGTTAGTCTAGATATAGAAGGCGGTTGTACAGACGGATCTCGTTAGTCTAGATATAGAAGACGGATGTATAACGAGAGATCTCGTTAGTCTAGATATAGAAGACGGTTGTACAGACGGATCCCGTTAGTCTAGATATAGAAGACGGTTGTATAACGAGAGATATCGTTAGTCTAGATATAGAAGACGGTTGTACAGACGGATCTCGTTAGTCTAGATATAGAAGACGGTTGTACAGACGGATCTCGTTAGTCTAGATATAGAAGACGGTTGTACAGACGGATCTCGTTAGTCTAGATATAGAAGACGGTTGTACAGACGGATCTCGTTAGTCTAGATATAGAAGACGTTTGTCCAACGACGTATCCCGTTAGTCTAGATATAGAAGACGGTTGTATAACGAGAGATCTCGTTAGTCTAGATATAGAAGACGGTTGTACAGACGGATCTCGTTAGTCTAGATATAGAAGACGGTTGTACAGACGGATCTCGTTAGTCTGGATATAGAAGACGGTTGTTCAGACGGATCTCGTTAGTCTAGATATAGAAAACGGTTGTACAGACGGATCTCGTTAGTCTAGATATAGAAGACGGTTGTACAGACGGATCTCGTTAGTCTAGATATAGAAGACGTTTGTCCAACGTCGTATCCCGCGTTAGTCTAGATATAGAAGACCTTTGTACAGACGGATCTCGTTAGTCTCGATATAGAAAACGGTTGTACAGACGGATCGCGTTAGTCTAGATATAGAAGATGGTTGTACAACGACGTATCTCGTTAGTCTAGATATAGAAGGCGGTTGTACAGACGGATCTCGTTAGTCTAGATATAGAAGACGGTTGTACAGACGGATCTCATTAGTCTAGATATAGAAGACGGTTGTACAGACGGATCTCGTTAGTCTAGATATAGAAGACGGTTGTACAGACGGATCCCGTTAGTCTAGATATAGAAGACGGTTGTACAGACGGATCTCGTTAGTCTAGTTATAGAAGACGGTTGTACAGACGGATCTCGTTAGTCTAGATATAGAAGACGGTTGTACAGACGGATCTCGTTAGTCTAGATATAGAAGACGGTTGTACAGACGGATCTCGTTAGTCTAGATATAGAAGACGGTTGTACAGACGGATCTCGTTAGTCTAGATATAGAAGACGTTTGTCCAACGCCGTATCCCGTTAGTCTAGATATAGAAGACGGTTGTACAGACGGGTCTCGTTAGTCTAGATATAGATGACGGTTGTACAGACGGATCTCATTAGTCTAGATATAGAAGACGGTTGTACAGATGGATCTCGTTAGTCTAGATATAGAAGACGGTTGTACAGACGGATCTCGTTAGTCTAGATATAGAAGACGGTTGTACAGACGGATCCCGTTAGTCTAGATATAGAAGACGGTTGTACAGACGGATCTCGTTAGTCTAGATATAGAAGACGGTTGTACAGACGGATCTCGTTAGTCTAGATATAGAAGACGGTTGTATAACGAGAGATCTCGTTAGTCTAGATATAGAAGACGGTTGTATAACGAGAGATATCGTTAGTCTAGATATAGAAGACGGTTGTACAGACGGATCTCGTTAGTCTAGATATAGAAGACGGTTGTACAGACGGATCCCGTTAGTCTAGATATAGAAGACGGTTGTACAGACGGATCTCGTTAGTCTAGATATAGAAGACGGTTGTACAGACGGATCTCGTTAGTCTAGATATAGAAGACGGTTGTATAACGAGAGATCTCGTTAGTCTAGATATAGAAGACGGTTGTATAACGAGAGATATCGTTAGTCTAGATATAGAAGACGGTTGTACAGACGGATCTCGTTAGTCTAGATATAGAAGACGGTTGTACAGACGGGTCTCGTTAGTCTAGATATAGATGACGGATGTACAGACGGATCTCCTTAGTCTAGATATAGAAGACGGTTGTACAGATGGATCTCGTTAGTCTAGATATAGAAGACGGTTGTACAGACGGATCTCGTTAGTCTAGATATAGAAGACGGTTGTACAGACGGATCTCGTTAGTCTAGATATAGAAGACGGTTGTACAGACGGATCTCGTTAGTCTAGATATAGAAGAGGGTTGTATAACGAGAGATCTCGTTAGTCTAGATATAGAAGACGGTTGTACACACGGGTCTCGTTAGTCTAGATATAGATGACGGTTGTACAGACGGATCTCATTAGTCTAGATATAGAAGACGGTTGTACAGATGGATCTCGTTAGTCTAGATATAGAAGACGGTTGTACAGACGGGTCTCGTTAGTCTAGATATAGATGACGGTTGTACAGACGGATCTCCTTAGTCTAGATATAGAAGACGGTTGTACAGATGGATCTCGTTAGTCTAGATATAGAAGGCGGTTGTACAGACGGATCTCGTTAGTCTAGATATAGAAGACGGTTGTACAGACGGATCCCGTTAGTCTAGATATAGAAGACGGTTGTATAACGAGAGATATCGTTAGTCTAGATATAGAAGACGGTTGTACAGACGGATCTCGTTAGTCTAGATATAGAAGACGGTTGTACAGACGGATCTCGTTAGTCTAGATATAGAAGACGGTTGTACAGACGGATCTCGTTAGTCTAGATATAGAAGACGGTTGTACAGACGGATCTCGTTAGTCTAGATATAGAAGACGTTTGTCCAACGACGTATCCCGTTAGTCTAGATATAGAAGACGGTTGTATAACGAGAGATATCGTTAGTCTAGATGTAGAAGACGGTTGTACAGACGGATCTCGTTAGTCTAGATATAGAAGACGGTTGTACAGACGGGTCTCGTTAGTCTAGATATAGATGACGGTTGTACAGACGGATCTCCTTAGTCTAGATATAGAAGACGGTTGTACAGATGGATCTCGTTAGTCTAGATATAGAAGACGGTTGTACAGACGGATCTCGTTAGTCTAGATATAGAAGACGGTTGTACAGACGGATCTCGTTAGTCTAGATATAGAAGACGGTTGTACAGACGGATCTCGTTAGTCTAGATATAGAAGAGGGTTGTATAACGAGAGATCTCGTTAGTCTAGATATAGAAGACGGTTGTACACACGGGTCTCGTTAGTCTAGATATAGATGACGGTTGTACAGACGGATCTCATTAGTCTAGATATAGAAGACGGTTGTACAGATGGATCTCGTTAGTCTAGATATAGAAGACGGTTGTACAGACGGGTCTCGTTAGTCTAGATATAGATGACGGTTGTACAGACGGATCTCCTTAGTCTAGATATAGAAGACGGTTGTACAGATGGATCTCGTTAGTCTAGATATAGAAGGCGGTTGTACAGACGGATCTCGTTAGTCTAGATATAGAAGACGGTTGTACAGACGGATCCCGTTAGTCTAGATATAGAAGACGGTTGTATAACGAGAGATATCGTTAGTCTAGATATAGAAGACGGTTGTACAGACGGATCTCGTTAGTCTAGATATAGAAGACGGTTGTACAGACGGATCTCGTTAGTCTAGATATAGAAGACGGTTGTACAGACGGATCTCGTTAGTCTAGATATAGAAGACGGTTGTACAGACGGATCTCGTTAGTCTAGATATAGAAGACGGTTGTACAGACGGATCTCGTTAGTCTAGATATAGAAGACGTTTGTCCAACGACGTATCCCGTTAGTCTAGATATAGAAGACGGTTGTATAACGAGAGATCTCGTTAGTCTAGATATAGAAGACGGTTGTACAGACGGATCTCGTTAGTCTAGATATAGAAGACGGTTGTACAGACGGATCTCGTTAGTCTAGATATAGAAGACGGTTGTTCAGACGGATCTCGTTAGTCTAGATATAGAAAACGGTTGTACAGACGGATCTCGTTAGTCTAGATATAGAAGACGGTTGTACAGACGGATCTCGTTAGTCTAGATATAGAAGACGGTTGTTCAGACGGATCTCGTTAGTCTAGATATAGAAAACGGTTGTACAGACGGATCTCGTTAGTCTAGATATAGAAGACGGTTGTACAGACGGATCTCGTTAGTCTAGATATAGAAGACGTTTGTCCAACGTCGTATCCCGTTAGTCTAGATATAGAAGACGGTTGTACAGATGGATCTCGTTAGTCTCGATATAGAAAACGGTTGTACAGACGGATCGCGTTAGTCTAGATATAGAAGATGGTTGTACAACGACGTATCTCGTTAGTCTAGATATAGAAGGCGGTTGTACAGACGGATCTCGTTAGTCTAGATATAGAAGACGGTTGTACAGACGGATCTCATTAGTCTAGATATAGAAGACGGTTGTACAGACGGATCTCGTTAGTCTAGATATAGAAGACGGTTGTACAGACGGATCTCGTTAGTCTAGATATAGAAGAGGGTTGTATAACGAGAGATCTCGTTAGTCTAGATATAGAAGACGGTTGTACAGACGGGTCTCGTTAGTCTAGATATAGATGACGGTTGTACAGACGGATCTCCTTAGTCTAGATATAGAAGACGGTTGTACAGATGGATCTCGTTAGTCTAGATATAGAAGGCGGTTGTACAGACGGATCTCGTTAGTCTAGATATAGAAGACGGTTGTACAGACGGATCCCGTTAGTCTAGATATAGAAGACGGTTGTATAACGAGAGATATCGTTAGTCTAGATATAGAAGACGGTTGTACAGACGGATCTCGTTAGTCTAGATATAGAAGACGGTTGTACAGACGGATCTCGTTAGTCTAGATATAGAAGACGGTTGTACAGACGGATCTCGTTAGTCTAGATATAGAAGACGGTTGTACAGACGGATCTCGTTAGTCTAGATATAGAAGACGTTTGTCCAACGACGTATCCCGTTAGTCTAGATATAGAAGACGGTTGTATAACGAGAGATCTCGTTAGTCTAGATATAGAAGACGGTTGTACAGACGGATCTCGTTAGTCTAGATATAGAAGACGGTTGTACAGACGGATCTCGTTAGTCTAGATATAGAAGACGGTTGTTCAGACGGATCTCGTTAGTCTAGATATAGAAAACGGTTGTACAGACGGATCTCGTTAGTCTAGATATAGAAGACGGTTGTACAGACGGATCTCGTTAGTCTAGATATAGAAGACGGTTGTTCAGACGGATCTCGTTAGTCTAGATATAGAAAACGGTTGTACAGACGGATCTCGTTAGTCTAGATATAGAAGACGGTTGTACAGACGGATCTCGTTAGTCTAGATATAGAAGACGTTTGTCCAACGTCGTATCCCGTTAGTCTAGATATAGAAGACGGTTGTACAGACGGATCTCGTTAGTCTCGATATAGAAAACGGTTGTACAGACGGATCGCGTTAGTCTAGATATAGAAGATGGTTGTACAACGACGTATCTCGTTAGTCTAGATATAGAAGGCGGTTGTACAGACGGATCTCGTTAGTCTAGATATAGAAGACGGTTGTACAGACGGATCTCATTAGTCTAGATATAGAAGACGGTTGTACAGACGGATCTCGTTAGTCTAGATATAGAAGACGGTTGTACAGACGGATCTCGTTAGTCTAGATATAGAAGACGGTTGTACAGACGGATCTCGTTAGTCTAGATATAGAAGACGTTTGTCCAACGACGTATCCCGTTAGTCTAGATATAGAAGACGGTTGTATAACGAGAGATCTCGTTAGTCTAGATATAGAAGACGGTTGTACAGACGGATCTCGTTAGTCTAGATATAGAAGACGGTTGTACAGACGGGTCTCGTTAGTCTAGATATAGATGACGGTTGTACAGACGGATCTCATTAGTCTAGATATAGAAGACGGTTGTACAGATGGATCTCGTTAGTCTAGATATAGAAGACGGTTGTACAGACGGGTCTCGTTAGTCTAGATATAGATGACGGTTGTACAGACGGATCTCCTTAGTCTAGATATAGAAGACGGTTGTACAGATGGATCTCGTTAGTCTAGATATAGAAGGCGGTTGTACAGACGGATCTCGTTAGTCTAGATATAGAAGACGGATGTATAACGAGAGATCTCGTTAGTCTAGATATAGAAGACGGTTGTACAGACGGATCCCGTTAGTCTAGATATAGAAGACGGTTGTATAACGAGAGATATCGTTAGTCTAGATATAGAAGACGGTTGTACAGACGGATCTCGTTAGTCTAGATATAGAAGACGGTTGTACAGACGGATCTCGTTAGTCTAGATATAGAAGACGGTTGTACAGACGGATCTCGTTAGTCTAGATATAGAAGACGGTTGTACAGACGGATCTCGTTAGTCTAGATATAGAAGACGTTTGTCCAACGACGTATCCCGTTAGTCTAGATATAGAAGACGGTTGTATAACGAGAGATCTCGTTAGTCTAGATATAGAAGACGGTTGTACAGACGGATCTCGTTAGTCTAGATATAGAAGACGGTTGTACAGACGGATCTCGTTAGTCTGGATATAGAAGACGGTTGTTCAGACGGATCTCGTTAGTCTAGATATAGAAAACGGTTGTACAGACGGATCTCGTTAGTCTAGATATAGAAGACGGTTGTACAGACGGATCTCGTTAGTCTAGATATAGAAGACGTTTGTCCAACGTCGTATCCCGCGTTAGTCTAGATATAGAAGACCTTTGTACAGACGGATCTCGTTAGTCTCGATATAGAAAACGGTTGTACAGACGGATCGCGTTAGTCTAGATATAGAAGATGGTTGTACAACGACGTATCTCGTTAGTCTAGATATAGAAGGCGGTTGTACAGACGGATCTCGTTAGTCTAGATATAGAAGACGGTTGTACAGACGGATCTCATTAGTCTAGATATAGAAGACGGTTGTACAGACGGATCTCGTTAGTCTAGATATAGAAGACGGTTGTACAGACGGATCCCGTTAGTCTAGATATAGAAGACGGTTGTACAGACGGATCTCGTTAGTCTAGTTATAGAAGACGGTTGTACAGACGGATCTCGTTAGTCTAGATATAGAAGACGGTTGTACAGACGGATCTCGTTAGTCTAGATATAGAAGACGGTTGTACAGACGGATCTCGTTAGTCTAGATATAGAAGACGGTTGTACAGACGGATCTCGTTAGTCTAGATATAGAAGACGTTTGTCCAACGCCGTATCCCGTTAGTCTAGATATAGAAGACGGTTGTACAGACGGGTCTCGTTAGTCTAGATATAGATGACGGTTGTACAGACGGATCTCATTAGTCTAGATATAGAAGACGGTTGTACAGATGGATCTCGTTAGTCTAGATATAGAAGACGGTTGTACAGACGGATCTCGTTAGTCTAGATATAGAAGACGGTTGTACAGACGGATCTCGTTAGTCTAGATATAGAAGACGGTTGTACAGACGGATCTCGTTAGTCTAGATATAGAAGAGGGTTGTATAACGAGAGATCTCGTTAGTCTAGATATAGAAGACGGTTGTACAGACGGGTCTCGTTAGTCTAGATATAGATGACGGTTGTACAGACGGATCTCATTAGTCTAGATATAGAAGACGGTTGTACAGATGGATCTCGTTAGTCTAGATACAGAAGACGGTTGTACAGACGGGTCTCGTTAGTCTAGATATAGATGACGGTTGTACAGACGGATCTCCTTAGTCTAGATATAGAAGACGGTTGTACAGATGGATCTCGTTAGTCTAGATATAGAAGGCGGTTGTACAGACGGATCTCGTTAGTCTAGATATAGAAGACGGATGTATAACGAGAGATCTCGTTAGTCTAGATATAGAAGACGGTTGTACAGACGGATCCCGTTAGTCTAGATATAGAAGACGGTTGTATAACGAGAGATATCGTCAGTCTAGATATAGAAGACGGTTGTACAGACGGATCTCGTTAGTCTAGATATAGAAGACGGTTGTACAGACGGATCTCGTTAGTCTAGATATAGAAGACGGTTGTACAGACGGATCTCGTTAGTCTAGATATAGAAGACGTTTGTCCAACGACGTATCCCGTTAGTCTAGATATAGAAGACGGTTGTATAACGAGAGATCTCGTTAGTCTAGATATAGAAGACGGTTGTACAGACGGATCTCGTTAGTCTAGATATAGAAGACGGTTGTACAGACGGATCTCGTTAGTCTAGATATAGAAGACGGTTGTTCAGACGGATCTCGTTAGTCTAGATATAGAAAACGGTTGTACAGACGGATCTCGTTAGTCTAGATATAGAAGACGGTTGTACAGACGGATCTCGTTAGTCTAGATATAGAAGACGTTTGTCCAACGTCGTATCCCGTTAGTCTAGATATAGAAGACGGTTGTACAGACGGATCTCGTTAGTCTCGATATAGAAAACGGTTGTACAGACGGATCGCGTTAGTCTAGATATAGAAGATGGTTGTACAACGACGTATCTCGTTAGTCTAGATATAGAAGGCGGTTGTACAGACGGATCTCGTTAGTCTAGATATAGAAGACGGTTGTACAGACGGATCTCATTAGTCTAGATATAGAAGACGGTTGTACAGACGGATCTCGTTAGTCTAGATATAGAAGACGGTTGTACAGACGGATCCCGTTAGTCTAGATATAGAAGACGGTTGTACAGACGGATCTCGTTAGTCTAGATATTGAAGACGGTTGTGCAGACGGATCTCGTTAGTCTAGATATAAAAGACGGTTGTACAGACGGATCTCGTTAGTCTAGATATAGAAGACGGTTGTGCAGACGGATCTCGTTAGTCTAGATATAGAAGGCGGTTGTGCAGACGGATCTCGTTAGTCTAGATATAAAAGACGGTTGTACAGACGGATCTCGTTAGTCTAGATATAGAAGACGGTTGTGCAGACGGATCTCGTTAGTCTAGATATAGAAGGCGGTTGTACAGACGGATCTCGTTAGTCTAGATATAGAAGACGGTTGTATAACGAGAGATCTCGTTAGTCTAGATATAGAAGACGGTTGTACAGACGGATCTCGTTAGTCTAGATATAGAAGACGGTTGTATAACGAGAGATCTCGTTAGTCTAGATATAGAAGACGGTTGTACAGACGGATCTCGTTAGTCTAGATATAGAAGACGGTTGTACAGACGGATCTCGTTAGTCTAGATATAGAAGACGGTTGTACAGACGGGTCTCGTTAGTCTAGATATAGATGACGGTTGTACAGACGGATCTCCTTAGTCTAGATATAGAAGACGGTTGTACAGATGGATCTCGTTAGTCTAGATATAGAAGACGGTTGTACAGACGGATCTCGTTAGTCTAGATATAGAAGACGGTTGTATAACGAGAGATCTCGTTAGTCTAGATATAAAAGACGGTTGTACAGACGGATCTCGTTAGTCTAGATATAGAAGACGGTTGTGCAGACGGATCTCGTTAGTCTAGATATAGAAGGCGGTTGTACAGACGGATCTCGTTAGTCTAGATATAGAAGACGGTTGTATAACGAGAGATCTCGTTAGTCTAGATATAGAAGACGGTTGTACAGACGGATCTCGTTAGTCTAGATATAGAAGACGGTTGTACAGACGGATCTCGTTAGTCTAGTTATAGAAGACGGTTGTACAGACGGATCTCGTTAGTCTAGATATAGAAGACGGTTGTACAGACGGATCTCGTTAGTCTAGATATAGAAGACGGTTGTGCAGACGGATCTCGTTAGTCTAGATATAGAAGGCGGTTGTACAGACGGATCTCGTTAGTCTAGATATAGAAGACGGTTGTATAACGAGAGATCTCGTTAGTCTAGATATAGAAGACGGTTGTACAGACGGATCTCGTTAGTCTAGATATAGAAGACGGTTGTACAGACGGATCTCGTTAGTCTAGTTATAGAAGACGGTTGTACAGACGGATCTCGTTAGTCTAGATATAGAAGACGGTTGTACAGACGGATCTCGTTAGTCTAGATATAGAAGACGGTTGTACAGACGGATCTCGTTAGTCTAGATATAGAAGACGGTTGTACAGACGGATCTCGTTAGTCTAGATATTGAAGACGTTTGTCCAACGACGTACCTCGTTAGTCTAGATATAGAAAACGGTTGTACAGACGGATCTCGTTAGTCTAGATATAGAAGACGGTTGTACAGACGGATCTCGTTAGTCTAGGTATAGAAGACGGTTGTACAGACGGATCTCGTTAGTCTAGATATAGAAGACGGTTGTACAGACGGGTCTCGTTAGTCTAGATATAGATGACGGTTGTACAGACGGATCTCCTTAGTCTAGATATAGAAGACGGTTGTACAGATGGATCTCGTTAGTCTAGATATAGAAGACGGTTGTACAGACGGATCTCGTTACTCTAGATATAGAAGACGGTTGTACAGACGGATCTCGTTAGTCTAGATATAGAAGACGGTTGTACAGACGGATCTCGTTAGTCTAGATATAGAAGACGGTTGTACAGACGGATCTCGTTAGTCTAGATATAGAAGACGGTTGTATAACGAGAGATATCGTTAGTCTAGATATAGAAGACGGTTGTACAGACGGATCTCGTTAGTCTAGATATAGAAGACGGTTGTACAGACGGATCTCGTTAGTCTAGATATAGAAGACGGTTGTACAGACGGATCCCGTTAGTCTAGATATAGAAGACGGTTGTACAGACGGATCTCGTTAGTCTAGATATAGAAGACGGTTGTACAGACGGATCTCGTTAGTCTAGATATAGAAGACGGTTGTATAACGAGAGATCTCGTTAGTCTAGATATAGAAGACGGTTGTATAACGAGAGATATCGTTAGTCTAGATATAGAAGACGGTTGTACAGACGGATCTCGTTAGTCTAGATATAGAAGACGGTTGTACAGACGGGTCTCGTTAGTCTAGATATAGATGACGGATGTACAGACGGATCTCCTTAGTCTAGATATAGAAGACGGTTGTACAGATGGATCTCGTTAGTCTAGATATAGAAGACGGTTGTACAGACGGATCTCGTTAGTCTAGATATAGAAGACGGTTGTACAGACGGATCTCGTTAGTCTAGATATAGAAGACGGTTGTACAGACGGATCTCGTTAGTCTAGATATAGAAGAGGGTTGTATAACGAGAGATCTCGTTAGTCTAGATATAGAAGACGGTTGTACACACGGGTCTCGTTAGTCTAGATATAGATGACGGTTGTACAGACGGATCTCATTAGTCTAGATATAGAAGACGGTTGTACAGATGGATCTCGTTAGTCTAGATATAGAAGACGGTTGTACAGACGGGTCTCGTTAGTCTAGATATAGATGACGGTTGTACAGACGGATCTCCTTAGTCTAGATATAGAAGACGGTTGTACAGATGGATCTCGTTAGTCTAGATATAGAAGGCGGTTGTACAGACGGATCTCGTTAGTCTAGATATAGAAGACGGTTGTACAGACGGATCCCGTTAGTCTAGATATAGAAGACGGTTGTATAACGAGAGATATCGTTAGTCTAGATATAGAAGACGGTTGTACAGACGGATCTCGTTAGTCTAGATATAGAAGACGGTTGTACAGACGGATCTCGTTAGTCTAGATATAGAAGACGGTTGTACAGACGGATCTCGTTAGTCTAGATATAGAAGACGGTTGTACAGACGGATCTCGTTAGTCTAGATATAGAAGACGTTTGTCCAACGACGTATCCCGTTAGTCTAGATATAGAAGACGGTTGTATAACGAGAGATATCGTTAGTCTAGATATAGAAGACGGTTGTACAGACGGATCTCGTTAGTCTAGATATAGAAGACGGTTGTACAGACGGGTCTCGTTAGTCTAGATATAGATGACGGTTGTACAGACGGATCTCCTTAGTCTAGATATAGAAGACGGTTGTACAGATGGATCTCGTTAGTCTAGATATAGAAGACGGTTGTACAGACGGATCTCGTTAGTCTAGATATAGAAGACGGTTGTACAGACGGATCTCGTTAGTCTAGATATAGAAGACGGTTGTACAGACGGATCTCGTTAGTCTAGATATAGAAGAGGGTTGTATAACGAGAGATCTCGTTAGTCTAGATATAGAAGACGGTTGTACACACGGGTCTCGTTAGTCTAGATATAGATGACGGTTGTACAGACGGATCTCATTAGTCTAGATATAGAAGACGGTTGTACAGATGGATCTCGTTAGTCTAGATATAGAAGACGGTTGTACAGACGGGTCTCGTTAGTCTAGATATAGATGACGGTTGTACAGACGGATCTCCTTAGTCTAGATATAGAAGACGGTTGTACAGATGGATCTCGTTAGTCTAGATATAGAAGGCGGTTGTACAGACGGATCTCGTTAGTCTAGATATAGAAGACGGTTGTACAGACGGATCCCGTTAGTCTAGATATAGAAGACGGTTGTATAACGAGAGATATCGTTAGTCTAGATATAGAAGACGGTTGTACAGACGGATCTCGTTAGTCTAGATATAGAAGACGGTTGTACAGACGGATCTCGTTAGTCTAGATATAGAAGACGGTTGTACAGACGGATCCCGTTAGTCTAGATATAGAAGACGGTTGTACAGACGGATCTCGTTAGTCTAGATATAGAAGACGGTTGTACAGACGGATCTCGTTAGTCTAGATATAGAAGACGGTTGTATAACGAGAGATCTCGTTAGTCTAGATATAGAAGACGGTTGTATAACGAGAGATATCGTTAGTCTAGATATAGAAGACGGTTGTACAGACGGATCTCGTTAGTCTAGATATAGAAGACGGTTGTACAGACGGGTCTCGTTAGTCTAGATATAGATGACGGATGTACAGACGGATCTCCTTAGTCTAGATATAGAAGACGGTTGTACAGATGGATCTCGTTAGTCTAGATATAGAAGACGGTTGTACAGACGGATCTCGTTAGTCTAGATATAGAAGACGGTTGTACAGACGGATCTCGTTAGTCTAGATATAGAAGACGGTTGTACAGACGGATCTCGTTAGTCTAGATATAGAAGAGGGTTGTATAACGAGAGATCTCGTTAGTCTAGATATAGAAGACGGTTGTACACACGGGTCTCGTTAGTCTAGATATAGATGACGGTTGTACAGACGGATCTCATTAGTCTAGATATAGAAGACGGTTGTACAGATGGATCTCGTTAGTCTAGATATAGAAGACGGTTGTACAGACGGGTCTCGTTAGTCTAGATATAGATGACGGTTGTACAGACGGATCTCCTTAGTCTAGATATAGAAGACGGTTGTACAGATGGATCTCGTTAGTCTAGATATAGAAGGCGGTTGTACAGACGGATCTCGTTAGTCTAGATATAGAAGACGGTTGTACAGACGGATCCCGTTAGTCTAGATATAGAAGACGGTTGTATAACGAGAGATATCGTTAGTCTAGATATAGAAGACGGTTGTACAGACGGATCTCGTTAGTCTAGATATAGAAGACGGTTGTACAGACGGATCTCGTTAGTCTAGATATAGAAGACGGTTGTACAGACGGATCTCGTTAGTCTAGATATAGAAGACGGTTGTACAGACGGATCTCGTTAGTCTAGATATAGAAGACGTTTGTCCAACGACGTATCCCGTTAGTCTAGATATAGAAGACGGTTGTATAACGAGAGATATCGTTAGTCTAGATATAGAAGACGGTTGTACAGACGGATCTCGTTAGTCTAGATATAGAAGACGGTTGTACAGACGGGTCTCGTTAGTCTAGATATAGATGACGGTTGTACAGACGGATCTCCTTAGTCTAGATATAGAAGACGGTTGTACAGATGGATCTCGTTAGTCTAGATATAGAAGACGGTTGTACAGACGGATCTCGTTAGTCTAGATATAGAAGACGGTTGTACAGACGGATCTCGTTAGTCTAGATATAGAAGACGGTTGTACAGACGGATCTCGTTAGTCTAGATATAGAAGAGGGTTGTATAACGAGAGATCTCGTTAGTCTAGATATAGAAGACGGTTGTACACACGGGTCTCGTTAGTCTAGATATAGATGACGGTTGTACAGACGGATCTCATTAGTCTAGATATAGAAGACGGTTGTACAGATGGATCTCGTTAGTCTAGATATAGAAGACGGTTGTACAGACGGGTCTCGTTAGTCTAGATATAGATGACGGTTGTACAGACGGATCTCCTTAGTCTAGATATAGAAGACGGTTGTACAGATGGATCTCGTTAGTCTAGATATAGAAGGCGGTTGTACAGACGGATCTCGTTAGTCTAGATATAGAAGACGGTTGTACAGACGGATCCCGTTAGTCTAGATATAGAAGACGGTTGTATAACGAGAGATATCGTTAGTCTAGATATAGAAGACGGTTGTACAGACGGATCTCGTTAGTCTAGATATAGAAGACGGTTGTACAGACGGATCTCGTTAGTCTAGATATAGAAGACGGTTGTACAGACGGATCTCGTTAGTCTAGATATAGAAGACGGTTGTACAGACGGATCTCGTTAGTCTAGATATAGAAGACGGTTGTACAGACGGATCTCGTTAGTCTAGATATAGAAGACGTTTGTCCAACGACGTATCCCGTTAGTCTAGATATAGAAGACGGTTGTATAACGAGAGATCTCGTTAGTCTAGATATAGAAGACGGTTGTACAGACGGATCTCGTTAGTCTAGATATAGAAGACGGTTGTACAGACGGATCTCGTTAGTCTAGATATAGAAGACGGTTGTTCAGACGGATCTCGTTAGTCTAGATATAGAAAACGGTTGTACAGACGGATCTCGTTAGTCTAGATATAGAAGACGGTTGTACAGACGGATCTCGTTAGTCTAGATATAGAAGACGGTTGTTCAGACGGATCTCGTTAGTCTAGATATAGAAAACGGTTGTACAGACGGATCTCGTTAGTCTAGATATAGAAGACGGTTGTACAGACGGATCTCGTTAGTCTAGATATAGAAGACGTTTGTCCAACGTCGTATCCCGTTAGTCTAGATATAGAAGACGGTTGTACAGATGGATCTCGTTAGTCTCGATATAGAAAACGGTTGTACAGACGGATCGCGTTAGTCTAGATATAGAAGATGGTTGTACAACGACGTATCTCGTTAGTCTAGATATAGAAGGCGGTTGTACAGACGGATCTCGTTAGTCTAGATATAGAAGACGGTTGTACAGACGGATCTCATTAGTCTAGATATAGAAGACGGTTGTACAGACGGATCTCGTTAGTCTAGATATAGAAGACGGTTGTACAGACGGATCTCGTTAGTCTAGATATAGAAGAGGGTTGTATAACGAGAGATCTCGTTAGTCTAGATATAGAAGACGGTTGTACAGACGGGTCTCGTTAGTCTAGATATAGATGACGGTTGTACAGACGGATCTCCTTAGTCTAGATATAGAAGACGGTTGTACAGATGGATCTCGTTAGTCTAGATATAGAAGGCGGTTGTACAGACGGATCTCGTTAGTCTAGATATAGAAGACGGTTGTACAGACGGATCCCGTTAGTCTAGATATAGAAGACGGTTGTATAACGAGAGATATCGTTAGTCTAGATATAGAAGACGGTTGTACAGACGGATCTCGTTAGTCTAGATATAGAAGACGGTTGTACAGACGGATCTCGTTAGTCTAGATATAGAAGACGGTTGTACAGACGGATCTCGTTAGTCTAGATATAGAAGACGGTTGTACAGACGGATCTCGTTAGTCTAGATATAGAAGACGTTTGTCCAACGACGTATCCCGTTAGTCTAGATATAGAAGACGGTTGTATAACGAGAGATCTCGTTAGTCTAGATATAGAAGACGGTTGTACAGACGGATCTCGTTAGTCTAGATATAGAAGACGGTTGTACAGACGGATCTCGTTAGTCTAGATATAGAAGACGGTTGTTCAGACGGATCTCGTTAGTCTAGATATAGAAAACGGTTGTACAGACGGATCTCGTTAGTCTAGATATAGAAGACGGTTGTACAGACGGATCTCGTTAGTCTAGATATAGAAGACGGTTGTTCAGACGGATCTCGTTAGTCTAGATATAGAAAACGGTTGTACAGACGGATCTCGTTAGTCTAGATATAGAAGACGGTTGTACAGACGGATCTCGTTAGTCTAGATATAGAAGACGTTTGTCCAACGTCGTATCCCGTTAGTCTAGATATAGAAGACGGTTGTACAGACGGATCTCGTTAGTCTCGATATAGAAAACGGTTGTACAGACGGATCGCGTTAGTCTAGATATAGAAGATGGTTGTACAACGACGTATCTCGTTAGTCTAGATATAGAAGGCGGTTGTACAGACGGATCTCGTTAGTCTAGATATAGAAGACGGTTGTACAGACGGATCTCATTAGTCTAGATATAGAAGACGGTTGTACAGACGGATCTCGTTAGTCTAGATATAGAAGACGGTTGTACAGACGGATCTCGTTAGTCTAGATATAGAAGACGGTTGTACAGACGGATCTCGTTAGTCTAGATATAGAAGACGTTTGTCCAACGACGTATCCCGTTAGTCTAGATATAGAAGACGGTTGTATAACGAGAGATCTCGTTAGTCTAGATATAGAAGACGGTTGTACAGACGGATCTCGTTAGTCTAGATATAGAAGACGGTTGTACAGACGGGTCTCGTTAGTCTAGATATAGATGACGGTTGTACAGACGGATCTCATTAGTCTAGATATAGAAGACGGTTGTACAGATGGATCTCGTTAGTCTAGATATAGAAGACGGTTGTACAGACGGGTCTCGTTAGTCTAGATATAGATGACGGTTGTACAGACGGATCTCCTTAGTCTAGATATAGAAGACGGTTGTACAGATGGATCTCGTTAGTCTAGATATAGAAGGCGGTTGTACAGACGGATCTCGTTAGTCTAGATATAGAAGACGGATGTATAACGAGAGATCTCGTTAGTCTAGATATAGAAGACGGTTGTACAGACGGATCCCGTTAGTCTAGATATAGAAGACGGTTGTATAACGAGAGATATCGTTAGTCTAGATATAGAAGACGGTTGTACAGACGGATCTCGTTAGTCTAGATATAGAAGACGGTTGTACAGACGGATCTCGTTAGTCTAGATATAGAAGACGGTTGTACAGACGGATCTCGTTAGTCTAGATATAGAAGACGGTTGTACAGACGGATCTCGTTAGTCTAGATATAGAAGACGTTTGTCCAACGACGTATCCCGTTAGTCTAGATATAGAAGACGGTTGTATAACGAGAGATCTCGTTAGTCTAGATATAGAAGACGGTTGTACAGACGGATCTCGTTAGTCTAGATATAGAAGACGGTTGTACAGACGGATCTCGTTAGTCTGGATATAGAAGACGGTTGTTCAGACGGATCTCGTTAGTCTAGATATAGAAAACGGTTGTACAGACGGATCTCGTTAGTCTAGATATAGAAGACGGTTGTACAGACGGATCTCGTTAGTCTAGATATAGAAGACGTTTGTCCAACGTCGTATCCCGCGTTAGTCTAGATATAGAAGACCTTTGTACAGACGGATCTCGTTAGTCTCGATATAGAAAACGGTTGTACAGACGGATCGCGTTAGTCTAGATATAGAAGATGGTTGTACAACGACGTATCTCGTTAGTCTAGATATAGAAGGCGGTTGTACAGACGGATCTCGTTAGTCTAGATATAGAAGACGGTTGTACAGACGGATCTCATTAGTCTAGATATAGAAGACGGTTGTACAGACGGATCTCGTTAGTCTAGATATAGAAGACGGTTGTACAGACGGATCCCGTTAGTCTAGATATAGAAGACGGTTGTACAGACGGATCTCGTTAGTCTAGTTATAGAAGACGGTTGTACAGACGGATCTCGTTAGTCTAGATATAGAAGACGGTTGTACAGACGGATCTCGTTAGTCTAGATATAGAAGACGGTTGTACAGACGGATCTCGTTAGTCTAGATATAGAAGACGGTTGTACAGACGGATCTCGTTAGTCTAGATATAGAAGACGTTTGTCCAACGCCGTATCCCGTTAGTCTAGATATAGAAGACGGTTGTACAGACGGGTCTCGTTAGTCTAGATATAGATGACGGTTGTACAGACGGATCTCATTAGTCTAGATATAGAAGACGGTTGTACAGATGGATCTCGTTAGTCTAGATATAGAAGACGGTTGTACAGACGGATCTCGTTAGTCTAGATATAGAAGACGGTTGTACAGACGGATCTCGTTAGTCTAGATATAGAAGACGGTTGTACAGACGGATCTCGTTAGTCTAGATATAGAAGAGGGTTGTATAACGAGAGATCTCGTTAGTCTAGATATAGAAGACGGTTGTACAGACGGGTCTCGTTAGTCTAGATATAGATGACGGTTGTACAGACGGATCTCATTAGTCTAGATATAGAAGACGGTTGTACAGATGGATCTCGTTAGTCTAGATACAGAAGACGGTTGTACAGACGGGTCTCGTTAGTCTAGATATAGATGACGGTTGTACAGACGGATCTCCTTAGTCTAGATATAGAAGACGGTTGTACAGATGGATCTCGTTAGTCTAGATATAGAAGGCGGTTGTACAGACGGATCTCGTTAGTCTAGATATAGAAGACGGATGTATAACGAGAGATCTCGTTAGTCTAGATATAGAAGACGGTTGTACAGACGGATCCCGTTAGTCTAGATATAGAAGACGGTTGTATAACGAGAGATATCGTCAGTCTAGATATAGAAGACGGTTGTACAGACGGATCTCGTTAGTCTAGATATAGAAGACGGTTGTACAGACGGATCTCGTTAGTCTAGATATAGAAGACGGTTGTACAGACGGATCTCGTTAGTCTAGATATAGAAGACGTTTGTCCAACGACGTATCCCGTTAGTCTAGATATAGAAGACGGTTGTATAACGAGAGATCTCGTTAGTCTAGATATAGAAGACGGTTGTACAGACGGATCTCGTTAGTCTAGATATAGAAGACGGTTGTACAGACGGATCTCGTTAGTCTAGATATAGAAGACGGTTGTTCAGACGGATCTCGTTAGTCTAGATATAGAAAACGGTTGTACAGACGGATCTCGTTAGTCTAGATATAGAAGACGGTTGTACAGACGGATCTCGTTAGTCTAGATATAGAAGACGTTTGTCCAACGTCGTATCCCGTTAGTCTAGATATAGAAGACGGTTGTACAGACGGATCTCGTTAGTCTCGATATAGAAAACGGTTGTACAGACGGATCGCGTTAGTCTAGATATAGAAGATGGTTGTACAACGACGTATCTCGTTAGTCTAGATATAGAAGGCGGTTGTACAGACGGATCTCGTTAGTCTAGATATAGAAGACGGTTGTACAGACGGATCTCATTAGTCTAGATATAGAAGACGGTTGTACAGACGGATCTCGTTAGTCTAGATATAGAAGACGGTTGTACAGACGGATCCCGTTAGTCTAGATATAGAAGACGGTTGTACAGACGGATCTCGTTAGTCTAGATATTGAAGACGGTTGTGCAGACGGATCTCGTTAGTCTAGATATAAAAGACGGTTGTACAGACGGATCTCGTTAGTCTAGATATAGAAGACGGTTGTGCAGACGGATCTCGTTAGTCTAGATATAGAAGGCGGTTGTGCAGACGGATCTCGTTAGTCTAGATATAAAAGACGGTTGTACAGACGGATCTCGTTAGTCTAGATATAGAAGACGGTTGTGCAGACGGATCTCGTTAGTCTAGATATAGAAGGCGGTTGTACAGACGGATCTCGTTAGTCTAGATATAGAAGACGGTTGTATAACGAGAGATCTCGTTAGTCTAGATATAGAAGACGGTTGTACAGACGGATCTCGTTAGTCTAGATATAGAAGACGGTTGTACAGACGGATCTCGTTAGTCTAGATATAGAAGACGGTTGTACAGACGGGTCTCGTTAGTCTAGATATAGATGACGGTTGTACAGACGGATCTCCTTAGTCTAGATATAGAAGACGGTTGTACAGATGGATCTCGTTAGTCTAGATATAGAAGACGGTTGTACAGACGGATCTCGTTAGTCTAGATATAGAAGACGGTTGTATAACGAGAGATCTCGTTAGTCTAGATATAAAAGACGGTTGTACAGACGGATCTCGTTAGTCTAGATATAGAAGACGGTTGTGCAGACGGATCTCGTTAGTCTAGATATAGAAGGCGGTTGTACAGACGGATCTCGTTAGTCTAGATATAGAAGACGGTTGTATAACGAGAGATCTCGTTAGTCTAGATATAGAAGACGGTTGTACAGACGGATCTCGTTAGTCTAGATATAGAAGACGGTTGTACAGACGGATCTCGTTAGTCTAGTTATAGAAGACGGTTGTACAGACGGATCTCGTTAGTCTAGATATAGAAGACGGTTGTACAGACGGATCTCGTTAGTCTAGATATAGAAGACGGTTGTGCAGACGGATCTCGTTAGTCTAGATATAGAAGGCGGTTGTACAGACGGATCTCGTTAGTCTAGATATAGAAGACGGTTGTATAACGAGAGATCTCGTTAGTCTAGATATAGAAGACGGTTGTACAGACGGATCTCGTTAGTCTAGATATAGAAGACGGTTGTACAGACGGATCTCGTTAGTCTAGTTATAGAAGACGGTTGTACAGACGGATCTCGTTAGTCTAGATATAGAAGACGGTTGTACAGACGGATCTCGTTAGTCTAGATATAGAAGACGGTTGTACAGACGGATCTCGTTAGTCTAGATATAGAAGACGGTTGTACAGACGGATCTCGTTAGTCTAGATATTGAAGACGTTTGTCCAACGACGTACCTCGTTAGTCTAGATATAGAAAACGGTTGTACAGACGGATCTCGTTAGTCTAGATATAGAAGACGGTTGTACAGACGGATCTCGTTAGTCTAGGTATAGAAGACGGTTGTACAGACGGATCTCGTTAGTCTAGATATAGAAGACGGTTGTACAGACGGGTCTCGTTAGTCTAGATATAGATGACGGTTGTACAGACGGATCTCCTTAGTCTAGATATAGAAGACGGTTGTACAGATGGATCTCGTTAGTCTAGATATAGAAGACGGTTGTACAGACGGATCTCGTTACTCTAGATATAGAAGACGGTTGTACAGACGGATCTCGTTAGTCTAGATATAGAAGACGGTTGTACAGACGGATCTCGTTAGTCTAGATATAGAAGACGGTTGTACAGACGGATCTCGTTAGTCTAGATATAGAAGACGGTTGTATAACGAGAGATCTCGTTAGTCTAGATATAGAAGACGGTTGTACAGACGGATCCCGTTAGTCTAGATATAGAAGACGGTTGTATAACGAGAGATATCGTTAGTCTAGATATAGAAGACGGTTGTACAGACGGATCTCGTTAGTCTAGATATAGAAGACGGTTGTACAGACGGATCTCGTTAGTCTAGATATAGAAGAGGGTTGTATAACGAGAGATCTCGTTAGTCTAGATATAGAAGACGGTTGTACAGACGGGTCTCGTTAGTCTAGATATAGATGACGGTTGTACAGACGGATCTCATTAGTCTAGATATAGAAGACGGTTGTTCAGACGGATCTCGTTAGTCTAGATATAGAAAACGGTTGTACAGACGGATCTCGTTAGTCTAGATATAGAAGACGGTTGTACAGACGGATCTCGTTAGTCTAGATATAGAAGACGTTTGTCCAACGTCGTATCCCGTTAGTCTAGATATAGAAGACGGTTGTACAGACGGATCTCGTTAGTCTCGATATAGAAAACGGTTGTACAGACGGATCGCGTTAGTCTAGATATAGAAGATGGTTGTACAACGACGTATCTCGTTAGTCTAGATATAGAAGGCGGTTGTACAGACGGATCTCGTTAGTCTAGATATAGAAGACGGTTGTACAGACGGATCTCATTAGTCTAGATATAGAAGACGGTTGTACAGACGGATCTCGTTAGTCTAGATATAGAAGACGGTTGTGCAGACGGATCTCGTTAGTCTAGATATAGAAGACGGTTGTATAACGAGAGATCTCGTTAGTCTAGATATAGAAGACGGTTGTACAGACGGATCTCGTTAGTCTAGATATAGAAGACGGTTGTACAGACGGATCTCGTTAGTCTAGATATAGAAGAGGGTTGTATAACGAGAGATCTCGTTAGTCTAGATATAGAAGACGGTTGTACAGACGGGTCTCGTTAGTCTAGATATAGATGACGGTTGTACAGACGGATCTCATTAGTCTAGATATAGAAGACGGTTGTACAGATGGATCTCGTTAGTCTAGATATAGAAGACGGTTGTACAGACGGGTCTCGTTAGTCTAGATATAGATGACGGTTGTACAGACGGATCTCCTTAGTCTAGATATAGAAGACGGTTGTACAGATGGATCTCGTTAGTCTAGATATAGAAGGCGGTTGTACAGACGGATCTCGTTAGTCTAGATATAGAAGACGGTTGTATAACGAGAGATCTCGTTAGTCTAGATATAGAAGACGGTTGTACAGACGGATCCCGTTAGTCTAGATATAGAAGACGGTTGTATAACGAGAGATATCGTTAGTCTAGATATAGAAGACGGTTGTACAGACGGATCTCGTTAGTCTAGATATAGAAGACGGTTGTACAGACGGATCTCGTTAGTCTAGATATAGAAGAGGGTTGTATAACGAGAGATCTCGTTAGTCTAGATATAGAAGACGGTTGTACAGACGGGTCTCGTTAGTCTAGATATAGATGACGGTTGTACAGACGGATCTCATTAGTCTAGATATAGAAGACGGTTGTACAGATGGATCTCGTTAGTCTAGATATAGAAGACGGTTGTACAGACGGGTCTCGTTAGTCTAGATATAGAAGACGGTTGTACAGACGGATCTCGTTAGTCTCGATATAGAAAACGGTTGTACAGACGGATCGCGTTAGTCTAGATATAGAAGATGGTTGTACAACGACGTATCTCGGTAGTCTAGATATAGAAGACGGTTGTACAGACGGATCTCGTTAGTCTAGATATAGAAGAGGGTTGTATAACGAGAGATCTCGTTAGTCTAGATATAGAAGACGGTTGTACAGACGGGTCTCGTTAGTCTAGATATAGATGACGGTTGTACAGACGGATCTCATTAGTCTAGATATAGAAGACGGTTGTTCAGACGGATCTCGTTAGTCTAGATATAGAAAACGGTTGTACAGACGGATCTCGTTAGTCTAGATATAGAAGACGGTTGTACAGACGGATCTCGTTAGTCTAGATATAGAAGACGTTTGTCCAACGTCGTATCCCGTTAGTCTAGATATAGAAGACGGTTGTACAGACGGATCTCGTTAGTCTCGATATAGAAAACGGTTGTACAGACGGATCGCGTTAGTCTAGATATAGAAGATGGTTGTACAACGACGTATCTCGTTAGTCTAGATATAGAAGGCGGTTGTACAGACGGATCTCGTTAGTCTAGATATAGAAGACGGTTGTACAGACGGATCTCATTAGTCTAGATATAGAAGACGGTTGTACAGACGGATCTCGTTAGTCTAGATATAGAAGACGGTTGTGCAGACGGATCTCGTTAGTCTAGATATAGAAGACGGTTGTATAACGAGAGATCTCGTTAGTCTAGATATAGAAGACGGTTGTACAGACGGATCTCGTTAGTCTAGATATAGAAGACGGTTGTACAGACGGATCTCGTTAGTCTAGATATAGAAGAGGGTTGTATAACGAGAGATCTCGTTAGTCTAGATATAGAAGACGGTTGTACAGACGGGTCTCGTTAGTCTAGATATAGATGACGGTTGTACAGACGGATCTCATTAGTCTAGATATAGAAGACGGTTGTACAGATGGATCTCGTTAGTCTAGATATAGAAGACGGTTGTACAGACGGGTCTCGTTAGTCTAGATATAGATGACGGTTGTACAGACGGATCTCCTTAGTCTAGATATAGAAGACGGTTGTACAGATGGATCTCGTTAGTCTAGATATAGAAGGCGGTTGTACAGACGGATCTCGTTAGTCTAGATATAGAAGACGGTTGTATAACGAGAGATCTCGTTAGTCTAGATATAGAAGACGGTTGTACAGACGGATCCCGTTAGTCTAGATATAGAAGACGGTTGTATAACGAGAGATATCGTTAGTCTAGATATAGAAGACGGTTGTACAGACGGATCTCGTTAGTCTAGATATAGAAGACGGTTGTACAGACGGATCTCGTTAGTCTAGATATAGAAGAGGGTTGTATAACGAGAGATCTCGTTAGTCTAGATATAGAAGACGGTTGTACAGACGGGTCTCGTTAGTCTAGATATAGATGACGGTTGTACAGACGGATCTCATTAGTCTAGATATAGAAGACGGTTGTACAGATGGATCTCGTTAGTCTAGATATAGAAGACGGTTGTACAGACGGGTCTCGTTAGTCTAGATATAGAAGACGGTTGTACAGACGGATCTCGTTAGTCTCGATATAGAAAACGGTTGTACAGACGGATCGCGTTAGTCTAGATATAGAAGATGGTTGTACAACGACGTATCTCGGTAGTCTAGATATAGAAGGCGGTTGTACAGACGGATCTCGTTAGTCTAGATATAGAAGACGGTTGTACAGACGGATCTCATTAGTCTAGATATAGAAGACGGTTGTACAGACGGATCTCGTTAGTCTAGATATAGAAGACGGTTGTACAGACGGATCCCGTTAGTCTAGATATAGAAGACGGTTGTACAGACGGATCTCGTTAGTCTAGATATTGAAGACGGTTGTGCAGACGGATCTCGTTAGTCTAGATATAAAAGACGGTTGTACAGACGGATCTCGTTAGTCTAGATATAGAAGACGGTTGTGCAGACGGCTCTCGTTAGTCTAGATATAGAAGGCGGTTGTGCAGACGGATCTCGTTAGTCTAGATATAAAAGACGGTTGTACAGACGGATCTCGTTAGTCTAGATATAGAAGACGGTTGTGCAGACGGATCTCGTTAGTCTAGATATAGAAGGCGGTTGTACAGACGGATCTCGTTAGTCTAGATATAGAAGACGGTTGTATAACGAGAGATCTCGTTAGTCTAGATATAGAAGACGGTTGTACAGACGGATCTCGTTAGTCTAGATATAGAAGACGGTTGTACAGACGGATCTCGTTAGTCTAGTTATAGAAGACGGTTGTACAGACGGATCTCGTTAGTCTAGATATAGAAGACGGTTGTACAGACGGATCTCGTTAGTCTAGATATAGAAGACGGTTGTACAGACGGATCTCGTTAGTCTAGATATAGAAGACGGTTGTACAGACGGATCTCGTTAGTCTAGATATAGAAGACGGTTGTACAGATGGATCTCGTTAGTCTAGATATAGAAGACGGTTGTACAGACGGATCTCGTTAGTCTAGATATAGAAGACGGTTGTACAGACGGGTCTCGTTAGTCTAGATATAGATGACGGTTGTACAGACGGATCTCCTTAGTCTAGATATAGAAGACGGTTGTACAGATGGATCTCGTTAATCTAGATATAGAAGGCGGTTGTACAGACGGATCTCGTTAGTCTAGATATAGAAGACGGTTGTATAACGAGAGATCTCGTTAGTCTAGATATAGAAGACGGTTGTACAGACGGATCCCGTTAGTCTAGATATAGATGACGGTTGTACAGATGGATCTCGTTAGTCTAGATATAGAAGACGGTTGTACAGACGGATCTCGTTAGTCTAGATATAGAAGACGGTTGTACCGACGGATCTCTTTAGTCTAGATATAGAAGACGGTTGTACAGACGGATCTCGTTAGTCTAGATATAGAAGACGGTTGTACAGACGGATCTCGTTAGTCTAGATATAGAAGACGGTTGTACAGACGGATCTCGTTAGTCTAGATATAGAAGACGGTTGTACAGACGGATCTCGTTAGTCTAGTTATAGAAGACGGTTGTACAGACGGATCTCGTTAGTCTAGATATAGAAGACGGTTGTACAGACGGATCTCGTTAGTCTAGATATAGAAGACGGTTGTACAGACGGATCTCGTTAGTCTAGATATAGAAGAGGGTTGTATAACGAGAGATCTCGTTAGTCTAGATATAGAAGACGGTTGTACAGACGGATCTCGTTAGTCTAGATATTGAAGACGTTTGTCCAACGACGTACCTCGTTAGTCTAGATATAGAAAACGGTTGTACAGACGGATCTCGTTAGTCTAGATATAGAAGACGGTTGTACAGACGGATCTCGTTAGTCTAGATATAGAAGACGGTTGTATAACGAGAGATCTCGTTAGTCTAGATATAGAAGACGGTTGTACAGACGGATCTCGTTAGTCTAGATATAGAAGACGGTTGTACAGACGGATCTCGTTAGTCTAGATATAGAAGACGTTTGTCCAACGACGTATCCCGTTAGTCTAGATATAGAAGACGGTTGTATAACGAGAGATCTCGTTAGTCTAGATATAGAAGACGGTTGTACAGACGGATCTCGTTAGTCTAGATATAGAAGACGGTTGTACAGACGGATCTCGTTAGTCTAGATATAGAAGACGGTTGTTCAGACGGATCTCGTTAGTCTAGATATAGAAAACGGTTGTACAGACGGATCTCGTTAGTCTAGATATAGAAGACGGTTGTACAGACGGATCTCGTTAGTCTAGATATAGAAGACGTTTGTCCAACGTCGTATCCCGTTAGTCTAGATATAGAAGACGGTTGTACAGACGGATCTCGTTAGTCTCGATATAGAAAACGGTTGTACAGACGGATCGCGTTAGTCTAGATATAGAAGATGGTTGTACAACGACGTATCTCGTTAGTCTAGATATAGAAGGCGGTTGTACAGACGGATCTCGTTAGTCTAGATATAGAAGACGGTTGTACAGACGGATCTCATTAGTCTAGATATAGAAGACGGTTGTACAGACGGATCTCGTTAGTCTAGATATAGAAGACGGTTGTACAGACGGATCCCGTTAGTCTAGATATAGAAGACGGTTGTACAGACGGATCTCGTTAGTCTAGATATTGAAGACGGTTGTGCAGACGGATCTCGTTAGTCTAGATATAAAAGACGGTTGTACAGACGGATCTCGTTAGTCTAGATATAGAAGACGGTTGTGCAGACGGATCTCGTTAGTCTAGATATAGAAGGCGGTTGTACAGACGGATCTCGTTAGTCTAGATATAGAAGACGGTTGTATAACGAGAGATCTCGTTAGTCTAGATATAGAAGACGGTTGTACAGACGGATCTCGTTAGTCTAGATATAGAAGACGGTTGTACAGACGGATCTCGTTAGTCTAGTTATAGAAGACGGTTGTACAGACGGATCTCGTTAGTCTAGATATAGAAGACGGTTGTACAGACGGATCTCGTTAGTCTAGATATAGAAGACGGTTGTACAGACGGATCTCGTTAGTCTAGATATTGAAGACGTTTGTCCAACGACGTACCTCGTTAGTCTAGATATAGAAAACGGTTGTACAGACGGATCTCGTTAGTCTAGATATAGAAGACGGTTGTACAGACGGATCTCGTTAGTCTAGATATAGAAGACGGTTGTATAACGAGAGATCTCGTTAGTCTAGATATAGAAGACGGTTGTACAGACGGATCCCGTTAGTCTAGATATAGAAGACGGTTGTACAGACGGGTCTCGTTAGTCTAGATATAGAAGACGGTTGTACAGACGGATCTCGTTAGTCTAGATATTGAAGACGTTTGTCCAACGACGTACCTCGTTAGTCTAGATATAGAAGACGGTTGTATAACGAGAGATCTCGTTAGTCTAGATATAGAAGACGGTTGTACAGACGGATCTCGTTAGTCTAGATATAGAAGACGGTTGTACAGACGGATCTCGTTAGTCTAGATATAGAAGACGGTTGTACAGACGGATCTCGTTAGTCTAGATATAGAAGACGGTTGAACAGACGGATCTCGTTAGTCTAGATATAGAAGACGTTTGTCCAACGTCGTATCCCGTTAGTCTAGATATAGAAGACGGTTGTACAGACGGATCTCGTTAGTCTCGATATAGAAAACGGTTGTACAGACGGATCGCGTTAGTCTAGATATAGAAGATGGTTGTACAACGACGTATCTCGTTAGTCTAGATATAGAAGGCGGTTGTACAGACGGATCTCGTTAGTCTAGATATAGAAGACGGTTGTACAGACGGATCTCATTAGTCTAGATATAGAAGACGGTTGTACAGACGGATCTCGTTAGTCTAGATATAGAAGACGGTTGTACAGACGGATCCCGTTAGTCTAGATATAGAAGACGGTTGTACAGACGGATCTCGTTAGTCTAGATATTGAAGACGGTTGTGCAGACGGATCTCGTTAGTCTAGATATAAAAGACGGCTGTACAGACGGATCTCGTTAGTCTAGATATAGAAGACGGTTGTGCAGACGGATCTCGTTAGTCTAGATATAGAAGGCGGTTGTGCAGACGGATCTCGTTAGTCTAGATATAAAAGACGGTTGTACAGACGGATCTCGTTAGTCTAGATATAGAAGACGGTTGTGCAGACGGATCTCGTTAGTCTAGATATAGAAGGCGGTTGTACAGACGGATCTCGTTAGTCTAGATATAGAAGACGGTTGTATAACGAGAGATCTCGTTAGTCTAGATATAGAAGACGGTTGTACAGACGGATCTCGTTAGTCTAGATATAGAAGACGGTTGTACAGACGGATCTCGTTAGTCTAGTTATAGAAGACGGTTGTACAGACGGATCTCGTTAGTCTAGATATAGAAGACGGTTGTACAGACGGATCTCGTTAGTCTAGATATAGAAGACGGTTGTACAGACGGATCTCGTTAGTCTAGATATTGAAGACGTTTGTCCAACGACGTACCTCGTTAGTCTAGATATAGAAAACGGTTGTACAGACGGATCTCGTTAGTCTAGATATAGAAGACGGTTGTACAGACGGATCTCGTTAGTCTAGATATAGAAGACGTTTGTCCAACGACGTATCCCGTTAGTCTAGATATAGAAGACGGTTGTATAACGAGAGATCTCGTTAGTCTAGATATAGAAGACGGTTGTACAGACGGATCTCGTTAGTCTAGATATAGAAGACGGTTGTACAGACGGATCTCGTTAGTCTAGATATAGAAGACGGTTGTACAGACGGATCTCGTTAGTCTAGATATAGAAGAGGGTTGTATAACGAGAGATCTCGTTAGTCTAGATATAGAAGACGGTTGTACAGACGGATCTCGTTAGTCTAGATATTGAAGACGTTTGTCCAACGACGTACCTCGTTAGTCTAGATATAGAAAACGGTTGTACAGACGGATCTCGTTAGTCTAGATATAGAAGACGGTTGTACAGACGGATCTCGTTAGTCTAGATATAGAAGACGGTTGTATAACGAGAGATCTCGTTAGTCTAGATATAGAAGACGGTTGTACAGACGGATCTCGTTAGTCTAGATATAGAAGACGGTTGTACAGACGGATCTCGTTAGTCTAGATATAGAAGACGGTTGTACAGACGGATCTCGTTAGTCTAGATATAGAAGAGGGTTGTATAACGAGAGATCTCGTTAGTCTAGATATAGAAGACGGTTGTACAGACGGATCTCGTTAGTCTAGATATTGAAGACGTTTGTCCAACGACGTACCTCGTTAGTCTAGATATAGAAAACGGTTGTACAGACGGATCTCGTTAGTCTAGATATAGAAGACGGTTGTACAGACGGATCTCGTTAGTCTAGATATAGAAGACGGTTGTATAACGAGAGATCTCGTTAGTCTAGATATAGAAGACGGTTGTACAGACGGATCTCGTTAGTCTAGATATAGAAGACGGTTGTACAGACGGATCTCGTTAGTCTAGATATAGAAGACGTTTGTCCAACGACGTATCCCGTTAGTCTAGATATAGAAGACGGTTGTATAACGAGAGATCTCGTTAGTCTAGATATAGAAGACGGTTGTACAGACGGATCTCGTTAGTCTAGATATAGAAGACGGTTGTACAGACGGATCTCGTTAGTCTAGATATAGAAGACGGTTGTTCAGACGGATCTCGTTAGTCTAGATATAGAAAACGGTTGTACAGACGGATCTCGTTAGTCTAGATATAGAAGACGGTTGTACAGACGGATCTCGTTAGTCTAGATATAGAAGACGTTTGTCCAACGTCGTATCCCGTTAGTCTAGATATAGAAGACGGTTGTACAGACGGATCTCGTTAGTCTCGATATAGAAAACGGTTGTACAGACGGATCGCGTTAGTCTAGATATAGAAGATGGTTGTACAACGACGTATCTCGTTAGTCTAGATATAGAAGGCGGTTGTACAGACGGATCTCGTTAGTCTAGATATAGAAGACGGTTGTACAGACGGATCTCATTAGTCTAGATATAGAAGACGGTTGTACAGACGGATCTCGTTAGTCTAGATATAGAAGACGGTTGTACAGACGGATCCCGTTAGTCTAGATATAGAAGACGGTTGTACAGACGGATCTCGTTAGTCTAGATATTGAAGACGGTTGTTCAGACGGATCTCGTTAGTCTAGATATAGAAAACGGTTGTACAGACGGATCTCGTTAGTCTAGATATAGAAGACGGTTGTACAGACGGATCTCGTTAGTCTAGATATAGAAGACGTTTGTCCAACGTCGTATCCCGTTAGTCTAGATATAGAAGACGGTTGTACAGACGGATCTCGTTAGTCTCGATATAGAAAACGGTTGTACAGACGGATCGCGTTAGTCTAGATATAGAAGATGGTTGTACAACGACGTATCTCGTTAGTCTAGATATAGAAGGCGGTTGTACAGACGGATCTCGTTAGTCTAGATATAGAAGACGGTTGTACAGACGGATCTCATTAGTCTAGATATAGAAGACGGTTGTACAGACGGATCTCGTTAGTCTAGATATAGAAGACGGTTGTGCAGACGGATCTCGTTAGTCTAGATATAGAAGACGGTTGTATAACGAGAGATCTCGTTAGTCTAGATATAGAAGACGGTTGTACAGACGGATCTCGTTAGTCTAGATATAGAAGACGGTTGTACAGACGGATCTCGTTAGTCTAGATATAGAAGAGGGTTGTATAACGAGAGATCTCGTTAGTCTAGATATAGAAGACGGTTGTACAGACGGGTCTCGTTAGTCTAGATATAGATGACGGTTGTACAGACGGATCTCATTAGTCTAGATATAGAAGACGGTTGTACAGATGGATCTCGTTAGTCTAGATATAGAAGACGGTTGTACAGACGGGTCTCGTTAGTCTAGATATAGATGACGGTTGTACAGACGGATCTCCTTAGTCTAGATATAGAAGACGGTTGTACAGATGGATCTCGTTAGTCTAGATATAGAAGGCGGTTGTACAGACGGATCTCGTTAGTCTAGATATAGAAGACGGGTGTATAACGAGAGATCTCGTTAGTCTAGATATAGAAGACGGTTGTACAGACGGATCCCGTTAGTCTAGATATAGAAGACGGTTGTATAACGAGAGATATCGTTAGTCTAGATATAGAAGACGGTTGTACAGACGGATCTCGTTAGTCTAGATATAGAAGACGGTTGTACAGACGGATCTCGTTAGTCTAGATATAGAAGAGGGTTGTATAACGAGAGATCTCGTTAGTCTAGATATAGAAGACGGTTGTACAGACGGGTCTCGTTAGTCTAGATATAGATGACGGTTGTACAGACGGATCTCATTAGTCTAGATATAGAAGACGGTTGTACAGATGGATCTCGTTAGTCTAGATATAGAAGACGGTTGTACAGACGGGTCTCGTTAGTCTAGATATAGAAGACGGTTGTACAGACGAATCTCGTTAGTCTCGATATAGAAAACGGTTGTACAGACGGATCGCGTTAGTCTAGATATAGAAGATGGTTGTACAACGACGTATCTCGGTAGTCTAGATATAGAAGGCGGTTGTACAGACGGATCTCGTTATTCTAGATATAGAAGACGGTTGTACAGACGGATCTCATTAGTCTAGATATAGAAGACGGTTGTACAGACGGATCTCGTTAGTCTAGATATAGAAGACGGTTGTACAGACGGATCCCGTTAGTCTAGATATAGAAGACGGTTGTACAGACGGATCTCGTTAGTCTAGATATTGAAGACGGTTGTGCAGACGGATCTCGTTAGTCTAGATATAAAAGACGGTTGTACAGACGGATCTCGTTAGTCTAGATATAGAAGACGGTTGTGCAGACGGATCTCGTTAGTCTAGATATAGAAGGCGGTTGTGCAGACGGATCTCGTTAGTCTAGATATAAAAGACGGTTGTACAGACGGATCTCGTTAGTCTAGATATAGAAGACGGTTGTGCAGACGGATCTCGTTAGTCTAGATATAGAAGGCGGTTGTACAGACGGATCTCGTTAGTCTAGATATAGAAGACGGTTGTATAACGAGAGATCTCGTTAGTCTAGATATAGAAGGCGGTTGTACAGACGGATCTCGTTAGTCTAGATATAGAAGACGGTTGTACAGACGGATCTCGTTAGTCTAGTTATAGAAGACGGTTGTACAGACGGATCTCGTTAGTCTAGATATAGAAGACGGTTGTACAGACGGATCTCGTTAGTCTAGATATAGAAGACGGTTGTACAGACGGATCTCGTTAGTCTAGATATAGAAGACGGTTGTACAGACGGATCTCGTTAGTCTAGATATAGAAGACGGTTGTACAGACGGATCTCGTTAGTCTAGATATAGAAGACGGTTGTACAGACGGATCTCGTTAGTCTAGATATAGAAGACGGTTGTACAGACGGATCTCGTTAGTCTAGTTATAGAAGACGGTTGTACAGACGGATCTCGTTAGTCTAGATATAGAAGACGGTTGTACAGACGGATCTCGTTAGTCTAGATATAGAAGACGGTTGTACAGACGGATCTCGTTAGTCTAGATATAGAAGAGGGTTGTATAACGAGAGATCTCGTTAGTCTAGATATAGAAGACGGTTGTACAGACGGATCTCGTTAGTCTAGATATTGAAGACGTTTGTCCAACGACGTACCTCGTTAGTCTAGATATAGAAAACGGTTGTACAGACGGATCTCGTTAGTCTAGATATAGAAGACGGTTGTACAGACGGATCTCGTTAGTCTAGATATAGAAGACGGTTGTATAACGAGAGATCTCGTTAGTCTAGATATAGAAGACGGTTGTACAGACGGATCTCGTTAGTCTAGATATAGAAGACGGTTGTACAGACGGATCTCGTTAGTCTAGATATAGAAGACGTTTGTCCAACGACGTATCCCGTTAGTCTAGATATAGAAGACGGTTGTATAACGAGAGATCTCGTTAG
This sequence comes from Andrena bicolor, assembly GCA_960531205.1. Classification (NCBI taxonomy): domain Eukaryota; kingdom Metazoa; phylum Arthropoda; class Insecta; order Hymenoptera; family Andrenidae; genus Andrena; species Andrena bicolor. The sequence goes on along the minus strand of CAUIJW010000306.1, from coordinate 3,133,592 downwards.
TCTAGATATAGAAGACGGTTGTACAGACGGATCTCGTTAGTCTAGATATAGAAGACGGTTGTACAGACGGATCTCGTTAGTCTAGATATAGAAGACGGTTGTTCAGACGGATCTCGTTAGTCTAGATATAGAAAACGGTTGTACAGACGGATCTCGTTAGTCTAGATATAGAAGACGGTTGTACAGACGGATCTCGTTAGTCTAGATATAGAAGACGTTTGTCCAACGTCGTATCCCGTTAGTCTAGATATAGAAGACGGTTGTACAGACGGATCTCGTTAGTCTCGATATAGAAAACGGTTGTACAGACGGATCGCGTTAGTCTAGATATAGAAGATGGTTGTACAACGACGTATCTCGTTAGTCTAGATATAGAAGGCGGTTGTACAGACGGATCTCGTTAGTCTAGATATAGAAGACGGTTGTACAGACGGATCTCATTAGTCTAGATATAGAAGACGGTTGTACAGACGGATCTCGTTAGTCTAGATATAGAAGACGGTTGTAAAGACGGATCCCGTTAGTCTAGATATAGAAGACGGTTGTACAGACGGATCTCGTTAGTCTAGATATTGAAGACGGTTGTGCAGACGGATCTCGTTAGTCTAGATATAAAAGACGGCTGTACAGACGGATCTCGTTAGTCTAGATATAGAAGACGGTTGTGCAGACGGATCTCGTTAGTCTAGATATAGAAGGCGGTTGTGCAGACGGATCTCGTTAGTCTAGATATAAAAGACGGTTGTACAGACGGATCTCGTTAGTCTAGATATAGAAGACGGTTGTGCAGACGGATCTCGTTAGTCTAGATATAGAAGGCGGTTGTACAGACGGATCTCGTTAGTCTAGATATAGAAGACGGTTGTATAACGAGAGATCTCGTTAGTCTAGATATAGAAGACGGTTGTACAGACGGATCTCGTTAGTCTAGATATAGAAGACGGTTGTACAGACGGATCTCGTTAGTCTAGTTATAGAAGACGGTTGTACAGACGGATCTCGTTAGTCTAGATATAGAAGACGGTTGTACAGACGGATCTCGTTAGTCTAGATATAGAAGACGGTTGTACAGACGGATCTCGTTAGTCTAGATATTGAAGACGTTTGTCCAACGACGTACCTCGTTAGTCTAGATATAGAAAACGGTTGTACAGACGGATCTCGTTAGTCTAGATATAGAAGACGGTTGTACAGACGGATCTCGTTAGTCTAGATATAGAAGACGGTTGTATAACGAGAGATCTCGTTAGTCTAGATATAGAAGACGGTTGTACAGACGGATCCCGTTAGTCTAGATATAGAAGACGGTTGTACAGACGGGTCTCGTTAGTCTAGATATAGAAGACGGTTGTACAGACGGATCTCGTTAGTCTAGATATTGAAGACGTTTGTCCAACGACGTACCTCGTTAGTCTAGATATAGAAGACGGTTGTATAACGAGAGATCTCGTTAGTCTAGATATAGAAGACGGTTGTACAGACGGATCTCGTTAGTCTAGATATAGAAGACGGTTGTACAGACGGATCTCGTTAGTCTAGATATAGAAGACGGTTGTACAGACGGATCTCGTTAGTCTAGATATAGAAGACGGTTGAACAGACGGATCTCGTTAGTCTAGATATAGAAGACGTTTGTCCAACGTCGTATCCCGTTAGTCTAGATATAGAAGACGGTTGTACAGACGGATCTCGTTAGTCTCGATATAGAAAACGGTTGTACAGACGGATCGCGTTAGTCTAGATATAGAAGATGGTTGTACAACGACGTATCTCGTTAGTCTAGATATAGAAGGCGGTTGTACAGACGGATCTCGTTAGTCTAGATATAGAAGACGGTTGTACAGACGGATCTCATTAGTCTAGATATAGAAGACGGTTGTACAGACGGATCTCGTTAGTCTAGATATAGAAGACGGTTGTACAGACGGATCCCGTTAGTCTAGATATAGAAGACGGTTGTACAGACGGATCTCGTTAGTCTAGATATTGAAGACGGTTGTGCAGACGGATCTCGTTAGTCTAGATATAAAAGACGGCTGTACAGACGGATCTCGTTAGTCTAGATATAGAAGACGGTTGTGCAGACGGATCTCGTTAGTCTAGATATAGAAGGCGGTTGTGCAGACGGATCTCGTTAGTCTAGATATAAAAGACGGTTGTACAGACGGATCTCGTTAGTCTAGATATAGAAGACGGTTGTGCAGACGGATCTCGTTAGTCTAGATATAGAAGGCGGTTGTACAGACGGATCTCGTTAGTCTAGATATAGAAGACGGTTGTATAACGAGAGATCTCGTTAGTCTAGATATAGAAGACGGTTGTACAGACGGATCTCGTTAGTCTAGATATAGAAGACGGTTGTACAGACGGATCTCGTTAGTCTAGTTATAGAAGACGGTTGTACAGACGGATCTCGTTAGTCTAGATATAGAAGACGGTTGTACAGACGGATCTCGTTAGTCTAGATATAGAAGACGGTTGTACAGACGGATCTCGTTAGTCTAGATATTGAAGACGTTTGTCCAACGACGTACCTCGTTAGTCTAGATATAGAAAACGGTTGTACAGACGGATCTCGTTAGTCTAGATATAGAAGACGGTTGTACAGACGGATCTCGTTAGTCTAGATATAGAAGACGTTTGTCCAACGACGTATCCCGTTAGTCTAGATATAGAAAACGGTTGTACAGACGGATCTCGTTAGTCTAGATATAGAAGACGGTTGTACAGACGGATCTCGTTAGTCTAGATATAGAAGACGGTTGTATAACGAGAGATCTCGTTAGTCTAGATATAGAAGACGGTTGTACAGACGGATCTCGTTAGTCTAGATATAGAAGACGGTTGTACAGACGGATCTCGTTAGTCTAGATATAGAAGACGTTTGTCCAACGACGTATCCCGTTAGTCTAGATATAGAAGACGGTTGTATAACGAGAGATCTCGTTAGTCTAGATATAGAAGACGGTTGTACAGACGGATCTCGTTAGTCTAGATATAGAAGACGGTTGTACAGACGGATCTCGTTAGTCTAGATATAGAAGACGGTTGTTCAGACGGATCTCGTTAGTCTAGATATAGAAAACGGTTGTACAGACGGATCTCGTTAGTCTAGATATAGAAGACGGTTGTACAGACGGATCTCGTTAGTCTAGATATAGAAGACGTTTGTCCAACGTCGTATCCCGTTAGTCTAGATATAGAAGACGGTTGTACAGACGGATCTCGTTAGTCTCGATATAGAAAACGGTTGTACAGACGGATCGCGTTAGTCTAGATATAGAAGATGGTTGTACAACGACGTATCTCGTTAGTCTAGATATAGAAGGCGGTTGTACAGACGGATCTCGTTAGTCTAGATATAGAAGACGGTTGTACAGACGGATCTCATTAGTCTAGATATAGAAGACGGTTGTACAGACGGATCTCGTTAGTCTAGATATAGAAGACGGTTGTAAAGACGGATCCCGTTAGTCTAGATATAGAAGACGGTTGTACAGACGGATCTCGTTAGTCTAGATATTGAAGACGGTTGTGCAGACGGATCTCGTTAGTCTAGATATAAAAGACGGCTGTACAGACGGATCTCGTTAGTCTAGATATAGAAGACGGTTGTGCAGACGGATCTCGTTAGTCTAGATATAGAAGGCGGTTGTGCAGACGGATCTCGTTAGTCTAGATATAAAAGACGGTTGTACAGACGGATCTCGTTAGTCTAGATATAGAAGACGGTTGTGCAGACGGATCTCGTTAGTCTAGATATAGAAGGCGGTTGTACAGACGGATCTCGTTAGTCTAGATATAGAAGACGTTTGTCCAACGACGTATCCCGTTAGTCTAGATATAGAAAACGGTTGTACAGACGGATCTCGTTAGTCTAGATATAGAAGACGGTTGTACAGACGGATCTCGTTAGTCTAGATATAGAAGACGGTTGTACAGACGGATCTCGTTAGTCTAGATATAGAAGACGTTTGTCCAACGCCGTATCCCGTTAGTCTAGATATAGAAGACGGTTGTACAGACGGATCTCGTTAGTCTCGATATAGAAAACGGTTGTACAGACGGATCGCGTTAGTCTAGATATAGAAGATGGTTGTACAACGACGTATCTCGTTAGTCTAGATATAGAAGGCGGTTGTACAGACGGATCTCGTTAGTCTAGATATAGAAGACGGTTGTACAGACGGATCTCATTAGTCTAGATATAGAAGACGGTTGTACAGACGGATCTCGTTAGTCTAGATATAGAAGACGGTTGTGCAGACGGATCTCGTTAGTCTAGATATAGAAGACGGTTGTATAACGAGAGATCTCGTTAGTCTAGATATAGAAGACGGTTGTACAGACGGATCTCGTTAGTCTAGATATAGAAGACGGTTGTACAGACGGATCTCGTTAGTCTAGATATAGAAGAGGGTTGTATAACGAGAGATCTCGTTAGTCTAGATATAGAAGACGGTTGTACAGACGGGTCTCGTTAGTCTAGATATAGATGACGGTTGTACAGACGGATCTCATTAGTCTAGATATAGAAGACGGTTGTACAGATGGATCTCGTTAGTCTAGATATAGAAGACGGTTGTACAGACGGGTCTCGTTAGTCTAGATATAGATGACGGTTGTACAGACGGATCTCCTTAGTCTAGATATAGAAGACGGTTGTACAGATGGATCTCGTTAGTCTAGATATAGAAGGCGGTTGTACAGACGGATCTCGTTATTCTAGATATAGAAGACGGTTGTATAACGAGAGATCTCGTTAGTCTAGATATAGAAGACGGTTGTACAGACGGATCCCGTTAGTCTAGATATAGAAGACGGTTGTATAACGAGAGATATCGTTAGTCTAGATATAGAAGACGGTTGTACAGACGGATCTCGTTAGTCTAGATATAGAAGACGGTTGTACAGACGGATCTCGTTAGTCTAGATATAGAAGAGGGTTGTATAACGAGAGATCTCGTTAGTCTAGATATAGAAGACGGTTGTACAGACGGGTCTCGTTAGTCTAGATATAGATGACGGTTGTACAGACGGATCTCATTAGTCTAGATATAGAAGACGGTTGTACAGATGGATCTCGTTAGTCTAGATATAGAAGACGGTTGTACAGACGGGTCTCGTTAGTCTAGATATAGAAGACGGTTGTACAGACGGATCTCGTTAGTCTCGATATAGAAAACGGTTGTACAGACGGATCGCGTTAGTCTAGATATAGAAGATGGTTGTACAACGACGTATCTCGGTAGTCTAGATATAGAAGGCGGTTGTACAGGCGGATCTCGTTAGTCTAGATATAGAAGACGGTTGTACAGACGGATCTCATTAGTCTAGATATAGAAGACGGTTGTACAGACGGATCTCGTTAGTCTAGATATAGAAGACGGTTGTACAGACGGATCCCGTTAGTCTAGATATAGAAAACGGTTGTACAGACGGATCTCGTTAGTCTAGATATTGAAGACGGTTGTGCAGACGGATCTCGTTAGTCTAGATATAAAAGACGGTTGTACAGACGGATCTCGTTAGTCTAGATATAGAAGACGGTTGTGCAGACGGATCTCGTTAGTCTAGATATAGAAGGCGGTTGTGCAGACGGATCTCGTTAGTCTAGATATAAAAGACGGTTGTACAGACGGATCTCGTTAGTCTAGATATAGAAGACGGTTGTGCAGACGGATCTCGTTAGTCTAGATATAGAAGGCGGTTGTACAGACGGATCTCGTTAGTCTAGATATAGAAGACGGTTGTATAACGAGAGATCTCGTTAGTCTAGATATAGAAGACGGTTGTACAGACGGATCTCGTTAGTCTAGATATAGAAGACGGTTGTACAGACGGATCTCGTTAGTCTAGTTATAGAAGACGGTTGTACAGACGGATCTCGTTAGTCTAGATATAGAAGACGGTTGTACAGACGGATCTCGTTAGTCTAGATATAGAAGACGGTTGTACAGACGGATCTCGTTAGTCTAGATATTGAAGACGTTTGTCCAACGACGTACCTCGTTAGTCTAGATATAGAAAACGGTTGTACAGACGGATCTCGTTAGTCTAGATATAGAAGACGGTTGTACAGACGGATCTCGTTAGTCTAGATATAGAAGACGGTTGTATAACGAGAGATCTCGTTAGTCTAGATATAGAAGACGGTTGTACAGACGGATCCCGTTAGTCTAGATATAGAAGACGGTTGTACAGACGGGTCTCGTTAGTCTAGATATAGAAGACGGTTGTACAGACGGATCTCGTTAGTCTAGATATTGAAGACGTTTGTCCAACGACGTACCTCGTTAGTCTAGATATAGAAGACGGTTGTATAACGAGAGATCTCGTTAGTCTAGATATAGAAGACGGTTGTACAGACGGATCTCGTTAGTCTAGATATAGAAGACGGTTGTACAGACGGATCTCGTTAGTCTAGATATAGAAGACGGTTGTACAGACGGATCTCGTTAGTCTAGATATAGAAGACGGTTGAACAGACGGATCTCGTTAGTCTAGATATAGAAGACGTTTGTCCAACGTCGTATCCCGTTAGTCTAGATATAGAAGACGGTTGTACAGACGGATCTCGTTAGTCTCGATATAGAAAACGGTTGTACAGACGGATCGCGTTAGTCTAGATATAGAAGATGGTTGTACAACGACGTATCTCGTTAGTCTAGATATAGAAGGCGGTTGTACAGACGGATCTCGTTAGTCTAGATATAGAAGACGGTTGTACAGACGGATCTCATTAGTCTAGATATAGAAGACGGTTGTACAGACGGATCTCGTTAGTCTAGATATAGAAGACGGTTGTACAGACGGATCCCGTTAGTCTAGATATAGAAGACGGTTGTACAGACGGATCTCGTTAGTCTAGATATTGAAGACGGTTGTGCAGACGGATCTCGTTAGTCTAGATATAAAAGACGGCTGTACAGACGGATCTCGTTAGTCTAGATATAGAAGACGGTTGTGCAGACGGATCTCGTTAGTCTAGATATAGAAGGCGGTTGTGCAGACGGATCTCGTTAGTCTAGATATAAAAGACGGTTGTACAGACGGATCTCGTTAGTCTAGATATAGAAGACGGTTGTGCAGACGGATCTCGTTAGTCTAGATATAGAAGGCGGTTGTACAGACGGATCTCGTTAGTCTAGATATAGAAGACGGTTGTATAACGAGAGATCTCGTTAGTCTAGATATAGAAGACGGTTGTACAGACGGATCTCGTTAGTCTAGATATAGAAGACGGTTGTACAGACGGATCTCGTTAGTCTAGTTATAGAAGACGGTTGTACAGACGGATCTCGTTAGTCTAGATATAGAAGACGGTTGTACAGACGGATCTCGTTAGTCTAGATATAGAAGACGGTTGTACAGACGGATCTCGTTAGTCTAGATATTGAAGACGTTTGTCCAACGACGTACCTCGTTAGTCTAGATATAGAAAACGGTTGTACAGACGGATCTCGTTAGTCTAGATATAGAAGACGGTTGTACAGACGGATCTCGTTAGTCTAGATATAGAAGACGTTTGTCCAACGACGTATCCCGTTAGTCTAGATATAGAAAACGGTTGTACAGACGGATCTCGTTAGTCTAGATATAGAAGACGGTTGTACAGACGGATCTCGTTAGTCTAGATATAGAAGACGGTTGTATAACGAGAGATCTCGTTAGTCTAGATATAGAAGACGGTTGTACAGACGGATCTCGTTAGTCTAGATATAGAAGACGGTTGTACAGACGGATCTCGTTAGTCTAGATATAGAAGACGTTTGTCCAACGACGTATCCCGTTAGTCTAGATATAGAAGACGGTTGTATAACGAGAGATCTCGTTAGTCTAGATATAGAAGACGGTTGTACAGACGGATCTCGTTAGTCTAGATATAGAAGACGGTTGTACAGACGGATCTCGTTAGTCTAGATATAGAAGACGGTTGTTCAGACGGATCTCGTTAGTCTAGATATAGAAAACGGTTGTACAGACGGATCTCGTTAGTCTAGATATAGAAGACGGTTGTACAGACGGATCTCGTTAGTCTAGATATAGAAGACGTTTGTCCAACGTCGTATCCCGTTAGTCTAGATATAGAAGACGGTTGTACAGACGGATCTCGTTAGTCTCGATATAGAAAACGGTTGTACAGACGGATCGCGTTAGTCTAGATATAGAAGATGGTTGTACAACGACGTATCTCGTTAGTCTAGATATAGAAGGCGGTTGTACAGACGGATCTCGTTAGTCTAGATATAGAAGACGGTTGTACAGACGGATCTCATTAGTCTAGATATAGAAGACGGTTGTACAGACGGATCTCGTTAGTCTAGATATAGAAGACGGTTGTAAAGACGGATCCCGTTAGTCTAGATATAGAAGACGGTTGTACAGACGGATCTCGTTAGTCTAGATATTGAAGACGGTTGTGCAGACGGATCTCGTTAGTCTAGATATAAAAGACGGCTGTACAGACGGATCTCGTTAGTCTAGATATAGAAGACGGTTGTGCAGACGGATCTCGTTAGTCTAGATATAGAAGGCGGTTGTGCAGACGGATCTCGTTAGTCTAGATATAAAAGACGGTTGTACAGACGGATCTCGTTAGTCTAGATATAGAAGACGGTTGTGCAGACGGATCTCGTTAGTCTAGATATAGAAGGCGGTTGTACAGACGGATCTCGTTAGTCTAGATATAGAAGACGTTTGTCCAACGACGTATCCCGTTAGTCTAGATATAGAAAACGGTTGTACAGACGGATCTCGTTAGTCTAGATATAGAAGACGGTTGTACAGACGGATCTCGTTAGTCTAGATATAGAAGACGGTTGTACAGACGGATCTCGTTAGTCTAGATATAGAAGACGTTTGTCCAACGCCGTATCCCGTTAGTCTAGATATAGAAGACGGTTGTACAGACGGATCTCGTTAGTCTCGATATAGAAAACGGTTGTACAGACGGATCGCGTTAGTCTAGATATAGAAGATGGTTGTACAACGACGTATCTCGTTAGTCTAGATATAGAAGGCGGTTGTACAGACGGATCTCGTTAGTCTAGATATAGAAGACGGTTGTACAGACGGATCTCATTAGTCTAGATATAGAAGACGGTTGTACAGACGGATCTCGTTAGTCTAGATATAGAAGACGGTTGTGCAGACGGATCTCGTTAGTCTAGATATAGAAGACGGTTGTATAACGAGAGATCTCGTTAGTCTAGATATAGAAGACGGTTGTACAGACGGATCTCGTTAGTCTAGATATAGAAGACGGTTGTACAGACGGATCTCGTTAGTCTAGATATAGAAGAGGGTTGTATAACGAGAGATCTCGTTAGTCTAGATATAGAAGACGGTTGTACAGACGGGTCTCGTTAGTCTAGATATAGATGACGGTTGTACAGACGGATCTCATTAGTCTAGATATAGAAGACGGTTGTACAGATGGATCTCGTTAGTCTAGATATAGAAGACGGTTGTACAGACGGGTCTCGTTAGTCTAGATATAGATGACGGTTGTACAGACGGATCTCCTTAGTCTAGATATAGAAGACGGTTGTACAGATGGATCTCGTTAGTCTAGATATAGAAGGCGGTTGTACAGACGGATCTCGTTATTCTAGATATAGAAGACGGTTGTATAACGAGAGATCTCGTTAGTCTAGATATAGAAGACGGTTGTACAGACGGATCCCGTTAGTCTAGATATAGAAGACGGTTGTATAACGAGAGATATCGTTAGTCTAGATATAGAAGACGGTTGTACAGACGGATCTCGTTAGTCTAGATATAGAAGACGGTTGTACAGACGGATCTCGTTAGTCTAGATATAGAAGAGGGTTGTATAACGAGAGATCTCGTTAGTCTAGATATAGAAGACGGTTGTACAGACGGGTCTCGTTAGTCTAGATATAGATGACGGTTGTACAGACGGATCTCATTAGTCTAGATATAGAAGACGGTTGTACAGATGGATCTCGTTAGTCTAGATATAGAAGACGGTTGTACAGACGGGTCTCGTTAGTCTAGATATAGAAGACGGTTGTACAGACGGATCTCGTTAGTCTCGATATAGAAAACGGTTGTACAGACGGATCGCGTTAGTCTAGATATAGAAGATGGTTGTACAACGACGTATCTCGGTAGTCTAGATATAGAAGGCGGTTGTACAGGCGGATCTCGTTAGTCTAGATATAGAAGACGGTTGTACAGACGGATCTCATTAGTCTAGATATAGAAGACGGTTGTACAGACGGATCTCGTTAGTCTAGATATAGAAGACGGTTGTACAGACGGATCCCGTTAGTCTAGATATAGAAAACGGTTGTACAGACGGATCTCGTTAGTCTAGATATTGAAGACGGTTGTGCAGACGGATCTCGTTAGTCTAGATATAAAAGACGGTTGTACAGACGGATCTCGTTAGTCTAGATATAGAAGACGGTTGTGCAGACGGATCTCGTTAGTCTAGATATAGAAGGCGGTTGTGCAGACGGATCTCGTTAGTCTAGATATAAAAGACGGTTGTACAGACGGATCTCGTTAGTCTAGATATAGAAGACGGTTGTGCAGACGGATCTCGTTAGTCTAGATATAGAAGGCGGTTGTACAGACGGATCTCGTTAGTCTAGATATAGAAGACGGTTGTATAACGAGAGATCTCGTTAGTCTAGATATAGAAGACGGTTGTACAGACGGATCTCGTTAGTCTAGATATAGAAGACGGTTGTACAGACGGATCTCGTTAGTCTAGTTATAGAAGACGGTTGTACAGACGGATCTCGTTAGTCTAGATATAGAAGACGGTTGTACAGACGGATCTCGTTAGTCTAGATATAGAAGACGGTTGTACAGATGGATCTCGTTAGTCTAGATATAGAAGACGGTTGTACAGACGGATCTCGTTAGTCTAGACATAGAAGACGGTTGTACAGACGGGTCTCGTTAGTCTAGATATAGATGACGGTTGTACAGACGGATCTCCTTAGTCTAGATATAGAAGACGGTTGTACAGATGGATCTCGTTAGTCTAGATATAGAAGGCGGTTGTACAGACGGACCTCGTTAGTCTAGATATAGAAGACGGTTGTATAACGAGAGATCTCGTTAGTCTAGATATAGAAGACGGTTGTACAGACGGATCCCGTTAGTCTAGATATAGATGACGCTTGTACAGATGGATCTCGTTAGTCTAGATATAGAAGACGGTTGTACAGACGGATCTCGTTAGTCTAGATATAGAAGACGGTTGTACCGACGGATCTCTTTAGTCTAGATATAGAAGACGGTTGTACAGACGGATCTCGTTAGTCTAGATATAGAAGACGGTTGTACAGACGGATCTCGTTAGTCTAGATATAGAAGACGGTTGTACAGACGGATCTCGTTAGTCTAGATATAGAAGACGGTTGTACAGACGGATCTCGTTAGTCTAGTTATAGAAGACGGTTGTACAGACGGATCTCGTTAGTCTAGATATAGAAGACGGTTGTACAGACGGATCTCGTTAGTCTAGATATAGAAGACGGTTGTACAGACGGATCTCGTTAGTCTAGATATAGAAGAGGGTTGTATAACGAGAGATCTCGTTAGTCTAGATATAGAAGACGGTTGTACAGACGGATCTCGTTAGTCTAGATATTGAAGACGTTTGTCCAACGACGTACCTCGTTAGTCTAGATATAGAAAACGGTTGTACAGACGGATCTCGTTAGTCTAGATATAGAAGACGGTTGTACAGACGGATCTCGTTAGTCTAGATATAGAAGACGGTTGTATAACGAGAGATCTCGTTAGTCTAGATATAGAAGACGGTTGTACAGACGGATCTCGTTAGTCTAGATATAGAAGACGGTTGTACAGACGGATCTCGTTAGTCTAGATATAGAAGACGTTTGTCCAACGACGTATCCCGTTAGTCTAGATATAGAAGACGGTTGTATAACGAGAGATCTCGTTAGTCTAGATATAGAAGACGGTTGTACAGACGGATCTCGTTAGTCTAGATATAGAAGACGGTTGTACAGACGGATCTCGTTAGTCTAGATATAGAAGACGGTTGTTCAGACGGATCTCGTTAGTCTAGATATAGAAAACGGTTGTACAGACGGATCTCGTTAGTCTAGATATAGAAGACGGTTGTACAGACGGATCTCGTTAGTCTAGATATAGAAGACGTTTGTCCAACGTCGTATCCCGTTAGTCTAGATATAGAAGACGGTTGTACAGACGGATCTCGTTAGTCTCGATATAGAAAACGGTTGTACAGACGGATCGCGTTAGTCTAGATATAGAAGATGGTTGTACAACGACGTATCTCGTTAGTCTAGATATAGAAGGCGGTTGTACAGACGGATCTCGTTAGTCTAGATATAGAAGACGGTTGTACAGACGGATCTCATTAGTCTAGATATAGAAGACGGTTGTACAGACGGATCTCGTTAGTCTAGATATAGAAGACGGTTGTACAGACGGATCCCGTTAGTCTAGATATAGAAGACGGTTGTACAGACGGATCTCGTTAGTCTAGATATTGAAGACGGTTGTGCAGACGGATCTCGTTAGTCTAGATATAAAAGACGGCTGTACAGACGGATCTCGTTAGTCTAGATATAGAAGACGGTTGTGCAGACGGATCTCGTTAGTCTAGATATAGAAGGCGGTTGTGCAGACGGATCTCGTTAGTCTAGATATAAAAGACGGTTGTACAGACGGATCTCGTTAGTCTAGATATAGAAGACGGCTGTGCAGACGGATCTCGTTAGTCTAGATATAGAAGGCGGTTGTACAGACGGATCTCGTTAGTCTAGATATAGAAGACGGTTGTATAACGAGAGATCTCGTTAGTCTAGATATAGAAGACGGTTGTACAGACGGATCTCGTTAGTCTAGATATAGAAGACGGTTGTACAGACGGATCTCGTTAGTCTAGTTATAGAAGACGGTTGTACAGACGGATCTCGTTAGTCTAGATATAGAAGACGGTTGTACAGACGGATCTCGTTAGTCTAGATATAGAAGACGGTTGTACAGACGGATCTCGTTAGTCTAGATATTGAAGACGTTTGTCCAACGACGTACCTCGTTAGTCTAGATATAGAAAACGGTTGTACAGACGGATCTCGTTAGTCTAGATATAGAAGACGGTTGTACAGACGGATCTCGTTAGTCTAGATATAGAAGACGGTTGTATAACGAGAGATCTCGTTAGTCTAGATATAGAAGACGGTTGTACAGACGGATCCCGTTAGTCTAGATATAGAAGACGGTTGTACAGACGGGTCTCGTTAGTCTAGATATAGAAGACGGTTGTACAGACGGATCTCGTTAGTCTAGATATTGAAGACGTTTGTCCAACGACGTACCTCGTTAGTCTAGATATAGAAGACGGTTGTATAACGAGAGATCTCGTTAGTCTAGATATAGAAGACGGTTGTACAGACGGATCTCGTTAGTCTAGATATAGAAGACGGTTGTACAGACGGATCTCGTTAGTCTAGATATAGAAGACGGTTGTACAGACGGATCTCGTTAGTCTAGATATAGAAGACGGTTGTACAGACGGATCTCGTTAGTCTAGATATAGAAGACGTTTGTCCAACGTCGTATCCCGTTAGTCTAGATATAGAAGACGGTTGTACAGACGGATCTCGTTAGTCTCGATATAGAAAACGGTTGTACAGACGGATCGCGTTAGTCTAGATATAGAAGATGGTTGTACAACGACGTATCTCGTTAGTCTAGATATAGAAGGCGGTTGTACAGACGGATCTCGTTAGTCTAGATATAGAAGACGGTTGTACAGACGGATCTCATTAGTCTAGATATAGAAGACGGTTGTACAGACGGATCTCGTTAGTCTAGATATAGAAGACGGTTGTACAGACGGATCCCGTTAGTCTAGATATAGAAGACGGTTGTACAGACGGATCTCGTTAGTCTAGATATTGAAGACGGTTGTGCAGACGGATCTCGTTAGTCTAGATATAAAAGACGGCTGTACAGACGGATCTCGTTAGTCTAGATATAGAAGACGGTTGTGCAGACGGATCTCGTTAGTCTAGATATAGAAGGCGGTTGTGCAGACGGATCTCGTTAGTCTAGATATAAAAGACGGTTGTACAGACGGATCTCGTTAGTCTAGATATAGAAGACGGTTGTGCAGACGGATCTCGTTAGTCTAGATATAGAAGGCGGTTGTACAGACGGATCTCGTTAGTCTAGATATAGAAGACGGTTGTATAACGAGAGATCTCGTTAGTCTAGATATAGAAGACGGTTGTACAGACGGATCTCGTTAGTCTAGATATAGAAGACGGTTGTACAGACGGATCTCGTTAGTCTAGTTATAGAAGACGGTTGTACAGACGGATCTCGTTAGTCTAGATATAGAAGACGGTTGTACAGACGGATCTCGTTAGTCTAGATATAGAAGACGGTTGTACAGACGGATCTCGTTAGTCTAGATATTGAAGACGTTTGTCCAACGACGTACCTCGTTAGTCTAGATATAGAAAACGGTTGTACAGACGGATCTCGTTAGTCTAGATATAGAAGACGGTTGTACAGACGGATCTCGTTAGTCTAGATATAGAAGACGTTTGTCCAACGACGTATCCCGTTAGTCTAGATATAGAAGACGGTTGTATAACGAGAGATCTCGTTAGTCTAGATATAGAAGACGGTTGTACAGACGGATCTCGTTAGTCTAGATATAGAAGACGGTTGTACAGACGGATCTCGTTAGTCTAGATATAGAAGACGGTTGTACAGACGGATCTCGTTAGTCTAGATATAGAAGAGGGTTGTATAACGAGAGATCTCGTTAGTCTAGATATAGAAGACGGTTGTACAGACGGATTTCGTTAGTCTAGATATTGAAGACGTTTGTCCAACGACGTACCTCGTTAGTCTAGATATAGAAAACGGTTGTACAGACGGATCTCGTTAGTCTAGATATAGAAGACGGTTGTACAGACGGATCTCGTTAGTCTAGATATAGAAGACGGTTGTATAACGAGAGATCTCGTTAGTCTAGATATAGAAGACGGTTGTACAGACGGATCTCGTTAGTCTAGATATAGAAGACGGTTGTACAGACGGATCTCGTTAGTCTAGATATAGAAGACGTTTGTCCAACGACGTATCCCGTTAGTCTAGATATAGAAGACGGTTGTATAACGAGAGATCTCGTTAGTCTAGATATAGAAGACGGTTGTACAGACGGATCTCGTTAGTCTAGATATAGAAGACGGTTGTACAGACGGATCTCGTTAGTCTAGATATAGAAGACGGTTGTTCAGACGGATCTCGTTAGTCTAGATATAGAAAACGGTTGTACAGACGGATCTCGTTAGTCTAGATATAGAAGACGGTTGTACAGACGGATCTCGTTAGTCTAGATATAGAAGACGTTTGTCCAACGTCGTATCCCGTTAGTCTAGATATAGAAGACGGTTGTACAGACGGATCTCGTTAGTCTCGATATAGAAAACGGTTGTACAGACGGATCGCGTTAGTCTAGATATAGAAGATGGTTGTACAACGACGTATCTCGTTAGTCTAGATATAGAAGGCGGTTGTACAGACGGATCTCGTTAGTCTAGATATAGAAGACGGTTGTACAGACGGATCTCATTAGTCTAGATATAGAAGACGGTTGTACAGACGGATCTCGTTAGTCTAGATATAGAAGACGGTTGTACAGACGGATCCCGTTAGTCTAGATATAGAAGACGGTTGTACAGACGGATCTCGTTAGTCTAGATATTGAAGACGGTTGTGCAGACGGATCTCGTTAGTCTAGATATAAAAGACGGCTGTACAGACGGATCTCGTTAGTCTAGATATAGAAGACGGTTGTGCAGACGGATCTCGTTAGTCTAGATATAGAAGGCGGTTGTGCAGACGGATCTCGTTAGTCTAGATATAAAAGACGGTTGTACAGACGGATCTCGTTAGTCTAGATATAGAAGACGGTTGTGCAGACGGATCTCGTTAGTCTAGATATAGAAGGCGGTTGTACAGACGGATCTCGTTAGTCTAGATATAGAAGACGGTTGTATAACGAGAGATCTCGTTAGTCTAGATATAGAAGACGGTTGTACAGACGGATCTCGTTAGTCTAGATATAGAAGACGGTTGTACAGACGGATCTCGTTAGTCTAGTTATAGAAGACGGTTGTACAGACGGATCTCGTTAGTCTAGATATAGAAGACGGTTGTACAGACGGATCTCGTTAGTCTAGATATAGAAGACGGTTGTACAGACGGATCTCGTTAGTCTCGATATAGAAAACGGTTGTACAGACGGATCGCGTTAGTCTAGATATAGAAGATGGTTGTACAACGACGTATCTCGTTAGTCTAGATATAGAAGACGGTTGTACAGACGGATCTCGTTAGTCTAGATATAGAAGACGGTTGTACAGACGGATCTCGTTAGTCTAGATATTGAAGACGTTTGTCCAACGACGTACCTCGTTAGTCTAGATATAGAAAACGGTTGTACAGACGGATCTCGTTAGTCTAGATATAGAAGACGGTTGTACAGACGGATCTCGTTAGTCTAGATATAGAAGACGGTTGTATAACGAGAGATCTCGTTAGTCTAGATATAGAAGACGGTTGTACAGACGGATCCCGTTAGTCTAGATATAGAAGACGGTTGTACAGACGGGTCTCGTTTGTCTAGATATAGAAGACGGTTGTACAGACGGATCTCGTTAGTCTAGATATTGAAGACGTTTGTCCAACGACGTACCTCGTTAGTCTAGATATAGAAGACGGTTGTATAACGAGAGATCTCGTTAGTCTAGATATAGAAGACGGTTGTACAGACGGATCTCGTTAGTCTAGATATAGAAGACGGTTGTACAGACGGATCTCGTTAGTCTAGATATAGAAGACGGTTGTACAGACGGATCTCGTTAGTCTAGATATAGAAGACGGTTGTACAGACGGATCTCGTTAGTCTAGATATAGAAGACGTTTGTCCAACGTCGTATCCCGTTAGTCTAGATATAGAAGACGGTTGTACAGACGGATCTCGTTAGTCTCGATATAGAAAACGGTTGTACAGACGGATCGCGTTAGTCTAGATATAGAAGATGGTTGTACAACGACGTATCTCGTTAGTCTAGATATAGAAGGCGGTTGTACAGACGGATCTCGTTAGTCTAGATATAGAAGACGGTTGTATAACGAGAGATCTCGTTAGTCTAGATATAGAAGACGGTTGTACAGACGGATCTCGTTAGTCTAGATATAGAAGACGGTTGTACAGACGGATCCCGTTAGTCTAGATATAGAAGACGGTTGTACAGACGGATCTCGTTAGTCTAGATATTGAAGACGGTTGTGCAGACGGATCTCGTTAGTCTAGATATAAAAGACGGCTGTACAGACGGATCTCGTTAGTCTAGATATAGAAGACGGTTGTGCAGACGGATCTCGTTAGTCTAGATATAGAAGGCGGTTGTGCAGACGGATCTCGTTAGTCTAGATATAAAAGACGGTTGTACAGACGGATCTCGTTAGTCTAGATATAGAAGACGGTTGTGCAGACGGATCTCGTTAGTCTAGATATAGAAGGCGGTTGTACAGACGGATCTCGTTAGTCTAGATATAGAAGACGGTTGTATAACGAGAGATCTCGTTAGTCTAGATATAGAAGACGGTTGTACAGACGGATCTCGTTAGTCTAGATATAGAAGACGGTTGTACAGACGGATCTCGTTAGTCTAGTTATAGAAGACGGTTGTACAGACGGATCTCGTTAGTCTAGATATAGAAGACGGTTGTATAACGAGAGATCTCGTTAGTCTAGATATAGAAGACGGTTGTACAGACGGATCTCGTTAGTCTAGATATAGAAGACGGTTGTACAGACGGATCTCGTTAGTCTAGTTATAGAAGACGGTTGTACAGACGGATCTCGTTAGTCTAGATATAGAAGACGGTTGTACAGACGGATCTCGTTAGTCTAGATATAGAAGACGGTTGTATAACGAGAGATCTCGTTAGTCTAGATATAGAAGACGGTTGTACAGACGGATCTCGTTAGTCTAGATATAGAAGACGGTTGTACAGACGGATCTCGTTAGTCTAGATATAGAAGACGGTTGTACAGACGGGTCTCGTTAGTCTAGATATAGATGACGGTTGTACAGACGGATCTCCTTAGTCTAGATATAGAAGACGGTTGTACAGATGGATCTCGTTAGTCTAGATATAGAAGACGGTTGTACAGACGGATCTCGTTAGTCTAGATATAGAAGACGGTTGTATAACGAGAGATCTCGTTAGTCTAGATATAGAAGACGGTTGTACAGACGGATCCCGTTAGTCTAGATATAGAAGACGGTTGTATAACGGGAGATCTCGTTAGTCTAGATATAGAAGACGGTTGTACAGACGGGTCTCGTTAGTCTAGATATAGATGACGGTTGTACAGACGGATCTCATTAGTCTAGATATAGAAGACGGTTGTACAGATGGATCTCGTTAGTCTAGATATAGAAGACGGTTGTACAGACGGGTCTCGTTAGTCTAGATATAGATGACGGTTGTACAGACGGATCTCCTTAGTCTAGATATAGAAGACGGTTGTACAGATGGATCTCGTTAGTCTAGATATAGAAGGCGGTTGTACAGACGGATCTCGTTAGTCTAGATATTGAAGACGTTTGTCCAACGACGTACCTCGTTAGTCTAGATATAGAAAACGGTTGTACAGACGGATCTCGTTAGTCTAGATATAGAAGACGGTTGTACAGACGGATCTCGTTAGTCTAGATATAGAAGACGGTTGTATAACGAGAGATCTCGTTAGTCTAGATATAGAAGACGGTTGTACAGACGGATCTCGTTAGTCTAGATATAGAAGACGGTTGTACAGACGGATCTCGTTAGTCTAGATATAGAAGACGGTTGTACAGACGGGTCTCGTTAGTCTAGATATAGATGACGGTTGTACAGACGGATCTCCTTAGTCTAGATATAGAAGACGGTTGTACAGATGGATCTCGTTAGTCTAGATATAGAAGACGGTTGTACAGACGGATCTCGTTAGTCTAGATATAGAAGACGGTTGTATAACGAGAGATCTCGTTAGTCTAGATATAGAAGACGGTTGTACAGACGGATCCCGTTAGTCTAGATATAGAAGACGGTTGTATAACGAGAGATATCGTTAGTCTAGATATAGAAGACGGTTGTACAGACGGATCTCGTTAGTCTAGATATAGAAGACGTTTGTCCAACGACGTATCCCGTTAGTCTAGATATAGAAGACGGTTGTATAACGAGAGATCTCGTTAGTCTAGATATAGAAGACGGTTGTACAGACGGATCTCGTTAGTCTAGATATAGAAGACGGTTGTACAGTTGGATCTCGTTAGTCTAGATATAGAAGACGGTTGTATAACGAGAAATCTCGTTAGTCTAGATATAGAAGACGGTTGTACAGACGGATCTCGTTAGTCTAGATATAGAAGACGGTTGTACAAACGGATCTCATTAGTCTAGATATAGAAGACGGTTGTACAGACGGATCTCGTTAGTCTAGATATAGAAGACGGTTGTACAGACGGATCCCGTTAGTCTAGATATAGAAGACGGTTGTACAGACGGATCTCGTTAGTCTAGATATTGAAGACGTTTGTCCAACGACGTACCTCGTTAGTCTAGATATAGAAAACGGTTGTACAGACGGATCTCGTTAGTCTAGATATAGAAGACGGTTGTACAGACGGATCTCGTTAGTCTAGATATAGAAGACGGTTGTATAACGAGAGATCTCGTTAGTCTAGATATAGAAGACGGTTGTACAGACGGATCCCGTTAGTCTAGATATAGAAGACGGTTGTACAGACGGGTCTCGTTAGTCTAGATATAGAAGACGGTTGTACAGACGGATCTCGTTAGTCTAGATATTGAAGACGTTTGTCCAACGACGTACCTCGTTAGTCTAGATATAGAAAACGGTTGTACAGACGGATCTCGTTAGTCTAGATATAGAAGACGTTTGTCCAACGCCGTATCCCGTTAGTCTAGATATAGAAGACGGTTGTACAGACGGATCTCGTTAGTCTCGATATAGAAAACGGTTGTACAGACGGATCGCGTTAGTCTAGATATAGAAGATGGTTGTACAACGACGTATCTCGTTAGTCTAGATATAGAAGGCGGTTGTACAGACGGATCTCGTTAGTCTAGATATAGAAGACGGTTGTACAGACGGATCTCATTAGTCTAGATATAGAAGACGGTTGTACAGACGGATCTCGTTAGTCTAGATATAGAAGACGGTTGTGCAGACGGATCTCGTTAGTCTAGATATAGAAGACGGTTGTATAACGAGAGATCTCGTTAGTCTAGATATAGAAGACGGTTGTACAGACGGATCTCGTTAGTCTAGATATAGAAGACGGTTGTACAGACGGATCTCGTTAGTCTAGATATAGAAGAGGGTTGTATAACGAGAGATCTCGTTAGTCTAGATATAGAAGACGGTTGTACAGACGGGTCTCGTTAGTCTAGATATAGATGACGGTTGTACAGACGGATCTCATTAGTCTAGATATAGAAGACGGTTGTACAGATGGATCTCGTTAGTCTAGATATAGAAGACGGTTGTACAGACGGGTCTCGTTAGTCTAGATATAGATGACGGTTGTACAGACGGATCTCCTTTGTCTAGATATAGAAGACGGTTGTACAGATGGATCTCGTTAGTCTAGATATAGAAGGCGGTTGTACAGACGGATCTCGTTAGTCTAGATATAGAAGACGGTTGTATAACGAGAGATCTCGTTAGTCTAGATATAGAAGACGGTTGTACAGACGGATCCCGTTAGTCTAGATATAGAAGACGGTTGTATAACGAGAGATATCGTTAGTCTAGATATAGAAGACGGTTGTACAGACGGATCTCGTTAGTCTAGATATAGAAGACGGTTGTACAGACGGATCTCGTTAGTCTAGATATAGAAGAGGGTTGTATAACGAGAGATCTCGTTAGTCTAGATATAGAAGACGGTTGTACAGACGGGTCTCGTTAGTCTAGATATAGATGACGGTTGTACAGACGGATCTCATTAGTCTAGATATAGAAGACGGTTGTACAGATGGATCTCGTTAGTCTAGATATAGAAGACGGTTGTACAGACGGGTCTCGTTAGTCTAGATATAGAAGACGGTTGTACAGACGGATCTCGTTAGTCTCGATATAGAAAACGGTTGTACAGACGGATCGCGTTAGTCTAGATATAGAAGATGGTTGTACAACGACGTATCTCGGTAGTCTAGATATAGAAGGCGGTTGTACAGACGGATCTCGTTAGTCTAGATATAGAAGACGGTTGTACAGACGGATCTCATTAGTCTAGATATAGAAGACGGTTGTACAGACGGATCTCGTTAGTCTAGATATAGAAGACGGTTGTACAGACGGATCCCGTTAGTCTAGATATAGAAGACGGTTGTACAGACGGATCTCGTTAGTCTAGATATTGAAGACGGTTGTGCAGACGGATCTCGTTAGTCTAGATATAAAAGACGGTTGTACAGACGGATCTCGTTAGTCTAGATATAGAAGACGGTTGTGCAGACGGATCTCGTTAGTCTAGATATAGAAGGCGGTTGTGCAGACGGATCTCGTTAGTCTAGATATAAAAGACGGTTGTACAGACGGATCTCGTTAGTCTAGATATAGAAGACGGTTGTGCAGACGGATCTCGTTAGTCTAGATATAGAAGGCGGTTGTACAGACGGATCTCGTTAGTCTAGATATAGAAGACGGTTGTATAACGAGAGATCTCGTTAGTCTAGATATAGAAGACGGTTGTACAGACGGATCTCGTTAGTCTAGATATAGAAGACGGTTGTACAGACGGATCTCGTTAGTCTAGTTATAGAAGACGGTTGTACAGACGGATCTCGTTAGTCTAGATATAGAAGACGGTTGTACAGACGGATCTCGTTAGTCTAGATATAGAAGACGGTTGTACAGATGGATCTCGTTAGTCTAGATATAGAAGACGGTTGTACAGACGGATCTCGTTAGTCTAGACATAGAAGACGGTTGTACAGACGGGTCTCGTTAGTCTAGATATAGATGACGGTTGTACAGACGGATCTCCTTAGTCTAGATATAGAAGACGGTTGTACAGATGGATCTCGTTAGTCTAGATATAGAAGGCGGTTGTACAGACGGACCTCGTTAGTCTAGATATAGAAGACGGTTGTATAACGAGAGATCTCGTTAGTCTAGATATAGAAGACGGTTGTACAGACGGATCCCGTTAGTCTAGATATAGATGACGCTTGTACAGATGGATCTCGTTAGTCTAGATATAGAAGACGGTTGTACAGACGGATCTCGTTAGTCTAGATATAGAAGACGGTTGTACCGACGGATCTCTTTAGTCTAGATATAGAAGACGGTTGTACAGACGGATCTCGTTAGTCTAGATATAGAAGACGGTTGTACAGACGGATCTCGTTAGTCTAGATATAGAAGACGGTTGTACAGACGGATCTCGTTAGTCTAGATATAGAAGACGGTTGTACAGACGGATCTCGTTAGTCTAGTTATAGAAGACGGTTGTACAGACGGATCTCGTTAGTCTAGATATAGAAGACGGTTGTACAGACGGATCTCGTTAGTCTAGATATAGAAGACGGTTGTACAGACGGATCTCGTTAGTCTAGATATAGAAGAGGGTTGTATAACGAGAGATCTCGTTAGTCTAGATATAGAAGACGGTTGTACAGACGGATCTCGTTAGTCTAGATATTGAAGACGTTTGTCCAACGACGTACCTCGTTAGTCTAGATATAGAAAACGGTTGTACAGACGGATCTCGTTAGTCTAGATATAGAAGACGGTTGTACAGACGGATCTCGTTAGTCTAGATATAGAAGACGGTTGTATAACGAGAGATCTCGTTAGTCTAGATATAGAAGACGGTTGTACAGACGGATCTCGTTAGTCTAGATATAGAAGACGGTTGTACAGACGGATCTCGTTAGTCTAGATATAGAAGACGTTTGTCCAACGACGTATCCCGTTAGTCTAGATATAGAAGACGGTTGTATAACGAGAGATCTCGTTAGTCTAGATATAGAAGACGGTTGTACAGACGGATCTCGTTAGTCTAGATATAGAAGACGGTTGTACAGACGGATCTCGTTAGTCTAGATATAGAAGACGGTTGTTCAGACGGATCTCGTTAGTCTAGATATAGAAAACGGTTGTACAGACGGATCTCGTTAGTCTAGATATAGAAGACGGTTGTACAGACGGATCTCGTTAGTCTAGATATAGAAGACGTTTGTCCAACGTCGTATCCCGTTAGTCTAGATATAGAAGACGGTTGTACAGACGGATCTCGTTAGTCTCGATATAGAAAACGGTTGTACAGACGGATCGCGTTAGTCTAGATATAGAAGATGGTTGTACAACGACGTATCTCGTTAGTCTAGATATAGAAGGCGGTTGTACAGACGGATCTCGTTAGTCTAGATATAGAAGACGGTTGTACAGACGGATCTCATTAGTCTAGATATAGAAGACGGTTGTACAGACGGATCTCGTTAGTCTAGATATAGAAGACGGTTGTACAGACGGATCCCGTTAGTCTAGATATAGAAGACGGTTGTACAGACGGATCTCGTTAGTCTAGATATTGAAGACGGTTGTGCAGACGGATCTCGTTAGTCTAGATATAAAAGACGGCTGTACAGACGGATCTCGTTAGTCTAGATATAGAAGACGGTTGTGCAGACGGATCTCGTTAGTCTAGATATAGAAGGCGGTTGTGCAGACGGATCTCGTTAGTCTAGATATAAAAGACGGTTGTACAGACGGATCTCGTTAGTCTAGATATAGAAGACGGTTGTGCAGACGGATCTCGTTAGTCTAGATATAGAAGGCGGTTGTACAGACGGATCTCGTTAGTCTAGATATAGAAGACGGTTGTATAACGAGAGATCTCGTTAGTCTAGATATAGAAGACGGTTGTACAGACGGATCTCGTTAGTCTAGATATAGAAGACGGTTGTACAGACGGATCTCGTTAGTCTAGTTATAGAAGACGGTTGTACAGACGGATCTCGTTAGTCTAGATATAGAAGACGGTTGTACAGACGGATCTCGTTAGTCTAGATATAGAAGACGGTTGTACAGACGGATCTCGTTAGTCTAGATATTGAAGACGTTTGTCCAACGACGTACCTCGTTAGTCTAGATATAGAAAACGGTTGTACAGACGGATCTCGTTAGTCTAGATATAGAAGACGGTTGTACAGACGGATCTCGTTAGTCTAGATATAGAAGACGGTTGTATAACGAGAGATCTCGTTAGTCTAGATATAGAAGACGGTTGTACAGACGGATCCCGTTAGTCTAGATATAGAAGACGGTTGTACAGACGGGTCTCGTTAGTCTAGATATAGAAGACGGTTGTACAGACGGATCTCGTTAGTCTAGATATTGAAGACGTTTGTCCAACGACGTACCTCGTTAGTCTAGATATAGAAGACGGTTGTATAACGAGAGATCTCGTTAGTCTAGATATAGAAGACGGTTGTACAGACGGATCTCGTTAGTCTAGATATAGAAGACGGTTGTACAGACGGATCTCGTTAGTCTAGATATAGAAGACGGTTGTACAGACGGATCTCGTTAGTCTAGATATAGAAGACGGTTGTACAGACGGATCTCGTTAGTCTAGATATAGAAGACGTTTGTCCAACGTCGTATCCCGTTAGTCTAGATATAGAAGACGGTTGTACAGACGGATCTCGTTAGTCTCGATATAGAAAACGGTTGTACAGACGGATCGCGTTAGTCTAGATATAGAAGATGGTTGTACAACGACGTATCTCGTTAGTCTAGATATAGAAGGCGGTTGTACAGACGGATCTCGTTAGTCTAGATATAGAAGACGGTTGTACAGACGGATCTCATTAGTCTAGATATAGAAGACGGTTGTACAGACGGATCTCGTTAGTCTAGATATAGAAGACGGTTGTACAGACGGATCCCGTTAGTCTAGATATAGAAGACGGTTGTACAGACGGATCTCGTTAGTCTAGATATTGAAGACGGTTGTGCAGACGGATCTCGTTAGTCTAGATATAAAAGACGGCTGTACAGACGGATCTCGTTAGTCTAGATATAGAAGACGGTTGTGCAGACGGATCTCGTTAGTCTAGATATAGAAGGCGGTTGTGCAGACGGATCTCGTTAGTCTAGATATAAAAGACGGTTGTACAGACGGATCTCGTTAGTCTAGATATAGAAGACGGTTGTGCAGACGGATCTCGTTAGTCTAGATATAGAAGGCGGTTGTACAGACGGATCTCGTTAGTCTAGATATAGAAGACGGTTGTATAACGAGAGATCTCGTTAGTCTAGATATAGAAGACGGTTGTACAGACGGATCTCGTTAGTCTAGATATAGAAGACGGTTGTACAGACGGATCTCGTTAGTCTAGTTATAGAAGACGGTTGTACAGACGGATCTCGTTAGTCTAGATATAGAAGACGGTTGTACAGACGGATCTCGTTAGTCTAGATATAGAAGACGGTTGTACAGACGGATCTCGTTAGTCTAGATATTGAAGACGTTTGTCCAACGACGTACCTCGTTAGTCTAGATATAGAAAACGGTTGTACAGACGGATCTCGTTAGTCTAGATATAGAAGACGGTTGTACAGACGGATCTCGTTAGTCTAGATATAGAAGACGTTTGTCCAACGACGTATCCCGTTAGTCTAGATATAGAAGACGGTTGTATAACGAGAGATCTCGTTAGTCTAGATATAGAAGACGGTTGTACAGACGGATCTCGTTAGTCTAGATATAGAAGACGGTTGTACAGACGGATCTCGTTAGTCTAGATATAGAAGACGGTTGTACAGACGGATCTCGTTAGTCTAGATATAGAAGAGGGTTGTATAACGAGAGATCTCGTTAGTCTAGATATAGAAGACGGTTGTACAGACGGATTTCGTTAGTCTAGATATTGAAGACGTTTGTCCAACGACGTACCTCGTTAGTCTAGATATAGAAAACGGTTGTACAGACGGATCTCGTTAGTCTAGATATAGAAGACGGTTGTACAGACGGATCTCGTTAGTCTAGATATAGAAGACGGTTGTATAACGAGAGATCTCGTTAGTCTAGATATAGAAGACGGTTGTACAGACGGATCTCGTTAGTCTAGATATAGAAGACGGTTGTACAGACGGATCTCGTTAGTCTAGATATAGAAGACGTTTGTCCAACGACGTATCCCGTTAGTCTAGATATAGAAGACGGTTGTATAACGAGAGATCTCGTTAGTCTAGATATAGAAGACGGTTGTACAGACGGATCTCGTTAGTCTAGATATAGAAGACGGTTGTACAGACGGATCTCGTTAGTCTAGATATAGAAGACGGTTGTTCAGACGGATCTCGTTAGTCTAGATATAGAAAACGGTTGTACAGACGGATCCCGTTAGTCTAGATATAGAAGACGGTTGTACAGACGGATCTCGTTAGTCTAGATATTGAAGACGGTTGTGCAGACGGATCTCGTTAGTCTAGATATAAAAGACGGCTGTACAGACGGATCTCGTTAGTCTAGATATAGAAGACGGTTGTGCAGACGGATCTCGTTAGTCTAGATATAGAAGGCGGTTGTGCAGACGGATCTCGTTAGTCTAGATATAAAAGACGGTTGTACAGACGGATCTCGTTAGTCTCGATATAGAAAACGGTTGTACAGACGGATCGCGTTAGTCTAGATATAGAAGATGGTTGTACAGACGGATCTCGTTAGTCTAGATATAGAAGACGGTTGTACAGACGGATCTCATTAGTCTAGATATAGAAGACGGTTGTACAGACGGATCTCGTTAGTCTAGATATAGAAGACGGTTGTACAGACGGATCCCGTTAGTCTAGATATAGAAGACGGTTGTACAGACGGATCTCGTTAGTCTAGATATTGAAGACGGTTGTGCAGACGGATCTCGTTAGTCTAGATATAAAAGACGGCTGTACAGACGGATCTCGTTAGTCTAGATATAGAAGACGGTTGTGCAGACGGATCTCGTTAGTCTAGATATAGAAGGCGGTTGTGCAGACGGATCTCGTTAGTCTAGATATAAAAGACGGTTGTACAGACGGATCTCGTTAGTCTAGATATAGAAGACGGTTGTGCAGACGGATCTCGTTAGTCTAGATATAGAAGGCGGTTGTACAGACGGATCTCGTTAGTCTAGATATAGAAGACGGTTGTATAACGAGAGATCTCGTTAGTCTAGATATAGAAGACGGTTGTACAGACGGATCTCGTTAGTCTAGATATAGAAGACGGTTGTACAGACGGATCTCGTTAGTCTAGTTATAGAAGACGGTTGTACAGACGGATCTCGTTAGTCTAGATATAGAAGACGGTTGTACAGACGGATCTCGTTAGTCTAGATATAGAAGACGGTTGTACAGACGGATCTCGTTAGTCTAGATATTGAAGACGTTTGTCCAACGACGTACCTCGTTAGTCTAGATATAGAAAACGGTTGTACAGACGGATCTCGTTAGTCTAGATATAGAAGACGGTTGTACAGACGGATCTCGTTAGTCTAGATATAGAAGACGTTTGTCCAACGACGTATCCCGTTAGTCTAGATATAGAAGACGGTTGTATAACGAGAGATCTCGTTAGTCTAGATATAGAAGACGGTTGTACAGACGGATCTCGTTAGTCTAGATATAGAAGACGGTTGTACAGACGGATCTCGTTAGTCTAGATATAGAAGACGGTTGTACAGACGGATCTCGTTAGTCTAGATATAGAAGAGGGTTGTATAACGAGAGATCTCGTTAGTCTAGATATAGAAGACGGTTGTACAGACGGATTTCGTTAGTCTAGATATTGAAGACGTTTGTCCAACGACGTACCTCGTTAGTCTAGATATAGAAAACGGTTGTACAGACGGATCTCGTTAGTCTAGATATAGAAGACGGTTGTACAGACGGATCTCGTTAGTCTAGATATAGAAGACGGTTGTATAACGAGAGATCTCGTTAGTCTAGATATAGAAGACGGTTGTACAGACGGATCTCGTTAGTCTAGATATAGAAGACGGTTGTACAGACGGATCTCGTTAGTCTAGATATAGAAGACGTTTGTCCAACGACGTATCCCGTTAGTCTAGATATAGAAGACGGTTGTATAACGAGAGATCTCGTTAGTCTAGATATAGAAGACGGTTGTACAGACGGATCTCGTTAGTCTAGATATAGAAGACGGTTGTACAGACGGATCTCGTTAGTCTAGATATAGAAGACGTTTGTCCAACGTCGTATCCCGTTAGTCTAGATATAGAAGACGGTTGTACAGACGGATCTCGTTAGTCTCGATATAGAAAACGGTTGTACAGACGGATCGCGTTAGTCTAGATATAGAAGATGGTTGTACAACGACGTATCTCGTTAGTCTAGATATAGAAGGCGGTTGTACAGACGGATCTCGTTAGTCTAGATATAGAAGACGGTTGTACAGACGGATCTCATTAGTCTAGATATAGAAGACGGTTGTACAGACGGATCTCGTTAGTCTAGATATAGAAGACGGTTGTACAGACGGATCCCGTTAGTCTAGATATAGAAGACGGTTGTACAGACGGATCTCGTTAGTCTAGATATTGAAGACGGTTGTGCAGACGGATCTCGTTAGTCTAGATATAAAAGACGGCTGTACAGACGGATCTCGTTAGTCTAGATATAGAAGACGGTTGTGCAGACGGATCTCGTTAGTCTAGATATAGAAGGCGGTTGTGCAGACGGATCTCGTTAGTCTAGATATAAAAGACGGTTGTACAGACGGATCTCGTTAGTCTAGATATAGAAGACGGTTGTGCAGACGGATCTCGTTAGTCTAGATATAGAAGGCGGTTGTACAGACGGATCTCGTTAGTCTAGATATAGAAGACGGTTGTATAACGAGAGATCTCGTTAGTCTAGATATAGAAGACGGTTGTACAGACGGATCTCGTTAGTCTAGATATAGAAGACGGTTGTACAGACGGATCTCGTTAGTCTAGTTATAGAAGACGGTTGTACAGACGGATCTCGTTAGTCTAGATATAGAAGACGGTTGTACAGACGGATCTCGTTAGTCTAGATATAGAAGACGGTTGTACAGACGGATCTCGTTAGTCTAGATATTGAAGACGTTTGTCCAACGACGTACCTCGTTAGTCTAGATATAGAAAACGGTTGTACAGACGGATCTCGTTAGTCTAGATATAGAAGACGGTTGTACAGACGGATCTCGTTAGTCTAGATATAGAAGACGTTTGTCCAACGACGTATCCCGTTAGTCTAGATATAGAAGACGGTTGTATAACGAGAGATCTCGTTAGTCTAGATATAGAAGACGGTTGTACAGACGGATCTCGTTAGTCTAGATATAGAAGACGGTTGTACAGACGGATCTCGTTAGTCTAGATATAGAAGACGGTTGTACAGACGGATCTCGTTAGTCTAGATATAGAAGACGGTTGTTCAGACGGATCTCGTTAGTCTAGATATAGAAAACGGTTGTACAGACGGATCCCGTTAGTCTAGATATAGAAGACGGTTGTACAGACGGATCTCGTTAGTCTAGATATTGAAGACGGTTGTGCAGACGGATCTCGTTAGTCTAGATATAAAAGACGGCTGTACAGACGGATCTCGTTAGTCTAGATATAGAAGACGGTTGTGCAGACGGATCTCGTTAGTCTAGATATAGAAGGCGGTTGTGCAGACGGATCTCGTTAGTCTAGATATAAAAGACGGTTGTACAGACGGATCTCGTTAGTCTCGATATAGAAAACGGTTGTACAGACGGATCGCGTTAGTCTAGATATAGAAGATGGTTGTACAGACGGATCTCGTTAGTCTAGATATAGAAGACGGTTGTACAGACGGATCTCATTAGTCTAGATATAGAAGACGGTTGTACAGACGGATCTCGTTAGTCTAGATATAGAAGACGGTTGTACAGACGGATCCCGTTAGTCTAGATATAGAAGACGGTTGTACAGACGGATCTCGTTAGTCTAGATATTGAAGACGGTTGTGCAGACGGATCTCGTTAGTCTAGATATAAAAGACGGCTGTACAGACGGATCTCGTTAGTCTAGATATAGAAGACGGTTGTGCAGACGGATCTCGTTAGTCTAGATATAGAAGGCGGTTGTGCAGACGGATCTCGTTAGTCTAGATATAAAAGACGGTTGTACAGACGGATCTCGTTAGTCTAGATATAGAAGACGGTTGTGCAGACGGATCTCGTTAGTCTAGATATAGAAGGCGGTTGTACAGACGGATCTCGTTAGTCTAGATATAGAAGACGGTTGTATAACGAGAGATCTCGTTAGTCTAGATATAGAAGACGGTTGTACAGACGGATCTCGTTAGTCTAGATATAGAAGACGGTTGTACAGACGGATCTCGTTAGTCTAGTTATAGAAGACGGTTGTACAGACGGATCTCGTTAGTCTAGATATAGAAGACGGTTGTACAGACGGATCTCGTTAGTCTAGATATAGAAGACGGTTGTACAGACGGATCTCGTTAGTCTAGATATTGAAGACGTTTGTCCAACGACGTACCTCGTTAGTCTAGATATAGAAAACGGTTGTACAGACGGATCTCGTTAGTCTAGATATAGAAGACGGTTGTACAGACGGATCTCGTTAGTCTAGATATAGAAGACGTTTGTCCAACGACGTATCCCGTTAGTCTAGATATAGAAGACGGTTGTATAACGAGAGATCTCGTTAGTCTAGATATAGAAGACGGTTGTACAGACGGATCTCGTTAGTCTAGATATAGAAGACGGTTGTACAGACGGATCTCGTTAGTCTAGATATAGAAGACGGTTGTACAGACGGATCTCGTTAGTCTAGATATAGAAGAGGGTTGTATAACGAGAGATCTCGTTAGTCTAGATATAGAAGACGGTTGTACAGACGGATTTCGTTAGTCTAGATATTGAAGACGTTTGTCCAACGACGTACCTCGTTAGTCTAGATATAGAAAACGGTTGTACAGACGGATCTCGTTAGTCTAGATATAGAAGACGGTTGTACAGACGGATCTCGTTAGTCTAGATATAGAAGACGGTTGTATAACGAGAGATCTCGTTAGTCTAGATATAGAAGACGGTTGTACAGACGGATCTCGTTAGTCTAGATATAGAAGACGGTTGTACAGACGGATCTCGTTAGTCTAGATATAGAAGACGTTTGTCCAACGACGTATCCCGTTAGTCTAGATATAGAAGACGGTTGTATAACGAGAGATCTCGTTAGTCTAGATATAGAAGACGGTTGTACAGACGGATCTCGTTAGTCTAGATATAGAAGACGGTTGTACAGACGGATCTCGTTAGTCTAGATATAGAAGACGTTTGTCCAACGTCGTATCCCGTTAGTCTAGATATAGAAGACGGTTGTACAGACGGATCTCGTTAGTCTCGATATAGAAAACGGTTGTACAGACGGATCGCGTTAGTCTAGATATAGAAGATGGTTGTACAACGACGTATCTCGTTAGTCTAGATATAGAAGGCGGTTGTACAGACGGATCTCGTTAGTCTAGATATAGAAGACGGTTGTACAGACGGATCTCATTAGTCTAGATATAGAAGACGGTTGTACAGACGGATCTCGTTAGTCTAGATATAGAAGACGGTTGTACAGACGGATCCCGTTAGTCTAGATATAGAAGACGGTTGTACAGACGGATCTCGTTAGTCTAGATATTGAAGACGGTTGTGCAGACGGATCTCGTTAGTCTAGATATAAAAGACGGCTGTACAGACGGATCTCGTTAGTCTAGATATAGAAGACGGTTGTGCAGACGGATCTCGTTAGTCTAGATATAGAAGGCGGTTGTGCAGACGGATCTCGTTAGTCTAGATATAAAAGACGGTTGTACAGACGGATCTCGTTAGTCTAGATATAGAAGACGGTTGTGCAGACGGATCTCGTTAGTCTAGATATAGAAGGCGGTTGTACAGACGGATCTCGTTAGTCTAGATATAGAAGACGGTTGTATAACGAGAGATCTCGTTAGTCTAGATATAGAAGACGGTTGTACAGACGGATCTCGTTAGTCTAGATATAGAAGACGGTTGTACAGACGGATCTCGTTAGTCTAGTTATAGAAGACGGTTGTACAGACGGATCTCGTTAGTCTAGATATAGAAGACGGTTGTACAGACGGATCTCGTTAGTCTAGATATAGAAGACGGTTGTACAGACGGATCTCGTTAGTCTAGATATTGAAGACGTTTGTCCAACGACGTACCTCGTTAGTCTAGATATAGAAAACGGTTGTACAGACGGATCTCGTTAGTCTAGATATAGAAGACGGTTGTACAGACGGATCTCGTTAGTCTAGATATAGAAGACGTTTGTCCAACGACGTATCCCGTTAGTCTAGATATAGAAGACGGTTGTATAACGAGAGATCTCGTTAGTCTAGATATAGAAGACGGTTGTACAGACGGATCTCGTTAGTCTAGATATAGAAGACGGTTGTACAGACGGATCTCGTTAGTCTAGATATAGAAGACGGTTGTACAGACGGATCTCGTTAGTCTAGATATAGAAGAGGGTTGTATAACGAGAGATCTCGTTAGTCTAGATATAGAAGACGGTTGTACAGACGGATTTCGTTAGTCTAGATATTGAAGACGTTTGTCCAACGACGTACCTCGTTAGTCTAGATATAGAAAACGGTTGTACAGACGGATCTCGTTAGTCTAGATATAGAAGACGGTTGTACAGACGGATCTCGTTAGTCTAGATATAGAAGACGGTTGTATAACGAGAGATCTCGTTAGTCTAGATATAGAAGACGGTTGTACAGACGGATCTCGTTAGTCTAGATATAGAAGACGGTTGTACAGACGGATCTCGTTAGTCTAGATATAGAAGACGTTTGTCCAACGACGTATCCCGTTAGTCTAGATATAGAAGACGGTTGTATAACGAGAGATCTCGTTAGTCTAGATATAGAAGACGGTTGTACAGACGGATCTCGTTAGTCTAGATATAGAAGACGGTTGTACAGACGGATCTCGTTAGTCTAGATATAGAAGACGGTTGTTCAGACGGATCTCGTTAGTCTAGATATAGAAAACGGTTGTACAGACGGATCTCGTTAGTCTAGATATAGAAGACGGTTGTACAGACGGATCTCGTTAGTCTAGATATAGAAGACGTTTGTCCAACGTCGTATCCCGTTAGTCTAGATATAGAAGACGGTTGTACAGACGGATCTCGTTAGTCTCGATATAGAAAACGGTTGTACAGACGGATCGCGTTAGTATAGATATAGAAGATGGTTGTACAACGACGTATCTCGTTAGTCTAGATATAGAAGGCGGTTGTACAGACGGATCTCGTTAGTCTAGATATAGAAGACGGTTGTACAGACGGATCTCATTAGTCTAGATATAGAAGACGGTTGTACAGACGGATCTCGTTAGTCTAGATATAGAAGACGGTTGTACAGACGGATCCCGTTAGTCTAGATATAGAAGACGGTTGTACAGACGGATCTCGTTAGTCTAGATATTGAAGACGGTTGTGCAGACGGATCTCGTTAGTCTAGATATAAAAGACGGCTGTACAGACGGATCTCGTTAGTCTAGATATAGAAGACGGTTGTGCAGACGGATCTCGTTAGTCTAGATATAGAAGGCGGTTGTGCAGACGGATCTCGTTAGTCTAGATATAAAAGACGGTTGTACAGACGGATCTCGTTAGTCTAGATATAGAAGACGGTTGTGCAGACGGATCTCGTTAGTCTAGATATAGAAGGCGGTTGTACAGACGGATCTCGTTAGTCTAGATATAGAAGACGGTTGTATAACGAGAGATCTCGTTAGTCTAGATATAGAAGACGGTTGTACAGACGGATCTCGTTAGTCTAGATATAGAAGACGTTTGTCCAACGACGTATCCCGTTAGTCTAGATATAGAAGACGGTTGTATAACGAGAGATCTCGTTAGTCTAGATATAGAAGACGGTTGTACAGACGGATCTCGTTAGTCTAGATATAGAAGACGGTTGTACAGACGGATCTCGTTAGTCTAGATATAGAAGACGGTTGTACAGACGGATCTCGTTAGTCTAGATATAGAAGAGGGTTGTATAACGAGAGATCTCGTTAGTCTAGATATAGAAGACGGTTGTACAGACGGAT
Source organism: Andrena bicolor (assembly GCA_960531205.1). Classification (NCBI taxonomy): domain Eukaryota; kingdom Metazoa; phylum Arthropoda; class Insecta; order Hymenoptera; family Andrenidae; genus Andrena; species Andrena bicolor. The sequence goes on along the minus strand of CAUIJW010000306.1, from coordinate 3,099,330 downwards.
TTCGTTAGTCTAGATATTGAAGACGTTTGTCCAACGACGTACCTCGTTAGTCTAGATATAGAAAACGGTTGTACAGACGGATCTCGTTAGTCTAGATATAGAAGACGGTTGTACCGACGGATCTCTTTAGTCTAGATATAGAAGACGGTTGTACAGACGGATCTCGTTAGTCTAGATATAGAAGACGGTTGTACAGACGGATCTCGTTAGTCTAGATATAGAAGACGGTTGTTCAGACGGATCTCGTTAGTCTAGATATAGAAAACGGTTGTACAGACGGATCTCGTTAGTCTAGATATAGAAGACGTTTGTCCAACGTCGTATCCCGTTAGTCTAGATATAGAAGACGGTTGTACAGACGGATCTCGTTAGTCTCGATATAGAAAACGGTTGTACAGACGGATCGCGTTAGTCTAGATATAGAAGATGGTTGTACAACGACGTATCTCGTTAGTCTAGATATAGAAGGCGGTTGTACAGACGGATCTCGTTAGTCTAGATATAGAAGACGGTTGTACAGACGGATCTCATTAGTCTAGATATAGAAGACGGTTGTACAGACGGATCTCGTTAGTCTAGATATAGAAGACGGTTGTACAGACGGATCCCGTTAGTCTAGATATAGAAGACGGTTGTACAGACGGATCTCGTTAGTCTAGATATTGAAGACGGTTGTGCAGACGGATCTCGTTAGTCTAGATATAAAAGACGGTTGTACAGACGGATCTCGTTAGTCTAGATATAGAAGACGGTTGTACAGATGGATCTCGTTAGTCTAGATATAGAAGGCGGTTGTACAGACGGATCTCGTTAGTCTAGATATAGAAGACGGTTGTATAACGAGAGATCTCGTTAGTCTAGATATAGAAGACGGTTGTACAGACGGATCCCGTTAGTCTAGATATAGAAGACGGTTGTATAACGAGAGATATCGTTAGTCTAGATATAGAAGACGGTTGTACAGACGGATCTCGTTAGTCTAGATATAGAAGACGGTTGTACAGACGGATCTCGTTAGTCTAGATATAGAAGACGGTTGTACAGACGGATCTCGTTAGTCTAGATATAGAAGACGTTTGTCCAACGACGTATCCCGTTAGTCTAGATATAGAAGACGGTTGTATAACGAGAGATGTCGTTAGTCTAGATATAGAAGACGGTTGTACAGACGGATCTCGTTAGTCTAGATATAGAAGACGGTTGTACAGACGGATCTCGTTAGTCTAGATATAGAAGACGGTTGTTCAGACGGATCTCGTTAGTCTAGATATAGAAAACGGTTGTACAGACGGATCTCGTTAGTCTAGATATAGAAGACGTTTGTCCAACGTCGTATCCCGTTAGTCTAGATATAGAAGACGGTTGTACAGACGGATCTCGTTAGTCTCGATATAGAAAACGGTTGTACAGACGGATCGCGTTAGTCTAGATATAGAAGATGGTTGTACAACGACGTATCTCGTTAGTCTAGATATAGAAGGCGGTTGTACAGACGGATCTCGTTAGTCTAGATATAGAAGACGGTTGTACAGACGGATCTCATTAGTCTAGATATAGAAGACGGTTGTACAGACGGATCTCGTTAGTCTAGATATAGAAGACGGTTGTACAGACGGATCCCGTTAGTCTAGATATAGAAGACGGTTGTACAGACGGATCTCGTTAGTCTAGATATTGAAGACGGTTGTGCAGACGGATCTCGTTAGTCTAGATATAAAAGACGGTTGTACAGACGGATCTCGTTAGTCTAGATATAGAAGACGGTTGTGCAGACGGATCTCGTTAGTCTAGATATAGAAGACGGTTGTACAGACGGATCTCGTTAGTCTAGATATAGAAGACGGTTGTACAGACGGATCTCGTTAGTCTAGATATAGAAGACGGTTGTTCAGACGGATCTCGTTAGTCTAGATATAGAAAACGGTTGTACAGACGGATCTCGTTAGTCTAGATATAGAAGACGTTTGTCCAACGTCGTATCCCGTTAGTCTAGATATAGAAGACGGTTGTACAGACGGATCTCGTTAGTCTCGATATAGAAAACGGTTGTACAGACGGATCGCGTTAGTCTAGATATAGAAGATGGTTGTACAACGACGTATCTCGTTAGTCTAGATATAGAAGGCGGTTGTACAGACGGATCTCGTTAGTCTAGATATAGAAGACGGTTGTACAGACGGATCTCATTAGTCTAGATATAGAAGACGGTTGTACAGACGGATCTCGTTAGTCTAGATATAGAAGACGGTTGTACAGACGGATCCCGTTAGTCTAGATATAGAAGACGGTTGTACAGACGGATCTCGTTAGTCTAGATATTGAAGACGGTTGTGCAGACGGATCTCGTTAGTCTAGATATAAAAGACGGTTGTACAGACGGATCTCGTTAGTCTAGATATAGAAGACGGTTGTGCAGACGGATCTCGTTAGTCTAGATATAGAAGGCGGTTGTGCAGACGGATCTCGTTAGTCTAGATATAAAAGACGGTTGTACAGACGGATCTCGTTAGTCTAGATATAGAAGACGGTTGTGCAGACGGATCTCGTTAGTCTAGATATAGAAGGCGGTTGTACAGACGGATCTCGTTAGTCTAGATATAGAAGACGGTTGTATAACGAGAGATCTCGTTAGTCTAGATATAGAAGACGGTTGTACAGACGGATCTCGTTAGTCTAGATATAGAAGACGGTTGTACAGACGGATCTCGTTAGTCTAGTTATAGAAGACGGTTGTACAGACGGATCTCGATAGTCTAGATATAGAAGACGGTTGTACAGACGGATCTCGTTAGTCTAGATATAGAAGACGGTTGTACAGACGGATCTCGTTAGTCTAGATATAGAAGACGGTTATACAGACGGATCTCGTTAGTCTAGATATTGAAGACGTTTGTCCAACGACGTACCTCGTTAGTCTAGATATAGAAAACGGTTGTACAGACGGATCTCGTTAGTCTAGATATAGAAGACGGTTGTACAGACGGATCTCGTTAGTCTAGATATAGAAGACGGTTGTATAACGAGAGATCTCGTTAGTCTAGATATAGAAGACGGTTGTACAGACGGATCTCGTTAGTCTAGATATAGAAGACGGTTGTACAGACGGATCTCGTTAGTCTAGATATAGAAGACGGTTGTACAGACGGGTCTCGTTAGTCTAGATATAGAAGACGGTTGTACAGACGGATCTCGTTAGTCTAGATATAGAAGACGGTTGTATAACGAGAGATCTCGTTAGTCTAGATATAGAAGACGGTTGTACAGACGGATCTCGTTAGTCTAGATATAGAAGACGGTTGTACAGACGGATCTCATTAGTCTAGATATAGAAGACGGTTGTACAGACGGATCTCGTTAGTCTAGATATAGAAGACGGTTGTACAGACGGATCCCGTTAGTCTAGATATAGAAGACGGTTGTACAGACGGATCTCGTTAGTCTAGATATTGAAGACGTTTGTCCAACGACGTACCTCGTTAGTCTAGATATAGAAAACGGTTGTACAGACGGATCTCGTTAGTCTAGATATAGAAGACGGTTGTACAGACGGATCTCGTTAGTCTAGATATAGAAGACGGTTGTATAACGAGAGATCTCGTTAGTCTAGATATAGAAGACGGTTGTACAGACGGATCCCGTTAGTCTAGATATAGAAGACGGTTGTACAGACGGGTCTCGTTAGTCTAGATATAGAAGACGGTTGTACAGACGGATCTCGTTAGTCTAGATATTGAAGACGTTTGTCCTACGACGTACCTCGTTAGTCTAGATATAGAAAACGGTTGTACAGACGGATCTCGTTAGTCTAGATATAGAAGACGGTTGTATAACGACGTATCCCGTTAGTCTAGATATAGAAGACGGTTGTATAACGACGTATCCCGTTAGTCTAGATATAGAAGACGGTTGTACAGACGGATCTCGTTAGTCTAGATATAGAAGACGGTTGTACAGACGGATCTCGTTAGTCTAGATATAGAAGACGGTTGTACAGACGGATCTCGTTAGTCTAGATATAGAAGACGGTTGTACAGACGGATCTCGTTAGTCTAGATATAGAAGACGGTTGTACAGACGGGTCTCGTTAGTCTAGATATAGATGACGGTTGTACAGACGGATCTCATTAGTCTAGATATAGAAGACGGTTGTACAGATGGATCTCGTTAGTCTAGATATAGAAGACGGTTGTACAGACGGATCTCGTTAGTCTAGATATAGAAGACGGTTGTACAGACGGATCCCGTTAGTCTAGATATAGAAGACGGTTGTACAGACGGATCTCGTTAGTCTAGATATAGAAGACGGTTGTACAGACGGATCTCGTTAGTCTAGATATAGAAGACGGTTGTATAACGAGAGATCTCGTTAGTCTAGATATAGAAGACGGTTGTATAACGAGAGATATCGTTAGTCTAGATATAGAAGACGGTTGTAGAGACGGATCTCGTTAGTCTAGATATAGAAGACGGTTGTACAGACGGATCCCGTTAGTCTAGATATAGAAGACGGTTGTACAGACGGATCTCGTTAGTCTAGATATAGAAGACGGTTGTACAGACGGATCTCGTTAGTCTAGATATAGAAGACGGTTGTATAACGAGAGATCTCGTTAGTCTAGATATAGAAGACGGTTGTATAACGAGAGATATCGTTAGTCTAGATATAGAAGACGGTTGTACAGACGGATCTCGTTAGTCTAGATATAGAAGACGGTTGTACAGACGGGTCTCGTTAGTCTAGATATAGATGACGGTTGTACAGACGGATCTCCTTAGTCTAGATATAGAAGACGGTTGTACAGATGGATCTCGTTAGTCTAGATATAGAAGACGGTTGTACAGACGGATCTCGTTAGTCTAGATATAGAAGACGGTTGTATAACGAGAGATCTCGTTAGTCTAGATATAGAAGACGGTTGTACAGACGGATCCCGTTAGTCTAGATATAGAAGACGGTTGTATAACGAGAGATATCGTTAGTCTAGATATAGAAGACGGTTGTACAGACGGATCTCGTTAGTCTAGATATAGAAGACGGTTGTACAGACGGATCTCGTTAGTCTAGATATAGAAGACGTTTGTCCAACGACGTATCCCGTTAGTCTAGATATAGAAGACGGTTGTATAACGAGAGATCTCGTTAGTCTAGATATAGAAGACGGTTGTACATACGGATCTCGTTAGTCTAGATATAGAAGACGGTTGTACAGACGGATCTCGTTAGTCTAGATATAGAAGACGGTTGTACAGACGGATCTCGTTAGTCTAGATATAGAAGACGGTTGTACAGACGGATCTCGTTAGTCTAGATATAGAAGACGGTTGTACAGACGGATCTCGTTAGTCTAGATATAGAAGAGGGTTGTATAACGAGAGATCTCGTTAGTCTAGATATAGAAGACGGTTGTACACACGGGTCTCGTTAGTCTAGATATAGATGACGGTTGTACAGACGGATCTCATTAGTCTAGATATAGAAGACGGTTGTACAGATGGATCTCGTTAGTCTAGATATAGAAGACGGTTGTACAGACGGGTCTCGTTAGTCTAGATATAGATGACGGTTGTACAGACGGATCTCCTTAGTCTAGATATAGAAGACGGTTGTACAGATGGATCTCGTTAGTCTAGATATAGAAGGCGGTTGTACAGACGGATCTCGTTAGTCTAGATATAGAAGACGGTTGTATAACGAGAGATCTCGTTAGTCTAGATATAGAAGACGGTTGTACAGACGGATCTCGTTAGTCTAGATATAGAAGACGGTTGTACAGACGGATCTCGTTAGTCTAGATATAGAAGACGGTTGTACAGACGGATCTCGTTAGTCTAGATATAGAAGACGGTTGTACAGACGGATCTCGTTAGTCTAGATATAGAAGACGTTTGTCCAACGACGTATCCCGTTAGTCTAGATATAGAAGACGGTTGTATAACGAGAGATCTCGTTAGTCTAGATATAGAAGACGGTTGTACAGACGGATCTCGTTAGTCTAGATATAGAAGACGGTTGTACAGACGGATCTCGTTAGTCTAGATATAGAAGACGGTTGTTCAGACGGATCTCGTTAGTCTAGATATAGAAAACGGTTGTACAGACGGATCTCGTTAGTCTAGATATAGAAGACGGTTGTACAGACGGATCTCGTTAGTCTAGATATAGAAGACGTTTGTCCAACGTCGTATCCCGTTAGTCTAGATATAGAAGACGGTTGTACAGACGGATCTCGTTAGTCTCGATATAGAAAACGGTTGTACAGACGGATCGCGTTAGTCTAGATATAGAAGATGGTTGTACAACGACGTATCTCGTTAGTCTAGATATAGAAGGCGGTTGTACAGACGGATCTCGTTAGTCTAGATATAGAAGACGGTTGTACAGACGGATCTCATTAGTCTAGATATAGAAGACGGTTGTACAGACGGATCTCGTTAGTCTAGATATAGAAGACGGTTGTACAGACGGATCTCGTTAGTCTAGATATAGAAGAGGGTTGTATAACGAGAGATCTCGTTAGTCTAGATATAGAAGACGGTTGTACAGACGGGTCTCGTTAGTCTAGATATAGATGACGGTTGTACAGACGGATCGCGTTAGTCTAGATATAGAAGATGGTTGTACAACGACGTATCTCGTTAGTCTAGATATAGAAGGCGGTTGTACAGACGGATCTCGTTAGTCTAGATATAGAAGACGGTTGTACAGACGGATCTCATTAGTCTAGATATAGAAGACGGTTGTACAGACGGATCTCGTTAGTCTAGATATAGAAGACGGTTGTACAGACGGATCTCGTTAGTCTAGATATAGAAGACGGTTGTACAGACGGATCTCGTTAGTCTAGATATAGAAGAGGTTTGTCCAACGACGTATCCCGTTAGTCTAGATATAGAAGACGGTTGTATAACGAGAGATCTCGTTAGTCTAGATATAGAAGACGGTTGTACAGACGGATCTCGTTAGTCTAGATATAGAAGACGGTTGTACAACGTCGTATCCCGTTAGTCTAGATATAGAAGACGGTTGTACAGACGGATCTCGTTAGTCTCGATATAGAAAACGGTTGTACAGACGGATCGCGTTAGTCTAGATATAGAAGATGGTTGTACAACGACGTATCTCGTTAGTCTAGATATAGAAGGCGGTTGTACAGACGGATCTCGTTAGTCTAGATATAGAAGACGGTTGTACAGACGGATCTCATTAGTCTAGATATAGAAGACGGTTGTACAGACGGATCTCGTTAGTCTAGATATAGAAGACGGTTGTACAGACGGATCCCGTTAGTCTAGATATAGAAGACGGTTGTACAGACGGATCTCGTTAGTCTAGATATTGAAGACGGTTGTGCAGACGGATCTCGTTAGTCTAGATATAAAAGACGGTTGTACAGACGGATCTCGTTAGTCTAGATATAGAAGACGGTTGTGCAGACGGATCTCGTTAGTCTAGATATAGAAGACGGTTGTACAGACGGATCTCGTTAGTCTAGATATAGAAGACGGTTGTACAGACGGATCTCGTTAGTCTAGATATAGAAGACGGTTGTTCAGACGGATCTCGTTAGTCTAGATATAGAAAACGGTTGTACAGACGGATCTCGTTAGTCTAGATATAGAAGACGTTTGTCCAACGTCGTATCCCGTTAGTCTAGATATAGAAGACGGTTGTACAGACGGATCTCGTTAGTCTCGATATAGAAAACGGTTGTACAGACGGATCGCGTTAGTCTAGATATAGAAGATGGTTGTACAACGACGTATCTCGTTAGTCTAGATATAGAAGGCGGTTGTACAGACGGATCTCGTTAGTCTAGATATAGAAGACGGTTGTACAGACGGATCTCATTAGTCTAGATATAGAAGACGGTTGTACAGACGGATCTCGTTAGTCTAGATATAGAAGACGGTTGTACAGACGGATCCCGTTAGTCTAGATATAGAAGACGGTTGTACAGACGGATCTCGTTAGTCTAGATATTGAAGACGGTTGTGCAGACGGATCTCGTTAGTCTAGATATAAAAGACGGTTGTACAGACGGATCTCGTTAGTCTAGATATAGAAGACGGTTGTGCAGACGGATCTCGTTAGTCTAGATATAGAAGGCGGTTGTGCAGACGGATCTCGTTAGTCTAGATATAAAAGACGGTTGTACAGACGGATCTCGTTAGTCTAGATATAGAAGACGGTTGTGCAGACGGATCTCGTTAGTCTAGATATAGAAGGCGGTTGTACAGACGGATCTCGTTAGTCTAGATATAGAAGACGGTTGTATAACGAGAGATCTCGTTAGTCTAGATATAGAAGACGGTTGTACAGACGGATCTCGTTAGTCTAGATATAGAAGACGGTTGTACAGACGGATCTCGTTAGTCTAGTTATAGAAGACGGTTGTACAGACGGATCTCGATAGTCTAGATATAGAAGACGGTTGTACAGACGGATCTCGTTAGTCTAGATATAGAAGACGGTTGTACAGACGGATCTCGTTAGTCTAGATATAGAAGACGGTTGTACAGACGGATCTCGTTAGTCTAGATATTGAAGACGTTTGTCCAACGACGTACCTCGTTAGTCTAGATATAGAAAACGGTTGTACAGACGGATCTCGTTAGTCTAGATATAGAAGACGGTTGTACAGACGGATCTCGTTAGTCTAGATATAGAAGACGGTTGTATAACGAGAGATCTCGTTAGTCTAGATATAGAAAACGGTTGTACAGACGGATCTCGTTAGTCTAGATATAGAAGACGGTTGTACAGACGGATCTCGTTAGTCTAGATATAGAAGACGGTTGTACAGACGGGTCTCGTTAGTCTAGATATAGAAGACGGTTGTACAGACGGATCTCGTTAGTCTAGATATAGAAGACGGTTGTATAACGAGAGATCTCGTTAGTCTAGATATAGAAGACGGTTGTACAGACGGATCCCGTTAGTCTAGATATAGAAGACGGTTGTACAGACGGATCTCGTTAGTCTAGATATAGAAGACGGTTGTACAGACGGATCTCGTTAATCTAGATATAGAAGACGTTTGTCCAACGACGTATCCCGTTAGTCTAGATATAGAAGACGGTTGTATAACGAGAGATCTCGTTAGTCTAGATATAGAAGACGGTTGTACAGACGGATCTCGTTAGTCTAGATATAGAAGACGGTTGTACAGACGGATCTCGTTAGTCTAGATATAGAAGACGGTTGTATAACGAGAGATCTCGTTAGTCTAGATATAGAAGACGGTTGTACAGACGGATCTCGTTAGTCTAGATATAGAAGACGGTTGTACAGACGGATCTCATTAGTCTAGATATAGAAGACGGTTGTACAGACGGATCTCGTTAGTCTAGATATAGAAGACGGTTGTACAGACGGATCCCGTTAGTCTAGATATAGAAGACGGTTGTACAGACGGATCTCGTTAGTCTAGATATTGAAGACGTTTGTCCAACGACGTACCTCGTTAGTCTAGATATAGAAAACGGTTGTACAGACGGATCTCGTTAGTCTAGATATAGAAGACGGTTGTACAGACGGATCTCGTTAGTCTAGATATAGAAGACGGTTGTATAACGAGAGATCTCGTTAGTCTAGATATAGAAGACGGTTGTACAGACGGATCCCGTTAGTCTAGATATAGAAGACGGTTGTACAGACGGGTCTCGTTAGTCTAGATATAGAAGACGGTTGTACAGACGGATCTCGTTAGTCTAGATATTGAAGACGTTTGTCCTACGACGTACCTCGTTAGTCTAGATATAGAAAACGGTTGTACAGACGGATCTCGTTAGTCTAGATATAGAAGACGGTTGTATAACGACGTATCCCGTTAGTCTAGATATAGAAGACGGTTGTATAACGACGTATCCCGTTAGTCTAGATATAGAAGACGGTTGTACAGACGGATCTCGTTAGTCTAGATATAGAAGACGGTTGTACAGACGGATCTCGTTAGTCTAGATATAGAAGACGGTTGTACAGACGGATCTCGTTAGTCTAGATATAGAAGACGGTTGTACAGACGGATCTCGTTAGTCTAGATATAGAAGACGGTTGTACAGACGGGTCTCGTTAGTCTAGATATAGATGACGGTTGTACAGACGGATCTCATTAGTCTAGATATAGAAGACGGTTGTACAGATGGATCTCGTTAGTCTAGATATAGAAGACGGTTGTACAGACGGATCTCGTTAGTCTAGATATAGAAGACGGTTGTACAGACGGATCCCGTTAGTCTAGATATAGAAGACGGTTGTACAGACGGATCTCGTTAGTCTAGATATAGAAGACGGTTGTACAGACGGATCTCGTTAGTCTAGATATAGAAGACGGTTGTATAACGAGAGATCTCGTTAGTCTAGATATAGAAGACGGTTGTATAACGAGAGATATCGTTAGTCTAGATATAGAAGACGGTTGTAGAGACGGATCTCGTTAGTCTAGATATAGAAGACGGTTGTACAGACGGATCCCGTTAGTCTAGATATAGAAGACGGTTGTACAGACGGATCTCGTTAGTCTAGATATAGAAGACGGTTGTACAGACGGATCTCGTTAGTCTAGATATAGAAGACGGTTGTATAACGAGAGATCTCGTTAGTCTAGATATAGAAGACGGTTGTATAACGAGAGATATCGTTAGTCTAGATATAGAAGACGGTTGTACAGACGGATCTCGTTAGTCTAGATATAGAAGACGGTTGTACAGACGGGTCTCGTTAGTCTAGATATAGATGACGGTTGTACAGACGGATCTCCTTAGTCTAGATATAGAAGACGGTTGTACAGATGGATCTCGTTAGTCTAGATATAGAAGACGGTTGTACAGACGGATCTCGTTAGTCTAGATATAGAAGACGGTTGTATAACGAGAGATCTCGTTAGTCTAGATATAGAAGACGGTTGTACAGACGGATCCCGTTAGTCTAGATATAGAAGACGGTTGTATAACGAGAGATATCGTTAGTCTAGATATAGAAGACGGTTGTACAGACGGATCTCGTTAGTCTAGATATAGAAGACGGTTGTACAGACGGATCTCGTTAGTCTAGATATAGAAGACGTTTGTCCAACGACGTATCCCGTTAGTCTAGATATAGAAGACGGTTGTATAACGAGAGATCTCGTTAGTCTAGATATAGAAGACGGTTGTACAGACGGATCTCGTTAGTCTAGATATAGAAGACGGTTGTACAGACGGATCTCGTTAGTCTAGATATAGAAGACGGTTGTACAGACGGATCTCGTTAGTCTAGATATAGAAGACGGTTGTACAGACGGATCTCGTTAGTCTAGATATAGAAGACGGTTGTACAGACGGATCTCGTTAGTCTAGATATAGAAGAGGGTTGTATAACGAGAGATCTCGTTAGTCTAGATATAGAAGACGGTTGTACACACGGGTCTCGTTAGTCTAGATATAGATGACGGTTGTACAGACGGATCTCATTAGTCTAGATATAGAAGACGGTTGTACAGATGGATCTCGTTAGTCTAGATATAGAAGACGGTTGTACAGACGGGTCTCGTTAGTCTAGATATAGATGACGGTTGTACAGACGGATCTCCTTAGTCTAGATATAGAAGACGGTTGTACAGATGGATCTCGTTAGTCTAGATATAGAAGGCGGTTGTACAGACGGATCTCGTTAGTCTAGATATAGAAGACGGTTGTATAACGAGAGATCTCGTTAGTCTAGATATAGAAGACGGTTGTACAGACGGATCTCGTTAGTCTAGATATAGAAGACGGTTGTACAGACGGATCTCGTTAGTCTAGATATAGAAGACGGTTGTACAGACGGATCTCGTTAGTCTAGATATAGAAGACGGTTGTACAGACGGATCTCGTTAGTCTAGATATAGAAGACGTTTGTCCAACGACGTATCCCGTTAGTCTAGATATAGAAGACGGTTGTATAACGAGAGATCTCGTTAGTCTAGATATAGAAGACGGTTGTACAGACGGATCTCGTTAGTCTAGATATAGAAGACGGTTGTACAGACGGATCTCGTTAGTCTAGATATAGAAGACGGTTGTTCAGACGGATCTCGTTAGTCTAGATATAGAAAACGGTTGTACAGACGGATCTCGTTAGTCTAGATATAGAAGACGGTTGTACAGACGGATCTCGTTAGTCTAGATATAGAAGACGTTTGTCCAACGTCGTATCCCGTTAGTCTAGATATAGAAGACGGTTGTACAGACGGATCTCGTTAGTCTCGATATAGAAAACGGTTGTACAGACGGATCGCGTTAGTCTAGATATAGAAGATGGTTGTACAACGACGTATCTCGTTAGTCTAGATATAGAAGGCGGTTGTACAGACGGATCTCGTTAGTCTAGATATAGAAGACGGTTGTACAGACGGATCTCATTAGTCTAGATATAGAAGACGGTTGTACAGACGGATCTCGTTAGTCTAGATATAGAAGACGGTTGTACAGACGGATCTCGTTAGTCTAGATATAGAAGAGGGTTGTATAACGAGAGATCTCGTTAGTCTAGATATAGAAGACGGTTGTACAGACGGGTCTCGTTAGTCTAGATATAGATGACGGTTGTACAGACGGATCGCGTTAGTCTAGATATAGAAGATGGTTGTACAACGACGTATCTCGTTAGTCTAGATATAGAAGGCGGTTGTACAGACGGATCTCGTTAGTCTAGATATAGAAGACGGTTGTACAGACGGATCTCATTAGTCTAGATATAGAAGACGGTTGTACAGACGGATCTCGTTAGTCTAGATATAGAAGACGGTTGTACAGACGGATCTCGTTAGTCTAGATATAGAAGACGGTTGTACAGACGGATCTCGTTAGTCTAGATATAGAAGAGGTTTGTCCAACGACGTATCCCGTTAGTCTAGATATAGAAGACGGTTGTATAACGAGAGATCTCGTTAGTCTAGATATAGAAGACGGTTGTACAGACGGATCTCGTTAGTCTAGATATAGAAGACGGTTGTACAGACGGGTCTCGTTAGTCTAGATATAGATGACGGTTGTACAGACGGATCTCATTAGTCTAGATATAGAAGACGGTTGTACAGACGGATCTCATTAGTCTAGATATAGAAGACGGTTGTACAGACGGATCTCGTTAGTCTAGATATAGAAGACGGTTGTACAGACGGATCCCGTTAGTCTAGATATAGAAGACGGTTGTACAGACGGATCTCGTTAGTCTAGATATTGAAGACGTTGGTCCAACGACGTACCTCGTTAGTCTAGATATAGAAAACGGTTGTACAGACGGATCTCGTTAGTCTAGATATAGAAGACGGTTGTACAGACGGATCTCGTTAGTCTAGATATAGAAGACGGTTGTATAACGAGAGATCTCGTTAGTCTAGATATAGAAGACGGTTGTACAGACGGATCCCGTTAGTCTAGATATAGAAGACGGTTGTACAGACGGGTCTCGTTAGTCTAGATATAGAAGACGGTTGTACAGACGGATCTCGTTAGTCTAGATATTGAAGACGTTTGTCCTACGACGTACCTCGTTAGTCTAGATATAGAAAACGGTTGTACAGACGGATCTCGTTAGTCTAGATATAGAAGACGGTTGTATAACGACGTATCCCGTTAGTCTAGATATAGAAGACGGTTGTATAACGACGTATCCCGTTAGTCTAGATATAGAAGACGGTTGTACAGACGGATCTCGTTAGTCTAGATATAGAAGACGGTTGTACAGACGGATCTCGTTAGTCTAGATATAGAAGACGGTTGTACAGACGGATCTCGTTAGTCTAGATATAGAAGACGGTTGTACAGACGGATCTCGTTAGTCTAGATATAGAAGACGGTTGTACAGACGGGTCTCGTTAGTCTAGATATAGATGACGGTTGTACAGACGGATCTCATTAGTCTAGATATAGAAGACGGTTGTACAGATGGATCTCGTTAGTCTAGATATAGAAGACGGTTGTACAGACGGATCTCGTTAGTCTAGATATAGAAGACGGTTGTACAGACGGATCCCGTTAGTCTAGATATAGAAGACGGTTGTACAGACGGATCTCGTTAGTCTAGATATAGAAGACGGTTGTACAGACGGATCTCGTTAGTCTAGATATAGAAGACGGTTGTATAACGAGAGATCTCGTTAGTCTAGATATAGAAGACGGTTGTATAACGAGAGATATCGTTAGTCTAGATATAGAAGACGGTTGTACAGACGGATCTCGTTAGTCTAGATATAGAAGACGGTTGTACAGACGGATCCCGTTAGTCTAGATATAGAAGACGGTTGTACAGACGGATCTCGTTAGTCTAGATATAGAAGACGGTTGTACAGACGGATCTCGTTAGTCTAGATATAGAAGACGGTTGTATAACGAGAGATCTCGTTAGTCTAGATATAGAAGACGGTTGTATAACGAGAGATATCGTTAGTCTAGATATAGAAGACGGTTGTACAGACGGATCTCGTTAGTCTAGATATAGAAGACGGTTGTACAGACGGGTCTCGTTAGTCTAGATATAGATGACGGTTGTACAGACGGATCTCCTTAGTCTAGATATAGAAGACGGTTGTACAGATGGATCTCGTTAGTCTAGATATAGAAGACGGTTGTACAGACGGATCTCGTTAGTCTAGATATAGAAGACGGTTGTATAACGAGAGATCTCGTTAGTCTAGATATAGAAGACGGTTGTACAGACGGATCCCGTTAGTCTAGATATAGAAGACGTTTGTATAACGAGAGATATCGTTAGTCTAGATATAGAAGACGGTTGTACAGACGGATCTCGTTAGTCTAGATATAGAAGACGGTTGTACAGACGGATCTCGTTAGTCTAGATATAGAAGACGTTTGTCCAACGACGTATCCCGTTAGTCTAGATATAGAAGACGGTTGTATAACGAGAGATCTCGTTAGTCTAGATATAGAAGACGGTTGTACAGACGGATCTCGTTAGTCTAGATATAGAAGACGGTTGTACAGACGGATCTCGTTAGTCTAGATATAGAAGACGGTTGTACAGACGGATCTCGTTAGTCTAGATAGAGAAGACGGTTGTACAGACGGATCTCGTTAGTCTAGATATAGAAGACGGTTGTACAGACGGATCTCGTTAGTCTAGATATAGAAGAGGGTTGTATAACGAGAGATCTCGTTAGTCTAGATATAGAAGACGGTTGTACACACGGGTCTCGTTAGTCTAGATATAGATGACGGTTGTACAGACGGATCTCATTAGTCTAGATATAGAAGACGGTTGTACAGATGGATCTCGTTAGTCTAGATATAGAAGACGGTTGTACAGACGGGTCTCGTTAGTCTAGATATAGATGACGGTTGTACAGACGGATCTCCTTAGTCTAGATATAGAAGACGGTTGTACAGATGGATCTCGTTAGTCTAGATATAGAAGGCGGTTGTACAGACGGATCTCGTTAGTCTAGATATAGAAGACGGTTGTATAACGAGAGATCTCGTTAGTCTAGATATAGAAGACGGTTGTACAGGCGGATCCCGTTAGTCTAGATATAGAAGACGGTTGTATAACGAGAGATATCGTTAGTCTAGATATAGAAGACGGTTGTACAGACGGATCTCGTTAGTCTAGATATAGAAGACGGTTGTACAGACGGATCTCGTTAGTCTAGATATAGAAGACGGTTGTACAGACGGATCTCGTTAGTCTAGATATAGAAGACGGTTGTACAGACGGATCTCGTTAGTCTAGATATAGAAGACGGTTGTACAGACGGATCTCGTTAGTCTAGATATAGAAGACGTTTGTCCAACGACGTATCCCGTTAGTCTAGATATAGAAGACGGTTGTATAACGAGAGATCTCGTTAGTCTAGATATAGAAGACGGTTGTACAGACGGATCTCGTTAGTCTAGATATAGAAGACGGTTGTACAGACGGATCTCGTTAGTCTAGATATAGAAGACGGTTGTTCAGACGGATCTCGTTAGTCTAGATATAGAAAACGGTTGTACAGACGGATCTCGTTAGTCTAGATATAGAAGACGGTTGTACAGACGGATCTCGTTAGTCTAGATATAGAAGACGTTTGTCCAACGTCGTATCCCGTTAGTCTAGATATAGAAGACGGTTGTACAGACGGATCTCGTTAGTCTCGATATAGAAAACGGTTGTACAGACGGATCGCGTTAGTCTAGATATAGAAGATGGTTGTACAACGACGTATCTCGTTAGTCTAGATATAGAAGGCGGTTGTACAGACGGATCTCGTTAGTCTAGATATAGAAGACGGTTGTACAGACGGATCTCATTAGTCTAGATATAGAAGACGGTTGTACAGACGGATCTCGTTAGTCTAGATATAGAAGACGGTTGTACAGACGGATCTCGTTAGTCTAGATATAGAAGACGGTTGTACAACGATGGATCTCGTTAGTCTAGATATAGAAGACGGTTGTGCAGACGGATCTCGTTAGTCTAGATATAAAAGACGGTTGTACAGACGGATCTCGTTAGTCTAGATATAGAGGACGGTTGTACAGACGGATCTCGTTAGTCTAGATATAGAAGAAGGTTGTACAGACGGGTCTCGTGAGTCTAGATAGAGAAGACGGTTGTACAGACGGATCTCGTTAGTCTAGATATAGAAGACGGTTGTACAGACGGATCTCGTTAGTCTAGATATAGAAGACGGTTGTACAGACGGATCTCGTTAGTCTAGATATAGAAGACGGTTGTACAGACGGATCTCGTTAGTCTAGATATTGAAGACGTTTGTCCAACGACGTATCTCGTTTGTCTAGGTATAGAAGACGGTTGTACAGACGGATCTCCTTAGTCTAGATATAGAAGACGGTTGTACAGACGGATCTCGTTAGTCTAGATATAGAAGACGGTTGTACAGACGGATCTCGTTAGTCTAGATATAGAAGATGGTTGTACAACGACGTATCTCGTTCGTCTAGATATAGAAGGCGGTTGTACAGACGGATCTCGTGAGTCTAGATAGAGAAGACGGTTGTACAGACGGGTCTCGTTAGTCTAGATATAGAAGACGGTTGTGCAGACGGATCTCGTTAGTCTAGATATAAAATACGGTTGTACAGACGGATCTCGTTAGTCTAGATATAGAGGACGGTTGTACAGACGGATCTCGTTAGTCTAGATATAGAAGAAGGTTGTACACACGGGTCTCGTGAGTCTAGTTAGAGAAGACGGTTGTACAGACGGATCTCGTTAGTCTAGATATAGAAGACGGTTGTACAGACGGATCTCGTTAGTCTAGATATAGAAGACGGTTGTACAGACGGATCTCGTTAGTCTAGATATAGAAGACGGTTGTACAGACGGATCCCGTTAGTCTAGATATTGAAGACGGTTGTACAGACGGATCTCGTTAGTCTAGATATAGAAGACGGTTGTATAACGAGAGATCTCGTTAGTCTAGATATAGAAGACGGTTGTACACACGGATCTCGTTAGTCTAGATATAGAAGACGGTTGTACAGCCGGATCTCGTTAGTCTAGATATAGAAGACGGTTGTACAGACGGATCTCGTTAATCTAGATATAGAAGACGGTTGTACAGACGGATCTCGTTAGTCTAGATATAGAAGACGGTTGTACAGACGGATCTCGTTAGTCTAGATATAGAAGACGTTTGTCCAACGACGTATCTCGTTAGTCTACATATAGAAGACGGTTGTACAGACGGATCTCGTTAGTCTAGATATAGAAGACGGTTGTACAGACGGATCCCGTTAGTCTAGATATAGAAGACGGTTGTACAGACGGGTCTCGTTAGTCTAGATATAGATGACGGTTGTACAGACGGATCTCCTTAGTCTAGATATAGAAGACGGTTGTACAGATGGATCTCGTTAGTCTAGATATAGAAGGCGGTTGTACAGACGGATCTCGTTAGTCTAGATATAGAAGACGGTTGTATAACGAGAGATCTCGTTAGTCTAGATATAGAAGGCGGTTGTACAGACGGATCTCGTTAGTCTAGATATAGAAGACGGTTGTACAGACGGATCTCATTAGTCTAGATATAGAAGACGGTTGTACAGACGGATCTCGTTAGTCTAGATATAGAAGACGGTTGTACAGACGGATCTCGTTAGTCTAGATATAGAAGACGGTTGTACAGACGGATCTCGTTAGTCTAGATATAGAAGAGGTTTGTCCAACGACGTATCCCGTTAGTCTAGATATAGAAGACGGTTGTATAACGAGAGATCTCGTTAGTCTAGATATAGAAGACGGTTGTACAGACGGATCTCGTTAGTCTAGATATAGAAGACGGTTGTACAGACGGGTCTCGTTAGTCTAGATATAGATGACGGTTGTACAGACGGATCTCATTAGTCTAGATATAGAAGACGGTTGTACAGACGGATCTCATTAGTCTAGATATAGAAGACGGTTGTACAGACGGATCTCGTTAGTCTAGATATAGAAGACGGTTGTACAGACGGATCCCGTTAGTCTAGATATAGAAGACGGTTGTACAGACGGATCTCGTTAGTCTAGATATTGAAGACGTTTGTCCAACGACGTACCTCGTTAGTCTAGATATAGAAAACGGTTGTACAGACGGATCTCGTTAGTCTAGATATAGAAGACGGTTGTACAGACGGATCTCGTTAGTCTAGATATAGAAGACGGTTGTATAACGAGAGATCTCGTTAGTCTAGATATAGAAGACGGTTGTACAGACGGATCCCGTTAGTCTAGATATAGAAGACGGTTGTACAGACGGGTCTCGTTAGTCTAGATATAGAAGACGGTTGTACAGACGGATCTCGTTAGTCTAGATATTGAAGACGTTTGTCCTACGACGTACCTCGTTAGTCTAGATATAGAAAACGGTTGTACAGACGGATCTCGTTAGTCTAGATATAGAAGACGGTTGTATAACGACGTATCCCGTTAGTCTAGATATAGAAGACGGTTGTATAACGACGTATCCCGTTAGTCTAGATATAGAAGACGGTTGTACAGACGGATCTCGTTAGTCTAGATATAGAAGACGGTTGTACAGACGGATCTCGTTAGTCTAGATATAGAAGACGGTTGTACAGACGGATCTCGTTAGTCTAGATATAG
This sequence comes from Andrena bicolor, assembly GCA_960531205.1. Taxonomy (NCBI): domain Eukaryota; kingdom Metazoa; phylum Arthropoda; class Insecta; order Hymenoptera; family Andrenidae; genus Andrena; species Andrena bicolor. The sequence continues at coordinate 3,080,261 of CAUIJW010000306.1, read as the reverse complement.
AAGACGGTTGTACAGACGGATCTCGTTAGTCTAGATATAGAAGACGGTTGTACAGACGGGTCTCGTTAGTCTAGATATAGATGACGGTTGTACAGACGGATCTCATTAGTCTAGATATAGAAGACGGTTGTACAGATGGATCTCGTTAGTCTAGATATAGAAGACGGTTGTACAGACGGATCTCGTTAGTCTAGATATAGAAGACGGTTGTACAGACGGATCCCGTTAGTCTAGATATAGAAGACGGTTGTACAGACGGATCTCGTTAGTCTAGATATAGAAGACGGTTGTACAGACGGATCTCGTTAGTCTAGATATAGAAGACGGTTGTATAACGAGAGATCTCGTTAGTCTAGATATAGAAGACGGTTGTATAACGAGAGATATCGTTAGTCTAGATATAGAAGACGGTTGTACAGACGGATCTCGTTAGTCTAGATATAGAAGACGGTTGTACAGACGGATCCCGTTAGTCTAGATATAGAAGACGGTTGTACAGACGGATCTCGTTAGTCTAGATATAGAAGACGGTTGTACAGACGGATCTCGTTAGTCTAGATATAGAAGACGGTTGTATAACGAGAGATCTCGTTAGTCTAGATATAGAAGACGGTTGTATAACGAGAGATATCGTTAGTCTAGATATAGAAGACGGTTGTACAGACGGATCTCGTTAGTCTAGATATAGAAGACGGTTGTACAGACGGGTCTCGTTAGTCTAGATATAGATGACGGTTGTACAGACGGATCTCCTTAGTCTAGATATAGAAGACGGTTGTACAGATGGATCTCGTTAGTCTAGATATAGAAGACGGTTGTACAGACGGATCTCGTTAGTCTAGATATAGAAGACGGTTGTATAACGAGAGATCTCGTTAGTCTAGATATAGAAGACGGTTGTACAGACGGATCTCGTTAGTCTAGATATAGAAGACGGTTGTATAACGAGAGATCTCGTTAGTCTAGATATAGAAGACGGTTGTACAGACGGATCTCGTTAGTCTAGATATAGAAGACGGTTGTACAGACGGATCTCGTTAGTCTAGATATAGAAGACGGTTGTACAGACGGATCTCGTTAGTCTAGATAGAGAAGACGGTTGTACAGACGGATCTCGTTAGTCTAGATATAGAAGACGGTTGTACAGACGGATCTCGTTAGTCTAGATATAGAAGAGGGTTGTATAACGAGAGATCTCGTTAGTCTAGATATAGAAGACGGTTGTACACACGGGTCTCGTTAGTCTAGATATAGATGACGGTTGTACAGACGGATCTCATTAGTCTAGATATAGAAGACGGTTGTACAGATGGATCTCGTTAGTCTAGATATAGAAGACGGTTGTACAGACGGGTCTCGTTAGTCTAGATATAGATGACGGTTGTACAGACGGATCTCCTTAGTCTAGATATAGAAGACGGTTGTACAGATGGATCTCGTTAGTCTAGATATAGAAGGCGGTTGTACAGACGGATCTCGTTAGTCTAGATATAGAAGACGGTTGTATAACGAGAGATCTCGTTAGTCTAGATATAGAAGACGGTTGTACAGGCGGATCCCGTTAGTCTAGATATAGAAGACGGTTGTATAACGAGAGATATCGTTAGTCTAGATATAGAAGACGGTTGTACAGACGGATCTCGTTAGTCTAGATATAGAAGACGGTTGTACAGACGGATCTCGTTAGTCTAGATATAGAAGACGGTTGTACAGACGGATCTCGTTAGTCTAGATATAGAAGACGGTTGTACAGACGGATCTCGTTAGTCTAGATATAGAAGACGTTTGTCCAACGACGTATCCCGTTAGTCTAGATATAGAAGACGGTTGTATAACGAGAGATCTCGTTAGTCTAGATATAGAAGACGGTTGTACAGACGGATCTCGTTAGTCTAGATATAGAAGACGGTTGTACAGACGGATCTCGTTAGTCTAGATATAGAAGACGGTTGTTCAGACGGATCTCGTTAGTCTAGATATAGAAAACGGTTGTACAGACGGATCTCGTTAGTCTAGATATAGAAGACGGTTGTACAGACGGATCTCGTTAGTCTAGATATAGAAGACGTTTGTCCAACGTCGTATCCCGTTAGTCTAGATATAGAAGACGGTTGTACAGACGGATCTCGTTAGTCTCGATATAGAAAACGGTTGTACAGACGGATCGCGTTAGTCTAGATATAGAAGATGGTTGTACAACGACGTATCTCGTTAGTCTAGATATAGAAGGCGGTTGTACAGACGGATCTCGTTAGTCTAGATATAGAAGACGGTTGTACAGACGGATCTCATTAGTCTAGATATAGAAGACGGTTGTACAGACGGATCTCGTTAGTCTAGATATAGAAGACGGTTGTACAGACGGATCTCGTTAGTCTAGATATAGAAGACGGTTGTACAACGATGGATCTCGTTAGTCTAGATATAGAAGACGGTTGTGCAGACGGATCTCGTTAGTCTAGATATAAAAGACGGTTGTACAGACGGATCTCGTTAGTCTAGATATAGAGGACGGTTGTACAGACGGATCTCGTTAGTCTAGATATAGAAGAAGGTTGTACAGACGGGTCTCGTGAGTCTAGATAGAGAAGACGGTTGTACAGACGGATCTCGTTAGTCTAGATATAGAAGACGGTTGTACAGACGGATCTCGTTAGTCTAGATATAGAAGACGGTTGTACAGACGGATCTCGTTAGTCTAGATATAGAAGACGGTTGTACAGACGGATCTCGTTAGTCTAGATATTGAAGACGTTTGTCCAACGACGTATCTCGTTTGTCTAGGTATAGAAGACGGTTGTACAGACGGATCTCCTTAGTCTAGATATAGAAGACGGTTGTACAGACGGATCTCGTTAGTCTAGATATAGAAGACGGTTGTACAGACGGATCTCGTTAGTCTAGATATAGAAGATGGTTGTACAACGACGTATCTCGTTCGTCTAGATATAGAAGGCGGTTGTACAGACGGATCTCGTGAGTCTAGATAGAGAAGACGGTTGTACAGACGGGTCTCGTTAGTCTAGATATAGAAGACGGTTGTGCAGACGGATCTCGTTAGTCTAGATATAAAATACGGTTGTACAGACGGATCTCGTTAGTCTAGATATAGAGGACGGTTGTACAGACGGATCTCGTTAGTCTAGATATAGAAGAAGGTTGTACAGACGGGTCTCGTGAGTCTAGTTAGAGAAGACGGTTGTACAGACGGATCTCGTTAGTCTAGATATAGAAGACGGTTGTACAGACGGATCTCGTTAGTCTAGATATAGAAGACGGTTGTACAGACGGATCTCGTTAGTCTAGATATAGAAGACGGTTGTACAAACGGATCCCGTTAGTCTAGATATTGAAGACGGTTGTACAGACGGATCTCGTTAGTCTAGATATAGAAGACGGTTGTATAACGAGAGATCTCGTTAGTCTAGATATAGAAGACGGTTGTACACACGGATCTCGTTAGTCTAGATATAGAAGACGGTTGTACAGCCGGATCTCGTTAGTCTAGATATAGAAGACGGTTGTACAGACGGATCTCGTTAATCTAGATATAGAAGACGGTTGTACAGACGGATCCCGTTAGTCTAGATATAGAAGACGGTTGTACAGACGGATCTCGTTAGTCTAGATATTGAAGACGGTTGTACAGACGGGTCTCGTTAGTCTAGATATAGAAGACGGTTGTACAACGACGTATCTCGTTCGTCTAGATATAGAAGGCGGTTGTACAGACGGATCTCGTAGTCTAGATATAGAAGACGGTTGTACAGACGGATCTCGTTAGTCTAGATATTGAAGACGTTTGTCCAACGACGTACCTCGTTAGTCTAGATATAGAAAACGGTTGTACAGACGGATCTCGTTAGTCTAGATATAGAAGACGGTTGTACAACGACGGATCTCGTTAGTCTAGATATAGAAGACGGTTGTGCAGACGGATCTCGTTAGTCTAGATATAAAAGACGGATGTACAGACGGATCTCGTTAGTCTAGATATAGAGGACGGTTGTACAGACGGATCTCGTTAGTCTAGATATAGAAGAAGGTTGTACAGACGGGTCTCGTGAGTCTAGATAGAGAAGACGGTTGTACAGACGGATCTCGTTAGTCTAGATATAGAAGACGGTTGTACAGACGGATCTCGTTAGTCTAGATATAGAAGACGGTTGTACAGACGGATCTCGTTAGTCTAGATATTGAAGACGTTTGTCCAACGACGTACCTCGTTAGTCTAGATATAGAAAACGGTTGTACAGACAGATCTCGTTAGTCTAGATATAGAAGACGGTTGTACAACGACGGATCTCGTTAGTCTAGATATAGAAGACGGTTGTGCAGACGGATCTCGTTAGTCTAGATTTAAAAGACGGTTGTACAGACGGATCTCGTTAGTCTAGATATAGAGGACGGTTGTACAGACGGATCTCGTTAGTCTAGATATAGAAGAAGGTTGTACAGACGGGTCTCGTGAGTCTAGATAGAGAAGACGGTTGTACAGACGGATCTCGTTAGTCTAGATATAGAAGACGGTTGTACAGACGGATCTCGTTAGTCTAGATATAGAAGACGTTTGTCCAACGACGTATCTCGTTAGTCTAGATATAGAAGACGGTTGTACAGACGTATCTCGTTAGTCCAGCTATAGAAGACGGTTGTACAGACGGATCCCGTTAGTCTAGATATAGAAGACGGTTGTACAGACGTATCTCGTTAGTCCAGATATAGAAGACGGTTGTACAGACGGATCCCGTTAGTCTAGATATAGAAGACGGTTGTACAGACGGATCTCGTTAGTCTAGATATTGAAGACGTTTGTTCAACGACGTACCTCGTTAGTCTAGATATAGAAAACGGTTGTACAGACGGATCTCGTTAGTCTAGATATAGAAGACGGTTGTACAGACGGATCTCGTTAGTCTAGATATAGAAGACGGTTGTATAACGAGAGATCTCGTTAGTCTAGATATAGAAGACGGTTGTATAACGAGAGATCTCGTTAGTCTAGATATAGAAGACGGTTGTATAACGAGAGATCTCGTTAGTCTAGATATAGAAGACGGTTGTACAGACGGATCTCGTTAGTCTAGATATAGAAGACGGTTGTACAGCCGGATCTCGTTAGTCTAGATATAGAAGACGGTTGTACAGACGGATCTCGTTAGTCTAGATATAGAAGACGGTTGTACAGACGGATCTCGTTAGTTTAGATATAGAAGACGGTTGTACAGACGGGTCTCGTTAGTCTAGATATAGATGACGGTTGTACAGACGGATCTCCTTAGTCTAGATATAGAAGACGGTTGTACAGATGGATCTCGTTAATCTAGATATAGAAGACGGTTGTAAAGACGGATCTCGTTAGTCTAGATATAGAAGACGGTTGTATAACGAGAGATCTCGTCAGTCTAGATATAGAAGACGGTTGTACAGACGGATCCCGTTAGTCTAGATATAGAAGACGGTTGTATAACGAGAGATGTCGTTAGTCTAGATATAGAAGACGGTTGTACAGACGGATCTCGTTAGTCTAGATATAGAAGACGGTTGTACAGACGGATCTCGTTAGTGTAGATATAGAAGACGGTTGTACAGACGGATCTCGTTAGTCTAGATATAGAAGACGGTTGTACAGACGGATCTCGTTAGTCTAGATATAGAAGACGGTTGTACAGACGGATCTCGTTAGTCTAGATATAGAAGACGGTTGTTCAGACGGATCTCGTTAGTCTAGATATAGAAGACGGTTGTACAGACGGATCTCGTTAGTCTAGATATAGAAGACGGTTGTACAGACGGATCTCGTTAGTCTAGATATAGAAGACGTTTGTCCAACGTCGTATCCCGTTAGTCTAGATATAGAAGACGGTTGTACAGACGGATCTCGTTAGTCTCGATATAGAAAACGGTTGTACAGACGGATCGCGTTAGTCTAGATATAGAAGATGGTTGTACAACGACGTATCTCGTTAGTCTAGATATAGAAGGCGGTTGTACAGACGGATCTCGTTAGTCTAGATATAGAAGACGGTTGTTCAGACGGATCTCGTTAGTCTAGATATAGAAGACGGTTGTGCAGACGGATCTCGTTAGTCTAGATATAAAAGACGGTTGTACAGACGGATCTCGTTAGTCTAGATATAGAAGACGGTTGTGCAGACGGATCTCGTTAGTCTAGATATAGAAGGCGGTTGTACAGACGGATCTCGTTAGTCTAGATATAGAAGACGGTTGTACAGACGGATCTCGTTAGTCTAGATATAGAAGACGGTTGTACAGACGGATCTCGTTAGTCTAGATATAGAAGACGGTTGTACAGACGGATCTCGTTAGTCTAGATATAGAAGGCGGTTGTACAGACGGATCTCGTTAGTCTAGATATAGAAGACGGTTGTACAGACGGATCTCGTTAGTCTAGATATAGAAGACGGTTGTACAGACGGATCTCGTTAGTCTAGATATAGAAGACGGTTGTACAGACGGATCTCGTTAGTCTAGATATAGAAGACGGTTGTACAGACGGATCTCGTTAGTCTAGATATAGAAGACGGTTGTACAGACGGATCTCGTTAGTCTAGATATAGAAGACGTTTGTCCAACGACGTATCCCGTTAGTCTAGATATAGAAGGCGGTTGTACAGACGGGTCTCGTTAGTCTAGATATAGATGACGGTTGTACAGACGCATCTCATTAGTCTAGATATAGAAGACGGTTGTACAGATGGATCTCGTTAGTCTAGATATAGAAGACGGTTGTACAGACGGATCTCGTTAGTCTAGATATAGAAGACGGTTGTACAGACGGATCTCGTTAGTCTAGATATAGAAGACGGTTGTACAGACGGATCTCGTTAGTGTAGATATAGAAGACGGTTGTACAGACGGATCTCGTTAGTCTAGATATAGAAGACGGTTGTACAGACGGATCTCGTTAGTCTAGATATAGAAGACGGTTGTACAGACGGATCTCGTTAGTCTAGATATAGAAGACGGTTGTTCAGACGGATCTCGTTAGTCTAGATATAGAAGACGGTTGTGCAGACGGATCTCGTTAGTCTAGATATAGAAGACGGTTGTACAGACGGATCTCGTTAGTCTAGATATAGAAGACGTTTGTCCAACGTCGTATCCCGTTAGTCTAGATATAGAAGACGGTTGTACAGACGGATCTCGTTAGTCTCGATATAGAAAACGGTTGTACAGACGGATCGCGTTAGTCTAGATATAGAAGATGGTTGTACAACGACGTATCTCGTTAGTCTAGATATAGAAGGCGGTTGTACAGACGGATCTCGTTAGTCTAGATATAGAAGACGGTTGTGCAGACGGATCTCGTTAGTCTAGATATAGAAGGCGGTTGTACAGACGGATCTCGTTAGTCTAGATATAGAAGACGGTTGTATAACGAGAGATCTCGTTAGTCTAGATATAGAAGACGGTTGTACAGACGGATCTCGTTAGTCTAGATATAGAAGACGGTTGTACAGACGGATCTCGTTAGTCTAGATATAGAAGACGGTTGTACAGACGGATCTCGTTAGTCTAGATATAGAAGACGGTTGTACAGACGGATCTCGTTAGTCTAGATATAGAAGACGGTTGTACAGACGGATCTCGTTAGTCTAGATATAGAAGACGGTTGTACAGACGGATCTCGTTAGTCTAGATATAGAAGACGGTTGTACAGACGGATCTCGTTAGTCTAGATATAGAAGACGTTTGTCCAACGACGTATCCCGTTAGTCTAGATATAGAAGACGGTTGTACAGACGGGTCTCGTTAGTCTAGATATAGATGACGGTTGTACAGACGCATCTCATTAGTCTAGATATAGAAGACGGTTGTACAGATGGATCTCGTTAGTCTAGATATAGAAGACGGTTGTACAGACGGATCTCGTTAGTCTAGATATAGAAGACGGTTGTACAGACGGATCTCGTTAGTCTAGATATAGAAGACGGTTGTACAGACGGATCTCGTTAGTCTAGATATAGAAGACGGTTGTACAGACGGATCTCGTTAGTCTAGATATAGAAGACGGTTGTATAACGAGAGATCTCGTTTGTCTAGATATAGAAGACGGTTGTACAGACGGATCTCGTTAGTCTAGATATAGAAGACAGTTGTACCGACGGATCTCTTTAGTCTAGATATAGAAGACGGTTGTACAGACGGATCTCGTTAGTCTAGATATAGAAGACGGTTGTACAGACGGATCTCGTTAGTGTAGATATAGAAGACGGTTGTACAGACGGATCTCGTTAGTCTAGATATAGAAGACGGTTGTACAGACGGATCTCGTTAGTCTAGATATAGAAGACGGTTGTACAGACGGATCTCGTTAGTCTAGATATAGAAGACGGTTGTTCAGACGGATCTCGTTAGTCTAGATATAGAAGACGGTTGTGCAGACGGATCTCGTTAGTCTAGATATAGAAGACGGTTGTACAGACGGATCTCGTTAGTCTAGATATAGAAGACGTTTGTCCAACGTCGTATCCCGTTAGTCTAGATATAGAAGACGGTTGTACAGACGGATCTCGTTAGTCTCGATATAGAAAACGGTTGTACAGACGGATCGCGTTAGTCTAGATATAGAAGATGGTTGTACAACGACGTATCTCGTTAGTCTAGATATAGAAGGCGGTTGTACAGACGGATCTCGTTAGTCTAGATATAGAAGACGGTTGTGCAGACGGATCTCGTTAGTCTAGATATAGAAGGCGGTTGTACAGACGGATCTCGTTAGTCTAGATATAGAAGACGGTTGTATAACGAGAGATCTCGTTAGTCTAGATATAGAAGACGGTTGTACAGACGGATCTCGTTAGTCTAGATATAGAAGACGGTTGTACAGACGGATCTCGTTAGTCTAGATATAGAAGACGGTTGTACAGACGGATCTCGTTAGTCTAGATATAGAAGACGGTTGTACAGACGGATCTCGTTAGTCTAGATATAGAAGACGGTTGTACAGACGGATCTCGTTAGTCTAGATATAGAAGACGGTTGTACAGACGGATCTCGTTAGTCTAGATATAGAAGACGGTTGTACAGACGGATCTCGTTAGTCTAGATATAGAAGACGTTTGTCCAACGACGTATCCCGTTAGTCTAGATATAGAAGACGGTTGTACAGACGGGTCTCGTTAGTCTAGATATAGATGACGGTTGTACAGACGCATCTCATTAGTCTAGATATAGAAGACGGTTGTACAGATGGATCTCGTTAGTCTAGATATAGAAGACGGTTGTACAGACGGATCTCGTTAGTCTAGATATAGAAGACGGTTGTACAGACGGATCTCGTTAGTCTAGATATAGAAGACGGTTGTACAGACGGATCTCGTTAGTCTAGATATAGAAGACGGTTGTACAGACGGATCTCGTTAGTCTAGATATAGAAGACGGTTGTATAACGAGAGATCTCGTTTGTCTAGATATAGAAGACGGTTGTACAGACGGATCTCGTTAGTCTAGATATAGAAGACAGTTGTACCGACGGATCTCTTTAGTCTAGATATAGAAGACGGTTGTACAGACGGATCTCGTTAGTCTAGATATAGAAGAAGGTTGTACAGACGGGTCTCGTGAGTCTAGATAGAGAAGACGGTTGTACAGACGGGTCTCGTTAGTCTAGATATAGAAGACGGTTGTACAGACGGATCTCATTAGTCTAGATATAGAAGACGGTTGTACAGACGGATCTCGTTAGTCTAGATATAGAAGAAGGTTGTACAGACGGGTCTCGTGAGTCTAGATAGAGAAGACGGTTGTACAGACGGGTCTCGTTAGTCTAGATACAGAAGACGGTTGTATAGACGGATCTCATTAGTCTAGATATAGAAGACGGTTGTACAGACGGATCTCGTTATTCTAGATATAGAAGACGGTTGTACAGACGGATCCCGTTAGTCTAGATATAGAAGACGGTTGTATAACGAGAGATCTCGTTAGTCTAGATATAGAAGACGATTATACAGACGGATCTCGTTAGTCTAGATATAGAAGACGGTTGTACAGACGGATCTCGTTAGTCTAGATATAGAAGACGGTTGTACAGACGGATCTCGTTAGTCTAGATATAGAAGAAGGTTGTACAGACGGATCTCGTTAGTCTAGATATAGAAGAAGGTTGTACAGACGGGTCTCGTGAGTCTAGATAGAGAAGACGGTTGTACAGACGGGTCTCGTTAGTCTAGATACAGAAGACGGTTGTATAGACGGATCTCATTAGTCTAGATATAGAAGACGGTTGTACAGACGGATCTCGTTAGTCTAGATATAGAAGAAGGTTGTACAGACGGGTCTCGTGAGTCTAGATAGAGAAGACGGTTGTACAGACGGGTCTCGTTAGTCTAGATACAGAAGACGGTTGTATAGACGGATCTCATTAGTCTAGATATAGAAGACGGTTGTACAGACGGATCTCGTTATTCTAGATATAGAAGACGGTTGTACAGACGGATCCCGTTAGTCTAGATATAGAAGACGGTTGTATAACGAGAGATCTCGTTAGTCTAGATATAGAAGACGATTATACAGACGGATCTCGTTAGTCTAGATATAGAAGACGGTTGTACAGACGGATCTCGTTAGTCTAGATATAGAAGACGGTTGTACAGACGGATCTCGTTAGTCTAGATATAGAAGAAGGTTGTACAGACGGATCTCGTTAGTCTAGATATAGAGGACGGTTGTACAGACGGATCTCGTTAGTCTAGATATAGAAGAAGGTTGTACAGACGGGTCTCGTTAGTCTAGATACAGAAGACGGTTGTATAGACGGATCTCATTAGTCTAGATATAGAAGACGGTTGTACAGACGGATCTCGTTATTCTAGATATAGAAGACGGTTGTACAGACGGATCCCGTTAGTCTAGATATAGAAGACGGTTGTATAACGAGAGATCTCGTTAGTCTAGATATAGAAGACGATTATACAGACGGATCTCGTTAGTCTAGATATAGAAGACGGTTGTACAGACGGATCTCGTTAGTCTAGATATAGAAGACGGTTGTACAGACGGATCTCGTTAGTCTAGATATAGAAGAAGGTTGTACAGACGGATCTCGTTAGTCTAGATATAGAAGAAGGTTGTACAGACGGGTCTCGTGAGTCTAGATAGAGAAGACGGTTGTACAGACGGGTCTCGTTAGTCTAGATACAGAAGACGGTTGTATAGACGGATCTCATTAGTCTAGATATAGAAGACGGTTGTACAGACGGATCTCGTTATTCTAGATATAGAAGACGGTTGTACAGACGGATCCCGTTAGTCTAGATATAGAAGACGGTTGTATAACGAGAGATCTCGTTAGTCTAGATATAGAAGACGATTATACAGACGGATCTCGTTAGTCTAGATATAGAAGACGGTTGTACAGACGGATCTCGTTAGTCTAGATATAGAAGACGGTTGTACAGACGGATCTCGTTAGTCTAGATATAGAGGACGGTTGTACAGACGGATCTCGTTAGTCTAGATATAGAAGAAGGTTGTACAGACGGGTCTCGTTAGTCTAGATATAGAAGACGGTTGTACAGACGGATCCCGTTAGTCTAGATATAGAAGACGGTTGTATAACGAGAGATCTCGTTAGTCTAGATATAGAAAACGGTTGTACAGACGGATCGCGTTAGTCTAGATATAGAAGATGGTTGTACAACGACGTATCTCGTTAGTCTAGATATAGAAGGCGGTTGTACAGACGGATCTCGTTAGTCTAGATATAGAAGACGGTTGTACAGACGGATCTCGTTAGTCTAGATATAGAAGACGGTTGTACAGACGGATCTCGTTAGTCTAGATATTGATGACGTTTGTCCAACGACGTATCTCGTTTGTCTAGGTATAGAAGACGGTTGTACAGACGGATCTCGTTAGTCTAGATATAGAAGACGGTTGTACAGACGGATCTCGTTAGTCTAGATGTAGAAGACGGTTGTACAGACGGATCTCGTTAGTCTAGATATAGAAGACGGTTGTACAACGACGGATCTCGTTAGTCTAGATATAGAAGACGGTTGTGCAGACGGATCTCGTTAGTCTAGATATAAAATACGTTTGTACAGACGGATCTCGTTAGTCTAGATATAGAGGACGGTTGTACAGACGGATCTCGTTAGTCTAGATATAGAAGAAGGTTGTACAGACGGGTCTCGTGAGTCTAGATATAGAAGACAGTTGTACAGACGGATCTCGTTAGTCTAGATATTGAAGACGTTTGTCCAACGACGTATCTCGTTAGTCTAGATATAGAAGACGGTTGTACAACGAGAGATCTCGTTAGTCTAGATATAGAAGATGGTTGTACAGACGGATCTCGTTAGTCTAGATATAGAAGATGGTTGTACAGACGGATTTCGTTGGTCTAGATATAGAAGACGGTTGTACAGACGGATCTCGTTAGTCTAGATATAGAAGACGGTTGTACAGACGGATCCCGTTAGTCTAGATATTGAAGACGGTTGTACAGCCGGATCTCGTTAGTCTAGATATAGAAGACGGTTGTACAGACGGATCTCGTTAGTCTAGATATAGAAGACGGTTGTACAGACGGATCTCGTTAGTCTAGATATAGAAGACGGTTGTACAGACGGATTTCGTTAGTCTAGATATAGAAGACGTTTGTCCAACGACGTATCTCGTTAGTCTAGATATAGAAGACGGTTGTACAGACGGATCTCGTTAGTCTAGATATAGAAGACGGTTGTACAGACGGATCCCGTTAGTCTAGATATAAGACGGTTGTACAGACGGATCTCGTTAGTCTAGATATAGAAGACGGTTGTACAGACGGGTCTCGTTAGTCTAGATATAGAAGACGGTTGTACAACGACGTATCTCGTTCGTCTAGATATAGAAGGCGGTTGTACAGACGGATCTCGTTAGTCTAGATATAGAAGACGTTTGTCCAACGACGTATCTCGTTAGTCTAGATATAGAAGACGGTTGTACAGACGGGTCTCGTTAGTCTAGATATAGAAGACGGTTGTACAACGACGTATCTCGTTCGTCTAGATATAGAAGGCGGTTGTACAGACGGATCTCGTTAGTCTAGATATAGAAGACGGTTGTACAGACGGATCTCGTTAGTCTAGATATTGAAGACGTTTGTCCAACGACGTACCTCGTTAGTCTAGATATAGAAAACGGTTGTACAGACGGATCTCGTTAGTCTAGATATAGAAGACGGTTGTACAACGATGGATCTCGTTAGTCTAGATATAGAAGACGGTTGTGCAGACGGATCTCGTTAGTCTAGATATAAAAGACGGTTGTACAGACGGATCTCGTTAGTCTAGATATAGAGGACGGTTGTACAGACGGATCTCGTTAGTCTAGATATAGAAGAAGGTTGTACAGACGGGTCTCGTGAGTCTAGATAGAGAAGACGGTTGTACAGACGGATCTCGTTAGTCTAGATATAGAAGACGGTTGTACAGACGGATCTCGTTAGTCTAGATATAGAAGACGGTTGTACAGACGGATCTCGTTAGTCTAGATATTGAAGACGTTTGTCCAACGACGTATCTCGTTTGTCTAGGTATAGAAGACGGTTGTACAGACGGATCTCCTTAGTCTAGATATAGAAGACGGTTGTACAGACGGATCTCGTTAGTCTAGATATAGAAGACGGTTGTACAGACGGATCTCGTTAGTCTAGATATAGAAGATGGTTGTACAACGACGTATCTCGTTCGTCTAGATATAGAAGGCGGTTGTACAGACGGATCTCGTGAGTCTAGATAGAGAAGACGGTTGTACAGACGGGTCTCGTTAGTCTAGATATAGAAGACGGTTGTGCAGACGGATCTCGTTAGTCTAGATAAAAAATACGGTTGTACAGACGGATCTCGTTAGTCTAGATATAGAGGACGGTTGTACAGACGGATCTCGTTAGTCTAGATATAGAAGAAGGTTGTACAGACGGGTCTCGTGAGTCTAGTTAGAGAAGACGGTTGTACAGACGGATCTCGTTAGTCTAGATATAGAAGACGGTTGTACAGACGGATCTCGTTAGTCTAGATATAGAAGACGGTTGTACAGACGGATCTCGTTAGTCTAGATATAGAAGACGGTTGTACAGACGGATCCCGTTAGTCTAGATATTGAAGACGGTTGTACAGACGGATCTCGTTAGTCTAGATATAGAAGACGGTTGTATAACGAGAGATCTCGTTAGTCTAGATATAGAAGACGGTTGTACACACGGATCTCGTTAGTCTAGATATAGAAGACGGTTGTACAGCCGGATCTCGTTAGTCTAGATATAGAAGACGGTTGTACAGACGGATCTCGTTAATCTAGATATAGAAGACGGTTGTACAGACGGATCTCGTTAGTCTAGATATAGAAGACGGTTGTACAGACGGATCTCGTTAGTCTAGATATAGAAGACGTTTGTCCAACGACGTATCTTGTTAGTCTACATATAGAAGACGGTTGTACAGACGGATCTCGTTAGTCTAGATATAGAAGACGGTTGTACAGACGGATCCCGTTAGTCTAGATATAGAAGACGGTTGTACAGACGGATCTCGTTAGTCTAGATATTGAAGACGGTTGTACAGACGGGTCTCGTTAGTCTAGATATAGAAGACGGTTGTACAACGACGTATCTCGTTCGTCTAGATATAGAAGGCGGTTGTACAGACGGATCTCGTTAGTCTAGATATAGAAGACGGTTGTACAGACGGATCTCGTTAGTCTAGATATTGAAGACGTTTGTCCAACGACGTACCTCGTTAGTCTAGATATAGAAAACGGTTGTACAGACGGATCTCGTTAGTCTAGATATAGAAGACGGTTGTACAACGACGGATCTCGTTAGTCTAGATATAGAAGACGGTTGTGCAGACGGATCTCGTTAGTCTAGATATAAAAGACGGTTGTACAGACGGATCTCGTTAGTCTAGATATAGAGGACGGTTGTACAGACGGATCTCGTTAGTCTAGATATAGAAGAAGGTTGTACAGACGGGTCTCGTGAGTCTAGATAGAGAAGACGGTTGTACAGACGGATCTCGTTAGTCTAGATATAGAAGACGGTTGTACAGACGGATCTCGTTAGTCTAGATATAGAAGACGGTTGTACAGACGGATCTCGTTAGTCTAGATATTGAAGACGTTTGTCCAACGACGTACCTCGTTAGTCTAGATATAGAAAACGGTTGTACAGACAGATCTCGTTAGTCTAGATATAGAAGACGGTTGTACAACGACGGATCTCGTTAGTCTAGATATAGAAGACGGTTGTGCAGACGGATCTCGTTAGTCTAGATTTAAAAGACGGTTGTACAGACGGATCTCGTTAGTCTAGATATAGAGGACGGTTGTACAGACGGATCTCGTTAGTCTAGATATAGAAGAAGGTTGTACAGACGGGTCTCGTGAGTCTAGATAGAGAAGACGGTTGTACAGACGGATCTCGTTAGTCTAGATATAGAAGACGGTTGTACAGACGGATCTCGTTAGTCTAGATATAGAAGACGTTTGTCCAACGACGTATCTCGTTAGTCTAGATATAGAAGACGTTTGTCCAACGACGTATCTCGTTAGTCTAGATATAGAAGACGTTTGTCCAACGACGTATCTCGTTAGTCTAGATATAGAAGACGGTTGTACAGACGGATCTCGTTAGTCTAGATATAGAAGACGGTTGTACAGACGGATCCCGTTAGTCTAGATATAGAAGACGGTTGTACAGACGGATCTCGTTAGTCTAGATATAGAAGAAGGTTGTACAGACGGGTCTCGTGAGTCTAGATCGAGAAGACGGTTGTACAGACGGATCTCGTTAGTCTAGATATAGAAGAAGGTTGTACAGACGGGTCTCGTGAGTCTAGATAGAGAAGACGGTTGTACAGACGGATCTCGTTAGTCTAGATATAGAAGACGGTTGTACAGACGGATCTCGTTAGTCTAGATATAGAAGACGTTTGTCCAACGACGTATCTCGTTAGTCTAGATATAGAAGACGTTTGTCCAACGACGTATCTCGTTAGTCTAGATATAGAAGACGGTTGTACAGACGGATCTCGTTAGTCTAGATATAGAAGACGGTTGTACAGACGGATCCCGTTAGTCTAGATATAGAAGACGGTTGTACAGACGGATCTCGTTAGTCTAGATATAGAAGACGGTTGTACAGACGGATCCCGTTTGTCTAGATATTGAAGACGGTTGTACAGACGGATCTCGTTAGTCTAGATATAGAAGACGGTTGTATAACGAGAGATCTCGTTAGTCTAGATATAGAAGACGGTTGTACACACGGATCTCGTTAGTCTAGATATAGAAGACGGTTGTACAGCCGGATCTCGTTAGTCTAGATATAGAAGACGGTTGTACAGACGGATCTCGTTAATCTAGATATAGAAGACGGTTGTACAGACGGATCTCGTTAGTCTAGATATAGAAGACGGTTGTACAGACGGATCTCGTTAGTCTAGATATAGAAGACGTTTGTCCAACGACGTATCTCGTTAGTCTACATATAGAAGACGGTTGTACAGACGGATCTCGTTAGTCTAGATATAGAAGACGGTTGTACAGACGGATCCCGTTAGTCTAGATATAGAAGACGGTTGTACAGACGGATCTCGTTAGTCTAGATATTGAAGACGGTTGTACAGACGGGTCTCGTTAGTCTAGATATAGAAGACGGTTGTACAACGACGTATCTCGTTCGTCTAGATATAGAAGGCGGTTGTACAGACGGATCTCGTTAGTCTAGATATAGAAGACGGTTGTACAGACGGATCCCGTTAGTCTAGATATAGAAGACGGTTGTACAGACGGATCTCGTTAGTCTAGATATAGAAGACGGTTGTACAGACGGATCCCGTTAGTCTAGATATTGAAGACGGTTGTACAGACGGATCTCGTTAGTCTAGATATAGAAGACGGTTGTATAACGAGAGATCTCGTTAGTCTAGATATAGAAGACGGTTGTACACACGGATCTCGTTAGTCTAGATATAGAAGACGGTTGTACAGCCGGATCTCGTTAGTCTAGATATAGAAAACGGTTGTACAGACGGATCTCGTTAGTCTAGATATAGAAGACGGTTGTACAACGACGGATCTCGTTAGTCTAGATATAGAAGACGGTTGTGCAGACGGATCTCGTTAGTCTAGATATAAAAGACGGTTGTACAGACGGATCTCGTTAGTCTAGATATAGAGGACGGTTGTACAGACGGATCTCGTTAGTCTAGATATAGAAGAAGGTTGTACAGACGGGTCTCGTGAGTCTAGATAGAGAAGACGGTTGTACAGACGGATCTCGTTAGTCTAGATATAGAAGACGGTTGTACAGACGGATCTCGTTAGTCTAGATATAGAAGACGGTTGTACAGACGGATCTCGTTAGTCTAGATATTGAAGACGTTTGTCCAACGACGTACCTCGTTAGTCTAGATATAGAAAACGGTTGTACAGACAGATCTCGTTAGTCTAGATATAGAAGACGGTTGTACAACGACGGATCTCGTTAGTCTAGATATAGAAGACGGTTGTGCAGACGGATCTCGTTAGTCTAGATTTAAAAGACGGTTGTACAGACGGATCTCGTTAGTCTAGATATAGAGGACGGTTGTACAGACGGATCTCGTTAGTCTAGATATAGAAGAAGGTTGTACAGACGGGTCTCGTGAGTCTAGATAGAGAAGACGGTTGTACAGACGGATCTCGTTAGTCTAGATATAGAAGACGGTTGTACAGACGGATCTCGTTAGTCTAGATATAGAAGACGTTTGTCCAACGACGTATCTCGTTAGTCTAGATATAGAAGACGTTTGTCCAACGACGTATCTCGTTAGTCTAGATATAGAAGACGGTTGTACAGACGGATCTCGTTAGTCTAGATATAGAAGACGGTTGTACAGACGGATCCCGTTAGTCTAGATATAGAAGACGGTTGTACAGACGGATCTCGTTAGTCTAGATATAGAAGAAGGTTGTACAGACGGGTCTCGTGAGTCTAGATCGAGAAGACGGTTGTACAGACGGATCTCGTTAGTCTAGATATAGAAGACGGTTGTACAGACGGATCTCGTTAGTCTAGATATAGAAGACGTTTGTCCAACGACGTATCTCGTTAGTCTAGATATAGAAGACGTTTGTCCAACGACGTATCTCGTTAGTCTAGATATAGAAGACGGTTGTACAGACGGATCTCGTTAGTCTAGATATAGAAGACGGTTGTACAGACGGATCCCGTTAGTCTAGATATAGAAGACGGTTGTACAGACGGATCTCGTTAGTCTAGATATAGAAGACGGTTGTATAACGAGAGATCTCGTTAGTCTAGATATAGAAGACGGTTGTATAACGAGAGATCTCGTTAGTCTAGATATAGAAGACGGTTGTACAGACGGATCTCGTTAGTCTAGATATAGAAGACGGTTGTACAGCCGGATCTCGTTAGTCTAGATATAGAAGACGGTTGTACAGACGGATCTCGTTAGTCTAGATATAGAAGACGGTTGTACAGACGGATCTCGTTAGTCTAGATATAGAAGACGGTTGTACAGACGGATCTCGTTAGTCTAGATATAGAAGACGTTTGTCCAACGACGTATCTCGTTAGTCTAGATATAGAAGACGGTTGTACAGACGGATCTCGTTAGTCTAGATATAGAAGAACGTTGTACAGACGGGTCTCGTGAGTCTAGATAGAGAAGACGGTTGTACAGACGGATTTCGTTAGTCTAGATATAGAAGACGGTTGTACAGACGGATCTCGTTAGTCTAGATATAGAAGACGGTTGTACAGACGGATCTCGTTAGTCTAGATATTGAAGACGTTTGTCCAACGACGTATCTCGTTAGTCTAGATATAGAAGACGGTTGTACAGACGGATCTCGTTAGTCTAGATATAGAAGACGGTTGTACAGACGGATCTCGTTAGTCTAGGTATAGAAGATGGTTGTACAACGACGTATCTCGTTCGTCTAGATATAGAAGGCGGTTGTACAGACGGATCTCGTTAGTCTAGATATAGAAGAAGGTTGTACAGACGGATCCCGTTATTCTAGATATAGAAGACGGTTGTATAACGAGAGAGCTCGTTAGTCTAGATATAGAAGACGGTTGTACAGACGGATATCGTTAGTCTAGATATAGAAGACGGTTGTATAACGAGAGATCTCGTTAGTCTAGATATAGAAGATGGTTGTACAGACGGATCTCGTTAGTCTAGATATAGAAGACGGTTGTACAGACGGATCTCGTTAGTCTAGATATAGAAGACGGTTGTACAGACGGATCTCGTCAGTCTAGATATAGAAGAAGGTTGTACAGACGAATCCCGTTATTCTAGATATAGAAGACGGTTGTATAACGAGAGAGCTCGTTAGTCTAGATATAGAAGACGGTTGTACAGACGGATATCGTTAGTCTAGATATAGAAGACGGTTGTATAACGAGAGATCTCGTTAGTCTAGATATAGAAGATGGTTGTACAGACGGATCTCGTTAGTCTAGATATAGAAGACGGTTGTACAGCCGGATCTCGTTAGTCTAGATATAGAAGACGGTTGTACAGACGGATCTCGTTAGTCTAGATATAGAAGACGGTTGTACAGACGGATCTCGTTAGTCTAGATATAGAAGACGGTTGTACAGACGGATCTCGTTAGTCTAGATATAGAAGACGTTTGTCCAACGACGTATCTCGTTAGTCTAGATATAGAAGACGGTTGTACAGACGGATCTCGTTAGTCTAGATATAGAAGAACGTTGTACAGACGGGTCTCGTGAGTCTAGATAGAGAAGACGGTTGTACAGACGGATCTCGTTAGTCTAGATATAGAAGACGGTTGTGCAGACGGATCTCGTTAGTCTAGATATTGAAGACGTTTGTCCAACGACGTACCTCGTTAGTCTAGATATAGAAAACGGTTGTACAGACGGATCTCGTTAGTCTAGATATAGAAGACGGTTGTACAACGACGGATCTCGTTAGTCTAGATATAGAAGACGGTTGTACAGACGGATCTCGTTAGTCTAGATATAGAAGATGGTTGTACAACGACATATCTCGTTCGTCTAGATATAGAAGGCGGTTGTACAGACGGATCTCGTTAGTCTAGATATAGAAGACGGTTGTACAGACGGATCTCGTTAGTCTAGATATTGAAGACGTTTGTCCAACGACGTACCTCGTTAGTCTAGATATAGAAAACGGTTGTACAGACGGATCTCGTTAGTCTAGATATAGAAGACGGTTGTACAACGACGGATCTCGTTAGTCTAGATATAGAAGACGGTTGTGCAGACGGATCTCGTTAGTCTAGATATAAAAGACGGTTGTACAGACGGATCTCGTTAGTCTAGATATACAGGACGGTTGTACTGACGGATCTCGTTAGTCTAGATATTGAAGACGTTTGTCCAACGACGTACCTCGTTAGTCTAGATATAGAAAACGGTTGTACAGACGGATCTCGTTAGTCTAGATATTGAAGACGTTTGTCGAACGACGTACCTCGTTAGTCTAGATATTGAAAACGGTTGTACAGACGGATCTCGTTAGTCTAGATATAGAAGACGGTTGTACAACGACGGATCTCGTTAGTCTAGATATAGAAGACGGTTGTGCAGACGGATCTCGTTCGTCTAGATATAGAAGGCGGTTGTACAGACGGATCTCGTTAGTCTAGATATTGAAAACGGTTGTACAGACGGATCTCGTTAGTCTAGATATAGAAGACGGTTGTACAACGACGGATCTCGTTAGTCTAGATATAGAAGACGGTTGTGCAGACGGATCTCGTTAGTCTAGATATAAAAGACGGTTGTACAGACGGATCTCGTTAGTCTAGATATAGAGGACGGTTGTACAGACGGATCTCGTTAGTCTAGATATAGAAGTAGGTTGTACAGACGGGTCTCGTTAGTCTAGATATTGAAGACGTTTGTCCAACGACGTACCTCGTTAGTCTAGATATAGAAAACCGTTGTACAGACGGATCTCGTTAGTCTAGATATAGAAGACGGTTGTACAACGACGGATCTCGTTAGTCTAGATATAGAAAACGGTTGTACAGACGGATCTCGTTAGTCTAGATATAGAAGACGGTTGTACAACGACGGATCTCGTTAGTCTAGATATAGAAGACGGTTGTGCAGACGGATCTCGTTAGTCTAGATATAAAAGACGGTTGTACAGACGGATCTCGTTAGTCTAGATATAGAGGACGGTTGTACAGACGGATCTCGTTAGTCTAGATATAGAAGAAGGTTGTACAGACGGGTCTCGTGAGTCTAGATAGAGAAGACGGTTGTACAGACGGATCTCGTTAGTCTAGATATAGAAGACGGTTGTACAGACGGATCTCGTTAGTCTAGATATAGAAGACGGTTGTACAGACGGATCTCGTTAGTCTAGATATTGAAGACGTTTGTCCAACGACGTACCTCGTTAGTCTAGATATAGAAAACGGTTGTACAGACAGATCTCGTTAGTCTAGATATAGAAGACGGTTGTACAACGACGGATCTCGTTAGTCTAGATATAGAAGACGGTTGTGCAGACGGATCTCGTTAGTCTAGATTTAAAAGACGGTTGTACAGACGGATCTCGTTAGTCTAGATATAGAGGACGGTTGTACAGACGGATCTCGTTAGTCTAGATATAGAAGAAGGTTGTACAGACGGGTCTCGTGAGTCTAGATAGAGAAGACGGTTGTACAGACGGATCTCGTTAGTCTAGATATAGAAGACGGTTGTACAGACGGATCTCGTTAGTCTAGATATAGAAGACGTTTGTCCAACGACGTATCTCGTTAGTCTAGATATAGAAGACGTTTGTCCAACGACGTATCACGTTAGTCTAGATATAGAAGACGGTTGTACAGACGGATCTCGTTAGTCTAGATATAGAAGACGGTTGTACAGACGGATCCCGTTAGTCTAGATATAGAAGACGGTTGTACAGACGGATCTCGTTAGTCTAGATATAGAAGAAGGTTGTACAGACGGGTCTCGTGAGTCTAGATCGAGAAGACGGTTGTACAGACGGATCTCGTTAGTCTAGATATAGAAGACGGTTGTACAGACGGATCTCGTTAGTCTAGATATAGAAGACGTTTGTCCAACGACGTATCTCGTTAGTCTAGATATAGAAGACGTTTGTCCAACGACGTATCTCGTTAGTCTAGATATAGAAGACGGTTGTACAGACGGATCTCGTTAGTCTAGATATAGAAGACGGTTGTACAGACGGATCCCGTTAGTCTAGATAAAGAAGACGGTTGTACAGACGGATCTCGTTAGTCTAGATATTGAAGACGTTTTTCCAACGACGTATCTCGTTAGTCTAGATATAGAAGACGGTTGTACAGACGGATCTCGTTAGTCTAGATATAGAAGACGGTTGTACAGACGGATCTCGTTAGTCTAGATATAGAAGATGGTTGTACAACGACATATCTCGTTCGTCTAGATATAGAAGGCGGTTGTACAGACGGATCTCGTTAGTCTAGATATAGAAGACGGTTGTACAGACGGATCTCGTTAGTCTAGATATTGAAGACGTTTGTCCAACGACGTACCTCGTTAGTCTAGATATAGAAAACGGTTGTACAGACGGATCTCGTTAGTCTAGATATAGAAGACGGTTGTACAACGACGGATCTCGTTAGTCTAGATATAGAAGACGGTTGTGCAGACGGATCTCGTTAGTCTAGATATAAAAGACGGTTGTACAGACGGATCTCGTTAGTCTAGATATACAGGACGGTTGTACTGACGGATCTCGTTAGTCTAGATATTGAAGACGTTTGTCCAACGACGTACCTCGTTAGTCTAGATATAGAAAACGGTTGTACAGACGGATCTCGTTAGTCTAGATATTGAAGACGTTTGTCGAACGACGTACCTCGTTAGTCTAGATATTGAAAACGGTTGTACAGACGGATCTCGTTAGTCTAGATATAGAAGACGGTTGTACAACGACGGATCTCGTTAGTCTAGATATAGAAGACGGTTGTGCAGACGGATCTCGTTCGTCTAGATATAGAAGGCGGTTGTACAGACGGATCTCGTTAGTCTAGATATAGAAGACGGTTGTACAGACGGATCTCGTTAGTCTAGATATTGAAGACGTTTGTCGAACGACGTACCTCGTTAGTCTAGATATTGAAAACGGTTGTACAGACGGATCTCGTTAGTCTAGATATAGAAGACGGTTGTACAACGACGGATCTCGTTAGTCTAGATATAGAAGATGGTTGTACAGACGGATCTCGTTAGTCTAGATATAGAAGACGGTTGTACAGACGGATCTCGTTAGTCTAGATATTGAAGACGGTTGTACAGACGGGTCTCGTTAGTCTAGATATAGAAGACGGTTGTACAACGACGTATCTCGTTCGTCTAGATATAGAAGGCGGTTGTACAGACGGATCTCGTTAGTCTAGATATAGAAGACGGTTGTACAGACGGATCCCGTTAGTCTAGATATAGAAGACGGTTGTACAGACGGATCTCGTTAGTCTAGATATAGAAGACGGTTGTACAGACGGATCCCGTTAGTCTAGATATTGAAGACGGTTGTACAGACGGATCTCGTTAGTCTAGATATAGAAGACGGTTGTATAACGAGAGATCTCGTTAGTCTAGATATAGAAGACGGTTGTACACACGGATCTCGTTAGTCTAGATATAGAAGACGGTTGTACAGCCGGATCTCGTTAGTCTAGATATAGAAAACGGTTGTACAGACGGATCTCGTTAGTCTAGATATAGAAGACGGTTGTACAACGACGGATCTCGTTAGTCTAGATATAGAAGACGGTTGTGCAGACGGATCTCGTTAGTCTAGATATAAAAGACGGTTGTACAGACGGATCTCGTTAGTCTAGATATAGAGGACGGTTGTACAGACGGATCTCGTTAGTCTAGATATAGAAGAAGGTTGTACAGACGGGTCTCGTGAGTCTAGATAGAGAAGACGGTTGTACAGACGGATCTCGTTAGTCTAGATATAGAAGACGGTTGTACAGACGGATCTCGTTAGTCTAGATATAGAAGACGGTTGTACAGACGGATCTCGTTAGTCTAGATATTGAAGACGTTTGTCCAACGACGTACCTCGTTAGTCTAGATATAGAAAACGGTTGTACAGACAGATCTCGTTAGTCTAGATATAGAAGACGGTTGTACAACGACGGATCTCGTTAGTCTAGATATAGAAGACGGTTGTGCAGACGGATCTCGTTAGTCTAGATTTAAAAGACGGTTGTACAGACGGATCTCGTTAGTCTAGATATAGAGGACGGTTGTACAGACGGATCTCGTTAGTCTAGATATAGAAGAAGGTTGTACAGACGGGTCTCGTGAGTCTAGATAGAGAAGACGGTTGTACAGACGGATCTCGTTAGTCTAGATATAGAAGACGGTTGTACAGACGGATCTCGTTAGTCTAGATATAGAAGACGTTTGTCCAACGACGTATCTCGTTAGTCTAGATATAGAAGACGTTTGTCCAACGACGTATCTCGTTAGTCTAGATATAGAAGACGGTTGTACAGACGGATCTCGTTAGTCTAGATATAGAAGACGGTTGTACAGACGGATCCCGTTAGTCTAGATATAGAAGACGGTTGTACAGACGGATCTCGTTAGTCTAGATATAGAAGAAGGTTGTACAGACGGGTCTCGTGAGTCTAGATCGAGAAGACGGTTGTACAGACGGATCTCGTTAGTCTAGATATAGAAGACGGTTGTACAGACGGATCTCGTTAGTCTAGATATAGAAGACGTTTGTCCAACGACGTATCTCGTTAGTCTAGATATAGAAGACGTTTGTCCAACGACGTATCTCGTTAGTCTAGATATAGAAGACGGTTGTACAGACGGATCTCGTTAGTCTAGATATAGAAGACGGTTGTACAGACGGATCCCGTTAGTCTAGATATAGAAGACGGTTGTACAGACGGATCTCGTTAGTCTAGATATAGAAGACGGTTGTATAACGAGAGATCTCGTTAGTCTAGATATAGAAGACGGTTGTATAACGAGAGATCTCGTTAGTCTAGATATAGAAGACGGTTGTATAACGAGAGATCTCGTTAGTCTAGATATAGAAGACGGTTGTACAGACGGATCTCGTTAGTCTAGATATAGAAGACGGTTGTACAGCCGGATCTCGTTAGTCTAGATATAGAAGACGGTTGTACAGACGGATCTCGTTAGTCTAGATATAGAAGACGGTTGTACAGACGGATCTCGTTAGTCTAGATATAGAAGACGGTTGTACAGACGGATCTCGTTAGTCTAGATATAGAAGACGTTTGTCCAACGACGTATCTCGTTAGTCTAGATATAGAAGACGGTTGTACAGACGGATCTCGTTAGTCTAGATATAGAAGAACGTTGTACAGACGGGTCTCGTGAGTCTAGATAGAGAAGACGGTTGTACAGACGGATTTCGTTAGTCTAGATATAGAAGACGGTTGTACAGACGGATCTCGTTAGTCTAGATATAGAAGACGGTTGTACAGACGGATCTCGTTAGTCTAGATATTGAAGACGTTTGTCCAACGACGTATCTCGTTAGTCTAGATATAGAAGACGGTTGTACAGACGGATCTCGTTAGTCTAGATATAGAAGACGGTTGTACAGACGGATCTCGTTAGTCTAGGTATAGAAGATGGTTGTACAACGACGTATCTCGTTCGTCTAGATATAGAAGGCGGTTGTACAGACGGATCTCGTTAGTCTAGATATAGAAGAAGGTTGTACAGACGGATCCCGTTATTCTAGATATAGAAGACGGTTGTATAACGAGAGAGCTCGTTAGTCTAGATATAGAAGACGGTTGTACAGACGGATATCGTTAGTCTAGATATAGAAGACGGTTGTATAACGAGAGATCTCGTTAGTCTAGATATAGAAGATGGTTGTACAGACGGATCTCGTTAGTCTAGATATAGAAGACGGTTGTACAGCCGGATCTCGTTAGTCTAGATATAGAAGACGGTTGTACAGACGGATCTCGTTAGTCTAGATATAGAAGAAGGTTGTACAGACGAATCCCGTTATTCTAGATATAGAATCCGGTTGTATAACGAGAGAGCTCGTTAGTCTAGATATAGAAGACGGTTGTACAGACGGATATCGTTAGTCTAGATATAGAAGACGGTTGTATAACGAGAGATCTCGTTAGTCTAGATATAGAAGATGGTTGTACAGACGGATCTCGTTAGTCTAGATATAGAAGACGGTTGTACAGCCGGATCTCGTTAGTCTAGATATAGAAGACGGTTGTACAGACGGATCTCGTTAGTCTAGATATAGAAGACGGTTGTACAGACGGATCTCGTTAGTCTAGATATAGAAGACGGTTGTACAGACGGATCTCGTTAGTCTAGATATAGAAGACGTTTGTCCAACGACGTATCTCGTTAGTCTAGATATAGAAGACGGTTGTACAGACGGATCTCGTTAGTCTAGATATAGAAGAACGTTGTACAGACGGGTCTCGTGAGTCTAGATAGAGAAGACGGTTGTACAGACGGATCTCGTTAGTCTAGATATAGAAGACGGTTGTACAGACGGATCTCGTTAGTCTAGATATAGAAGACGGTTGTACAGACGGATCTCGTTAGTCTAGATATTGAAGACGTTTTTCCAACGACGTATCTCGTTAGTCTAGATATAGAAGACGGTTGTACAGACGGATCTCGTTAGTCTAGATATAGAAGACGGTTGTACAGACGGATCTCGTTAGTCTAGATATAGAAGATGGTTGTACAACGACGTATCTCGTTCGTCTAGATATAGAAGGCGGTTGTACAGACGGATCTCGTTAGTCTAGATATAGAAGACGGTTGTACAGACGGATCTCGTTAGTCTAGATATTGAAGACGTTTGTCCAACGACGTACCTCGTTAGTCTAGATATAGAAAACGGTTGTACAGACGGATCTCGTTAGTCTAGATATAGAAGACGGTTGTACAACGACGGATCTCGTTAGTCTAGATATAGAAGACGGTTGTGCTGACGGATCTCGTTAGTCTAGATATAAAAGACGGTTGTACAGACGGATCTCGTTAGTCTAGATATAGAGGACGGTTGTACAGACGGATCTCGTTAGTCTAGATATAGAAGTAGGTTGTACAGACGGATCTCGTTAGTCTAGATATAGAAGACGGTTGTACAGCCGGATCTCGTTAGTCTAGATATAGAAGACGGTTGTACAGACGGATCTCGTTAGTCTAGATATAGAAGACGGTTGTACAGACGGATCTCGTTAGTCTAGATATAGAAGACGGTTGTACAGACGGATCTCGTTAGTCTAGATATAGAAGACGTTTGTCCAACGACGTATCTCGTTAGTCTAGATATAGAAGACGGTTGTACAGACGGATCTCGTTAGTCTAGATATAGAAGAACGTTGTACAGACGGGTCTCGTGAGTCTAGATAGAGAAGACAGTTGTACAGACGGATCTCGTTAGTCTAGATATTGAAGACGTTTGTCCAACGACGTACCTCGTTAGTCTAGATATAGAAAACGGTTGTACAGACGGATCTCGTTAGTCTAGATATAGAAGACGGTTGTACAACGACGGATCTCGTTAGTCTAGATATAGAAGACGGTTGTGCTGACGGATCTCGTTAGTCTAGATATAAAAGACGGTTGTACAGACGGATCTCGTTAGTCTAGATATAGAGGACGGTTGTACAGACGGATCTCGTTAGTCTAGATATAGAAGTAGGTTGTACAGACGGATCTCGTTAGTCTAGATATAGAAGACGGTTGTACAGCCGGATCTCGTTAGTCTAGATATAGAAGACGGTTGTACAGACGGATCTCGTTAGTCTAGATATAGAAGACGGTTGTACAGACGGATCTCGTTAGTCTAGATATAGAAGACGGTTGTACAGACGGATCTCGTTAGTCTAGATATAGAAGACGTTTGTCCAACGACGTATCTCGTTAGTCTAGATATAGAAGACGGTTGTACAGACGGATCTCGTTAGTCTAGATATAGAAGAACGTTGTACAGACGGGTCTCGTGAGTCTAGATAGAGAAGACGGTTGTACAGACGGATCTCGTTAGTCTAGATATAGAAGACGGTTGTACAGACGGATCTCGTTAGTCTAGGTATAGAAGATGGTTGTACAACGACGTATCTCGTTCGTCTAGATATAGAAGGCGGTTGTACAGACGGATCTCGTTAGTCTAGATATAGAAGAAGGTTGTACAGACGGATCCCGTTATTCTAGATATAGAAGACGGTTGTATAACGAGAGAGCTCGTTAGTCTAGATATAGAAGACGGTTGTACAGACGGATATCGTTAGTCTAGATATAGAAGACGGTTGTATAACGAGAGATCTCGTTAGTCTAGATATAGAAGATGGTTGTACAGACGGATCTCGTTAGTCTAGATATAGAAGACGGTTGTACAGCCGGATCTCGTTAGTCTAGATATAGAAGACGGTTGTACAGACGGATCTCGTTAGTCTAGATATAGAAGAAGGTTGTACAGACGAATCCCGTTATTCTAGATATAGAATCCGGTTGTATAACGAGAGAGCTCGTTAGTCTAGATATAGAAGACGGTTGTACAGACGGATATCGTTAGTCTAGATATAGAAGACGGTTGTATAACGAGAGATCTCGTTAGTCTAGATATAGAAGATGGTTGTACAGACGGATCTCGTTAGTCTAGATATAGAAGACGGTTGTACAGCCGGATCTCGTTAGTCTAGATATAGAAGACGGTTGTACAGACGGATCTCGTTAGTCTAGATATAGAAGACGGTTGTACAGACGGATCTCGTTAGTCTAGATATAGAAGACGGTTGTACAGACGGATCTCGTTAGTCTAGATATAGAAGACGTTTGTCCAACGACGTATCTCGTTAGTCTAGATATAGAAGACGGTTGTACAGACGGATCTCGTTAGTCTAGATATAGAAGACGGTTGTACAGCCGGATCTCGTTAGTCTAGATATAGAAGACGGTTGTACAGACGGATCTCGTTAGTCTAGATATAGAAGACGGTTGTACAGACGGATCTCGTTAGTCTAGATATAGAAGACGGTTGTACAGACGGATCTCGTTAGTCTAGATATAGAAGATGGTTGTACAACGACGTATCTCGTTCGTCTAGATATAGAAGGCGGTTGTACAGACGGATCTCGTTAGTCTAGATATAGAAGACGGTTGTACAGACGGATCTCGTTAGTCTAGATATTGAAGACGTTTGTCCAACGACGTACCTCGTTAGTCTAGATATAGAAAACGGTTGTACAGACGGATCTCGTTAGTCTAGATATAGAAGACGGTTGTACAACGACGGATCTCGTTAGTCTAGATATAGAAGACGGTTGTGCAGACGGATCTCGTTAGTCTAGATATAAAAGACGGTTGTACAGACGGATCTCGTTAGTCTAGATATACAGGACGGTTGTACTGACGGATCTCGTTAGTCTAGATATTGAAGACGTTTGTCCAACGACGTACCTCGTTAGTCTAGATATAGAAAACGGTTGTACAGACGGATCTCGTTAGTCTAGATATTGAAGACGTTTGTCGAACGACGTACCTCGTTAGTCTAGATATTGAAAACGGTTGTACAGACGGATCTCGTTAGTCTAGATATAGAAGACGGTTGTACAACGACGGATCTCGTTAGTCTAGATATAGAAGACGGTTGTGCAGACGGATCTCGTTCGTCTAGATATAGAAGGCGGTTGTACAGACGGATCTCGTTAGTCTAGATATAGAAGACGGTTGTACAGACGGATCTCGTTAGTCTAGATATTGAAGACGTTTGTCGAACGACGTACCTCGTAAGTCTAGATATTGAAAACGGTTGTACAGACGGATCTCGTTAGTCTAGATATAGAAGACGGTTGTACAACGACGGATCTCGTTAGTCTAGATATAGAAGACGGTTGTGCTGACGGATCTCGTTAGTCTAGATATAAAAGACGGTTGTACAGACGGATCTCGTTAGTCTAGATATAGAGGACGGTTGTACAGACGGATCTCGTTAGTCTAGATATAGAAGTAGGTTGTACAGACGGGTCTCGTGAGTCTAGATAGAGAAGACGGTTGTACAGACGGATCTCGTTAGTCTAGATATTGAAGACGGTTGTACAGACGGATCTCGTTAGTCTAGATATAGAAGACGGTTGTACAGACGGATCTCGTTAGTCTAGATATTGAAGACGTTTGTCCAACGACGTATCTCGTTAGTCTAGATATAGAAGACGGTTGTACAGACGGATCTCGTTAGTCTAGATATAGAAGACGGTTGTACAGACGGATCCCGTTAGTCTAGATATAGAAGACGGTTGTACAGACGGATCTCGTTAGTCTAGATATTGAAGACGTTTGTCCAACGACGTACCTCGTTAGTCTAGATATAGAAAACCGTTGTACAGACGGATCTCGTTAGTCTAGATATAGAAGACGGTTGTACAACGACGGATCTCGTTAGTCTAGATATAGAAGAAGGTTGTACAGACGGATCTCGTGAGTCTAGATATAGAAGACGGTTGTACAGACGGGTCTCGTTAGTCTAGATATAGAGGACGGTTGTACAACGACGTATCTCGTTCGTCTAGATATAGAAGGCGGTTGTACAGACGGATCTCGTTAGTCTAGATATAGAAGACGGTTGTACAGACGGATCTCGTTAGTCTAGATATAGAAGACGGTTGTACAGACGGATCTCGTTAGTCTAGATATAGAAGACGGTTGTACAGACGGATCTCGTTAGTCTAGATATAGAAGACGGTTGTACAGACGGATCTCGTTAGTCTAGATATTGAAGACGTTTTTCCAACGACGTATCTCGTTAGTCTAGATATAGAAGACGGTTGTACAGACGGATCTCGTTAGTCTAGATATAGAAGACGGTTGTACAGACGGATCTCGTTAGTCTAGATATAGAAGATGGTTGTACAACGACGTATCTCGTTCGTCTAGATATAGAAGGCGGTTGTACAGACGGATCTCGTTAGTCTAGATATAGAAGACGGTTGTACAGACGGATCTCGTTAGTCTAGATATTGAAGACGTTTGTCCAACGACGTACCTCGTTAGTCTAGATATAGAAAACGGTTGTACAGACGGATCTCGTTAGTCTAGATATAGAAGACGGTTGTACAACGACGGATCTCGTTAGTCTAGATATAGAAGACGGTTGTGCAGACGGATCTCGTTAGTCTAGATATAAAAGACGGTTGTACAGACGGATCTCGTTAGTCTAGATATACAGGACGGTTGTACTGACGGATCTCGTTAGTCTAGATATTGAAGACGTTTGTCCAACGACGTACCTCGTTAGTCTAGATATAGAAAACGGTTGTACAGACGGATCTCGTTAGTCTAGATATTGAAGACGTTTGTCGAACGACGTACCTCGTTAGTCTAGATATTGAAAACGGTTGTACAGACGGATCTCGTTAGTCTAGATATTGAAGACGTTTGTCGAACGACGTACCTCGTTAGTCTAGATATTGAAAACGGTTGTACAGACGGATCTCGTTAGTCTAGATATAGAAGACGGTTGTACAACGACGGATCTCGTTAGTCTAGATATAGAAGACGGTTGTGCAGACGGATCTCGTTCGTCTAGATATAGAAGGCGGTTGTACAGACGGATCTCGTTAGTCTAGATATAGAAGACGGTTGTACAGACGGATCTCGTTAGTCTAGATATTGAAGACGTTTGTCGAACGACGTACCTCGTAAGTCTAGATATTGAAAACGGTTGTACAGACGGATCTCGTTAGTCTAGATATAGAAGACGGTTGTACAACGACGGATCTCGTTAGTCTAGATATAGAAGACGGTTGTGCTGACGGATCTCGTTAGTCTAGATATAAAAGACGGTTGTACAGACGGATCTCGTTAGTCTAGATATAGAGGACGGTTGTACAGACGGATCTCGTTAGTCTAGATATAGAAGTAGGTTGTACAGACGGGTCTCGTGAGTCTAGATAGAGAAGACGGTTGTACAGACGGATCTCGTTAGTCTAGATATTGAAGACGGTTGTACAGACGGATCTCGTTAGTCTAGATATAGAAGACGGTTGTACAGACGGATCTCGTTAGTCTAGATATTGAAGACGTTTGTCCAACGACGTATCTCGTTAGTCTAGATATAGAAGACGGTTGTACAGACGGATCTCGTTAGTCTAGATATAGAAGACGGTTGTACAGACGGATCCCGTTAGTCTAGATATAGAAGACGGTTGTACAGACGGATCTCGTTAGTCTAGATATTGAAGACGTTTGTCCAACGACGTACCTCGTTAGTCTAGATATAGAAAACCGTTGTACAGACGGATCTCGTTAGTCTAGATATAGAAGACGGTTGTACAACGACGGATCTCGTTAGTCTAGATATAGAAGAAGGTTGTACAGACGGATCTCGTGAGTCTAGATATAGAAGACGGTTGTACAGACGGGTCTCGTTAGTCTAGATATAGAGGACGGTTGTACAACGACGTATCTCGTTCGTCTAGATATAGAAGGCGGTTGTACAGACGGATCTCGTTAGTCTAGATATAGAAGACGGTTGTACAGACGGATCTCGTTAGTCTAGATATTGAAGACGCTTGTCCAACGACGTATCTCGTTAGTCTAGATATAGAAGACGGTTGTACAGACGGATCTCGTTAGTCTAGATATAGAAGACGGTTGTACAGACGGATCTCGTTAGTCTAGATATAGAAGATGGTTGTACAACGACGTATCTCGTTCGTCTAGATATAGAAGGCGGTTGTACAGACGGATCTCGTTAGTCTAGATATAGAAGACGGTTGTACAGACGGATCTCGTTAGTCTAGATATTGAAGACGTTTGTCCAACGACGTACCTCGTTAGTCTAGATATAGAAAACGGTTGTACAGACGGATCTCTTTAGTCTAGATATAGAAGACGGTTGTACAACGACGGATCTCGTTAGTCTAGATATAGAAGAAGGTTGTACAGACGGATCTCGTGAGTCTAGATATAGAAGACGGTTGTACAGACGGGTCTCGTTAGTTTAGATATAGAAGACGGTTGTACAACGACGTATCTCGTTCGTCTAGATATAGAAGGCGGTTGTACAGACGGATCTCGTTAGTCTAGATATAGAAGACGGTTGTACAGACGGATCTCGTTAGTCTAGATATTGAAGACGTTTGTCCAACGACGTACCTCGTTAGTCTAGATATTGAAAACGGTTGTACAGACGGATCTCGTTAGTCTAGATATAGAAGACGGTTGTACAACGACGGATCTCGTTAGTCTAGATATAGAAGACGGTTGTGCAGACGGATCTCGTTAGTCTAGATATAAAAGACGGTTGTACAGACGGATCTCGTTAGTCTAGATATAGAGGACGGTTGTACAGACGGATCTCGTTAGTCTAGATATAGAAGTAGGTTGTACAGACGGGTCTCGTGAGTCTAGATAGAGAAGACGGTTGTACAGACGGATCTCGTTAGTCTAGATATAGAAGACGGTTGTACAGACGGATCTCGTTAGTCTAGATATAGAAGACGGTTGTACAGACGGATCCCGTTAGTCTAGATATAGAAGACGGTTGTATAACGAGAGATATCGTTAGTCTAGATATAGAAGACGGTTGTACAGACGGATCTCGTTAGTCTAGATATAGAAGACGGTTGTACAGACGGGTCTCGTTAGTCTAGATATAGAAGACGGTTGTACAGACGGATCTCGTGAGTCTAGATATAGAAGACGGTTGTACAGGCGGATCTCGTTGGTCTAGATATAGAAGACGTTTGTCCAACGACGTATCCCGTTAGTCTAGATATAGAAGACGGTTGTATAACGAGAAATCTAGTTAGTCTAGATATAGAAGACGGTTGTACAGACGGATCTCGTTAGTCTAGATATTGAAGACGCTTGTCCAACGACGTATCTCGTTAGTCTAGATATAGAAGACGGTTGTACAGACGGGTCTCGTTAGTCTAGATATAGAAGACGGTTGTACAGACGGATCTCATTAGTCTAGATATAGAAGACGGTTGTACAGGCGGATCTCGTTAGTCCAGATATAGAAGACGGTTGTACAGACGGATCCCGTTAGTCTAGATATAGAAGACGGTTGTACAGACGGATCTCGTTAGTGTAGATATAGAAGACGGTTGTACAGACGGATCTCGTTAGTCTAGATATAGAAGACGGTTGTACAGACGGATCTCGTTAGTCTAGATATAGAAGACGGTTGTACAGACGGATCTCGTTAGTCTAGATATAGAAGACGGTTGTACAGACGGATCTCGTTAGTCTAGATATAGAAGACGGTTGTACAGACGGATCTCGTTAGTCTAGATATAGAAGACGGTTGTACAGACGGATCTCGTTAGTCTAGATATAGAAGACGTTTGTCCAACGACGTATCCCGTTAGTCTAGATATAGAAGACGGTTGTACAGACGGGTCTCGTTAGTCTAGATATAGATGACGGTTGTACAGACGCATCTCATTAGTCTAGATATAGAAGACGGTTGTACAGATGGATCTCGTTAGTCTAGATATAGAAGACGGTTGTACAGACGGATCTCGTTAGTCTAGATATAGAAGACGGTTGTACAGACGGATCTCGTTAGTCTAGATATAGAAGACGGTTGTACAGACGGATCTCGTTAGTCTAGATATTGAAGACGTTTGTCCAACGACGTACCTCGTTAGTCTAGATATAGAAAACGGTTGTACAGACGGATCTCGTTAGTCTAGATATAGAAGACGGTTGTACAGACGGATCTCGTTAGTCTAGATATAGAAGACGGTTGTATAACGAGAGATCTCGTTAGTCTAGATATAGAAGACGGTTGTATAACGAGAGATCTCGTTAGTCTAGATATAGAAGACGGTTGTACAGACGGATCTCGTTAGTCTAGATATAGAAGACGGTTGTACAGCCGGATCTCGTTAGTCTAGATATAGAAGACGGTTGTACAGACGGATCTCGTTAGTCTAGATATAGAAGACGGTTGTACAGACGGATCTCGTTAGTCTAGATATAGAAGACGGTTGTACAGACGGGTCTCGTTAGTCTAGATATAGATGACGGTTGTACAGACGGATCTCCTTAGTCTAGATATAGAAGACGGTTGTACAGATGGATCTCGTTAGTCTAGATATAGAAGACGGTTGTACAGACGGATCTCGTTAGTCTAGATATAGAAGACGGTTGTATAACGAGAGATCTCGTTAGTCTAGATATAGAAGACGGTTGTACAGACGGATCCCGTTAGTCTAGATATAGAAGACGGTTGTATAACGAGAGATATCGTTAGTCTAGATATAGAAGACGGTTGTACAGACGGATCTCGTTAGTCTAGATATAGAAGACGGTTGTACAGACGGGTCTCGTTAGTCTAGATATAGAAGACGGTTGTACAGACGGATCTCGTGAGTCTAGATATAGAAGACGGTTGTACAGGCGGATCTCGTTGGTCTAGATATAGAAGACGTTTGTCCAACGACGTATCCCGTTAGTCTAGATATAGAAGACGGTTGTATAACGAGAGATCTCGTTAGTCTAGATATAGAAGACGGTTGTACAGACGGATCTCGTTAGTCTAGATATAGAAGACGGTTGTACAGACGGATCTCGTTAGTGTAGATATAGAAGACGGTTGTACAGACGGATCTCGTTAGTCTAGATATAGAAGACGGTTGTACAGACGGATCTCGTTAGTCTAGATATAGAAGACGGTTGTACAGACGGATCTCGTTAGTCTAGATATAGAAGACGGTTGTTCAGACGGATCTCGTTAGTCTAGATATAGAAGACGGTTGTACAGACGGATCTCGTTAGTCTAGATATAGAAGACGGTTGTACAGACGGATCTCGTTAGTCTAGATATAGAAGACGTTTGTCCAACGTCGTATCCCGTTAGTCTAGATATAGAAGACGGTTGTACAGACGGATCTCGTTAGTCTCGATATAGAAAACGGTTGTACAGACGGATCGCGTTAGTCTAGATATAGAAGATGGTTGTACAACGACGTATCTCGTTAGTCTAGATATAGAAGGCGGTTGTACAGACGGATCTCGTTAGTCTAGATATAGAAGACGGTTGTGCAGACGGATCTCGTTAGTCTAGATATAGAAGGCGGTTGTACAGACGGATCTCGTTAGTCTAGATATAGAAGACGGTTGTATAACGAGAGATCTCGTTAGTCTAGATATAGAAGACGGTTGTACAGACGGATCTCGTTAGTCTAGATATAGAAGACGGTTGTACAGACGGATCTCGTTAGTCTAGATATAGAAGACGGTTGTACAGACGGATCTCGTTAGTCTAGATATAGAAGACGGTTGTACAGACGAATCTCGTTAGTCTAGATATAGAAGACGGTTGTACAGACGGATCTCGTTAGTCTAGATATAGAAGACGGTTGTACAGACGGATCTCGTTAGTCTAGATATAGAAGACGGTTGTACAGACGGATCTCGTTAGTCTAGATATAGAAGACGTTTGTCCAACGACGTATCCCGTTAGTCTAGATATAGAAGACGGTTGTACAGACGGGTCTCGTTAGTCTAGATATAGATGACGGTTGTACAGACGCATCTCATTAGTCTAGATATAGAAGACGGTTGTACAGATGGATCTCGTTAGTCTAGATATAGAAGATGGTTGTACAGACGGATCTCGTTAGTCTAGATATAGAAGACGGTTGTACAGACGGATCTCGTTAGTCTAGATATAGAAGACGGTTGTACAGACGGATCTCGTTAGTCTAGATATAGAAGACGGTTGTACAGACGGATCTCGTTAGTCTAGATATAGAAGACGGTTGTACAGACGGATCTCGTTAGTCTAGATATAGAAGACGGTTGTTCAGACGGATCTCGTTAGTCTAGATATAGAAGACGGTTGTACAGACGGATCTCGTTAGTCTAGATATAGAAGACGGTTGTACAGACGGATCTCGTTAGTCTAGATATAGAAGACGTTTGTCCAACGTCGTATCCCGTTAGTCTAGATATAGAAGACGGTTGTACAGACGGATCTCGTTAGTCTCGATATAGAAAACGGTTGTACAGACGGATCGCGTTAGTCTAGATATAGAAGATGGTTGTACAACGACGTATCTCGTTAGTCTAGATATAGAAGGCGGTTGTACAGACGGATCTCGTTAGTCTAGATATAGAAGACGGTTGTGCAGACGGATCTCGTTAGTCTAGATATAGAAGGCGGTTGTACAGACGGATCTCGTTAGTCTAGATATAGAAGACGGTTGTATAACGAGAGATCTCGTTAGTCTAGATATAGAAGACGGTTGTACAGACGGATCTCGTTAGTCTAGATATAGAAGACGGTTGTACAGACGGATCTCGTTAGGCTAGATATAGAAGACGGTTGTACAGACGGATCTCGTTAGTCTAGATATAGAAGACGGTTGTACAGACGGATCTCGTTAGTCTAGATATAGAAGACGGTTGTACAGACGGATCTCGTTAGTCTAGATATAGAAGACGTTTGTCCAACGACGTATCCCGTTAGTCTAGATATAGAAGACGGTTGTACAGACGGGTCTCGTTAGTCTAGATATAGATGACGGTTGTACAGACGCATCTCATTAGTCTAGATATAGAAGACGGTTGTACAGATGGATCTCGTTAGTCTAGATATAGAAGACGGTTGTACAGACGGATCTCGTTAGTCTAGATATAGAAGACGGTTGTACAGACGGATCTCGTTAGTCTAGATATAGAAGACGGTTGTACAGACGGATCTCGTTAGTCTAGATATAGAAGACGGTTGTACAGACGGATCTCGTTAGTCTAGATATAGAAGACGGTTGTATAACGAGAGATCTCGTTAGTCTAGATATAGAAGACGGTTGTACAGACGGATCTCGTTAGTCTAGATATAGAAGACAGTTGTACCGACGGATCTCTTTAGTCTAGATATAGAAGACGGTTGTACAGACGGATCTCGTTAGTCTAGATATAGAAGAAGGTTGTACAGACGGGTCTCGTGAGTCTAGATAGAGAAGACGGTTGTACAGACGGGTCTCGTTAGTCTAGATATAGAAGACGGTTGTACAGACGGATCTCATTAGTCTAGATATAGAAGACGGTTGTACAGACGGATCTCGTTAGTCTAGATATAGAAGACGGTTGTACAGACGGATCCCGTTAGTCTAGATATAGAAGACGGTTGTACAGACGGATCTCGTTAGTCTAGATATTGAAGACGTTTGTCCAACGACGTACCTCGTTAGTCTAGATATAGAAAACGGTTGTACAGACGGATCTCGTTAGTCTAGATATAGAAGACGGTTGTACAGACGGATCTCGTTAGTCTAGATATAGAAGACGGTTGTATAACGAGAGATCTCGTTAGTCTAGATATAGAAGACGGTTGTACAGACGGATCTCGTTAGTCTAGATATAGAAGACGGTTGTACAGCCGGATCTCGTTAGTCTAGATATAGAAGACGGTTGTACAGACGGATCTCGTTAGTCTAGATATAGAAGACGGTTATACAGACGGATCTCGTTAGTCTTGATATAGAAGACGGTTGTACAGACGGGTCTCGTTAGTCTAGATATAGATGACGGTTGTACAGACGGATCCCGTTAGTCTAGATATAGAAGACGGTTGTATAACGAGAGATCTCGTTAGTCTAGATATAGAAGACGGTTGTACAGACGGATCTCGTTAGTCTAGATATAGAAGACGGTTGTACAGCCGGATCTCGTTAGTCTAGATATAGAAGACGGTTGTACAGACGGATCTCGTTAGTCTAGATATAGAAGACGGTTATACAGACGGATCTCGTTAGTCTAGATATAGAAGACGGTTGTACAGACGGATCTCGTTAGTCTAGATATAGAAGACGGTTGTACAGACGGATCTCGTTAGTCTAGATATAGAAGACGGTTGTACAGACGGATCTCGTTAGTCTAGATATAGAAGACGTTTGTCCAACGACGTATCCCGTCAGTCTAGATATAGAAGACGGTTGTATAACGAGAGATCTCGTTAGTCTAGATATAGAAGACGGTTGTACAGACGGATCTCGTTAGTCTAGATATAGAAGACGGTTGTACAGACGGATCTCGTTAGTCTAGATATAGAAGACGGTTGTACAGACGGATCTCGTTAGTCTAGATATAGAAGACGGTTGTACAGACGGATCTCGTTAGTCTAGATATAGAAGACGGCTGTACAGACGGATCTCGTTAGTCTAGATATAGAAGACGGTTGTTCAGACGGATCTCGTTAGTCTAGATATAGAAGACGGTTGTACAGACGGATCTCGTTAGTCTAGATATAGAAGACGGTTGTACAGACGGATCTCGTTAGTCTAGATATAGAAGACGGTTGTACAGACGGATCTCGTTAGTCTAGATATAGAAGACGGTTGTACAGACGGATCTCGTTAGTCTAGATATAGAAGACGGTTGTACAGACGGATCTCGTTAGTCTAGATATAGAAGACGGTTGTACAGACGGATCTCGTTAGTCTAGATATAGAAGACGGTTGTACAGACGGATCTCGTTAGTCTAGATATAGAAGACGTTTGTCCAACGACGTATCCCGTTAGTCTAGATATAGAAGACGGTTGTACAGACGGGTCTCGTTAGTCTAGATATGGATGACGGTTGTACAGACGCATCTCATTAGTCTAGATATAGAAGACGGTTGTACAGATGGATCTCGTTAGTCTAGATATAGAAGACGGTTGTACAGACGGATCTCGTTAGTCTAGATATAGAAGACGGTTGTACAGACGGATCTCGTTAGTCTAGATATAGAAGACGGTTGTACAGACGGATCTCGTTAGTCTAGATATAGAAGACGGTTGTACAGACGGATCTCGTTAGTCTAGATATAGAAGACGGTTGTATAACGAGAGATCTCGTTAGTCTAGATATAGAAGACGGTTGTACAGACGGATCTCGTTAGTCTAGATATAGAAGACGGTTGTACCGACGGATCTCTTTAGTCTAGATATAGAAGACGGTTGTACAGACGGATCTCGTTAGTCTAGATATAGAAGAAGGTTGTACAGACGGGTCTCGTGAGTCTAGATAGAGAAGACGGTTGTACAGACGGGTCTCGTTAGTCTAGATATAGAAGACGGTTGTACAGACGGATCTCATTAGTCTAGATATAGAAGACGGTTGTACAGACGGATCTCGTTAGTCTAGATATAGAAGACGGTTGTACAGACGGATCCCGTTAGTCTAGATATAGAAGACGGTTGTACAGACGGATCTCGTTAGTCTAGATATTGAAGACGTTTGTCCAACGACGTACCTCGTTAGTCTAGATATAGAAAACGGTTGTACAGACGGATCTCGTTAGTCTAGATATAGAAGACGGTTGTACAGACGGATCTCGTTAGTCTAGATATAGAAGACGGTTGTATAACGAGAGATCTCGTTAGTCTAGATATAGAAGGCGGTTGTACAGACGGATCTCGTTAGTCTAGATATAGAAGACGGTTGTACAGCCGGATCTCGTTAGTCTAGATATAGAAGACGGTTGTACAGACGGATCTCGTTAGTCTAGATATAGAAGACGGTTGTACAGACGGATCTCGTTAGTCTTGATATAGAAGACGGTTGTACAGACGGGTCTCGTTAGTCTAGATATAGATGACGGTTGTACAGACGGATCCCGTTAGTCTAGATATAGAAGACGGTTGTATAACGAGAGATATCGTTAGTCTAGATATAGAAGACGGTTGTAC
The DNA here is from genome assembly GCA_960531205.1 of Andrena bicolor. NCBI lineage: Eukaryota > Metazoa > Arthropoda > Insecta > Hymenoptera > Andrenidae > Andrena > Andrena bicolor. Next base: position 3,039,535 of record CAUIJW010000306.1, on the reverse strand, counting down.
AGACGGATCTCGTTAGTCTAGATATAGAAGACGGTTGTACAGACGGATCTCGTTAGTCTAGATATAGAAGACGTTTGTCCAACGACGTATCCCGTTAGTCTAGATATAGAAGACGGTTGTATAACGAGAGATCTCGTTAGTCTAGATATAGAAGACGGTTGTACAGACGGATCTCGTTAGTCTAGATATAGAAGACGGTTGTACAGACGGATCTCGTTAGTCTAGATATAGAAGACGGTTGTACAGACGGATCTCGTTAGTCTAGATATAGAAGACGGTTGTACAGACGGATCTCGTTAGTCTAGATATAGAAGACGGTTGTACAGACGGATCTCGTTAGTCTAGATATAGAAGACGGTTGTTCAGACGGATCTCGTTAGTCTAGATATAGAAGACGGTTGTACAGACGGATCTCGTTAGTCTAGATATAGAAGACGGTTGTACAGACGGATCTCGTTAGTCTAGATATAGAAGACGTTTGTCCAACGTCGTATCCCGTTAGTCTAGATATAGAAGACGGTTGTACAGACGGATCTCGTTAGTCTCGATATAGAAAACGGTTGTACAGACGGATCGCGTTAGTCTAGATATAGAAGATGGTTGTACAACGACGTATCTCGTTAGTCTAGATATAGAAGGCGGTTGTACAGACGGATCTCGTTAGTCTAGATATAGAAGACGGTTGTTCAGACGGATCTCGTTAGTCTAGATATAGAAGACGGTTGTGCAGACGGATCTCGTTAGTCTAGATATAAAAGACGGTTGTACAGACGGATCTCGTTAGTCTAGATATAGAAGACGGTTGTGCAGACGGATCTCGTTAGTCTAGATATAGAAGGCGGTTGTACAGACGGATCTCGTTAGTCTAGATATAGAAGACGGTTGTATAACGAGAGATCTCGTTAGTCTAGATATAGAAGACGGTTGTACAGACGGATCTCGTTAGTCTAGATATAGAAGACGGTTGTACAGACGGATCTCGTTAGTCTAGATATAGAAGACGGTTGTACAGACGGATCTCGTTAGTCTAGATATAGAAGACGGTTGTACAGACGGATCTCGTTAGTCTAGATATAGAAGATGTTTGTCCAACGACGTATCCCGTTAGTCTAGATATAGAAGACGGTTGTACAGACGGGTCTCGTTAGTCTAGATATAGATGACGGTTGTACAGACGGATCTCATTAGTCTAGATATAGAAGACGGTTGTACAGATGGATCTCGTTAGTCTAGATATAGAAGACGGTTGTACAGACGGATCTCGTTAGTCTAGATATAGAAGACGGTTGTACAGACGGATCTCGTTAGTCTAGATATAGAAGACGGTTGTACAGACGGATCTCGTTAGTCTAGATATAGAAGACGGTTGTACAGACGGATCTCGTTAGTCTAGATATAGAAGACGGTTGTATAACGAGAGATCTCGTTAGTCTAGATATAGAAGACGGTTGTACAGACGGATCTCGTTAGTCTAGATATAGAAGACGGTTGTACCGACGGATCTCTTTAGTCTAGATATAGAAGACGGTTGTACAGACGGATCTCGTTAGTCTAGATATAGAAGAAGGTTGTACAGACGGGTCTCGTGAGTCTAGATAGAGAAGACGGTTGTACAGACGGGTCTCGTTAGTCTAGATATAGAAGACGGTTGTACAGACGGATCTCGTTAGTCTAGATATAAAAGACGGTTGTTCAGACGGATCTCGTTAGTCTAGATATAGAAGACGGTTGTACAGACGGATCTCGTTAGTGTAGATATAGAAGACGGTTGTACAGACGGATCTCGTTAGTCTAGATATAGAAGACGGTTGTACAGACGGATCTCGTTAGTCTAGATATAGAAGACGGTTGTACAGACGGATCTCGTTAGTCTAGATATAGAAGACGGTTGTACAGACGGATCTCGTTAGTCTAGATATAGAAGACGGTTGTACATACGGATCTCGTTAGTCTAGATATAGAAGACGGTTGTACCGACGGATCTCTTTAGTCTAGATATAGAAGACGGTTGTACAGACGGATCTCGTTAGTCTAGATATAGAAGACGGTTGTACAGACGGATCTTGTTAGTCTAGATATAGAAGACGGTTGTACAGACGGATCTCGTTAGTCTAGATATAGAAGACGGTTGTACAGACGGATCTCGTTAGTCTAGATATAGAAGACGGTTGTACAGACGGATCTCGTTAGTCTAGATATAGAAGACGGTTGTTCAGACGGATCTCGTTAGTCTAGATATAGAAGACGGTCGTACAGACGGATCTCGTTAGTCTAGATATAGAAGACGGTTGTACAGACGGATCTCGTTAGTCTAGATATAGAAGACGTTTGTCCAACGTCGTATCCCGTTAGTCTAGATATAGAAGACGGTTGTACAGACGGATCTCGTTAGTCTCGATATAGAAAACGGTTGTACAGACGGATCGCGTTAGTCTAGATATAGAAGATGGAAGTACAACGACGTATCTCGTTAGTCTAGATATAGAAGGCGGTTGTACAGACGGATCTCGTTAGTCTAGATATAGAAGACGGTTGTGCAGACGGATCTCGTTAGTCTAGATATAGAAGGCGGTTGTACAGACGGATCTCGTTAGTCTAGATATAGAAGACGGTGGTATAACGAGAGATCTCGTTAGTCTAGATATAGAAGACGGTTGTACAGACGGATCTCGTTAGTCTAGATATAGAAGACGGTTGTACAGACGGATCTCGTTAGTCTAGATATAGAAGACGGTTGTACAGACGGATCTCGTTAGTCTAGATATAGAAGACGGTTGTACAGACGGATCTCGTTAGTCTAGATATAGAAGACGGTTGTACAGACGGATCTCGTTAGTCTAGATATAGAAGACGGTTGTACAGACGGATCTCGTTAGTCTAGATATAGAAGACGGTTGTACAGACGGATCTCGTTAGTCTAGATATAGAAGACGGTTGTACAACGACGGATCTCGTTAGTCTAGATATAGAAAACGGTTGTACAGACGGATCTCGTTAGTCTAGATATAGAAGACGGTTGTGCAGACGGATCTCGTTAGTCTAGATATAAAAGACGGTTGTGCAGACGGATCTCGTTAGTCTAGATATAAAAGACGGTTGTACAGACGGATCTCGTTAGTCTAGATATAGAAGAAGGTTGTACAGACGGATCTCGTTAGTCTAGATATAGAAGACGTTTGTCCAACGTCGTATCCCGTTAGTCTAGATATAGAAGACGGTTGTACAGACGGATCTCGTTAGTCTCGATATAGAAAACGGTTGTACAGACGGATCGCGTTAGTCTAGATATAGAAGATGGTTGTACAACGACGTATCTCGTTAGTCTAGATATAGAAGGCGGTTGTACAGACGGATCTCGTTAGTCTAGATATAGAAGACGGTTGTACAGACGGATCTCGTTAGTCTAGATATAGAAGACGGTTGTACAGACGGATCTCGTTAGTCTAGATATAGAAGACGGTTGTACAACGACGGATCTCGTTAGTCTAGATATAGAAGACGGTTGTACAGACGGGTCTCGTTAGTCTAGATATAGATGACGGTTGTACAGACGGATCTCATTAGTCTAGATATAGAAGACGGTTGTACAGATGGATCTCGTTAGTCTAGATATAGAAGACGGTTGTACAGACGGATCTCGTTAGTCTAGATATAGAAGACGGTTGTACAGACGGATCTCGTTAGTCTAGATATAGAAGACGGTTGTACAGACGGATCTCGTTAGTCTAGATATAGAAGACGGTTGTACCGACGGATCTCTTTAGTCTAGATATAGAAGACGGTTGTACAGACGGATCTCGTTAGTCTAGATATAGAAGACGGTTGTACAGACGGATCTCGTTAGTCTAGATATAGAAGACGGTTGTACAGACGGATCTCGTTAGTCTAGATATAGAAGACGGTTGTACAGACGGATCTCGTTAGTCTAGATATAGAAGACGGTTGTACAGACGGATCTCGTTAGTCTAGATATAGAAGACGGTTGTATAACGAGAGATCTCGTTAGTCTAGATATAGAAGACGGTTGTACAGACGGATCTCGTTAGTCTAGATATAGAAGACGGTTGTGCAGACGGATCTCGTTAGTCTAGATATAGAAGACGGTTGTACAGACGGATCTCGTTAGTCTAGATATAGAAGACGGTTGTACAGACGGATCTCGTTAGTCTAGATATAGAAGACGGTTGTATAACGAGAGATCTCGTTAGTCTAGATATAGAAGACGGTTGTACAGACGGATCTCGTTAGTCTAGATATAGAAGACGGTTGTATAACGAGAGATCTCGTTAGTCTAGATATAGAAGACGGTTGTACAGACGGATCTCGTTAGTCTAGATATAGAAGACGGTTGTATAACGAGAGATCTCGTTAGTCTAGATATAGAAGACGGTTGTACAGACGGATCTCGTTAGTCTAGATATAGAAGACGGTTGTGCAGACGGATCTCGTTAGTCTAGATATAGAAGACGGTTGTACAGACGGGTCTCGTTAGTCTAGATATAGAAGACGGTTGTATAACGAGAGATCTCGTTAGTCTAGATATAGAAGACGGTTGTACAGACGGATCTCGTTAGTCTAGATATAGAAGACGTTTGTCCAACGACGTATCCCGTTAGTCTAGATATAGAAGACGGTTGTACAGACGGGTCTCGTTAGTCTAGATATAGATGACGGTTGTACAGACGGATCTCGTTAGTCTAGATATAGAAGACGGTTGTACAGACGGATCTCGTTAGTCTAGATATAGAAGACGGTTGTACAGACGGATCTCGTTAGTCTTGATATAGAAGACGGTTGTACAGACGGGTCTCGTTAGTCTAGATATAGATGACGGTTGTACAGACGGATCCCGTTAGTCTAGATATAGAAGACGGTTGTATAACGAGAGATATCGTTAGTCTAGATATAGAAGACGGTTGTACAGACGGATCTCGTTAGTCTAGATATAGAAGACGGTTGTACAGACGGATCTCGTTAGTCTAGATATAGAAGACGTTTGTCCAACGACGTATCCCGTTAGTCTAGATATAGAAGACGGTTGTATAACGAGAGATCTCGTTAGTCTAGATATAGAAGACGGTTGTACAGACGGATCTCGTTAGTCTAGATATAGAAGACGGTTGTACAGACGGATCTCGTTAGTCTAGATATAGAAGACGGTTGTACAGACGGATCTCGTTAGTCTAGATATAGAAGACGGTTGTACAGACGGATCTCGTTAGTCTAGATATAGAAGACGGTTGTACAGACGGATCTCGTTAGTCTAGATATAGAAGACGGTTGTTCAGACGGATCTCGTTAGTCTAGATATAGAAGACGGTTGTACAGACGGATCTCGTTAGTCTAGATATAGAAGACGGTTGTACAGACGGATCTCGTTAGTCTAGATATAGAAGACGTTTGTCCAACGTCGTATCCCGTTAGTCTAGATATAGAAGACGGTTGTACAGACGGATCTCGTTAGTCTCGATATAGAAAACGGTTGTACAGACGGATCGCGTTAGTCTAGATATAGAAGATGGTTGTACAACGACGTATCTCGTTAGTCTAGATGTAGAAGGCGGTTGTACAGACGGATCTCGTTAGTCTAGATATAGAAGACGGTTGTTCAGACGGATCTCGTTAGTCTAGATATAGAAGACGGTTGTGCAGACGGATCTCGTTAGTCTAGATATAAAAGACGGTTGTACAGACGGATCTCGTTAGTCTAGATATAGAAGACGGTTGTGCAGACGGATCTCGTTAGTCTAGATATAGAAGGCGGTTGTACAGACGGATCTCGTTAGTCTAGATATAGAAGACGGTTGTATAACGAGAGATCTCGTTAGTCTAGATATAGAAGACGGTTGTACAGACGGATCTCGTTAGTCTAGATATAGAAGACGGTTGTACAGACGGATCTCGTTAGTCTAGATATAGAAGACGGTTGTACAGACGGATCTCGTTAGTCTAGATATAGAAGACGGTTGTACAGACGGATCTCGTTAGTCTAGATATAGAAGACGGTTGTACAGACGGATCTCGTTAGTCTAGATATAGAAGACGTTTGTCCAACGACGTATCCCGTTAGTCTAGATATAGAAGACGGTTGTACAGACGGGTCTCGTTAGTCTAGATATAGATGACGGTTGTACAGACGGATCTCATTAGTCTAGATATAGAAGACGGTTGTACAGATGGATCTCGTTAGTCTAGATATAGAAGACGGTTGTACAGACGGATCTCGTTAGTCTAGATATAGAAGACGGTTGTACAGACGGATCTCGTTAGTCTAGATATAGAAGACGGTTGTACAGACGGATCTCGTTAGTCTAGATATAGAAGACGGTTGTACAGACGGATCTCGTTAGTCTAGATATAGAAGACGGTTGTATAACGAGAGATCTCGTTAGTCTAGATATAGAAGACGGTTGTACAGACGGATCTCGTTAGTCTAGATATAGAAGACGGTTGTACCGACGGATCTCTTTAGTCTAGATATAGAAGACGGTTGTACAGACGGATCTCGTTAGTCTAGATATAGAAGAAGGTTGTACAGACGGGTCTCGTGAGTCTAGATAGAGAAGACGGTTGTACAGACGGGTCTCGTTAGTCTAGATATAGAAGACGGTTGTACAGACGGATCTCGTTAGTCTAGATATAAAAGACGGTTGTTCAGACGGATCTCGTTAGTCTAGATATAGAAGACGGTTGTGCAGACGGATCTCGTTAGTGTAGATATAGAAGACGGTTGTACAGACGGATCTCGTTAGTCTAGATATAGAAGACGGTTGTACAGACGGATCTCGTTAGTCTAGATATAGAAGACGGTTGTACAGACGGATCTCGTTAGTCTAGATATAGAAGACGGTTGTACAGACGGATCTCGTTAGTCTAGATATAGAAGACGGTTGTACATACGGATCTCGTTAGTGTAGATATAGAAGACGGTTGTACCGACGGATCTCTTTAGTCTAGATATAGAAGACGGTTGTACAGACGGATCTCGTTAGTCTAGATATAGAAGACGGTTGTACAGACGGATCTCGTTAGTCTAGATATAGAAGACGGTTGTACAACGACGGATCTCGTTAGTCTAGATATAGAAGACGGTTGTACAGACGGGTCTCGTTAGTCTAGATATAGATGACGGTTGTACAGACGGATCTCATTAGTCTAGATATAGAAGACGGTTGTACAGATGGATCTCGTTAGTCTAGATATAGAAGACGGTTGTACAGACGGATCTCGTTAGTCTAGATATAGAAGACGGTTGTACAGACGGATCTCGTTAGTCTAGATATAGAAGACGGTTGTACAGACGGATCTCGTTAGTCTAGATATAGAAGACGGTTGTACCGACGGATCTCTTTAGTCTAGATATAGAAGACGGTTGTACAGACGGATCTCGTTAGTCTAGATATAGAAGACGGTTGTACAGACGGATCTCGTTAGTCTAGATATAGAAGACGGTTGTACAGACGGATCTCGTTAGTCTAGATATAGAAGACGGTTGTACAGACGGATCTCGTTAGTCTAGATATAGAAGACGGTTGTACAGACGGATCTCGTTAGTCTAGATATAGAAGACGGTTGTATAACGAGAGATCTCGTTAGTCTAGATATAGAAGACGGTTGTACAGACGGATCTCGTTAGTCTAGATATAGAAGACGGTTGTGCAGACGGATCTCGTTAGTCTAGATATAGAAGACGGTTGTACAGACGGATCTCGTTAGTCTAGATATAGAAGACGGTTGTACAGACGGATCTCGTTAGTCTAGATATAGAAGACGGTTGTATAACGAGAGATCTCGTTAGTCTAGATATAGAAGACGGTTGTACAGACGGATCTCGTTAGTCTAGATATAGAAGACGGTTGTATAACGAGAGATCTCGTTAGTCTAGATATAGAAGACGGTTGTACAGACGGATCTCGTTAGTCTAGATATAGAAGACGGTTGTATAACGAGAGATCTCGTTAGTCTAGATATAGAAGACGGTTGTACAGACGGATCTCGTTAGTCTAGATATAGAAGACGGTTGTGCAGACGGATCTCGTTAGTCTAGATATAGAAGACGGTTGTACAGACGGGTCTCGTTAGTCTAGATATAGAAGACGGTTGTATAACGAGAGATCTCGTTAGTCTAGATATAGAAGACGGTTGTACAGACGGATCTCGTTAGTCTAGATATAGAAGACGTTTGTCCAACGACGTATCCCGTTAGTCTAGATATAGAAGACGGTTGTACAGACGGGTCTCGTTAGTCTAGATATAGATGACGGTTGTACAGACGGATCTCGTTAGTCTAGATATAGAAGACGGTTGTACAGACGGATCTCGTTAGTCTAGATATAGAAGACGGTTGTACAGACGGATCTCGTTAGTCTTGATATAGAAGACGGTTGTACAGACGGGTCTCGTTAGTCTAGATATAGATGACGGTTGTACAGACGGATCCCGTTAGTCTAGATATAGAAGACGGTTGTATAACGAGAGATATCGTTAGTCTAGATATAGAAGACGGTTGTACAGACGGATCTCGTTAGTCTAGATATAGAAGACGGTTGTTCAGACGGATCTCGTTAGTCTAGATATAGAAGACGGTTGTACAGACGGATCTCGTTAGTCTAGATATAGAAGACGGTTGTACAGACGGATCTCGTTAGTCTAGATATAGAAGACGTTTGTCCAACGTCGTATCCCGTTAGTCTAGATATAGAAGACGGTTGTACAGACGGATCTCGTTAGTCTCGATATAGAAAACGGTTGTACAGACGGATCGCGTTAGTCTAGATATAGAAGATGGTTGTACAACGACGTATCTCGTTAGTCTAGATGTAGAAGGCGGTTGTACAGACGGATCTCGTTAGTCTAGATATAGAAGACGGTTGTTCAGACGGATCTCGTTAGTCTAGATATAGAAGACGGTTGTGCAGACGGATCTCGTTAGTCTAGATATAAAAGACGGTTGTACAGACGGATCTCGTTAGTCTAGATATAGAAGACGGTTGTGCAGACGGATCTCGTTAGTCTAGATATAGAAGGCGGTTGTACAGACGGATCTCGTTAGTCTAGATATAGAAGACGGTTGTATAACGAGAGATCTCGTTAGTCTAGATATAGAAGACGGTTGTACAGACGGATCTCGTTAGTCTAGATATAGAAGACGGTTGTACAGACGGATCTCGTTAGTCTAGATATAGAAGACGGTTGTACAGACGGATCTCGTTAGTCTAGATATAGAAGACGGTTGTACAGACGGATCTCGTTAGTCTAGATATAGAAGACGGTTGTACAGACGGATCTCGTTAGTCTAGATATAGAAGACGTTTGTCCAACGACGTATCCCGTTAGTCTAGATATAGAAGACGGTTGTACAGACGGGTCTCGTTAGTCTAGATATAGATGACGGTTGTACAGACGGATCTCATTAGTCTAGATATAGAAGACGGTTGTACAGATGGATCTCGTTAGTCTAGATATAGAAGACGGTTGTACAGACGGATCTCGTTAGTCTAGATATAGAAGACGGTTGTACAGACGGATCTCGTTAGTCTAGATATAGAAGACGGTTGTACAGACGGATCTCGTTAGTCTAGATATAGAAGACGGTTGTACAGACGGATCTCGTTAGTCTAGATATAGAAGACGGTTGTATAACGAGAGATCTCGTTAGTCTAGATATAGAAGACGGTTGTACAGACGGATCTCGTTAGTCTAGATATAGAAGACGGTTGTACCGACGGATCTCTTTAGTCTAGATATAGAAGACGGTTGTACAGACGGATCTCGTTAGTCTAGATATAGAAGAAGGTTGTACAGACGGGTCTCGTGAGTCTAGATAGAGAAGACGGTTGTACAGACGGGTCTCGTTAGTCTAGATATAGAAGACGGTTGTACAGACGGATCTCGTTAGTCTAGATATAAAAGACGGTTGTTCAGACGGATCTCGTTAGTCTAGATATAGAAGACGGTTGTGCAGACGGATCTCGTTAGTGTAGATATAGAAGACGGTTGTACAGACGGATCTCGTTAGTCTAGATATAGAAGACGGTTGTACAGACGGATCTCGTTAGTCTAGATATAGAAGACGGTTGTACAGACGGATCTCGTTAGTCTAGATATAGAAGACGGTTGTACAGACGGATCTCGTTAGTCTAGATATAGAAGACGGTTGTACATACGGATCTCGTTAGTCTAGATATAGAAGACGGTTGTACCGACGGATCTCTTTAGTCTAGATATAGAAGACGGTTGTACAGACGGATCTCGTTAGTCTAGATATAGAAGACGGTTGTACAGACGGATCTTGTTAGTCTAGATATAGAAGACGGTTGTACAGACGGATCTCGTTAGTCTAGATATAGAAGACGGTTGTACAGACGGATCTCGTTAGTCTAGATATAGAAGACGGTTGTACAGACGGATCTCGTTAGTCTAGATATAGAAGACGGTTGTTCAGACGGATCTCGTTAGTCTAGATATAGAAGACGGTCGTACAGACGGATCTCGTTAGTCTAGATATAGAAGACGGTTGTACAGACGGATCTCGTTAGTCTAGATATAGAAGACGTTTGTCCAACGTCGTATCCCGTTAGTCTAGATATAGAAGACGGTTGTACAGACGGATCTCGTTAGTCTCGATATAGAAAACGGTTGTACAGACGGATCGCGTTAGTCTAGATATAGAAGATGGAAGTACAACGACGTATCTCGTTAGTCTAGATATAGAAGGCGGTTGTACAGACGGATCTCGTTAGTCTAGATATAGAAGACGGTTGTGCAGACGGATCTCGTTAGTCTAGATATAGAAGACGGTTGTACAGACGGATCTTGTTAGTCTAGATATAGAAGACGGTTGTACAGACGGATCTCGTTAGTCTAGATATAGAAGACGGTTGTACAGACGGATCTCGTTAGTCTAGATATAGAAGACGGTTGTACAGACGGATCTCGTTAGTCTAGATATAGAAGACGGTTGTACAGACGGATCTCGTTAGTCTAGATATAGAAGACGGTTGTACAGACGGATCTCGTTAGTCTAGATATAGAAGACGTTTGTCCAACGACGTATCCCGTTAGTCTAGATATAGAAGACGGTTGTACAGACGGGTCTCGTTAGTCTAGATATAGATGACGGTTGTACAGACGGATCTCATTAGTCTAGATATAGAAGACGGTTGTACAGATGGATCTCGTTAGTCTAGATATAGAAGACGGTTGTACAGACGGATCTCGTTAGTCTAGATATAGAAGACGGTTGTACAGACGGATCTCGTTAGTCTAGATATAGAAGACGGTTGTACAGACGGATCTCGTTAGTCTAGATATAGAAGACGGTTGTACAGACGGATCTCGTTAGTCTAGATATAGAAGACGGTTGTATAACGAGAGATCTCGTTAGTCTAGATATAGAAGACGGTTGTACAGACGGATCTCGTTAGTCTAGATATAGAAGACGGTTGTACCGACGGATCTCTTTAGTCTAGATATAGAAGACGGTTGTACAGACGGATCTCGTTAGTCTAGATATAGAAGAAGGTTGTACAGACGGGTCTCGTGAGTCTAGATAGAGAAGACGGTTGTACAGACGGGTCTCGTTAGTCTAGATATAGAAGACGGTTGTACATACGGATCTCGTTAGTCTAGATATAGAAGACGGTTGTACCGACGGATCTCTTTAGTCTAGATATAGAAGACGGTTGTACAGACGGATCTCGTTAGTCTAGATATAGAAGACGGTTGTACAGACGGATCTTGTTAGTCTAGATATAGAAGACGGTTGTACAGACGGATCTCGTTAGTCTAGATATAGAAGACGGTTGTACAGACGGATCTCGTTAGTCTAGATATAGAAGACGTTTGTCCAACGTCGTATCCCGTTAGTCTAGATATAGAAGACGGTTGTACAGACGGATCTCGTTAGTCTCGATATAGAAAACGGTTGTACAGACGGATCGCGTTAGTCTAGATATAGAAGATGGTTGTACAACGACGTATCTCGTTAGTCTAGATATAGAAGGCGGTTGTACAGACGGATCTCGTTAGTCTAGATATAGAAGACGGTTGTTCAGACGGATCTCGTTAGTCTAGATATAGAAGACGGTTGTGCAGACGGATCTCGTTAGTCTAGATATAAAAGACGGTTGTACAGACGGATCTCGTTAGTCTAGATATAGAAGACGGTTGTGCAGACGGATCTCGTTAGTCTAGATATAGAAGGCGGTTGTACAGACGGATCTCGTTAGTCTAGATATAGAAGACGGTTGTATAACGAGAGATCTCGTTAGTCTAGATATAGAAGACGGTTGTACAGACGGATCTCGTTAGTCTAGATATAGAAGACGGTTGTACAGACGGATCTCGTTAGTCTAGATATAGAAGACGGTTGTACAGACGGATCTCGTTAGTCTAGATATAGAAGACGGTTGTACAGACGGATCTCGTTAGTCTAGATATAGAAGACGGTTGTGCAGACGGATCTCGTTAGTCTAGATATAGAAGGCGGTTGTACAGACGGATCTCGTTAGTCTAGATATAGAAGACGGTTGTATAACGAGAGATCTCGTTAGTCTAGATATAGAAGACGGTTGTACAGACGGATCTCGTTAGTCTAGATATAGAAGACGGTTGTACAGACGGATCTCGTTAGTCTAGATATAGAAGACGGTTGTACAGACGGATCTCGTTAGTCTAGATATAGAAGACGGTTGTGCAGACGGATCTCGTTAGTCTAGATATAAAAGGCGGTTGTACAGACGGATCTCGTTAGTCTATATATAGAAGACGGTTGTATAACGAGAGATCTCGTTAGTCTAGATATAGAAGACGGTTGTACAGACGGATCTCGTTAGTCTAGATATAGAAGACGGTTGTACAGACGGATCTCGTTAGTCTAGATATAGAAGACGGTTGTACAGACGGATCTCGTTAGTCTAGATATAGAAGACGGTTGTACAGACGGATCTCGTTAGTCTAGATATAGAAGACGGTTGTACAGACGGATCTCGTTAGTCTAGATATAGAAGACGGTTGTACAACGACGGACCTCGTTAGTCTAGATATAGAAGACGGTTGTCCAACGACGTATCCCGTTAGTCTAGATATAGAAGACGGTTGTACAGACGGGTCTCGTTAGTCTAGATATAGATGACGGTTGTACAGACGGATCTCATTAGTCTAGATATAGAAGACGGTTGTACAGATGGATCTCGTTAGTCTAGATATAGAAGACGGTTGTACAGACGGATCTCGTTAGTCTAGATATAGAAGACGGTTGTACAGACGGATCTCGTTAGTCTAGATATAGAAGACGGTTGTTCAGACGGATCTCGTTAGTCTAGATATAGAAGATGGTTGTACAGACGGATCTCGTTAGTCTAGATATAGAAGACGGTTGTACAGACGGATCTCGTTAGTCTAGATATAGAAGACGTTTGTCCAACGTCGTATCCCGTTAGTCTAGATATAGAAGACGGTTGTACAGACGGATCTCGTTAGTCTAGATATAAAAGACGGTTGTACAGACGGATCTCGTTAGTCTAGATATAGAAGAAGGTTGTACAGACGGATCTCGTTAGTCTAGATATAGAAGACGTTTGTCCAACGTCGTATCCCGTTAGTCTAGATATAGAAGACGGTTGTGCAGACGGATCTCGTTAGTCTAGATATAAAAGACGGTTGTGCAGACGGATCTCGTTAGTCTAGATATAAAAGACGGTTGTACAGACGGATCTCGTTAGTCTAGATATAGAAGAAGGTTGTACAGACGGATCTCGTTAGTCTAGATATAGAAGACGTTTGTCCAACGTCGTATCCCGTTAGTCTAGATATAGAAGACGGTTGTACAGACGGATCTCGTTAGTCTCGATATAGAAAACGGTTGTACAGACGGATCGCGTTAGTCTAGATATAGAAGATGGTTGTACAACGACGTATCTCGTTAGTCTAGATATAGAAGGCGGTTGTACAGACGGATCTCGTTAGTCTAGATATAGAAGACGGTTGTTCAGACGGATCTCGTTAGTCTAGATATAGAAGACGGTTGTGCAGACGGATCTCGTTAGTCTAGATATAGAAGACGTTTGTCCAACGACGTATCCCGTTAGTCTAGATATAGAAGACGGTTGTACCGACGGATCTCTTTAGTCTAGATATAGAAGACGGTTGTACAGACGGATCTCGTTAGTCTAGATATAGAAGACGGTTGTACAGACGGATCTCGTTAGTCTAGATATAGAAGACGGTTGTACAGACGGATCTCGTTAGTCTAGATATAGAAGACGGTTGTACAGACGGATCTCGTTAGTCTAGATATAGAAGACGGTTGTACAGACGGATCTCGTTAGTCTAGATATAGAAGACGGTTGTATAACGAGAGATCTCGTTAGTCTAGATATAGAAGACGGTTGTACAGACGGATCTCGTTAGTCTAGATATAGAAGACGGTTGTGCAGACGGATCTCGTTAGTCTAGATATAGAAGGCGGTTGTACAGACGGATCTCGTTAGTCTAGATATAGAAGACGGTTGTTCAGACGGATCTCGTTAGTCTAGATATAGAAGACGGTTGTGCAGACGGATCTCGTTAGTCTAGATATAGAAGAAGGTTGTACAGACGGATCTTGTTAGTCTAGATATAGAAGACGGTTGTATAACGAGAGTCTCGTTAGTCTAGATATAGAAGACGGTTGTACAGACGGATCTCGTTAGTCTAGATATAGTAGATGGGTGTACAACGACGTATCTCGTTAGTCTAGATATAGAAGGCGGTTGTACAGACGGATCTCGTTAGTCTAGATATAGAAAACGGTTGTACAGACGGATCTCGTTAGTCTAGATATAGAAGACGGTTGTACAACGACGGATCTCGTTAGTCTAGATATAGAAGACGGTTGTGCAGACGGATCTCGTTAGTCTAGATATAAAAGACGGTTGTACAGACGGATCTCGTTAGTCTAGATATAGAAGACGGTTGTACAGACGGATCTCGTTAGTCTAGATATAGAAGACGGTTGTACAGACGGATCTCGTTAGTCTAGATATAGAAGACGGTTGTACAGACGGATCTCGTTAGTCTAGATATAGAAGACGGTTGTACAGACGGATCCCGTTAGTCTAGATATAGAAGACGGTTGTACAGACGGATCCCGTTAGTCTAGATATAGAAGACGGTTGTATAACGAGAGATCTCGTTAGTCTAGATATAGAAGACGGTTGTACAGACGGATCTCGTTAGTCTAGATATAGAAGACGGTTGTACAGACGGATCTCGTTAGTCTAGATATAGAAGACGGATGTACAGACGGATCTCGTTAGTCTAGATATAGAAGACGGTTGTACAGACGGATCTCGTTAGTCTAGATATAGAAGACGGTTGTACAGACGGATCTCGTTAGTCTAGATATAGAAGACGGTTGTTCAGACGGATCTCGTTAGTCTAGATATAGAAGACGGTTGTACAGACGGATCTCGTTAGTCTAGATATAGAAGACGGTTGTACAGACGGATCTCGTTAGTCTAGATATAGAAGACGTTTGTCCAACGTCGTATCCCGTTAGTCTAGATATAGAAGACGGTTGTACAGACGGATCTCGTTAGTCTCGATATAGAAAACGGTTGTACAGACGGATCGCGTTAGTCTAGATATAGAAGATGGTTGTACAACGACGTATCTCGTTAGTCTAGATATAGAAGGCGGTTGTACAGACGGATCTCGTTAGTCTAGATATAGAAGACGGTTGTTCAGACGGATCTCGTTAGTCTAGATATAGAAGATGGTTGTACAGACGGATCTCGTTAGTCTAGATATAGAAGACGGTTGTACAGACGGATCTCGTTAGTCTAGATATAGAAGACGTTTGTCCAACGTCGTATCCCGTTAGTCTAGATATAGAAGACGGTTGTACAGACGGATCTCGTTAGTCTAGATATAAAAGACGGTTGTACAGACGGATCTCGTTAGTCTAGATATAGAAGAAGGTTGTACAGACGGATCTCGTTAGTCTAGATATAGAAGACGTTTGTCCAACGTCGTATCCCGTTAGTCTAGATATAGAAGACGGTTGTGCAGACGGATCTCGTTAGTCTAGATATAAAAGACGGTTGTGCAGACGGATCTCGTTAGTCTAGATATAAAAGACGGTTGTACAGACGGATCTCGTTAGTCTAGATATAGAAGAAGGTTGTACAGACGGATCTCGTTAGTCTAGATATAGAAGACGTTTGTCCAACGTCGTATCCCGTTAGTCTAGATATAGAAGACGGTTGTACAGACGGATCTCGTTAGTCTCGATATAGAAAACGGTTGTACAGACGGATCGCGTTAGTCTAGATATAGAAGATGGTTGTACAACGACGTATCTCGTTAGTCTAGATATAGAAGGCGGTTGTACAGACGGATCTCGTTAGTCTAGATATAGAAGACGGTTGTTCAGACGGATCTCGTTAGTCTAGATATAGAAGACGGTTGTGCAGACGGATCTCGTTAGTCTAGATATAGAAGACGTTTGTCCAACGACGTATCCCGTTAGTCTAGATATAGAAGACGGTTGTACCGACGGATCTCTTTAGTCTAGATATAGAAGACGGTTGTACAGACGGATCTCGTTAGTCTAGATATAGAAGACGGTTGTACAGACGGATCTCGTTAGTCTAGATATAGAAGACGGTTGTACAGACGGATCTCGTTAGTCTAGATATAGAAGACGGTTGTACAGACGGATCTCGTTAGTCTAGATATAGAAGACGGTTGTACAGACGGATCTCGTTAGTCTAGATATAGAAGACGGTTGTATAACGAGAGATCTCGTTAGTCTAGATATAGAAGACGGTTGTACAGACGGATCTCGTTAGTCTAGATATAGAAGACGGTTGTGCAGACGGATCTCGTTAGTCTAGATATAGAAGGCGGTTGTACAGACGGATCTCGTTAGTCTAGATATAGAAGACGGTTGTTCAGACGGATCTCGTTAGTCTAGATATAGAAGACGGTTGTGCAGACGGATCTCGTTAGTCTAGATATAGAAGAAGGTTGTACAGACGGATCTTGTTAGTCTAGATATAGAAGACGGTTGTATAACGAGAGTCTCGTTAGTCTAGATATAGAAGACGGTTGTACAGACGGATCTCGTTAGTCTAGATATAGTAGATGGGTGTACAACGACGTATCTCGTTAGTCTAGATATAGAAGGCGGTTGTACAGACGGATCTCGTTAGTCTAGATATAGAAAACGGTTGTACAGACGGATCTCGTTAGTCTAGATATAGAAGACGGTTGTACAACGACGGATCTCGTTAGTCTAGATATAGAAGACGGTTGTGCAGACGGATCTCGTTAGTCTAGATATAAAAGACGGTTGTACAGACGGATCTCGTTAGTCTAGATATAGAAGACGGTTGTACAGACGGATCTCGTTAGTCTAGATATAGAAGACGGTTGTACAGACGGATCTCGTTAGTCTAGATATAGAAGACGGTTGTACAGACGGATCTCGTTAGTCTAGATATAGAAGACGGTTGTACAGACGGATCCCGTTAGTCTAGATATAGAAGACGGTTGTACAGACGGATCCCGTTAGTCTAGATATAGAAGACGGTTGTATAACGAGAGATCTCGTTAGTCTAGATATAGAAGACGGTTGTACAGACGGATCTCGTTAGTCTAGATATAGAAGACGGTTGTACAGACGGATCTCGTTAGTCTAGATATAGAAGACGGATGTACAGACGGATCTCGTTAGTCTAGATATAGAAGACGGTTGTACAGACGGATCTCGTTAGTCTAGATATAGAAGACGGTTGTACAGACGGATCTCGTTAGTCTAGATATAGAAGACGGTTGTTCAGACGGATCTCGTTAGTCTAGATATAGAAGACGGTTGTACAGACGGATCTCGTTAGTCTAGATATAGAAGACGGTTGTACAGACGGATCTCGTTAGTCTAGATATAGAAGACGTTTGTCCAACGTCGTATCCCGTTAGTCTAGATATAGAAGACGGTTGTACAGACGGATCTCGTTAGTCTCGATATAGAAAACGGTTGTACAGACGGATCGCGTTAGTCTAGATATAGAAGATGGTTGTACAACGACGTATCTCGTTAGTCTAGATATAGAAGGCGGTTGTACAGACGGATCTCGTTAGTCTAGATATAGAAGACGGTTGTTCAGACGGATCTCGTTAGTCTAGATATAGAAGACGGTTGTGCAGACGGATCTCGTTAGTCTAGATATAAAAGACGGTTGTACAGACGGATCTCGTTAGTCTAGATATAGAAGACGGTTGTGCAGACGGATCTCGTTAGTCTAGATATAGAAGGCGGTTGTACAGACGGATCTCGTTAGTCTAGATATAGAAGACGGTTGTATAACGAGAGATCTCGTTAGTCTAGATATAGAAGACGGTTGTACAGACGGATCTCGTTAGTCTAGATATAGAAGACGGTTGTACGGACGGATCTCGTTAGTCTAGATATAGAAGACGGTTGTACAGACGGATCTCGTTAGTCTAGATATAGAAGACGGTTGTACAGACGGATCTCGTTAGTCTAGATATAGAAGACGGTTGTGCAGACGGATCTCGTTAGTCTAGATATAGAAGGCGGTTGTACAGACGGATCTCGTTAGTCTAGATATAGAAGACGGTTGTATAACGAGAGATCTCGTTAGTCTAGATATAGAAGACGGTTGTACAGACGGATCTCGTTAGTCTAGATATAGAAGACGGTTGTACAGAGGGATCTCGTTAGTCTAGATATAGAAGACGGTTGTACAGACGGATCTCGTTAGTCTAGATATAGAAGACGGTTGTGCAGACGGATCTCGTTAGTCTAGATATAGAAGGCGGTTGTACAGACGGATCTCGTTAGTCTATATATAGAAGACGGTTGTATAACGAGAGATCTCGTTAGTCTAGATATAGAAGACGGTTGTACAGACGGATCTCGTTAGTCTAGATATAGAAGACGGTTGTACAGACGGATCTCGTTAGTCTAGATATAGAAGACGGTTGTACAGACGGATCTCGTTAGTCTAGATATAGAAGACGGTTGTACAGACGGATCTCGTTAGTCTAGATATAGAAGACGGTTGTACAGACGGATCTCGTTAGTCTAGATATAGAAGACGGTTGTACAACGACGGATCTCGTTAGTCTAGATATAGAAGACGGTTGTACAGACGGATCTCGTTAGTTTAGATATAGAAGACGGTTGTACAACGACGGATCTCGTTAGTCTAGATATAGAAAACGGTTGTACAGACGGGTCTCGTTAGTCTAGATATAGAAGACGGTTGTACAGACGGATCTCGTGAGTCTAGATATAGAAGACGGTTGTACAGGCGGATCTCGTTAGTCTATATATAGAAGACGGTTGTGCAGACGGACCTCGTTAGTCTAGATATAGATGACGGTTGTACAGACGGATCTCGTTAGTCTAGATATAGAAGACGGTTGTACAGACGGATCTCGTTAGTCTAGATATAGAAGACGGTTGTACAGACGGATCTCGTTAGTCTAGATATAG
Organism: Andrena bicolor; assembly: GCA_960531205.1. Taxonomy (NCBI): domain Eukaryota; kingdom Metazoa; phylum Arthropoda; class Insecta; order Hymenoptera; family Andrenidae; genus Andrena; species Andrena bicolor. The sequence goes on along the minus strand of CAUIJW010000306.1, from coordinate 3,020,028 downwards.
AAGACGGTTGTACAACGACGGATCTCGTTAGTCTAGATATAGAAGACGGTTGTACAGACGGATCTCGTTAGTCTAGATATAGAAGACGGTTGTACAGACGGATCTCGTTAGTCTAGATATAGAAGACGGTTGTGCAGACGGATCTCGTTAGTCTAGATATAGAAGACGGTTGTTCAGACGGATCTCGTTAGTCTAGATATAGAAGACGGTTGTGCAGACGGATCTCGTTAGTCTAGATATAGAAGACGGTTGTTCAGACGGATCTCGTTAGTCTAGATATAGAAGACGGTTGTGCAGACGGATCTCGTTAGTCTAGATATAAAAGACGGTTGTACAGACGGATCTCGTTAGTCTAGATATAGAAGACGGTTGTGCAGACGGATCTCGTTAGTCTAGATATAGAAGGCGGTTGTACAGACGGATCTCGTTAGTCTAGATATAGAAGACGGTTGTATAACGAGAGATCTCGTTAGTCTAGATATAGAAGACGGTTGTACAGACGGATCTCGTTAGTCTAGATATAGAAGACGGTTGTACAGACGGATCTCGTTAGTCTAGATATAGAAGACGGTTGTACAGACGGATCTCGTTAGTCTAGATATAGAAGACGGTTGTACAGACGGATCTCGTTAGTCTAGATATAGAAGACGGTTGTACAGACGGATCTCGTAAGTCTAGATATAGAAGACGGTTGTACAGACGGATCTCGTTAGTCTAGATATAGAAGACGTTTGTCCAACGACGTATCCCGTTAGTCTAGATATAGAAGACGGTTGTACAGACGGGTCTGGTTAGTCTAGATATAGATGACGGTTGTACAGACGGATCTCGTTAGTCTAGATATAGAAGACGGTTGTACAGACGGATCTCGTTAGTCTAGATATAGAAGACGGTTGTACAGACGGATCTCGTTAGTCTAGATATAGAAGACGGTTGTTCAGACGGATCTCGTTAGTCTAGATATAGAAGACGGTTGTACAGACGGATCTCGTTAGTCTAGATATAGAAGACGGTTGTACAGACGGATCTCGTTAGTCTAGATATAGAAGACGTTTGTCCAACGTCGTATCCCGTTAGTCTAGATATAGAAGACGGTTGTACAGACGGATCTCGTTAGTCTCGATATAGAAAACGGTTGTACAGACGGATCGCGTTAGTCTAGATATAGAAGATGGTTGTACAACGACGTATCTCGTTAGTCTAGATATAGAAGGCGGTTGTACAGACGGATCTCGTTAGTCTAGATATAGAAGACGGTTGTTCAGACGGATCTCGTTAGTCTAGATATAGAAGACGGTTGTACAGACGGATCTCGTTAGTCTAGATATAGAAGACGGTTGTTCAGACGGATCTCGTTAGTCTAGATATAGAAGACGGTTGTACAGACGGATCTCGTTAGTCTAGATATAGAAGACGGTTGTGCAGACGGATCTCGTTAGTCTAGATATAGAAGGCGGTTGTACAGACGGATCTCGTTAGTCTAGATATAGAAGACGGTTGTATAACGAGAGATCTCGTTAGTCTAGATATAGAAGACGGTTGTACAGACGGATCTCGTTAGTCTAGATATAGAAGACGGTTGTACCGACGGATCTCTTTAGTCTAGATATAGAAGACGGTTGTATAACGAGAGATCTCGTTAGTCTAGATATAGAAGACGGTTGTACAGACGGATCTCGTTAGTCTAGATATAGAAGACGGTTGTACCGACGGATCTCTTTAGTCTAGATATAGAAGACGGTTGTACAGACGGATCTCGTTAGTCTAGATATAGAAGACGGTTGTACAGACGGATCTCGTTAGTCTAGATATAGAAGACGGTTGTACAGACGGATCTCGGTAGTCTAGATATAGAAGACGGTTGTACAGACGGATCTCGTTAGTCTAGATATAGAAGACGGTTGTACAGACGGATCTCGTTAGTCTAGATATAGAAGACGGTTGTATAACGAGAGATCTCGTTAGTCTAGATATAGAAGACGGTTGTACAGACGGATCTCGGTAGTCTAGATATAGAAGACGGTTGTGCAGACGGATCTCGTTAGTCTAGATATAGAAGACGGTTGTTCAGACGGATCTCGTTAGTCTAGATATAGAAGACGGTTGTGCAGACGGATCTCGTTAGTCTAGATATAAAAGACGGTTGTACAGACGGATCTCGTTAGTCTAGATATAGAAGACGGTTGTGCAGACGGATCTCGTTAGTCTAGATATAGAAGGCGGTTGTACAGACGGATCTCGTTAGTCTAGATATAGAAGACGTTTGTCCAACGTCGTATCCCGTTAGTCTAGATATAGAAGACGGTTGTACAGACGGATCTCGTTAGTCTCGATATAGAAAACGGTTGTACAGACGGATCGCGTTAGTCTAGATATAGAAGATGGTTGTACAACGACGTATCTCGTTAGTCTAGATATAGAAGGCGGTTGTACAGACGGATCTCGTTAGTCTAGATATAGAAGACGGTTGTTCAGACGGATCTCGTTAGTCTAGATATAGAAGACGGTTGTGCAGACGGATCTCGTTAGTCTAGATATAAAAGACGGTTGTACAGACGGATCTCGTTAGTCTAGATATAGAAGACGGTTGTGCAGACGGATCTCGTTAGTCTAGATATAGAAGACGTTTGTCCAACGACGTATCCCGTTAGTCTAGATATAGAAGACGGTTGTACAGACGGATCTCGTTAGTCTCGATATAGAAAACTGTTGTACAGACGGATCTCGTTAGTCTAGATATAAAAGACGGTTGTACAGACGGATCTCGTTAGTCTAGATATAGAAGACGGTTGTACAGACGGATCTCGTTAGTCTAGATATAGAAGACGGTTGTACAGACGGATCTCGTTAGTCTAGATATAGAAGACGTTTGTCCAACGACGTATCCCGTTAGTCTAGATATAGAAGACGGTTGTACAGACGGATCTCGTTAGTCTCGATATAGAAAACTGTTGTACAGACGGATCGCGTTAGTCTAGATATATAAGATGGTTGTACAACGACGGATCTCGTTAGTCTAGATATAGAAGACGGTTGTATAACGAGAGATCTCGTTAGTCTAGATATAGAAGACGGTTGTACAGACGGATCTCGTTAGTCTAGATATAGAAGACGGTTGTACAGACGGATCTCGTTAGTCTAGATATAGAAGACGGTTGTACAGACGGATCTCGTTAGTCTAGATATAGAAGACGGTTGTACAGACGGATCTCGTTAGTCTAGATATAGAAGACGGTTGTACAGACGGATCTCGTTAGTGTAGATATAGAAGACGGTTGTACAGACGGATCTCGTTAGTCTAGATATAGAAGACGGTTGTACAGACGGATCTCGTTAGTCTAGATATAGAAGACGGTTGTACAGACGGATCTCGTTAGTCTAGATATAGAAGACGGTTGTACAACGACGGATCTCGTTAGTCTAGATATAGAAAACGGTTGTACAGACGGGTCTCGTTAGTCTAGATATAGAAGACGGTTGTACAGACGGATCTCGTGAGTCTAGATATAGAAGACGGTTGTTCAGACGGATCTCGTTAGTCTAGATATAGAAGACGGTTGTGCAGACGGATCTCGTTAGTCTAGATATAAAAGACGGTTGTACAGACGGATCTCGTTAGTCTAGATATAGAAGACGGTTGTGCAGACGGATCTCGTTAGTCTAGATATAGAAGGCGGTTGTACAGACGGATCTCGTTAGTCTAGATATAGAAGACGGTTGTATAACGAGAGATCTCGTTAGTCTAGATATAGAAGACGGTTGTACAGACGGATCTCGTTAGTCTAGATATAGAAGACGGTTGTACAGACGGATCTCGTTAGTCTAGATATAGAAGACGGTTGTACAGACGGATCTCGTTAGTCTAGATATAGAAGACGGTTGTGCAGACGGATCTCGTTAGTCTAGATATAGAAGGCGGTTGTACAGACGGATCTCGTTAGTCTAGATATAGAAGACGGTTGTATCACGAGAGATCTCGTTAGTCTAGATATAGAAGACGGTTGTACAGACGGATCTCGTTAGTCTAGATATAGAAGACGGTTGTACAGACGGATCTCGTTAGTCTAGATATAGAAGACGGTTGTACAGACGGATCTCGTTAGTCTAGATATAGAAGGCGGTTGTACAGACGGATCTCGTTAGTCTAGATATAGAAGACGGTTGTATAACGAGAGATCTCGTTAGTCTAGATATAGAAGACGGTTGTATAACGAGAGATCTCGTTAGTCTAGATATAGAAGACGGTTGTACAGACGGATCTCGTTAGTCTAGATATAGAAGACGGTTGTACAGACGGATCTCGTTAGTCTAGATATAGAAGACGGTTGTACAGACGGATCTCGTTAGTCTAGATATAGAAGACGGTTGTACAGACGGATCTCGTTAGTCTAGATATAGAAGACGGTTGTACAGACGGATCTCGTTAGTGTAGATATAGAAGACGGTTGTACAGACGGATCTCGTTAGTCTAGATATAGAAGACGGTTGTACAGACGGATCTCGTTAGTCTAGATATAGAAGACGGTTGTACAGACGGATCTCGTTAGTCTAGATATAGAAGACGGTTGTACAACGACGGATCTCGTTAGTCTAGATATAGAAAACGGTTGTACAGACGGATCTCGTTAGTCTAGATATAGAAGACGGTTGTATAACGAGAGATCTCGTTAGTCTAGATATAGAAGACGGTTGTACAGACGGATCTCGTTAGTCTAGATATAGAAGACGGTTGTACAGACGGATCTCGTTAGTCTAGATATAGAAGACGGTTGTACAGACGGATCTCGTTAGTCTAGATATAGAAGACGGTTGTGCAGACGGATCTCGTTAGTCTAGATATAGAAGGCGGTTGTACAGACGGATCTCGTTAGTCTAGATATAGAAGACGGTTGTACAGACGGATCTCGTAAGTCTAGTTATAGAAGACGTTTGTCCAACGACGTATCTCGTTAGTCTAGATATAGAAGACGGTTGTACAGACGGATCTCGTTAGTCTAGATATAGAAGACGGTTGTACAGACGGATCTCGTTAGTCTAGATATAGAAGGCGGTTGTACAGACGGATCTCGTTAGTCTAGATATAGAAGACGGTTGTTCAGACGGATCTCGTTAGTCTAGATATAGAAGACGGTTGTGCAGACGGATCTCGTTAGTCTAGATATAGAAGACGGTTGTACAGACGGATCTCGTTAGTCTAGATATAGAAGACGTTTGTCCAACGACGTATCTCGTTAGTCTAGATATAGAAGACGGTTGTACAGACGGATCTCGTTAGTCTAGATATAGAAGACGGTTGTACAGACGGATCTCGTTAGTCTAGATATAGAAGACGGTTGTACAGACGGATCTCGTCAGTCTAGATATAGATGACGGTTGTACAGACGGATCTCGTTAGTCTAGATATAGAAGACGGTTGTACAGACGGATCTCGTTAGTCTAGATATAGAAGACGGTTGTACAGACGGATCTCGTTAGTCTAGATATAGAAGACGTTTGTCCAACGACGTATCCCGTTAGTCTAGATATAGAAGACGGTTGTACAGACGGATCTCGTTAGTCTCGATATAGAAAACTGTTGTACAGACGGATCGCGTTAGTCTAGATATATAAGATGGTTGTACAACGACGGATCTCGTTAGTCTAGATATAGAAGACGGTTGTACAGACGGATCTCGTTAGTCTAGATATAGAAGACGGTTGTACAGACGGATCTCGTTAGTCTAGATATAGAAGACGTTTGTCCAACGACGTATCCCGTTAGTCTAGATATAGAAGACGGTTGTACAGACGGATCTCGTTAGTCTCGATATAGAAAACTGTTGTACAGACGGATCTCGTTAGTCTAGATATAAAAGACGGTTGTACAGACGGATCTCGTTAGTCTAGATATAGAAGACGGTTGTACAGACGGATCTCGTTAGTCTAGATATAGAAGACGGTTGTACAGACGGATCTCGTTAGTCTAGATATAGAAGACGTTTGTCCAACGACGTATCCCGTTAGTCTAGATATAGAAGACGGTTGTACAGACGGATCTCGTTAGTCTCGATATAGAAAACTGTTGTACAGACGGATCGCGTTAGTCTAGATATATAAGATGGTTGTACAACGACGGATCTCGTTAGTCTAGATATAGAAGACGGTTGTACAGACGGATCTCGTTAGTCTAGATATAGAAGACGGTTGTACAGACGGATCTCGTTAGTCTAGATATAGAAGACGGTTGTACAGACGGATCTCGTTAGTCTAGATATAAAAGACGGTTGTACAGACGGATCTCGTTAGTCTAGATATAGAAGACGGTTGTACAGACGGATCTCGTTAGTCTAGATATAGAAGACGGTTGTACAGACGGATCTCGTTAGTCTAGATATAGAAGACGGTTGTACAGACGGATCTCGTTAGTCTAGATATAGAAGACGGTTGTACAGACGGATCTCGTTAGTCTAGATATAGAAGACGGTTGTACAGACGGATCTCGTTAGTCTAGATATAGAAGACGTTTGTCCAACGACGTATCCCGTTAGTCTAGATATAGAAGACGGTTGTACAGACGGATCTCGTTATTCTCGATATAGAAAACTGTTGTACAGACGGATCGCGTTAGTCTAGATATAGAAGACGGTTGTACAGACGGATCTCGTTAGTCTAGATATAGAAGACGGTTGTACAGACGGATCTCATTAGTCTAGATATAGAAGACGGTTGTACAGACGGATCTCGTTAGTCTAGATATAGAAGACGGTTGTACAGACGGATCTCGTTAGTCTAGATATAGAAGACGGTTGTACAGACGGATCTCGTTAGTCTAGATATAGAAGACGGTTGTACAGACGGATCTCGTTAGTCTAGATATAGAAGACGTTTGTCCAACGACGTATCCCGTTAGTCTAGATATAGAAGACGGTTGTACAGACGGATCTCGTTATTCTCGATATAGAAAACTGTTGTACAGACGGATCGCGTTAGTCTAGATATAGAAGACGGTTGTACAGACGGATCTCGTTAGTCTAGATATAGAAGAAGGTTGTACAGACGGATCTCGTTAGTCTAGATATTGAAGACGGTTGTACAGACGGATCTCGTTAGTCTAGATATAGAAGAAGGTTGTACAGACGGATCTCGTTAGTCTAGATATTGAAGACGGTTGTACAGACGGATCTCGTTGGTCTAGATATAGAAGACGGTTGTACAGACGGATCTCGTTAGTCTAGATATAGAAGACGGTTGTACAGACGGATCTCATTAGTCTAGATATAGAAGACGGTTGTACAGACGGATCTCGTCAGTCTAGATATAGAAGACGGTTGTACAGACGGATCTCGTTAGTCTAGATGTAGAAGACGGTTGTACAGACGGATCTCGTTAGTCTAGATATAGAAGACGGTTGTACAGCCGGATCTCGTTAGTCTAGATATAGAAGACGGTTGTACAGACGGATCTCGTTAGTCTAGATATAGAAGACGGTTGTACAGACGGATCTCGTTAGTCTAGATATAGAAGACGGTTGTACAGACGGATCTCGTTAGTCTAGATATAGAAGACGTTTCTCCAACGACGGATCTCGTTAGTCTAGATATAGAAGACGGTTGTACAGACGGATCTCGTTAGTCTAGATATAGAAGACGGTTGTACAGCCGGATCTCGTTAGTCTAGATATAGAAGACGGTTGTACAGACGGATCTCGTTAGTCTAGATATAGAAGACGGTTGTACAGACGGATCTCGTTAGTCTAGATATAGAAGACGGTTGTACAGACGGATCTCGTTAGTCTAGATATAGAAGACGTTTCTCCAACGACGGATCTCGTTAGTCTAGATATAGAAGACGGTTGTGCAGACGGATCTCGTTAGTCTAGATATAAAAGACGGTTGTACAGACGGATCTCGTTAGTCTAGATATAGAGGACGGTTGTACAGACGGATCTCGTTAGTCTAGATATAGAAGACGGTTGTACAGACGGATCTCGTTAGTCTAGATATAGAAGACGTTTGTACAGACGGATCCCGTTAGTCTAGATATAGAAGACGGTTGTATAACGAGAGGTCTCGTTAGTCTAGATATAGAAGACGGTTGTACAGACGGATCTCGTTAGTCTAGATATAGAAGACGGTTGTACAGACGGATCTCGTTAGTCTAGATATAGAAGACGGTTGTACAGACGGATCTCGTTAGTCTAGATATAGAAGACGTTTGTCCAACGACGTATCCCGTTAGTCTAGATATAGAAGACGGTTGTGCAGACGGATCTCGTTAGTCTAGATATAAAAGACGGTTGTACAGACGGATCTCGTTAGTCTAGATATAGAAGACGGTTGTACAGACGGATCTCGTTAGTCTAGATATAGAAGACGGTTGTATAACGAGAGATCTCGTTAGTCTAGATATAGAAGACGGTTGTATAACGAGAGATCTCGTTAGTCTAGATATAGAAGACGGTTGTACAGATGGATCTCGTTAGTCTAGATATAGAAGACGGTTGTACAGACGGATCTCGTTAGTCTAGATATAGAAGACGTTTGTCCAACGACGTATCCCGTTAGTCTAGATATAGAAGACGGTTGTACAGCCGGATCTCGTTAGTCTAGATATAGAAGACGGTTGTACAGACGGATCTCGTTAGTCTAGATATAGAAGACGGTTGTACAGACGGATCTCGTTAGTCTAGATATAGAAGACGGTTGTACAGACGGATCTCGTTAGTCTAGATATAGAAGACGTTTCTCCAACGACGGATCTTGTTAGTCTAGATATAGAAGACGGTTGTGCAGACGGATCTCGTTAGTCTAGATATAAAAGACGGTTGTACAGACGGATCTCGTTAGTCTAGATATAGAGGACGGTTGTACAGACGGATCTCGTTAGTCTAGATATAGAAGACGGTTGTACAGACGGATCTCGTTAGTCTAGATATAGAAGACGTTTGTACAGACGGATCCCGTTAGTCTAGATATAGAAGACGGTTGTATAACGAGAGGTCTCGTTAGTCTAGATATAGAAAACGGTTGTACAGACGGATCGCGTTAGTCTAGATATAGAAGAAGGTTGTACAGACGGGTCTCGTGAGTCTAGATAGAGAAGACGGTTGTACAGACGTATCTCGTTAGTCTAGATATAGAAGACGGTTGTACAGACGGATCTCGTTAGTCTAGATATAGAAGACGGTTGTGCAGACGGATCTCGTTAGTCTAGATATAGAAGACGGTTGTACAGACGGATCTCGTTAGTCTCGATATAGAAGACGTTTGTCCAACGACGTATCCCGTTAGTCTAGATATAGAAGACGGTTGTACAGACGGATCTCGTTAGTCTCGATATAGAAAACGGTTGTACAGACGGATCGCGTTAGTCTAGATATAGAAGATGGTTGTACAACGACGTATCTCGTTAGTCTAGATATAGAAGGCGGTTGTACAGACGGATCTCGTTAGTCTAGATATAGAAGACGGTTGTTCAGACGGATCTCGTTAGTCTAGATATAGAAGACGGTTGTGCAGACGGATCTCGTTAGTCTAGATATAGAAGACGGTTGTACAGACGGATCTCGTAAGTCTAGTTATAGAAGACGTTTGTCCAACGACGTATCTCGTTAGTCTAGATATAGAAGACGGTTGTACAGACGGATCTCGTTAGTCTAGATATAGAAGACGGTTGTACAGACGGATCTCGTTAGTCTAGATATAGAAGGCGGTTGTACAGACGGATCTCGTTAGTCTAGATATAGAAGACGGTTGTTCAGACGGATCTCGTTAGTCTAGATATAGAAGACGGTTGTGCAGACGGATCTCGTTAGTCTAGATATAGAAGACGGTTGTACAGACGGATCTCGTTAGTCTAGATATAGAAGACGTTTGTCCAACGACGTATCTCGTTAGTCTAGATATAGAAGACGGTTGTACAGACGGATCTCGTTAGTCTAGATATAGAAGACGGTTGTACAGACGGATCTCGTTAGTCTAGATATAGAAGACGGTTGTACAGACGGATCTCGTCAGTCTAGATATAGATGACGGTTGTACAGACGGATCTCGTTAGTCTAGATATAGAAGACGGTTGTACAGACGGATCTCGTTAGTCTAGATATAGAAGACGGTTGTACAGACGGATCTCGTTAGTCTAGATATAGAAGACGTTTGTCCAACGACGTATCCCGTTAGTCTAGATATAGAAGACGGTTGTACAGACGGATCTCGTTAGTCTCGATATAGAAAACTGTTGTACAGACGGATCGCGTTAGTCTAGATATATAAGATGGTTGTACAACGACGGATCTCGTTAGTCTAGATATAGAAGACGGTTGTACAGACGGATCTCGTTAGTCTAGATATAGAAGACGGTTGTACAGACGGATCTCGTTAGTCTAGATATAGAAGACGTTTGTCCAACGACGTATCCCGTTAGTCTAGATATAGAAGACGGTTGTACAGACGGATCTCGTTAGTCTCGATATAGAAAACTGTTGTACAGACGGATCTCGTTAGTCTAGATATAAAAGACGGTTGTACAGACGGATCTCGTTAGTCTAGATATAGAAGACGGTTGTACAGACGGATCTCGTTAGTCTAGATATAGAAGACGGTTGTACAGACGGATCTCGTTAGTCTAGATATAGAAGACGTTTGTCCAACGACGTATCCCGTTAGTCTAGATATAGAAGACGGTTGTACAGACGGATCTCGTTAGTCTCGATATAGAAAACTGTTGTACAGACGGATCGCGTTAGTCTAGATATATAAGATGGTTGTACAACGACGGATCTCGTTAGTCTAGATATAGAAGACGGTTGTACAGACGGATCTCGTTAGTCTAGATATAGAAGACGGTTGTACAGACGGATCTCGTTAGTCTAGATATAGAAGACGGTTGTACAGACGGATCTCGTTAGTCTAGATATAGAAGACGGTTGTACAGACGGATCTCGTTAGTCTAGATATAGAAGACGGTTGTACAGACGGATCTCGTTAGTCTAGATATAGAAGACGGTTGTACAGACGGATCTCGTTAGTCTAGATATAGAAGGCGGTTGTACAGACGGATCTCGTTAGTCTAGATATAGAAGACGGTTGTGCAGACGGATCTCGTTAGTCTAGATATAAAAGACGGTTGTACAGACGGATCTCGTTAGTCTAGATATAGAAGACGGTTGTACAGACGGATCTCGTTAGTCTAGATATAGAAGACGGTTGTACAGACGGATCTCGTTAGTCTAGATATAGAAGACGGTTGTACAGACGGATCTCGTTAGTCTAGATATAGAAGACGGTTGTACAGACGGATCTCGTTAGTCTAGATATAGAAGACGTTTGTCCAACGACGTATCCCGTTAGTCTAGATATAGAAGACGGTTGTACAGACGGATCTCGTTAGTCTAGATATAGAAGACGGTTGTACAGACGGATCTCGTTAGTCTAGATATAGAAGACGGTTGTGCAGACGGATCTCGTTAGTCTAGATATAGAAGACGGTTGTACAGACGGATCTCGTTAGTCTAGATATAGAAGACGTTTGTCCAACGACGTATCCCGTTAGTCTAGATATAGAAGACGGTTGTACAGACGGATCTCGTTAGTCTAGATATAGAAGACGGTTGTACAGACGGATCTCGTTAGTCTAGATATAGAAGGCGGTTGTACAGACGGATCTCGTTAGTCTAGATATAGAAGACGGTTGTGCAGACGGATCTCGTTAGTCTAGATATAAAAGACGGTTGTACAGACGGATCTCGTTAGTCTAGATATAGAAGACGGTTGTACAGACGGATCTCGTTAGTCTAGATATAGAAGACGGTTGTATAACGAGAGATCTCGTTAGTCTAGATATAGAAGACGGTTGTATAACGAGAGATCTCGGTAGTCTAGATATAGAAGACGGTTGTACAGATGGATCTCGTTAGTCTAGATATAGAAGACGGTTGTACAGACGGATCTCGTTAGTCTAGATATAGAAGACGTTTGTCCAACGACGTATCCCGTTAGTCTAGATATAGAAGACGGTTGTACAGCCGGATCTCGTTAGTCTAGATATAGAAGACGGTTGTACAGACGGATCTCGTTAGTCTAGATATAGAAGACGGTTGTACAGACGGATCTCGTTAGTCTAGATATAGAAGACGGTTGTACAGACGGATCTCGTTAGTCTAGATATAGAAGACGGTTGTACAGACGGATCTCGTCAGTCTAGATATAGATGACGGTTGTACAGACGGATCTCGTTAGTCTAGATATAGAAGACGGTTGTACAGACGGATCTCGTTAGTCTAGATATAGAAGACGGTTGTACAGACGGATCTCGTTAGTCTAGATATAGAAGACGGTTGTACAGACGGATCTCGTTAGTCTAGATATAGAAGACGGTTGTACAGACGGATCTCGTCAGTCTAGATATAGATGACGGTTGTACAGACGGATCTCGTTAGTCTAGATATAGAAGACGGTTGTACAGACGGATCTCGTTAGTCTAGATATAGATGACGGTTGTACAGACGGATCTCGTTAGTCTAGATATTGAAGACGTTTGTCCAACGACGTACCTCGTTAGTCTAGATATAGAAAACGGTTGTACAGACGGATCTCGTTAGTCTAGATATAGAAGACGGTTGTACAACGACGGATCTCGTTAGTCTAGATATAGAAGACGGTTGTACAGACGGATCTCGTTAGTCTAGATATAGAAGACGGTTGTACAACGACGGATCTCGTTAGTCTAGATATAGAAAACGGTTGTACAGACGGGTCTCGTTAGTCTAGATATAGAAGACGGTTGTACAGACGGATCTCGTGAGTCTAGATATAGAAGACGGTTGTACAGGCGGATCTCGTTAGTCTATATATAGAAGACGGTTGTGCAGACGGATCTCGTTAGTCTAGATATAGATGACGGTTGTACAGACGGATCTCGTTAGTCTAGATATAGATGACGGTTGTACAGACGGATCTCGTTAGTCTAGATATAGAAGACGGTTGTACAGACGGATCTCGTTAGTCTAGATATAGTAGACGGTTGTACAGACGGATCTCGTTAGTCTAGATATTGAAGACGTTTGTCCAACGACGTACCTCGTTAGTCTAGATATAGAAAACGGTTGTACAGACGGATCTCGTTAGTCTAGATAAAGAAGACGGTTGTACAACGACGGATCTCGTTAGTCTAGATATAGAAGACGGTTGTGCAGACGGATCTCGTTAGTCTAGATATAAAAGACGGTTGTACAGACGGATCTCGTTAGTCTAGATATAGAAGAAGGTTGAACAGACGGGTCTCGTGAGTCTAGATAGAGAAGACGGTTGTACAGACGGATCTCGTTAGTCTAGATATAGAAGACGGTTGTACAGACGGATCTCGTTAGTCTAGATATAGAAGACGTTTGTCCAACGACGTATCTCGTTAGTCTAGATATAGAAGACGGTTGTACAGACGGATCTCGTTAGTCTAGATATAGAAGACGGTTGTACAGACGGATCTCGTTAGTCTAGATATAGAAGACGGTTGTATAACGAGAGATCTCGTTAGTCTAGATATAGAAGACGGTTGTACAGACGGATCTCGTTAGTCTAGATATAGAAAACGGTTGTACAGACGGATCGCGTTAGTCTAGATATAGAAGATGGTTGTACAACGACGTATCTCGTTAGTCTAGATATAGAAGGCGGTTGTACAGACGGATCTCGTTAGTCTAGATATAGAAGACGGTTGTACAGACGGATCTCGTTAGTCTAGATATAGAAGACGTTTGTCCAACGACGTATCCCGTTAGTCTAGATATAGAAGACGGTTGTACAGCCGGATCTCGTTAGTCTAGATATAGAAGACGGTTGTACAGACGGATCTCGTTAGTCTAGATATAGAAGACGGTTGTACAGACGGATCTCGTTAGTCTAGATATAGAAGACGGTTGTTCAGACGGATCTCGTTAGTCTAGATATAGAAGACGGTTGTGCAGACGGATCTCGTTAGTCTAGATATAGAAGACGGTTGTACAGACGGATCTCGTTAGTCTAGATATAGAAGACGTTTGTCCAACGACGTATCTCGTTAGTCTAGATATAGAAGACGGTTGTACAGACGGATCTCGTTAGTCTAGATATAGAAGACGGTTGTACAGACGGATCTCGTTAGTCTAGATATAGAAGACGGTTGTACAGACGGATCTCGTCAGTCTAGATATAGATGACGGTTGTACAGACGGATCTCGTTAGTCTAGATATAGAAGACGGTTGTACAGACGGATCTCGTTAGTCTAGATATAGAAGACGGTTGTACAGACGGATCTCGTTAGTCTAGATATATAAGACGTTTGTCCAACGACGTATCCCGTTAGTCTAGATATAGAAGACGGTTGTACAGACGGATCTCGTTAGTCTCGATATAGAAAACTGTTGTACAGACGGATCGCGTTAGTCTAGATATATAAGATGGTTGTACAACGACGGATCTCGTTAGTCTAGATATAGAAGACGGTTGTACAGACGGATCTCGTTAGTCTAGATATAGAAGACGTTTGTCCAACGACGTATCCCGTTAGTCTAGATATAGAAGACGGTTGTACAGACGGATCTCGTTAGTCTCGATATAGAAAACTGTTGTACAGACGGATCTCGTTAGTCTAGATATAAAAGACGGTTGTACAGACGGATCTCGTTAGTCTAGATATAGAAGACGGTTGTACAGACGGATCTCGTTAGTCTAGATATAGAAGACGGTTGTACAGACGGATCTCGTTAGTCTAGATATAGAAGACGTTTGTCCAACGACGTATCCCGTTAGTCTAGATATAGAAGACGGTTGTACAGACGGATCTCGTTAGTCTCGATATAGAAAACTGTTGTACAGACGGATCGCGTTAGTCTAGATATATAAGATGGTTGTACAACGACGGATCTCGTTAGTCTAGATATAGAAGACGGTTGTACAGACGGATCTCGTTAGTCTAGATATAGAAGACGGTTGTACAGACGGATCTCGTTAGTCTAGATATAGAAGACGTTTGTCCAACGACGTATCCCGTTAGTCTAGATATAGAAGACGGTTGTACAGACGGATCTCGTTAGTCTCGATATAGAAAACTGTTCTACAGACGGATCTCGTTAGTCTAGATATAAAAGACGGTTGTACAGACGGATCTCGTTAGTCTAGATATAGAGGACGGTTGTACAGACGGATCTCGTTAGTCTAGATATAGAAGACGGTTGTACAGACGGATCTCGTTAGTCTAGATATAGAAGACGGTTGTACAGACGGATCTCGTTAGTCTAGATATAGAAGGCGGTTGTACAGACGGATCTCGTTAGTCTAGATATAGAAGACGGTTGTGCAGACGGATCTCGTTAGTCTAGATATAAAAGACGGTTGTACAGACGGATCTCGTTAGTCTAGATATAGAAGACGGTTGTACAGACGGATCTCGTTAGTCTAGATATAGAAGACGGTTGTACAGACGGATCTCGTTAGTCTAGATATAGAAGACGGTTGTACAGACGGATCTCGTTAGTCTAGATATAGAAGACGGTTGTACAGACGGATCTCGTTAGTCTAGATATAGAAGACGTTTGTCCAACGACGTATCCCGTTAGTCTAGATATAGAAGACGGTTGTACAGACGGATCTCGTTAGTCTAGATATAGAAGACGGTTGTACAGACGGATCTCGTTAGTCTAGATATAGAAGACGGTTGTGCAGACGGATCTCGTTAGTCTAGATATAGAAGACGGTTGTACAGACGGATCTCGTTAGTCTAGATATAGAAGACGTTTGTCCAACGACGTATCCCGTTAGTCTAGATATAGAAGACGGTTGTACAGACGGATCTCGTTAGTCTAGATATAGAAGACGGTTGTACAGACGGATCTCGTTAGTCTAGATATAGAAGGCGGTTGTACAGACGGATCTCGTTAGTCTAGATATAGAAGACGGTTGTGCAGACGGATCTCGTTAGTCTAGATATAAAAGACGGTTGTACAGACGGATCTCGTTAGTCTAGATATAGAAGACGGTTGTACAGACGGATCTCGTTAGTCTAGATATAGAAGACGGTTGTATAACGAGAGATCTCGTTAGTCTAGATATAGAAGACGGTTGTATAACGAGAGATCTCGTTAGTCTAGATATAGAAGACGGTTGTACAGATGGATCTCGTTAGTCTAGATATAGAAGACGGTTGTACAGACGGATCTCGTTAGTCTAGATATAGAAGACGTTTGTCCAACGACTTATCCCGTTAGTCTAGATATAGAAGACGGTTGTACAGCCGGATCTCGTTAGTCTAGATATAGAAGACGGTTGTACAGACGGATCTCGTTAGTCTAGATATAGAAGACGGTTGTACAGACGGATCTCGTTAGTCTAGATATAGAAGACGGTTGTACAGACGGATCTCGTTAGTCTAGATATAGAAGACGTTTCTCCAACGACGGATCTCGTTAGTCTAGATATAGAAGACGGTTGTGCAGACGGATCTCGTTAGTCTAGATATAAAAGACGGTTGTACAGACGGATCTCGTTAGTCTAGATATAGAGGACGGTTGTACAGACGGATCTCGTTAGTCTAGATATAGAAGACGGTTGTACAGACGGATCTCGTTAGTCTAGATATAGAAGACGTTTGTACAGACGGATCCCGTTAGTCTAGATATAGAAGACGGTTGTATAACGAGAGGTCCGTTAGTCTAGATATAGAAAACGGTTGTACAGACGGATCGCGTTAGTCTAGATATAGAAGAAGGTTGTACAGACGGATCTCGTTAGTCTAGATATAGAAGACGTTTGTCCAACGACGTATCTCGTTAGTCTAGATATAGAAGACGGTTGTACAGACGGATCTCGTTAGTCTAGATATAGAAGAAGGTTGTACAGACGGATCTCGTTAGTCTAGATATTGAAGACGGTTGTACAGACGGATCTCGTTGGTCTAGATATAGAGGACGGTTGTACAGACGGATCTCGTTAGTCTAGATATAGAAGACGGTTGTGCAGACGGATCTCGTTAGTCTCGATATAGAAAACGGTTGTACAGACGGATCGCGTTAGTCTAGATATAGAAGATGGTTGTACAACGACGTATCTCGTTAGTCTAGATATAGAAGGCGGTTGTACAGACGGATCTCGTTAGTCTAGATATAGAAGACGGTTGTACAGACGGATCTCGTTAGTCTAGATATAGAAGGCGGTTGTACAGACGGATCTCGTTAGTCTAGATATAGAAGACGGTTGTTCAGACGGATCTCGTTAGTCTAGATATAGAAGACGGTTGTGCAGACGGATCTCGTTAGTCTAGATATAGAAGACGGTTGTACAGACGGATCTCGTTAGTCTAGATATAGAAGACGTTTGTCCAACGACGTATCTCGTTAGTCTAGATATAGAAGACGGTTGTACAGACGGATCTCGTTAGTCTAGATATAGAAGACGGTTGTACAGACGGATCTCGTTAGTCTAGATATAGAAGACGGTTGTACAGACGGATCTCGTCAGTCTAGATATAGATGACGGTTGTACAGACGGATCTCGTTAGTCTAGATATAGAAGACGGTTGTACAGACGGATCTCGTTAGTCTAGATATAGAAGACGGTTGTACAGACGGATCTCGTTAGTCTAGATATAGAAGACGTTTGTCCAACGACGTATCCCGTTAGTCTAGATATAGAAGACGGTTGTACAGACGGATCTCGTTAGTCTCGATATAGAAAACTGTTGTACAGACGGATCGCGTTAGTCTAGATATATAAGATGGTTGTACAACGACGGATCTCGTTAGTCTAGATATAGAAGACGGTTGTACAGACGGATCTCGTTAGTCTAGATATAGAAGACGTTTGTCCAACGACGTATCCCGTTAGTCTAGATATAGAAGACGGTTGTACAGACGGATCTCGTTAGTCTAGATATAGAAGACGGTTGTACAGACGGATCTCGTTAGTCTAGATATAGATGACGGTTGTACAGACGGATCTCGTTAGTCTAGATATTGAAGACGTTTGTCCAACGACGTACCTCGTTAGTCTAGATATAGAAAACGGTTGTACAGACGGATCTCGTTAGTCTAGATATAGAAGACGGTTGTACAGACGGATCTCGTTAGTCTAGATATAGAAGACGGTTGTACAGACGGATCTCGTCAGTCTAGATATAGATGACGGTTGTACAGACGGATCTCGTTAGTCTAGATATAGAAGACGGTTGTA
This sequence comes from Andrena bicolor, assembly GCA_960531205.1. Classification (NCBI taxonomy): domain Eukaryota; kingdom Metazoa; phylum Arthropoda; class Insecta; order Hymenoptera; family Andrenidae; genus Andrena; species Andrena bicolor. Next base: position 3,001,851 of record CAUIJW010000306.1, on the reverse strand, counting down.
GAGACGGATCTCGTTAGTCTAGATATAGAAGACGGTTGTACAGACGGATCTCGTTAGTCTAGATATAGAAGACGTTTGTCCAACGACGTATCCCGTTAGTCTAGATATAGAAGACGGTTGTACAGACGGATCTCGTTAGTCTCGATATAGAAAACTGTTGTACAGACGGATCGCGTTAGTCTAGATATATAAGATGGTTGTACAACGACGGATCTCGTTAGTCTAGATATAGAAGACGGTTGTACAGACGGATCTCGTTAGTCTAGATATAGAAGACGTTTGTCCAACGACGTATCCCGTTAGTCTAGATATAGAAGACGGTTGTACAGACGGATCTCGTTAGTCTAGATATAGAAGACGGTTGTACAGACGGATCTCGTTAG